>CM064486.1:10914345-11088485 GCA_032716605.1 Paralithodes platypus | reverse complement strand
TCTTCGGAAAGTAGATAGGAGGTGCCGTTGTAAAGTCTTATCCCTCAGTACCTTTACCTGACAAGACACACATGCTAATACTGTATTCTTTTATTTCAGGTACGTGTTTGTGTGTGCGTTCATGTGTTCCTGGGTGAGAGCAGCTTCACAGGTAATGTAAAGGTTAAGTACGACGTGTCACACGAAAGCTTTTGGGGGAAGGAGGGGGGGGGGGGGGGGATCCCCTTTATCCCTCATATTTAGCTGCATTAGTATGTAGGGCCTATCGATATGTATGTATAAGACATCCCGCTGTCCAAACCATTATTGTATCCTGTAGATAATAAACTCTATCTATCCCCCGTAGAGAGAGAGAGAGAGAGAGAGAGAGAGAGAGAGAGAGAGAGAGAGAGAACACAATTAATAACCATTAACATTCAATACGGTTTTAACCCCTTCTGTACCGGATTGTCGTTTTAGTTTTCTTCTAGCTATATTTAGGACATTCTGTGCAGATTAAGAAGGATCTGTGGTAGTAAAATGGGTTAAGTGGGATAGTTAGAAGCCTGCTATTTGCTGGAGCGCCCTATTATGATTGACTTATAATCGTCTTATAGTAGCCAGAATAAAGTTAAAAGAACGGCACCGGTATAGAAGGGGTTAAGGGTTACGCTACACTGAATATGCTCAATGATTTAAATCGCGTGTGGCCGAAAACCTTTTATGTATACTGTACAATCCACAAAAAAAAAAAAAAAAATCTATATGAAACTGCACTTTAATGACAGCAACATCAAAGTACTTGATCAACGCTCACGCTCCACAGAAGGCTAAAGGAAAAACGTAATTGTTGCGGAAATGGTGAATAATGTGTACTGTGTATGTGTGTCATTGTTGCGGAAATGGTGAATAATGTGTACTGTGTATGTGTGTCATTGTTGCGGAAATGGTGAATAATGTGTACTGTGTATGTGTGTAATTGTTGCGGAAATGGTGAATAATGTGTACTGTGTATGTGTGTAATTGTGTGTGTGTGTGTTATTCACTCACTTGTTCGTCAAGGGGAATCCACGCAATGCGAGCTAAGCTCCTCTTCTCGCGCCTCCTTAACTGGAAATGTATTGTTTTTTTTCGTGAAATGATGTATGTTATAGATGTTTATTGTATCGTTGGACCACTGGCGATGTGGATGCTGTGTGTAGTCTGTATTATAGCCAATTGGCGACACTTTGGAAACGCATGGCTTCGGGTTAATATGTACCGGTACCATTATCACTACGGTAACAGTCTCACACGAGAGGCTTAGGTTGACCAGTAGCTTAGGTTGACCAGTACGATACCCATCTCACCTTGTAACCGATCACCAACCCCAGATGGGACGTCACAACTTCGTCCACTTATACCAGGTTCCTATTTATACTGCTAGGTGAACAGAGGCTACACCGTTAAGAGACTTGCCCAAATGTGTCTTCCTCGCCCGGGTGTGTGTAATTGTATGTGTGTGTGTGTGTATAATTGTGTGTGTGTGTGTATGTAATTGTGTGTGTATATAATTGTGTGTGTGTGTGTGTGTATAATTGTGTGTTTGTGTAGCTACGAGGTGCCGTTGTAAAGGCTTATCCCTCAATACCTTCACCTGACATACCACGAAGGAGGAGGCCTGCAAAGAGTAAGAAAGAGGAGATTTTTTTTTTGGGGGGGGGGATTTATGAAAGTAAAGTAAAAATTAATGCAGATAGAATGGACACAATAGTTGACAGTGTAAGTGGTTTCTGAAAGTGAAAACAAATATCGGATAAATATAAATAAACATAATGATGAAGTCTACATGCCACAAAGGAGGAGGTCTGAAGAGAGTAAAAATGGTGAGTTTGTTGAGGGTTTGTAAAAGTGTATGTCTGAGAGGAGCGTATAATTAACGTGAAGAAGAGAGAGGATGGCTGGAGCATTCTTGGGGCCTCTCACGCCAGGCTGGGCTAGGCTGCAATATGTTGGGCTATGTTGGAGCTATGATACACTGAGTTGGGCTATGTTGGAGCTATGATACACTGAGTTGGGCTATGTTGGAGCTATGATACACTGAGTTAGGATATGTTGGAGCTATGATACACTGAGTTTTGTTTTTGGGGGGCTCATGTTGGCGGCTATGATACACTGAGTGGCTATGGTTGGAAGCCTATGATACACTGAGTTGGGCTATGTTGGAGCTATGATACACTGAGTTGGGCTATGATACACTGAGTTGGGCTGTGTTGGAGCTATGATACACTGAGTTGGGCTGTGTTGGAGCTATGATACACTGAGTTGGGCTATGTTGGAGCTATGATACACTGAGTTGGGCTATGTTGGAGCTATGATACACTGAGTTGGGCTGTGTTGGAGCTATGATACACTGAGTTGGGCTGTGTTGGAGCTATGATACACTGAGTTGGGCTATGTTGGAGCTATGATACACTGAGTTGGGCTATGTTGGAGCTATGATACACTGAGTTGGGCTATGTTGGAGCTATGATACACTGAGTTGGGCTATGTTGGAGCTATGATACACTGAGTTGGGCAATGTTGGAGCTATGATACACTAAGTTAGGCTATTTTGGGACTGCGGCACTTGCCTTGGCTATGATGGGCATTTCTTGCACTGAGTTAGTCTATGCTACATTGTGTTGGGCTGTTACTTGGCTTGGGTTACGCTATAATATGCTGGCGGTCGAGTGGAGAGCACGCTCACGTGTGAATCTGCTTGACCTGGTTTCGATCCCAGCCGAGGCGGACATTATTTGGTGGGTGTTGTAATACGTCCTAGCGTGTTTCAGTTTTCACATGCTCGCACTCCGTCGGGGGACACCTCAATGACTTACGGTATACCGACTAATAAAACACATAACAAAGCCACTCCAATAGCTTCCTCTCTCTCCAACACCTCTTCTCCCCTATCTACAGTCTTCGGAAAGTAGAAAGTAGATACGAGGTGCCGTTGTAAAGGCTTAATCCCTCAATGCCCTCACCTGACCTGACCTGCATAATGCTTGGCTGTGTTGCAATCTGCGCGACTATTCTGCATGTGTATTGTGCTATGATTCTTATATTTACATTAGTTGATGGTGTCACGTGCAAGGTTGTGCTATTCTATGAAAGATGTTTCTAATTTAGATATACTGCGTGTCTATAGTCGGATATGCACCTTTTATCTAACAGTGTGATGTTATTTAGTTGAGAGGTGTTTATTCCGCTGTGTTGTTTTACACTAGGCTGTGTTACTTTACACTAGGCTGTACTGTTTCACACTAGACTGTGCTGTTTTATATTAGGCTGTGTTGTTTTAGACTTGTTTGTGGTGATGGAGAGGAGACCGCTGATCTCTGTTAGGTTATATTGCTTTACAGGAGACCGTTCCGCTTTAAACTAATCGACCTTTGACCTCCTGGCCCAAACACATTTGATATACGTTATGTTACATGCTGCTACAGTTGAATTTATGATGTGTGTTTGAAGAAATATTGATGCAGTGTTTAGATATGTTGTTCTGTGCTAGGTTTGTGTGCTTTAGAATGAACTGTTTTATTTTAGCTGTTTGAGAATACACCAATCACTACCACATTGACACTACACTACACTACACTTAACTCAGGTTGTGTGCACTAGAATACACTGTTACAACTATAATCCACCATACACTACAATACCTCCACCCACACCACACTAAACTACACTACACCACACTACAGTACACTACACTACACTACACTATACTACACCATCACACTACAATACACCACTACACTACACTACACTACACCACCACACTACACTACACCACACTACACTACACCACCACAAACTACACCACACTACACCCCACTACACTACACTACACTACACTACAATACATACACCACACTACACCACACACCAGCACACTACACTAAACTACACTACAGTACACTACCTACCTACACTACACCACACTACACTACACCACACTACACTACAGTACACCACCACACTACACTACACCACCACACTACACTACACCACCACACCACACAACACTACACCACCACACTACACTACACTACACTACACCACACCACACTACCTACACCACACAATACACTACACCACCACACTACACTACCGACACTACACTACACCACTACACTACCCTACACTACACCCCCCTACACTACCACACTCACTCACTACCCTACACTACACACTACAGTACACTCCCCACCTACACTACACTACAATACACCACACCACACTACACCACCACACTACTTCACCACCACACTACCACCACACACTTCACTACACTACTATACACCACCACACACCACTACACCACACTACACTACCCTCTATACACCACACCACACTACACTACCCACACCACACACACCACAACACTACACCACAACACTACTCCACACCCCACTACAAAAGGCCTTGACAAACCCCACACACTGCTACAAACTAAAAGCGCACTACAAGACGGTGTGTTGAAATGGATAGAAAATTGGCTCAGCACACAGAAAGCAAAGAGTCAAAAACGGTAGGCATCTAAATGGACCAATGTAAGTAGCGGGGTACCCCAGGGATCGGTACTAGGACCAATTCTCATTCTAATTTACATCAACGACATCGTGACCACCTGAACAATCTCAAACTTTGCTGACGATACAAAAATTGCAAATAGCGTACTCTCAAAAGATCAAGTTGACAATATGCAACACAATCTAGATAAATTGTCATTGGCCCAAATTTGGCAAATGAGTTTCAATGCGGATAAATGTAAAGTACTACATGACGGATACCAAAATGAGAAAGCAAACTATTCGATGAATAGCACACCGCTTACAAATGTAAACAGAGAAACCTGATCGGGGATAACAATATCGAGTAACCTAAAACCGTGAGTCAACAATGTTCAGAAGTTGTTACAAGGCACTACAAATAATTGGCTTTATAGGCAGGTCATTTGAGCATAAATCCAAGAGACCTAACCCTTTACAATACCTAAGTCAGCCCTCTCCTCGAATACTGCGTTCAATCCTGGAGGCCCTCTTACCAAAAAGATATAAACAAGCTATACGAGTTCAACGTAGAGTTACCAAAATGATACCTAGCCTAAAGAACAAACCATACGAAGAGCGTCTTAGAGAATTAAATCTATTTCCTTTACCCAGCGCAGATTAAGGCGGATTAATTCAAGTGTTCAAAATCATCAAAGGCATCGACAATATGAACTGTCGTAAGTACTTTCACTATCGACCAATCTAATTACGCGGGGAAAACGGTTGCAAAATTATTGGTAAACTTGTAACTCGCACGAATCTAAGACACTTCTTCAATCGAGTTGTCAACTTGTGGAATGGCTTCCCCGGCCGTTATAGACTGCACACACTTCATTTAAATTCCGCCTAGACAATATCTGCTCAAACCCAGCTGACTGCGTTGAAAGAATAACTTTATCCTCCTTACTAACCCATATGTCACCTACTAACTTCTAGTCCTGCCACGTAGTGCAGGGCAGCAGTTTCCTTTCCAATGTTCCCTTACCCACTCTAAAACCAACACACTTGTCCTCAACACAACCTAGACTATATTCTACCTTTTACTCTACATAGTACACTACACCACACTACACTACACCACCACACTACCCACTACACACCACACCTACACAACACACACTACACCACCCACTACACCACCACCACTACACTATCTACACCACTACACTATGCCACACTACACTACACCCACCAAAACACTACACCCCCTACACTACACCACCACACTACCCACCACACTACACCCACCAATCCACTACGTACACCACACACTACACTACACCACCACACTACACCACCACACCACACAACACTACACCACCACACTACACCACCACACTACACCACCACACTACACCACCACACTACACTACAGTACACCACCACACTACACTACACCACCACACTACACTACACCACCACTACACTATACTACTCACTACACTACACTACACTACACTACACTACACTACACTACACCACCACACTACACTACACTACACCACACTACACTACACTACACCACCACACTACCACACCCCCACACACTACACTACCCACAACACTCCACTACACACCACTACACCACACACTACACTACACCACACTACACTACAGACGGTGTTGAATGGATACCAACTCCGCGCCAGACCAAGAGTAGTCCTACACTACTACATCTAAAAGGACCAATGTACACTACTACCCTACCACCCTACATACACTCAACGACATACCCTGCTACATCAAACTACTGACCGTACACTAACACTTGCAATAGCTAACTCTCAAACCGTACACTACTGCAAACAATCTACACTTCCCCCACCCACCCACAATGAGACACTACATCTACACCACCTACATATCGGCTACCTAAACTACTAACCTATTCGGGAATCACTCAGCTACAATGTAACCACTACCACATGACACTAGAGTACACCCCAACTAAACCCAACAATGTTCAGACACTACACCAACAAACCTTAATTGGCTTTCTAGGCAGACCACATAAACCAAAGACTAATCCTACACCACAATTCACCGCCCCTCTTCTGGAATACCCGTTCAATACACTACACACCAAAAAGACACTAAAACAGCTAGAACACCAACAACTAGAGTTACAAAATGATACCACCTACCTAAAGAACAAACCCTACGAAGAGCACAATTAACGCACTACACTACTACACTACACTACACACTTATTCAAGGGTCTACACTACATCCACACCAATACACTAGTACCCTTCACTACGCCCACACTATACACGCGGGAAACTGTTGCACACACTTGTGGTAAATCCTACACTCACTACACTAAATTCTTCATCAATACCGTCTCCCCGAGACGTTATAGACGCACACTTCACTACACCCGCCTAGACACAATCTCGATCAAACCCGCTACACTACGTTTGTCATGATAACTTATCACTCCCACTAAACTACACCATACCCCACTAACTTCTACCTCCCACTACTGGCAGGGCATAGTTCCCTACAAGTTCCCTACCCACTCTAAACCACTGTTTGACACTACCTCACACACAAACTACACCAGGGTACTAGACCTACATTTCCTTTGTACCTTTGTACTACACCACTACACCACCACACTACACTACACTACACTACACTACACCACCACTACAACCCCCCACACTACACTACACCACACTAAACTATACTACACCACACCACTATACACTACACCATATACCATCACCACACTACACTACATCACACTATACCACACTGCATCCCACTACTACACTACACCACTCTATACTACACTCATACACTACACTACACTAAACTAAACTACAATACCACACCACACTACACTACACCACACTACACCACCGTACACCACACTACACTGCACTCACCACACTACACACCACACTACACCCCGCACTACACACACCACACTACCCCCACACTACACTACACCCACAATACACACCAATACATACACCACTACTACACCACACTCCACTACACTACACTACACACTACAATACACTACTGCCACTACACTACACTACACTACACTGCACTACACTCCACTGCACTACACCAAGGCACTGCACGACAACACTACCACACCTACACACATACCCCACACTACACTGCACTACACTGCACTACACTACACTACACTACACCACACTACACTACACTACACCACAATACACCACACTAGACTACACTACACTACACTACACTACAGTACACTACAGTACACTACACTACACTACACTGCACTACACCACACTACACTAATACAACCACACTACACTGCACTACTCTACACTACACCACAATACACTGCACTACACCACACTACACTACACCACAATACACTACACCACACTACACCACAATACACTACACTACACCACAATACACTACACTACACCACAATACACTACACCACACTACACCACAATACACTACACCACACTACACCACACTACACTACACCACAATACACTACACTACACTACACCACACTACACTACACTACAATACACTACACTACACCACAATACACTACACCACAATGCACTGCACTACACCACACTACACTACACTACACTACACTACACTGCACTGCACTACACCACACTACACTGCACTACACCACACTACACTGCACTACACTACACCACACCACACTACAATTCACTACACTGCACTACACCACACTACACTACACTGCACTACACTACACTACACTACATTACACTACACTACACTAAACTACACTACACTACACTAAACTACACTAAACTACACCAAACTATACCACACTACACTACACTACACCACAATACACCATACCACACTACACTACACTACACTACACTACACTACACACCAAACACTACCACACTACACTACACACACTCCTACACTACACCACCATACACTACCACACCACACTACACTACCCTACACTACACTACACCCACCATACACCAAACTACACCACACTACACCAAACCACACAACTACCACACTACACTACACTACACTACACTACACTACAACACTACACTGCACTACACCACACTACACCACAATACACTGCACTGCACTACAATACACTACACTACGCTACACCACACTACACTACACCACACTACACTACACTACACTACACCACACTACACCACAATACACTGCACTACACCACACTACACTACACCACAATACACTACACTACACCACACTACACTACACTACACTACACTACACTACTACAATACAATACACTACACTACACCACCCACACCCCACTACACTACACTACACTACACCACCACACTACACCACCACACTACACTACACTACACTACACTATACCACACTACACTACACCACACTACACTACACCACTACACTACACCACCACACTACACTACACCACACTACACTACAATGCACTACACTACACCACACCACACTACACCACAATACACTACACCATAATACACTACACTACAGCACACCACAACACAATACACTACCACTACACTACACTACAGCACACCACAACACAATACACTACCACTAACACTACACTACAGCACACTACACTACACAACACCACACTACATTACATACACTACACCACACTACACTACACTACACACACTACACTACACTACACCACAATACATTACACTACACTACACTACACCACAATACACTACACTACACTACACTAAACTACACCACACTACACTACACTACACTACACCACATCACACTACACTACACTACACTCCACTACACTACACTACACTACACCACACTACACCACTCTACATTACACTACACTACACTACACCACACTACACTACACCACACTACACTACACTACACTACAATACACCACACTACACTAAACTACACTACACTACACTACACCACACTACACTACACTACACCACACTACACCACTACACTACACCACACTACACCACACTACACTACACTACACTACACTACACCACACTACACTACACTACACTACACTACACTACACTACACTACACTACACTACATCTTACTCTCCCCACAGGTCTCATTAGGGGAAGGACGGACACTTTTAAAAAGGAGCTTGGTAAACAAGATGTTATTACTCTCTATCTCTCTCTCTCACTCTCTCTCTCTCTCTCTCTCTCTCTCTCTCTCTCTCTCTCTCTCTCTCACGAGCTTGCGTATACTAACCTCCATAACTATATTTAATGTTTTCATCATAAATTGTTAATTGAATTTTCTTCCAATCTTCCCACCTGTGCATATGCCTGTGTGTGTTGAGAGAGAGAGAGAGAGAAAGAGAGTGACTGAGTGAGTGAGTGAGTGAGTGTGTTTATGTACCGATATGTATGTGTTTGTGTATGTATGTATATCATTGTACCACGTTATATAGAATGTCTTCTATGTTGTATATGCTAATTCTCATCATTACGTCCACTGAAGGAGGATTCACGGGAATCGTAGTTAGCTTTCTAACTCTATTCCTACTTAACTCCTTCACGCTTATGACGCAATTTTGAGCCTATTAGGGATACTTAAAGCCTTTGTTACCATCAGGGGTATTTAGAAACCTTTAGTTTAGTTACCGGTACTTCAACCTCTGCAGTTGTCTTTGAGTTAGCTGTGGGCAGAAAACTATTTTTGGAGAGGTAATTATAAGAGTGAGAGAACTCTATTTCTTATTGCTAATCTGGCAACCTCTGCGTCATAAAAGCGTGAAAGATTTAAGGGCAGATTTATATTTATTTGTGAGTTTATTTATTTATTTATTTATTTCCTCCATAGACCTTCATCAAGCTTAATACAATGCCCCAACACCCCTCTTCGATATAATTTTTGCGTATTTTTTGGTGTCCGGCCAAAGGCCAGTTCCTCCTAAATTGCAAGCACGCTATCGCTCGACAGGAAACAATCATCACCTAAGTGTCACGAAAGGTCATACAATTGACAAAGAAATGGGGCGAACTCCTAAAAGCTCAAAACTAATGGGGCTGAACTTAATGGAGAAGGGGGTTTAGAAAGAAAAAAAAATCCTTAAACTGTTCTTAAACTGTACACTCGCTCCAAGAAGTATCTGCACCCCTACGCTGATCATCTGGTTTGTACAGCTTGATAAGGTTGGCACCTCTGCCTGCAACTATATCCATGTGTCAGAGACGATCGGGTACAGATACTTCTTGGACCGAGTGTACATCTCTGGTTCATATTCATACATTGTTTACGTAATTAACGATATAATCCAATAACAAATACAGTTACAGCTTTGTAATCAAGATCACGACTTGACACATTTTCGTCTAGTTACAATAAACACTGTACTGTATATACCGGTAGTCCATTCATTATTACTAGGCCAGAAAATGTGACTCCAATCCTCTGTAAATCAGAAGGGCTGGAGCAAATGGGCTGTACATTTTAGCACCTATTCCCTGGCTGCCTCTTCGTAAATGGTAGAAATATTAGTTAAAAAACTATACGGTATAGTTTTTTTTGGGTTATAGAGGTTGGTGGTCACGATTTTTTATCTAATTATACCGGTAATTAAAATACTATAGTTAGCTATATGAATTAACCCCTTCTGTATCAGCGACGTCTTTTATTTTACTCTACAAATATTTAGACGCTTCTGTGCAGTTTAACACTTATGCTGCGGGTATATTTCCACCTGTTTCCTATATATTAGGGCTCATTCAGGCACTCCTAAATGATTAAACAAGTGTTTGAATGAAATTATATGTATTCACCCAAAAACTAGAAGAAAATTGCTTCAAAATGACAACAGAACGAGCTTCGTAGCGCGTGGGATTCACCCGCAGTGCTACCATAGACATCGGCAAATATTCGCTAATTATGAGCAATGTCGCGCTACATTTGCCTTTGGCAGCGCTGCATTGTTTCGCGAGATATGGTTCCCGAATCTCAGTGCCCCAGCAGCCGTGCTGGAGAGTGGAGGAGAGCCTCTCGTGCTCCAGCTCACTTACACTCGTCCCCACAGGCTTTAATAGGCTTAAAAGCCTGTAAATTACTATAAATTGCCATGTGTGTTCCGGAATGTCTCCCGCAGCCAATGGGTTAAGAAGGATCTGTGGTATTTAAAAGAGTTAAATGAGATAGTTCGAAGCCTGTTACTTGCTGAAGGCCCTTTTAAGACTGAATACAATCGTCAAATAGTAGCCAGAATAAAGGCAAACAGACGTCGCCGGTACAGAAGGGGTTATCAACATTGCTTTACTATCTATCATATTATGCGTATCACTCGTGTATGTCTGTTCCTGTCTAATGTGACTATGTTAATTAAGGGGGGATGGTTGGGTTTTCTGGTACCCCTTCTCCCTCATGTTTACCCCTACTAGTTACGAGATTGTTAGACGTCCATTCATTAGTTTGGTGATTTTAAGACCTTTCACCCCATTTCTTTGTCAATATTAAGACTTTATGTGCAATTTAGGCGTCGATTCTATTCCTGACGAGCGATAGCGAGCCTCTAATATAATAGGATCCAGCCACTGTCCGGGACATTTTTGTATCGAAAATGTTTACAAGTTTATCTTGAAGAAGGGGCGGGGGGATCTTAAAGTTGTTATATTAAGCTTGATAGAAGTTTAGGGAGGAAACTAAGAAAATATATAAATAAATAAGTATATAAATAGGGCCATCCCCCCTTAACCTAACAAGTGCACATGGGGGTAATTAGACACCTCTCCCTGTGCGCATGTATTTGAGGTGTTTCCGTCACTAAAATATTCATTGTACCATAGCTCTTAGCATTACGCACTATCCTATATGGGTTACTTGATTATAAGGTATTAACCTGACAAAATATTAACAAGTGAAAACACAACATAAGCAAACGGAAACAGCATTGGGATGGGGGGCCTGATGCAAAACGGAAGCGTAGGAAAAAGCGAGCGGTTGTATAATGTATGGGTGAGGCAAAATGCTTTCCCGCCAATTTCCCCCAAGGCCCCTGAGACACAGTCGATCGATACTCTCTCTCTCTCCTCTCCTCTGCACGCTCTCCTCGCTTTCTATTCAGTGATGATAGCACACCCTGCAACCGGCTATCTTTCTCTTGAAAATATCCCTCAGAATAAGTGCATAAACAGGGACAAGATAAGGGAAAATGATAACTGAACGGAGGGATGAAAAGGAGGGGGAGGAGGGGAGGGAGAGGATGATTGCCATGGCCCAGGGGGCCCCAAAAAAATAAAAAAAATAAAATAATGTTTTTTTTTTTTTTTTTCGATGTCAAAAGTTGATTTTGTTTTTTCTCAGGGAACTCTTAAGACTCCCTTAAGAGTCTTCCCGCAGTCTGCCGGGGGAATCTAAAGTCTCCGCAGTTCCCGGGTTAAGGGGAGGTTTCCACTTTAGGGATTTTTTTTCTAACTTCCTTCTCCCTCATGTTTAGCCCCATTGTTTTTGAGATTTTAAGACGTTGGCCCCATTAGTTTGACGATTTTAAGAACTTTCGCCCCATTTATGTCACTTTTAAGACCTTTCGTGCCATTTAGGTGTCGATTTTTTCCTGGCGAGCGGTAGCGAGCCTGTAATTTTAAGAGGAACCGGCCTTCAGCTGGGACATTTTTCTACCGAAAAATGTACAAATTTATCTTGGAAGGGGGTCAAGGGGGTGTAATTTCAAGATTGATGGAAGTCTAGGAAACACACTAAAAACCTCCCCTTAATGACGGGCCTTGACCGTGTCCTTGTATTCAGGCCTCTCATTGTGGGGCTGTCTGGTGGTGGTGGTGGTGGGGGGGGGGGGGGGGGGGCGGCGGCTCCTGTGATTATTTACATTACCATTAGTTAACTCAGTCTCTCGCTTGCTTACATTATCTTTCTCTCTCTAACCCCACTCTCTCTCTCTCTCTCTCGCTCTCGCTCGCTCTCTCTCTCTCGCTCTCTCTCTCTCTCTCGCTCTCTCTCTCTCTCTCTCTCTCTCTCTCTCTAACCCCTCCCCCCCCTCTCTCTCTCTCTTGCAAAACATACATAATTATACACTTATGTCGTGTCTATGTGTGCACTTACCACTCACTCTCACTCTCTCTAACACTTTTTCTTACTTTCTCTCTCTCTCTCTCTCTCTCTCTCTCTCTCTCTCTCTCTCTCTCTCTCTCTCTCTCTCATATGGTCATAATTGGTTAAAACACCCACACACACACACACACAGACACACACCCTAAGCCTTCGTTTCCGATGTCGCCAATTGGCTAAAAATACAGACTACACACACATCCACAGCCATTCCAACGATACATATAACACCTACACATATAGGAGGCGGGAAATAACGAGCATGCTCACTCCCGCAATACAACTAGAGTAAGTACACTATAACAATTCCACATACAGTAGCACCACAAATTAGGACAAACCAATTTTATTCAAGATATTAATTTATTTTTGGAAGACAGATTTACAGTATACCGTACAAACAGAACGGTAGAGAACCAATCAGACATAATATACAGACAAGACAAAACAAACCATTTATTGGAATATCTATATATAGTTTAAAAAATATATAAAAAAATAATGAAAGTAATAGAAAAAGTTGGATTAGAGTGAGAGAAATCGAAATAAGTTCAGAGATGATGGAACACAGCGAGAGAGAGAGAGAGAGAGAGAGAGAGAGAGAGAGAGAGAGAGAGAGTACAGATAACAGAGAGAGAGCAAGGAAGAAAAGAAGGAGAGAGAGAGAGCATATCCGTGACGTCACAGCTGGTCTGATCCGTCTCCTTTAATGCACATGCGTCAACATCAAACTGGGGCACAGCTGGCGATCCGTGGTGGTGGTGATGGTGATGATCCGTAGTGGTGTTGGTGATGCAAAGTTGGAGTGGTGATCCGTGGTGGTGGTGATGATGATGCAAAGTGGGAGTGATGATGGTGATCCAAAATGGTGGTGGTGATCCAAAGTGGTGGTGCTGATCCGTGGTGGTGTGATCCAAGGGGCGGTACTGATCCGTGGTTGTGTGATGCAAGGGGCGGTACTGATCCGTGGTTGTGGTAAAACAAAGTGGTGTTGGCGATCCAAAGGTGATCCGTGGTGGTGGTGTTGGTGATCCAAAATGGTGGTGGTGATCCCAAGTGGGAGTGGTGACCCGTGGTGGTGTTGGTGATCCAAAATAGTGGTGGTGATCCAAAGAGGTGGTACTGATCTGTGGTGATAGTGATCTGTGGTGGTGGTTATCCAAGGGGTGGTGGTGATCCGTGGTGGTGGTGCTGGTGATCCTTGGTGCAGCTGGTGGTTGTGATGATCCATGCTACAGTTTGTGATAGTGCTCAATGGTACAGCTGGTAGTGGTGATCCGTGGTACAGCTGATGGTGATACTCTATACTCGGTTTCATTTCAGCTGACAGTAAATTGAATCCCTTGACAACTGATTTCTCTATAACTAACGGAAAAATAAGAAACTACTATTTCTCTGCATCATAATAAGACCAAGTAAATATAATTAGCACCATATTTCACTACAAACTCTTAAAAATAACTGAAAAATCTTGATGGGAACTTTTCAATTTACTTTTCAATTTACAGTTATAGAGGTTAGCGGTCTGGAGTTCTGGTATTAATTATAATTAATATAATATATATTTTATTCTTCTTCTATGCATATGAAGGAGACAAAAGGTAGGCTGCCTGTTACGAGTGTCTCCCCCCAAAGCCAAAAGAGTGACAGAGAGCCAAATTCAAGGGACATTGGGGTCAAAATGCCTGGACACACGAGGTTTAAAGCAGTCTAAGTCATAGGATGAAGGAAAAAAATAGGTCATAAATAGACAAACCTACTTTATATCTTCTATGTTATAATATGTAGGATGGTGAGTGCGCGTGGACTAGAGACCCTATAGTAACAGAGATCGGCCAAACTCCGCCATCTTGGTGCCACCAGGGATATTTTCCTCGTCTTACATATATAATTATATATATATATATATATGTACCGGTATATATATATATATATATATCCGTACTAATGATAGACAATTGGGAAGTCTTGTACAGTATAATAAATTACATAGTTTGGTTTTTGGGTATACAGTCTTCATGATCAAAAATATAATATAACCTCGTTCTTTGATAATTCAGGCACCAAAATGGCGGCCAAAGAAAAAGATGTCCGCTCTCTCCTACTGCAGCATATCTAGCGTGGACTATTATATTATTTCCTGTTCGAGTGAGTCTTTATTACAAATTTTTTAATATTTACAAGGAAATTATAGATGTTATTATACAGGGTGTCCCAGGAGGAAAGGTCACAACTTTACGAAATGATAAAACAAGGTATTCTAAGCATAAAATGTTATATAACAAAAAGTCAAAATCTCAACCGTTAAAAAGATATTGAAGGTTTTATGTAGTGCCTCCCCCGCATCACTGTAATGGACTTTTCCATGTCAAATAGTTTCCAACTGGTCCAAAGTGAACTAATATGTCTAATAATTTTGTAACGTACATAATTATAATATCTTTATAATAACATGGTCAAATCATTGCAATTAGATGGAGGTGTGGTGTGCACTAGGACAGCTAGGCCACCCTTATGGGGAAATACATAGGAAAATACCATATTCAACATGCAATATCTCAACACTGGTTGAGATTTGGAATATGTCTTATAGAACATTTGAGGCTTAGATTACCTTGATTTATCATTTCCCAAGTTATGACCTTTCATCCTGGGACACCCTGTATAGTACCAGCTTGATATTGACTTTATCGTATTATTAGCAGCTTTTTATAGATTTGATTACACATTACCTGATATTATAGACTTAATTATATATATATATATCCGCTTATTATAAACTTTATTATATACCAGTAGCTTATGCTAATATGTTGAGAAGCTATTAGCATCAAACTAAACCCTTAGACCATTAGCGTAATATTGGGAGCCCTCATTGCGTTAACATTAATATTGCATGACCTACGAGCATTACCAGCCGCTGTTTAATATCGGCCTATTATACTTATTACCAGCCGCTGTTTAATATCGGCCTATTATACTTATTACCAGCCGCTGTTTAATATCGGCCTATTATACTTATTACCAGCCGCTGTTTAATATCGGCCTATTATACTTATTACCAGCCGCTGTTTAATATCGGCCTATTATACTTATTACCAGCCGCTGTTTAATATCGGCCTATTATACTTATTACCAGCCGCTGTTTAATATCGGCCTATTATACTTATTACCAGCCGCTGTTTAATATCGGCCTATTATACTTATTTGTTTAATAATGTATTTATTATGTTCTTATGTTTCCTCCCAAGCCCTCCATCAAGCTAAACAAAAATGCCCCAAGACCTCCCGTCGAGATTTATTTGTAAATTTTTCGGTAGAAAATTTTTCCGGCCGAAGGCCAGTTCCTCTTAAATTGCAGGCTCGCCAGGAAAAAATAGACACCTAAATGGCAGGATAGGTTTTAAAGTTGACTAAGAAATGGGGCAAAAAGGTCTTAAAATCGCCAAATATTTCAGTTACCGGTATTATAATATATATTACTTATTTGTTCATGATGAAATTATAAACTTTATTACTAATATATTGTGAAGCTATTTGCATGAAACTCAACCCTCAGACCATTAGCGTAATATTGTGAGCCCTCATTGCGTTAAAATTAATATTGTATGACCTACGACCATTACTGGCGATCGTTTAAGGGGAGGTTTCTAGTTTGTTTCCTACTCCTCCAGCAATCTTAAAATTTCACCCCCTTTCAAGATAAATTTGTACATTTTTCGGTAGAAAAATGTCCCGGCCGAAGGCCGATTACTCTTAAATTACAGGCTCGCTATCGCTCGCCAGGATAAAATCGAAACCTAAATGGCACGAAAGGTCTTAAAATTGACAGAATGTGGCGGACATTTTTAAAAATCACCAAACTAATGGGGCAAACGTCTTAAAATCTCAAAAGCAATGGGGCTAAACATGAGGGAGAAAGGGGTCAAGAAAAAAGTCCCTCAAGTGGATATCTCCCCTTAATGTGTTGTATTTAATTATCTTGCCCCCAATCGATGGTGTTGGTCATTGGGATTTATTTTAAAGTACTGGGTGCGTTAATATATTTTACAGTACTGGGTGCGTTAATATATTTTACAGTACTGGGTGCGTTAATATATTTTAAAGTACTGGGTGCGTTAATATATTTTAAAGTACTGGGTGCGTTAATATATTTTACAGTACTGGGTGCGTTAATATATTTTAAAGTACTGGGTGCGTTAATATATTTTACAGTACTGGGTGCGTTAATATATTTTAAAGTACTGGGTGCGTTAATATATTTTACAGTACTGGGTGCGTTAATATATTTTACAGTACTGGGTGCGTTAATATATTTTAAAGTACTGGGTGAGTTAATATATTTTACAGTACTGGGTGCGTTAATATATTTTAAAGTACTGGGTGCGTTAATATATTTTACAGTACTGGGTGCGTTAATATATTTTACAGTACTGGGTGCGTTAATATATTTTACAGTACTGGGTGCGTTAATATATTTTAAAGTACTGGGTGCGTTAATATATTTTACAGTACTGGGTGCGTTAATATATTTTACAGTACTGGGTGCGTTAATATATTTTACAGTACTGGGTGCGTTAATATATTTTACAGTACTGGTGCGTTAATATATTTTACAGTACTGGGTGCGTTAATATTTTAAAGTACTGGGTGCGTTAATATATTTTAAAGTACTGGGTGCGTTAATATATTTTACAGTACTGGGTGCGTTAATATATTTTACAGTACTGGGTGCGTTAATATATTTTAAAGTACTGGGTGCGTTAATATTTTAAAGTACTGGGTGCGTTAATATATTTTACAGTACTGGGTGCGTTAATATATTTTAAAGTACTGGGTGCGTTAATATATTTTACAGTACTGGGTGCGTTAATATATTTTACAGTACTGGGTGCGTTAATATATTTTACAGTACTGGGTGCGTTAATATATTTTAAAGTACTGGGTGCGTTAATATATTTTAAAGTACTGGGTGCGTTAATATATTAAGTAAAATGTTATATTATTTTTTTTTATTATTATAGTAGTTTCATGATATATATATATTTATTTATATATTTATATTATATTTATTTATATTATCTTTTCTTCCCCACACCTACATCAAGCTTAAAAAATACCCTCAAGACCCTTCTTCGAGATATACTGTATGTGAACCATTTTCGGTAGAAAATTGTCCCGGCCGAAGGGCTGTTCCTCCTAAATTACAGGCTTGCTATATATATATAGCTCGCTAGGAAAAAAAAAAAAAAAATCACCTACATGGCACAAAAGATCTTCAAATCGCCAAACTAATGGAGCGAACGTCTTCAAATTTCATAACTAATGGGGCTAAGTATGAGGGAGAAGGAGGGGTGGGGGGATTCCAGAAAAAGCCCAACCTATCTATCTATCTATTGCCGGACGCCTAACTCCCCTTACGAGGGTGGCCCATACACAAAATGCCCCCAAGCGGACCTATTCCCTGTGAGAGGGACAACCCGAGCCAGTTTAGTGAAGGACTTACAGGATTGACCACTCAATTTAGGATCCGTCCGACTCCGAGGCCCTCTGTGTATCTTGTTAGCACTATTTGTCTACAGTGGTGTTCGGCTAATCCATCCACTAACCTGCCTTACCCTTGGGTAAGCAGTACGGATTAGTATCAGGTTTACTCCCCTAGACAGGTTGCCAACCAAGGCTGACGAGTCCCATCCACCCGGATTTGTATAAGGTTGTCTCCCCTAGATGAGTTGCCGACCAAGGCTAACGAGTCCCATCCACCCAACCTACCCTTCATAAAATAAAATATATATAATTATCTTGCCCCCAATCCATGCTGTTGGTCAATAGGGTTCTATACACTACGTTCATTATATTAAGGGGTAATAGGTCGCTTTTATAGACCCCCCTCTCCATCAGGTTTAGCCCCATTTGTTTTGAGATCGTAAGACGTTCGTTCCATTAGTTTGGCTATTCTA
Source organism: Paralithodes platypus (assembly GCA_032716605.1). Lineage (NCBI taxonomy): Eukaryota > Metazoa > Arthropoda > Malacostraca > Decapoda > Lithodidae > Paralithodes > Paralithodes platypus. Next base: position 11,068,879 of record CM064486.1, on the reverse strand, counting down.
AGACCTTTCACCCCAATTGTTTGTCAATAATAGGACTTTTCGTGCCATTTAGGTGTCTTTTTTTTTCCTGGCGAGCGATAACTTTTCTAGCGAGGAAACTAATAATATAATAAATAAATAAATAAACCGACCAAAATATGAATGCTATCCCCTTAACCCTTTCACTGTACGATGACGCATTCCTTTTCTGTTTTGTTTCCTGTGTTTTGCTATCATTAGACGATTTTATTCGGTTTTGGTATTAATTTTGAAATGTTTAGGATTAATTGCGATAGATTACCCGTTTCAGTTCCTAAGGGTCTTCCAAAACTATAGTCTATTCGCTGAAAGTAGGCGAGAAATCTTGATCCTCTAACCTCTGTAACTCAAAACGACTACTAGAGTAATCGAGAGTATATTTCTACCATTTGAGAAGGGTCAGTCAAGGAATAGGTGTGGAAATTTACAGCCCATTTGCTCGAGCCCTCTTTGAGTTACAGAGGATATAGAGGTCATGATGTATCGCCTATTTACAGCGAAAAGACTATAAGCCAAATCGTCTAATGGTACCCAGAATTAAATACTAAAATGCTGTTACATTATGAATCCTAGAATTAATCAAATGAATCTCTGAAATGCAAATATCAGATAAAACATTAATACAGATTTGCAATTCAACCCTAGACCAATTATAAAGTGTATGTATCAGTATTAATAATAGCGACTGTACATATCGATTGTTAATATGAGTGGCGGTACCCGATTCCAGTGGTTTAATTTGGCTTAGCAAGAGCAGATATATATATGTTGAAAACTGACCGTGCATGACACAAAAATGGTTTAATGAAATATTCCGACTGTGGACATTCTGTAATAGTGTTTGAATATTCCACCGTCCCAGAAGTTACCTCGACATTCAGGTTCTGATATATTAACCTCCCCACACTGGTTCACTGTATACACTGTGTGTTGGTATCTCTGTCCTACATTAATGCTGTACTAATGCGCGCTTACAGGCTCACTCATTCTCCACAAACAGACAGTCAGGCAGAGATCTATAGTACCGGTATATACAATATATATATATATATATATATATATATATATATATATATATATATATATATATATATATACAGTCAATTTTAAACATCATCGTGAGGTATTTCTTTGCGACCTATGACCGTTACTATACAATTGCTTGCACCAATACCTGGTACAGTTCCCCACACATCCACCTGGTTCACAATTATATTATTCTACCTAATTATTTATTTTGATATGGTTAACTAGAAAACCAGACTTTAACAATCACAATAATAGTTAAAGGTCGTAGTATGCTTTGTTTGTCATAATATACACAACAATAAATATAATAGCGTGAATATACTTCGTGCTGTACAAGTTGGAATTTGGTCAACTGTACCGTACTTTACAATGAATTTGGTCAACTGTACCGTACTATACAATGAATTTGGTAAGCTGTACCGTACTATACAATGAATTTGGTCAACTGTACCGTACTATACAATGAATTTGGTCAACTGTACCGTACTATACAATGAATTTGGTCAACTGTACCGTACTATACAATGAATTTGGTAAACTACCGTACTATACAATGAATTTGGTAAACTGTACCGTACTATACAATGAATTTGGTAAACTGTACCGTACTATACAATGAATTTGGTAAACTGTACCGTACTATACAATGAATTTGGTAAACTACCGTACTATACAATGAATTTGGTAAACTGTACCGTACTATACAATGAATTTGGTAAACTGTACCGTACTATACAATGAATTTGGTAAACTGTACCGTACTATACAATGAATTTGGTAAACTACCGTACTATACAATGAATTTGGTAAACTGTACCGTACTATACAATGAATTTGGTAAACTGTACCGTACTATACAATGAATTTGGTAAACTGTACCGTACTATACAATGAATTTGGTAAACTGTACCGTACTATACAATGAATTTGGTAAACTGTACCGTACTATACAATGAATTTGGTAAACTGTACCGTACTATACAATGAATTTGGTAAACTGTACCGTACTATACAATGAATTTGGTAAACTGTACCGTACTATACAATGAATTTGGTAAACTGTACCGTACTATACAATGAATTTGGTCAACTGTACCGTACTATACAATGAATTTGGTCAACTGTACCGTACTATACAATGAATTTGGTCAACTGTACCGTACTATGCAATGAATTTGGTCAACTGTACCGTACTATACAATGAATTTGGTCAACTGTACCGTACTATACAATTAATTTGGTCAACTGTACCGTACTATACAATGAATTTGGTCAACTGTACCGTACTATACAATGAATTTGGTCAACTGTACCGTACTATATAATGAATTTGGTCAACTGTACCGTACTATACAATGAATTTGGTCAACTGTACCGTACTATACAATGAATTTGACACACTGACCATTGAGGGAGAGAAGGGATTGGAGTTCTCGAAAGGGGCTCCAGTTCTGACGTTATTCTTGGCTTACAGTGTGCTGGCTTAATAATCCACAAGGGTTGATAAAGTCCTATTTTAACTATTTGAGGGAGGGAAATGGAAAATGTTAATTAATATTGTATCAGCGTGTCTGATATATTATAAAAAGTGTATCACGTTTTACTAGAGGTGACTGTGCAGTTCCTCATATGAATTATAGTCCATTCAGTATAACTAGACCAGATTCTAGACCACCAAGTGCTTACAACTATGGAGAAGGAGGAGGAGGAAGAGAAATAATCGACACCTAAGTAGCACGAAAGGTCTTATAATTGACTAAGAAATGGGGCGAAAGATCTTAAATAACCAAGCTAATAGGGCTAACGTCTTCAAACCTCTAAACTAATGGGGCTAAAGATGAGGGAGAAGGGGGGAGGGTACAGAAAAATAAAAACTAAGTTGATCATACTAGTACATCTGCTTCATCTAAAAGTACACTTCCAAATCCCACTGACATTCCTTCCATACCGGTACATAGAACATTATAATATACATAATACATACTACAGTGTGTCCAAATACCTGTGGCCAACTGTACCTTGAGCCCCTTCCCCTGACGCCCACCAGTGACCTTGACCTCCAACTAGTCAGTGAGTGTGGGCCTAGTCAAGTGTTAGTGGGTCACACACACACATACACACCACTTACTCAATACATTACAAGGCCACACTCCAATCGTTCCGGAGAGTTTTAGCTAGTAGTCGACACACACACACATACATTTATGTATCATGTGTAGTGTCTATACATAAGCATACCATTATATTAAGTAATTATATATATATATATATATATATATATATATATATATATATATATATATATATATATATAATTAACTTTACCACGGGGTGATACAGAATAGTTAACCATTTCCTATTTATTCTAAGGAGATGCAGAGAACTCCTACCGAGGTTTTGAAGCGAAGTATATCGTGAATTATGGAAACTTGGCATTAATAGGACGTAAAGACACAGTAGTTTTATATTTTGTATTACGTATCAACAAATCAAGTGCTAAGGGGTTCAATTTACCGCCAGCTGAAGTTGAACCGACTATAGAGGTTCTAATTTTGTTTTAACTTGGCGGATTTATTTTTACTCCATTAGCATCGGTTTTCTGGATAATTATTAAACACATATGACACTGCCCTGGCCCTGTGTGATGCCAAGGGGGGTCACCGGCTTTTTTTATCTCTCTTTCCTTAGCTTGTATCCATTCGACCCGATTCAGCCAACTGTTTTAAGACGTTTATCCCCATCCAGGTTTCGATTTCTTCCTGGCGAGCGATAGCGAGCCAGCATTGTATGGAGAAATTCGGCTTCGCCGGAGACATTTTTCTATCGAAAAATGTAAAGATTTAGCTTGCTGTCAAAACAAAAATATATATAGCCCTATGCTGGCTCGCACACCTGGATGGGGGTAAACGTCTTAACACAGTAGGCTGAATGGGGCCGAATGGATACAAGCCAAAGAGAGAGGGAGAAAAAGGGGAAAAAAAGCGAGGTGGGCTCCCTTAACACCATGTTCGGCTATAAGAACTTCGTAATTGCACTTTATTTCGATGGAGACAATTACATTTCTTGCTAACTTGAGAAAATTAAATATAATTTAAAAATATAATAATAAATATATAAATAAATAAGAAAATAATACCGTACATAAATATATATACCAATCAATTATATATACCAATCAATTATATATACCAATCAATTATATATACCAATCAATTATATATACCAATCAATTATATATACCAATCAATTATATATACCAATCAATTATATATACCAATCAATTATATATACCAATCAATTATATATACCAATCAATTATATATACCAATCAATTATATATACCAACCAATTATTAAACTACAGTAATTCCGGCGACGTCTTTTTTATGTTATTATAGCAATATTTAGACGATTTTGTGAAGTTTAAGAAAGATCTATGGTAGTTAAAAGGGTTAAATGAGATAGTTCGAAGCCTGTTAATTGCTGGAGGCCCTTTTGAAACTGAATACAATCGTCTAATAGTAGCCTATTTTTCTATTGAAAAATTACAACAAATTATCTTCAAGGGGGATCTTGGGGTTTTTTGTTTTAAGCTTGAGGAAGGTCTAGGGAGGAACCTAAACAAATAATATTTATAAAAAGATAAATATAGTTTATAAATATTAGTTTAATCAAGTATATTGGGGTTTGTCTTTGATATTAATGTTAAAGAACGTGGGGGTAACTTATATAAGCAAATAAATACGCCCATTCCCCCTTAAGGTACCGGTATTCTTTGAAGTATTGGTATGATGACGTTCAGTATAAAACTTCATGTCAAAGTTTAACCTAATTATGTCCAAGGATTTTATAAAGTTTGTTTTTGCTCCCAGATTGGCACGAGTTTGCCAATAGTTGACCTTTACGATTGCCTCAAATTTTCTTAGACATTTTAAGGGGGGATGGGTCGGTTTTCTGGACCACTTTCTCCCTCGTGTTTACCCCCATTAGTTTTCAGATGTTAAGATGTTTGCCCCATTAGTTAGTCGAATTTAAGACCTTTCGCCCCATTTCTTCGTCAATATTTAGACCTTTCGTGCTATTTAGGTGTCGATTTTTTCCCTAGCGAACGATAGTGAGCCTGTAATGTTGGAAGAACCGGCCTTCGGCCGGGACATTTGTTTACCAAAAAATGTACAAATTAATCTAGAAGGGGGATCTGATGGATGTTTAATGAATACATGCAAAAATCGCCCAAAAAGTGAACCATTCCCCCCCCAAAGGTCGAGGTTATAATAGCGCACCATTTTAAATCTTGTGCTGAACTTCTTTAAGGGGAGATGGGCATTTTTCTGGACCCCCTTCTCCCGCATGTTTAGCCCCATATGTTTTCAGATTTTAAGACGGTCGCCCCATTAGTTTGGTGAGTGTTACATTTTTCGCGCCAGTTCTTTGCCAATATTAAGACCTTTCATGTCATTCAGGTATATACTTTTTCCTGGCGAGCAATAGCGAACCTGTAATTTAGGAGGAACTGGCCTTCAGCCGAAAATGTACAAAATTATCTCGAAAGGGGGTCTTGGGGGTGTTTTTATTAAGGGGGGATGGTTCACTTTTTGGGCGATTCATTATTTTTGCATGTATTCATTATTTTTCTAGTTTCCTCCCTAGACCTCCATCAAATTTAAAGAAACATCCATTAGATCCCCCTTCTAGATTAATTTGTAAATTTTTCGGTAGAAAAATGTCCCAGCCGAAGGCCGGTTCTTCCAACATTACAGGCTCACTATCGTTCGCCAGGGAAAAAATCGACACCTAAATAGCACGAAAGGTCTAAATATTGACGAAGAATGGGGCGAAAGGTCTTAAAATCGACTAACTATTGGAGCAAACATCTTAACATATGAAAACTAATGGGGCTAAACACGAGGGAGAAAGTGGTCCAGAAAAACGGTCCATGTCCCCTTAAGCTTGACAGAGGTCTAGGGAGCACTCTCTCTCTCTCTCTCTCTCTCTCTCTCTCTCTCTCTCTCTCTCTCTCTCTCTCTCTCTCTCTCTCTCTCTCTCTCTCTCTCTCTCTCTCTCTCTCTCTCTCTCTCTCTCTCTCTCTCTCTCTCTCTCTCTCTCTCTCTCTCTCTCTCTCTCTCACTAAATAAATGAGATTGCATAGGAATTATATAAAGGAACGAGTTACAAGGAGTAGTTAGTATCCCAAAGACCTTTTTCTCCATGTCGAGCTGATTATTTTGGTAGAAACATAATAGATTTCGTATTAACTTTTCATTATCATCAGGTCTAAAATCTGGACCGCTAACCTATATAACAAAATACCCAACTAGAATGATCCAACTACTACTTCTAACATTTAGGAAGGGTTAGCCAGGGAAGAGGTATGGAAAATGTTGCTATTTCTACAATTTGGGAAGGGTCAGCCAGGGAAGAGGTATGGAAAATGTACAGCCCATTTGCTCTAGCCCTTTTTTGAGGATAGAGGTTAGGATTTCTGGCCCACTTATATATAATGAACAGACTATTGCCAAATTATAGCTTCTGTATGTTTTATTAAGGGGGTATGGGCCGGTTTTCTGGACCACTTTCTCCCTCATGTTTAGCCCCATTAGTTTTCAGATGTTAAGATGTTTACCCCATTAGTTAGTGGATTTTAAGACCTTTCGCCCCATTCTTCGTCAATATTTAGACCTTTCGTGCTATTTAGGTGTCGATTTTTTCCCTGGCGAACGATAGTGAGCCTGTAAATGTTGGAAGAACCGGCCTTCGGCCGGGAAATTTTTCTACCGAAAAATTTACAAATTAATCTAGAAGGGGGATCTAATGAATGTTTTTTAAATTTGATGGAGGTCTAGGGAGGAAACTAGAAAAATAATGAATACATGCTAAAATCACCCATAAAGTGAACTGCTCCTCTGAGGAACAATGTAAACCGTCTGAAGGAATTTTTTTCCTGGCAAAACAGATCCTATTATTTTTTTTTTTCACATACAGGATTCCTATATGTGACAACAACAAAAAAGTCGTCGTGTATGAGTTCTAAATTGCTTTACCTCGAACTTCCTGCAATTGTTATAATATGACTGTCATAGGGCGGGTCGTATATATGACTGTCATAGGGCTGGTCGTATATATGACTGGCATAGGGCGGGTCGTATATATGACTGTCATAGGGCGGGTCGTATATATGACTGGCATAGGGCGGGTCGTATATATGACTGTCATAGGGCGGGTCGTATATATGACTGGCATAGGGCGGGTCGTATATATGACTGTCATAGGGCGGGTCGTATATATGACTGTCATAGGGCGGGTCGTATATATGACTGTCATAGGGCGGGTCGTATATAAGACTGTCATAGGGCGGGTCGTATATATGACTGACATAGGGCGGGTCGTATATATGACTGTCATAGGGAGGGTCGTATATATGACTGTCATAGGGCGGGTCGTATATGACTGTCATAGGGCGGGTCGTATATATGACTGTCATAGGGCGGGTCGTATATATGACTGTCATAGGGCGGGTCGTATATATGACTGTCATAGGGCGGGTCGTATATATGACTGTCATAGGGCGGGTCGTATATACTGTATGACTGTTATAGGTATTATGGTATACCAGTATATCCTCCGTCCACCCGTGCGTTAAGGGGAGGAAAACCGTTTTTCTGAACCCCCTTCTTTCTAATGTTTAGCCCCACTAGTTTTGATATTATAAGACGTTCGGCCCATTAGTTTGGCGATTTTACACCTTTCGCCCCATTTCGTTGTCAATTTTAAGACCTTTCGTGCCATTTAGGTGTTGATTTTTTCCTGGCGAGCAATAGCGAGCCTGCAATTTTAAGAGGAACCGGCCTTCGGCCGGAACATTTTTCTACCGAAAAATTTACAAATTTATCTTGAAGGGGGGTCTAGGGGGTGCTTTTCTAAGCTTGATGGAGGTCTAGGAAGGAAGCTAAAACAATATATGAATAAATGAATTAATAGACCAAACAAACGGCCAGTTTCCCCTTCATTCTTTTTCATCACTCTAGCGGCTTTATTTCTCCACTGATTTTGATAAGACATATAACATAGCTTCACTACTGAATGACCTTGGACGAGTTCGATTATAGATATTATCAGCCAGCCACTTTTCACTGACTCTGAGAAGGTCTAGGGAAGCAACCACCCACTGTTCACTGGCTTCACCAAGTTCAGTACACTAATATACTGTATTTCACTAACTACAGTCCAATAATATATTGTTTGACGGTACAGAAGGGGTTAAGGCACACATTGTTCGCGCTTCAGGTGCTTGTGGATGAAAAGAGACCAAGAGCTCTCAACCGGTCCTCGTAACTAAGCCTCCTAATTGCTGGAAGAAGCTTAGTAGCATTAGTTTGAACTTCTTTTTTAAACCACTCTGTTACCTTCCTTACTGCTGGAGTTCAAATATTCACTACAATTCCATATGCGACTGTATTTGAGAATTATAGAATGATAGAATTAAATTATTATTTTTATTATTATTATTATTATTATACTTAAACTGTCGGTTAATGGTGTACTATTATATATATATTTGCTTACATACATGAGAGAGAGAGAGATAGAGAGAGTTGGAGCTCAAACAGGGCACTGGGAACGATTGTTTAAAAATGAGTGAGTGAGAGTGAATGTGTGTGTGTTTGTGTGTGTGTGTGTGTGTGTGTGTGTGTGTGTGTGTGTGTGTGTGTGTGTGTGTGTGTGTGTGTGTGTGTATATGTGTGCAGCTAAATATATATCGGTAGGTATAGTGAGATGTTAGACCGGGAAAATTTACAATGAGACGACCTAGAATTTAAGAGCAGTTTTTAAATTGATTGGGAAAGTGGATTAGAGAGCTGGATGAAAGAGAGAGAGAGAGAGAGGGATACGGAAAGAGTCCTGTGACCTACATCAGGAAGAGAGAGAGAGGGAGAGAGATTATCGAAATAAAGCATACCGGTATTGAATTGAATAGTGGAGAATATAAACAAATTATGAACAATGACATTAATTAGGTGAATATAATAGTTAGGTATGGCAGCACCAATGAATATAGAACGAAAAGTAAAATGTCCTCTTGTATGTGTAAAGAAACATAACATACGAGTAAACATACTAATAATGGTGAAACATTCGAGTCAGTAAACATATACTAATAATGGTGAAACATTCGAGTCAGTAAACATATACTAATAATGGTGAAACATTCGAGTCAGTAAACATATACTAATAATGGTGAAACATTCGAGTCAGTATCGATAATAAATAATACTTTATATTCCAAATGCTTCGGAACTTTGCCTGCATGGATTCAATGATTCAAATTACTGTAACGTTATTGGTGTGCATGACTGTACCTAGTAAAGCTAAGGATATATATATATATATACTGATGGTTAAAAAGAGACATTGGGAACAGATTGATGGTTAAATAATTAAATAGACAATTATATATTACTTGATAATTATGTGGGTATCTGTTTAACTAGGTAAATAGGTTAATAGCTGAGAGTGATAGCTAATAGATACATATAAGTATACACATTAAATATTAAAGATTGATAAAATATACATGGGCAAATATAGATAGATAGAGAGAGAGAGAGAGGGAGGGAGAGAGAGAGAGAGAGAGAGAGAGGGAGGGAGAGGGAGAGAGCCCAGCTATTGATTCCAGTGTTGCCAGCATCCCTGTGAGAGAGAGAGGTTGGGGGGAGTGAGGGAGGAGGGGAGGGGGTAGAATTTTCCTTTACCCCCAACCCCCTTCTACTCTATCGGAAATAAGCCTATCTTCCCCCCCCCCCCCACACACACACACAGACCTACCCTGTAAATAAAATCAAAGGTTTAACATGCGTATTTTAAGGGAACCCACCTCGCTTTTTTTTTCTCTTTCTCTCCCTCTCTCTTTGGCTTGTATCCATTCGGCCCCATTCAGCCTACTGTTTTAAGACGTTTACCCCCATCCAGCTGTCAATATTTCCCTGGCGAGTGGTAGCGAGCCAGCATATATTTTTTTTTGGTTTGACAGCAAGCTAAATTTGTATATTTTTTGATCGAAAAATGTCTGTGGCGAAGCCGGATTTCTCCATACAATGCTGGCTCGCTATCGCTCGCCAGGAAGGAATCGACACCTGAATGGGGATAAACGTCTTCAAACAGTTGGCTGAATGGGGCCGAATGGATACAAGTCAGAGAAAAAGAAAAAAAGGATATAAAGATTTAACAAAAAAAAAAACCGGTGAACCCCCTTAAAAGGCTATAAAAGATCATTGTGTTTATGGTTAGTGGTTTACCCCATAATATAATATTGAAGGGTAGGAGAAAGACATGCAACGAGGTATATTATAAGGTCATAGGGTATATTGCTTGTGATATACTGTATACCCTTTAAAAGCAATGGTATAAAAAGGGTATATGTAGAAAGGTATATAAGATCACTGGGTACGGTATATGGATAGTGATTTACCCCTTGCAGCAAGCTTATTTAAAGGGTATGCAAACATGTCAATATGATCATTGGGTATATTGATAGTGATTTACTCCTTAGAATCAAGGCCATTAAAAAGAGGACTACGGTATGTAAAGAACAAAAAGTATATATATATATATATATATATATAATTAGGTATATTGATATTGATTTACACCTTTAAGGGGAGGTATTTAGTTTGTTCCTTAGACCTCCATCAAGCTTAAAATTACACCCCCTTGAGTCCCTTTCAAGATAAATTTGTACATTTTTCGGTAGAAAAATTTCCCGGCCGAAGGCCGGTTCCTCTTGAATTACAGGCTCGCTAGGATAAAATCGACACCTGAATTGCACGAAAGGTCTTAATATGGGGTGAAAGTTCTTAAAATCGCTAAACTAATGTGGCAAACGTTTTATAATATCAAAAGCAATGGGGCTAAACATGAGGGAGAAAGGAGTCAACAAAAAAATCCCTCAAGTGGAAATCTCCCCTTAACCCCTTCTGTACCAGCGCCGTCCTTTTAACTTTATACTGGCTACTGTTAGACGATTTTATTCAGTTTACAATGAGTCTCCAGCAATTATCAGGCTTTGAACTATCTCACTTATCAATTATCTCACTTCTCAATTATCAGGCTTTGAACTATCTCACTTATCAATTATCTCACTTCTCAATTATCAGGCTTTGAACTATCTCACTTATCAATTATCTCACTTCTCAATTATCAGGCTTTGAACTATCTCACTTATCAATTATCTCACTTCTCAATTATCAGGCTTTGAACTATCTCACTTATCAATTATCTCACTTCTCAATTATCAGGCTTTGAATTATCTCACTTGCCCCTATTTAATATCACAGATCATTCTTAAATTGCCCCCAAATCGTCCAATAATAGCCAGACTAGAATTAAACAGTCATCGCCGGTACAGAAGGGGTTAACATCAAGGGTATAGAAAGGGTGTATACATTTATTGGGTATTTATTAGTGTGATTTACGCCTTTATGTCTTTATATTAAGGGGAGGTTTTTAGTGTGTTTCCTAAACTTCCATCAAGCTTGAAATTACACCCCCTTGAGTCCCTTTCAAGATAAATTTGTACATTTTTTACGGTAGAAAAATTTCCCGGCCGAAGGCCGGTTCCTCTTAAATTACAGGCTCGCTATCGCTCGCCAGGATAAAATTGACACCTGAATGGCACGAAAGGTCTTAACATCGCTAAACTAATGGGGCAAACGTTTTATAATATCAAAAGCAATGGGGCTAAACATGAGGGAGAAAGGGGTCAAGAAAAAAATCCCTCAAGTGGAGATCTCCCCTTAAATACTATATAATACTACCGATATATCGCTGTGAAGGCAGGTTATTATGGACACTTTATTTACCCCTTTCATACCCGTATTTGTTCACCCCGATATACCTGTCTGTCTTATGGTATGCCTGTCTGTCTGAAGGTGTGCAAGGGAAATTAAAGTGTCTTAAGATAATATACCGTTTAAAGGAAAATTGGTTGTGTTAAAGCCATATCATATAAGGATAGACAGGTATATCAGTGTATAAGAAAGGTAAATAACGTTCAAATTGGTTGTGTTAAAGCCATATCATATAAGGATAGACAGGTATATCAGTGTATAAGAAAGGTAAATAACGTTCAAATTGGTTGTGTTAAAGCCATAATAGGATAGGTATATCAGTGTATAAGAAAGGTAAATAACGTTCAAATTGGTTGTGTAAAGCATATCAATAACGTTCAAAACAGGTATATCAGTGTATAAGAAAGGTAAATAACGTTCAAATTGGTTGTGTAAAAGCCATATCAATAAGGATAAGACAGGTATATCAGTGTATAAAAGGTAAATAACGTTCAAAAGGTTGTGTGTATAACAAAGGTAAATAACGTTCAAAAGGTATATCAGTGTATAAGAAAGGTAAATAACGTTCAAAAGGTATATCAGTGTATAACAAAGGTAAATAACGTTCAAAAGGTATATCAGTGTATAACAAAGGTAAATAACGTTCAAAAGGTATATCAGTGTATAACAAAGGTAAATAACGTTCAAATTATCATTGTACCCAAACTTATTAGGTATTTTATTTTAGTTTTTCCCCCTGGACCTCCATTGAGCTTAAGGGGAGATATCGACTTGAGGGATTTTTTTCTGGACCCCTTTCTCCCTCATGTTTAGCCCCATTGCTTTTGAGATTTTAAGACAGTCGCCCCATTAGTTTGGCGATTTTAAGAACTTTCCCCCCATTTCCGTAAATTTTAAGACCTTTCGTGCAATTTAGGTGTCGATTTCATCCTGGCGAGCGATAGCGAGCCTGTAATTTAAGAGGAACCGGCTTTCAGCCGGGACATTTTTCTACCGGAAAATGTACAAAATTATCTTGAAAGGGGCTCAAGGGGGTGTAATCTTAAGCTTGATGGATATCTAGAGACCAAACTAAAAACCTCCCCTTAACAAAACTAACCCGCAAGACCCCCCTTCGAGATTAATGTGTACACTTTTTGGTAGAACAATGTACCGGCCAACGGCCGTTTTCTCCTAAATTACAGGCTTGCTATCGCTTGCCAGGAAACAAATCGACACCTAAATGGCACACAAGGTCTTAAAATTGACAAAGAAATGGGGCGAAAGGTCTGAAAGTCACCAAACTGATGGGGCGAGTGTCTTAAAATCTCCAAACTAATGGTCCTAAACATGAGGGATGTGGTGGTCCATAATAAACCACTTATTTATAGCCCCACCTCTCCACTTCTGCTTCACCATCTCTTTATCCTCTTCTCTCTTGGTTGCTACTTTATCATCTTTCCTTCTTCTTCCTCCTCCTCCTTCTCGTCCTATCCACCACTTCCTCCTCCTCCTCCCCCTCCCCTTCCTGCTTCCCCCTCCCCCTCTACACTTCCTCCTCCTCCCACTCCCCTCCCTGCTTCCCCCTCCCCCTCTAAACTTTCTCCTCCTCCCCTTCCTGCTTCCCCCTCCCCCTCTACACTTCCTCCTCCTCCCCCTCCTCCTCCCCTTCCTGCTTCCCCCTCCCCCTCTACACTTCCTCCTCCTCCCCCCCCCCCCCCTCCTCCACCTGGCCACTTAGACCTAATACAGCCCCAACCTCTCCACTTATTTATCCCACCAATTTGATTTTCCTTTAAGGGGAGATGGGCCGTTTTGGGGGGTCTATTAATATATTCCTTTATTTCTTAGTATCCTCGCTAAACCTCCATCAAGCTTAGAAAAACGCCCCCTAGAACCCCCTTCAAGACAAATGTGTACAGTGTTCGGTAGTAAAATGTCCTGGCCGAAGGCCGATTCCTCTTAAAATTTCAGGCTCGCTTTCGCTCGCCAGGAAAAATCGACATCTAAATGGCACGAAAGATCTTAACATTGACAACGAAATTGGGCGAAAGGTGTTAAAATCGCCAAGCTAATCTCAAAACAAATTGGGCATAACACGAGGGAGAAAGGTGACCAGAACCATGACCCATCTCCGTTACAAGATACGCTCACGCATTTCTTTTCTGTTTTCTGGCTATTGTTAGACGATATTATCCAGATTAGGAAGGATATAGGGAATTAAATGGGTTAATTGAGATAGTCTTTATACTTTTAGTTCCCATTGATCCTTCCTAAGCTGTATAAAATCGTCAAATGATAGCCCGATTAAACTGTCAAAATGCGTCATAATCTTCAAAGGGACATTTACTTTTTACTTGTTTTTTTGTTTTACTTTTTTAACCCATAATTTTTGACCGTGTAAAGGGAAATTAAAAAAGTTTGAAGAACATTAATTATCGTCTGGAATTTCGATGTGAGTAACCTAGGTTCGAGTCCTTGGAGTGCCACATGCATTTGTTGATTTCATTAATTGAGTTTAGAAGTAGAGTTGGTTGGTGACAAAATATGAATAACAACAAAAAGGAGATGATGATATACTAGAAGATGATAGCTACTGTAATGAAGCAGATGAGGAGTCACCTTATAAACGTCTGTGCGGTAAAAGGGTATGTGGGGTTGAAGGGGAGGGGGGGGGGTGGTAAAGGGGGTGATAACAGGTGTGGTGAGGTGAGCTGGAGGTTTGTATTGTTGTGGGGGGGGGGGGGGGGGGGCTAGAGGGGGCGATTGACAGGTGTGACGGGGTATACTGCAGGTGTGTGTGAACGTGTGTATGTGGTGATTGACGTGTGTGGCGGGATGTTCTGCAGATGTGTAACGCAGGAAACGTGTGTGTGTGTGTGTGTGTGTGTGTGTGTGTGTGTGTGTGTGTGTGTGTGTGTGTGTGTGTGTGTGTGTGTGTGTGTGTGTGTGTGTGTGTGTGTGAGAGAGAGAGGGGGAAGGAGGGATGTGTGTGCTCGTGATTTAGTCAGAGAAAGATGTGTTGATTTGATTGCATGTGTTTATTATGCACCAAAGAAGCATTACAAAGGGTACAGAGATAACTAAGCTCTGGCCCCTTAAGGGAGCCCAGACTGTATTGTGCAGCATCATTTACTTTTTCGGTTCAATGGTTTAAGGAGGGGGTTTAGTTTGCTCTCTAAACCTCTATCAAACTTTAAAAAAAAAACACCCACAAGACCCCCCCCCCCCCCCTCCCTTCGATATAAATTTGTACATTTTTTGGTAGAATAATGTCCTGGCCGAAGGCTGAGTCCTCTTCAAAGACTGGCTCGCTATCGCTCGCCAGGAAAAAAATCGACACCTAAATGACACGAAAGGTATTGATATTGGCAAAGGAATGGGACAAAAGGTCTGAACATCTAAAAAACTAATGAGGCGAATGTCTTGAAATCTCATAACTAATAGGGCTAAACATGAGGGAGGAGGAGGACTCGAAAAACCAACTGCCTCCCCTTAAATGACAAATCTGAATGGTCTTTATTCCAGATATTGATGTGAAGAGATCTTGTCCGGAAGTATAACATCTGAGGTGAAGCCATTGATTTCTGGGGCTGATGAGTGATTGGTGCTTCTGAATGCTTGTGTGCTTGCTTTTTGTGGGCAAAGTGTTATATGTGTTTTTCTCCTGTCACCTCTGTTTCCTTTCTCGTGTCTCTTGCTGATCCTCCCTACCTCTTGTGGGAGTAAGAGCTGGCTACTGACTGACTGACAGAGAGAACTAGGGCCTAGACCGTATAAAAAACAAACGATACAATTACTATCAATAAGGCAAGGGAATACAAAGGAATACAAAGGACATAGTGGCATTATAATATTACATTTAATATTACAACATACGGTACACTGTTACAGGTATTGTTGGCAATACAGTAATATGGTGCATAAACAAGACATTCATTAGTGAAAATACTTACAGCAATTTTCGTAATCAATATTTGTTCATGTGGATCTCATTCATCAAGCAATTGGATCTATGATTATCTTACGCAGAGAGAGTTACACAGAGTTACACAGTTACTCAGACCACACAGACCTTGCGGTCCCAACTAGGTGGTCCAGCTTTAATACTACTAGACAGCGACAGTTTATAATGGAAGAAGAGGACAGTAGAGAGAGAGAGAGAGAGAGAGAGAGAGAGAGAGAGAGAGAGAGAGAGAGAGAGAGAGAGAGAGAGAGAGAGAGAGAGAGAGAGAGAGAGAGAGAGAGAGAGAGAGAGAGAGAGAGAGAGAGAGAGAGAGAGAGAGAGAGAGAGAGAGAGAGAGAGAGAGAGAGTACAAAGGAGTAATCTCGAGAGTTGCACAATGTTGAAGAGGCATTCCAGCTCACATTCAACCTATTGGATACTGCCTGACATGGAAGTGTCCATTACAGGGTCGTGGGGGAGACCACTAAATAGAACAATCACAAAATATATCTTTAACAGTTGCGAATTAGACTTTATGTGGATAATACAGTCTAATTTTCAACTGTTAAATAAATATTTAGTGATTGTTTTATTTAGTTTATTTAGTTAATTAGTCTATTTTCTTAATCGTACGGTTTAAATAATCCATACAGTCATACTCTGCATTTTGGCACACCCTGCATAATAGATGTTTCTCTCACACAATGACACCCAATGTACCCAACAGTACATCCTGTAACACTGTGCTTCCTACCCACCACACACTGACAACTGATGACTATATTACTCTCTCTCTCTCTCTCTCTCAAAATGGGGCTATAAGGAAGTTGGACCTGTGGTTTTAAATCTTAACCCTTTCGTGATCCGATTAAGCCTTTCTTTCCTGTTGTCTGGCTATTATTTGACGAGTTTATTCAGTTTAGGAAGGGTATATGGAAGTCAGAGGGTTAGCTGAGATAGTCTTTACCCTTATAATTCCCACAGATCCTTCCTTAACTGTAAATATCGTCTAATGATAGTCAGAATAAATTGTCAAAATGTTTCATAATCTGCAAAGTGTTCAACAGAATTACCAGCAAAAAATCTGGTCGTAGTACTTTTGTATAAATTCATAAAACCAAATTCATCATACTTTCTATATCCATCAGAAATCATCACATATTATTTAATTTCTGTTTGATATCGATATTTACTGCTCCGACTTCCTCATAGCCCCTAAACTTGCAGGTAGTCAAATGTTCCTCTAAATATTTAAGTGGAGATGAGCATATTTTTTGTTCGATTATTTCATATATTTATTTTTTAGTTTCCTCCCTAGAACTCCATCAAACTTAAAGAAACATCCATTAGATCCCCCTTCTAGATTAATTTGTAAATTATTCGGTAGAAAAATTTCCCAGCCAAAGGCCGGTTCTGCCAAAATTACAGGTACACTATCGTTCCCCCGGAAAAATATCGATACCCAGTACCTAAATAGCACGAAATGTCTAAATATTGACAAAGAAATGAGGCGAAAGGTCTTAAAGTCGACAAACTAATGTGGCAAACATCTTAAAATCTAAAAAATAATGGGGCTAAACATGAGGGAGAAGGGGATCTAGAAAAACGACCCTTCTCCTCTTAAGTCCTATTTCTGTAAACAACTATATAATAGACAAATAGATCAACACACAGTAGATATAGATACAGGAGTGCACAGATAGAGAAGGGGAGAGTTAACTCCTTGTGGATTAGGACCCTTTTTAACAGTTTATTTCGGTTATCTGTAGACGATTTTATACAGCTGTGGAAGGATCTGTGGGCATAAATAGGGTAGAGGCTCCATTAACTCTCTGACTTCCATATAGCCTTCCTAATCTGAATAATACTGTCTAATAATAGCCAGAATAAACTGTCAAAACGCGTCCTGATCCACAAGGAGTTATTGAGGTGGATGATGTGTGTTTAGAGGGTCATAGAGGAGCACATCATCGGTGGATTATAACCTGTGGAGGGGTGTATGGAGGGAGGGGGTGAAGGATGGAGGGAGGGGGTGAAGGATGGAGGGAGGGGGTGAAGGATGGACGGAGGGGTGGAGGATGAGGGGAGGGGTGAAGGATGGAGGGAGGGGGTGAAGGATGGAGGGAGGGGTGAAGGATGGAGGGAGGGGGGGAAGGATGGAGGGAGGGGGTGAAGGATGGAGGGCGGGGGTGGAGGATGGAGGGAGGGGGTGAAGGATGGAGGGAGGGGGTGAAGGATGGAAGGAGGGGGTGAAGGATGGAGGGAGGGGTGAAGGATGGAGGGAGGGGGTGAAGCATGGAGGGAGGGGGTGAAGGATGGAGGGAGGGGTGAAGGATGGAGGGAGGGGTTGAAGGATGGAGGGAGGGGGTGAAGGATGGAGGGAGGGGGTGAAGGATATAGGGAGGTGGGGTAGGAGGAGGGAGGGTACAGGGGGTGGAGGTTGCTGTACAATACAAAGACACTCCAGCAAGAATGTTCACCTAGTGGTCCTCTCACTAAGCTGCTAGTGGTAGGGTAATTTAGGGGTAAGGTCGACCTACCACAGAACACAGGTAGGTTCAGGTTAAGGGGAGGTTATTAGTTTGCTCCCTAGACCTCCATCAATCATTTAAAAATACTCTCAAGACCCCCCTTCGAGAAAAATTTGTACATTTTTCGGTAGAAAAATGACCCGGCTCCTCCTAAATCACAGGCTCCATCTCGCTCACCAGGACAAAAAACGACACCTAATTGACACGAATGGTCTTAAAATTGACAGCAATATGATTAAAGGTCTTAAAATCGCCAAAGTAATGGGGCAAGCTTTGTAAAATTTCAAAACTAATGGGATTAAACACAAGGGAGAAGTGATCCAGAAAATATAATCCCTAAGTGAAAATCCCCCCTTAACCCCTTCTGTACCGGCGACATCCTTTTCATATTATATTCTGGCAACTATTAGACGATTTTATTAAGTTTAATAAGGGTAACCAGCAATTAAGAAGCTTCGAACTATCTCCCTTAACCCTTTGTACTACCACAGATCTTTCTTAAACTGCACACAATCGTCTAAATATACAATAGCTAGAATAAAACTAAACAGACGGCTCGGTAAAGAAAGGGTTAACGCTATCAAAAACGGTGGCGTATATTTTATTGTATTCCACCTATTTAGCAGATTGTATGCAGCTTAGGAAGGATCTGTGCTACTTGGAAGGAATAATTGAGAGTGTTAGAAGCCTTGTAACTATGAAGAGGCCCATCCTCAACTGAATAATGAATACAGTCGGCTAATTGTAGCCAGAATATAATGAAAAGGACGTGACCGGTATTGAAGGGGTTAAGGGGGGTCACCGTCTTTTTTTCTCTTTCTCTCATTTTCTCTCTTTCCCTGGCTTGTATCCATTCGGCCCCATTTAGCCAACTGTTTTAAGACGTTTATCCCCATCCAGGTGTCGATTTCTTCGCGAGCCAGCATTGTATGGAGAAATCCGGCTTCGCCGGAGACATTTTTCTATCGAAAAATGTACACATTTAGCTTGCTGTAAAATCAAAAATATAATATGCTGGCTCGCTACCGCTCGCCAAGAAAATATTGACACCTGGATGGAGGTAAACGTCTTAAAACATTATGCTGAATGGGGCCGAATGGATACAAGCCAACGAGAGAAGGAGAGAAAGATAAAAAAAAAGCGATGTGGGCTCCCTTAATGTGAGGGGGATAGGAATCTTGTTAGTGTTCATTGGCTCACTCTTCCAACATCCGTGCGCAGTGTGGCCAATCTAGCTACCTTTTCCGCTAGATCTAGAGGTCTTTACTTCAATCTATCTATCTATCTATCTATCTATCTATCTTTATACTCAGGCCCAATCCCCACATTTCCTTTATTTTTATTTTTTATTTTTTTTTGGGGGGGGCATAGAATACGGACAACACAACAGAAAACAATGAACACACACAAA
The DNA here is from genome assembly GCA_032716605.1 of Paralithodes platypus. Classification (NCBI taxonomy): domain Eukaryota; kingdom Metazoa; phylum Arthropoda; class Malacostraca; order Decapoda; family Lithodidae; genus Paralithodes; species Paralithodes platypus. The sequence continues at coordinate 11,049,122 of CM064486.1, read as the reverse complement.
CAAAATACAAATTCACACACATCTAGGTCATCCAGGAGAAGACCCAGATACCAGGGTCACCAAGGTCCCTCCTGCACTCTCCAGGCCCCCAACCACTTTTTATAACTAGCGATATAATTCTGAGTGATATTCAAGATATTTCAGACATGTTAAAGGTGGGGGCTCATGGGTTGAGATAAACATGGAATGATAATCGCCAAGCTGTACATAATTATCTTGCAAAATGCAATGGCACTGAAATAATTATTAACAATGGTATAAAGGATTTTGTGGATCGTCTATACCGGGCCTGTGACGTCATAGTGACGTCACACCAGTTTCCTTAGCCAAGACTGGATGGTGGACTTACACTCTTGTGACGTCACAGGCCCGGTATAGACGATCCACAAAATCCTTTATACCATTGTTAATAATTATTGCAGTGCCATTGCATTTTGCAAGATAATTATGTACAGCTTGGCGATTATCATTCCATGTTTATCTCAACCCATGAGCCCCCACCTTTAAGGCCATATTTTAGAGATTGTGGCACTGTTTTAGCGAGTTTTGTTTACATTAATTTACTATCTAGCGACATTCTAGCAACTTTGGAGAACAGATCTAGCAGTATTTGGTATTGTCATTGGGAAACCCTGTCCGCCCGTGACCTTGGGGAAAAAGGTCGAGTCGTGAGAACCAAAAGCAATGTACCCATATGAATCGACGTACCCGTATGAATCGACGTACCCGTATGAATCGTCGTACTCATATGAATCGACGTACCCATATGAATTGACGTACCCATATGAATCGACGTACCCATATGAATCGACGACGTACCCATATGAACCTACGTACCCATATGAATTGACGTAGCCAAACGTACCCAAACCGAGACAATACAGTAATGGTGGATGGGATATAATTCCAAATGAAGCCACTACTTTTAAGGGGGGATGGGCCGGTTTTCTGGACCACTTTCTCCCTCGTGTTTATAAAGCCCCATTAGTTTTCAGATGCTAAGATTTTTGCCCCATTAGTTTGTCGATTTTAAGACCTTTCGCCCCATTCTTCGTCAATATTTAGACCTTTCGTGCTATTTAGGTGTCTATTTTTTCCCTGGCGAACGATAGTGTGCCTGTAATGTTGGAAGAACCGGCCTTCGGCTGGGACTTCTTTCTACCGAAAAATGTACAAATTAATCTAGAAAGGGGATCTAATGGATGTTTTTTTTAAATTTGATGGAGGTCTAGGAAGGAAACTAGAAAAATAATGAATACATGCAGAAATCGCCCAAAAAGTGAACCATCCCCCTTAAGCTCCTCGGTGGTCTAGTCGTTTAGGTGCTGGAGTGTTGCACTACTGGCCTGGGTTCGAACCCTGGCTGGGGCATGACACAAAAATGTTAATATCCCACATGCTTCAGGACCTGGTTCAGAGTTTCAAACGGATGCAACCTTATTAGTGCTCACGACTGGACATTCGTGAAAGAAGGGTTAAGGGGGCCCACCTCGCTTTTTTTCTCTTTTTCTCCCTCTCTCTTTGGCTTGTATCCATTCGGCCCCATTCAGCCTTCTGTTTTAAGACGTTTACCCACATCCAGGTGTCAATATTTTCCGCTAGCCAGCATATATATATTTTTGTTTTACAGCAAGCTAAATGTGTACATTTTCCGATAGAAAAATGTCTCCGGCGAAGCCGGTTTTCTCCATACAATGCTGGCTCGCTATCGCTCGCCAGAAAGTAATCGACACCTGGATGGGGATAAACGTCTTAAAACAGTTGGCTGAATGGGGCAAAATGGATACAAGTCAGAGAAAGAGAGAAAAGGAGAGAATGATAAAACAAACAGTTGACCCCCCTTAAGAGTTTCAAACGGATGCCACCTTATTAGCGCGCACGACCGGACATTCCTGAAAGAGGGACACATTTACAAAGAAAGCTGTAGCGTTGGAGGCAGAGGGGGGGGGGGAGGGGGGTTCTGAGTAAACTAGGGGACATTGGCTGTTTGTTTGGTCTATTAATTCATTTATTCATATATTTTTTTTAGTTTCCTCCCTAGACCTCCATCAAGCTTAGAAAAACACCCCCTAGACCCCCCTTCAAGATAGACTTGTAAATTTTTCGGTAGAAAACTGTCCCGGCCAAAGGCCGATTCCTCTTTAAATTACTGGCTCGCTATCGCTCGCCAGGAAAAAGTCGACACCTAAATGGCACGAACGGTCCTAATATTGACAAAGAAATGGGGTGAAAGGTCATAAAATCTCCAAACTAATGGAACCAACGTCTTAAAATCTCAAAAACTAGTGGGGCTAAACATTAGGGAGAAGGGGGTCCAGAAAAACGGTCTGTCTCCCACTTAACAAGGGGAAGTAGAGGAGTATTGCCGGCAGAGAGAGGGGGAGGAAGGGGGGGGGGGAGGGAAGGGGTAGGGTGGTAGAGGAAGCAAGGGATGTAAGATTCGTTACTCTATTTCTTATTATTGGCCAGATATCCTGACCACTATAAAAAAAAAAAAAAAAACACACACACACACACACACAACGAATATAGCAATCGAGCTAGCATGTCTACTATTTGGGGAGAGTCAGCCAGGGAATGGGAGTGTAAATTTACAACCCATTTGCTCTAGCCTTTTTTGAAGTAGTAAAGGTGAGAGGAGAGGATTACTGTCCTACTTATAATGTATGGAGAGAGTGTATGAGAGTGAGAGTGAGAGTGAGAGTGAGTGTGAAGGGTTGGTGTTGGTGTTGGTGTAGGGTGCTCTAGTGACAGCTGTATGGCACCACTGACCAGGCTAGCAGGAAGGACCACTTAGCTCACCCACGGCTGATGTAGGAGAGAGAGTGAGAGGATGAGAGAGAGAGAGAGAGAGAGAGAGAGTGAGAGTGAGTGAGTGAGTGAGTGAGAGAGGTAGACAGAGAGAAGAGAGATAGGAGAGAGAGAGAGAGAAGAGAGATAGGAGTGAGAGAAGAGAGTGTGTGAGAGAAAGAGAGAGAGGCAGACAGAGAGGAGAGAGAGAGAAAAGTACAATGGATGTCAAGCAACAACAAGTCTAGGTGACCCCTCGAGGTTGCTATCCCCCAATATCACTGCTGTTCAGAGTGTTCAACAGTGGTTTAGAGTGGGTAAGGGACAATTAGAAAGGGGAGTACTGCCCTAGGACTAGTGTTCAAGACATGGTTAAGATCTCTAAATAGGGGATAGTTTGGGATAGTCACTAAACACAACTATAAGTGACCCTTCATGTATCTGGGGCAAAGTTGTAGTTATTTAGTAATATACGCAGTGATCCTCGATGTATCTGAGGAAAAAGGAAAAAAATCAGTAATATTTATTAAGAAATAGTTAGTCACGGATTTAAGGCAAGGGGTTTGTCTATGCGATGTTTAGAGAGAGATAGAGAGCGAGCGAGAACGAGTGTGTGTGTTTGTGTGTGAGAGAGAGAGAGAGAGTTGATTATGGCAAAAGGTACGGTTGCCCACATAAGTTCTGTTCCTCTCGGTGATCTTATACATATAAATATAATGCGCATGAATGAATTACGAGTGTAGTGTCTTATACAGTGGTTGACTCATCTGATTAGTCATATAATAATTTAAAGAAACCACACTCGCAATGTGTTCATACTATTTGACTTTCATACATAAGATCACGACGAGGAACCGAACTTATGTGGGCAACTGTATAATCAGTCATAAATACGGTAGAAAACACACCCTCCACACACACACACAGATGTCGGAACTTACTCTGTAGACGTTCATGAAGGGTTTTTATACACACACACACACACACACACCCACACACACACAACTGTCGGAACTTACTCTGTAGACGTTCATGAAGGGTTTTTATACACACACACACACCCACACACACACAACTGTCGGAACTTACTCTGTAGACGTTCATGAAGGGTTTTTATACACACACACACCCACACACACACAACTGTCGGAACTTACTCTATAGACATTCATGAAGGGTTATTACACACACACACTCACAGCTGTCGGCTCTATATATACGTTCATGGAGGGTTAATAACACTAGATTACACACACAGCTGTCGAATGTACCTATATCGAGCTAGGTCTCACACACACCTCCTCCTACTATCCATTTCACTACACTAAATAAGCACTCCACTCTACCTTCCCCTAAAATGTTTTAATTCAGATTTCTCATTCTTTCAATATTGGGGGAGTCACTTGTTGGAGGTAGCTTTGCTTTTTGTCTCCTTCCTACGCACAGAAAAACAAAACATATATACAAACGTTCGTGAAGGGGTAATAACACTCGATTATGACACCCACGCACCCACCCAGCTGTCGGAACTACCCCTAACAATCCATAAAGGGTTAATGATTGACCATTATCTCCCGGCCAACTGATAATAAGGTAGGTGGGATTGTCTGGACGGGTGGGTGACGGATCGACACACACACACACACACACACACACACACACACACACACACACACACACACACACACACACACACACACACACACACACACACACACACACAGAAGCAGGAGCACACCACACACACACACACACAAGCAGGAGCACACCACACACACTTCACACATACACACACACACAGACACACACTTCACACACACACACTTAACACACACACATTTCACACACGTATACACACACACAGAAGCAGGAGCACACCACACACACACACTTCATACACACACACACACTTCACACACACACACTTCACACTCACACACCCAAGCAGGAGCACACCACACACACACATACACACACACACTTCACACACACACACCCAAGCAGGAGCACACACACACACTTCACACACACACACACACACACACTTCACACACACACACACTTCACACACACACACACTTCACACACACACACACTTCACACACACACACACTTCACACACACACAAGCAGGAGCACACCACACACACACACTTTACACACACATACATACACACACACACACACGTACACACACACAGCTTTCGGAAGTACCTATATAAGCGATCGTGAAGGGGTAATAGCACTAGAATCTAGATTATCACACGCACTCCCGTAACTCCCCCCCCCCCCCCTTCTCCCAGCTGTCGGAACTAGTCCCCACCATCCATAAAGGGTTAACGATTGGCCATTAACTCTCGTCCATATGCTGATAAGGTAGGTGGGTTTGTCTTGACGGGCGGGTGATGGATAGGTTTATGATGGGCACTTCATTGTAAGGTGGCTAACTTTGAGACTAAGGTTTGTAGGGGGTACCGTTTATTTAGTAGTTAATATATTTATGCATTTATTATTGTTTTTGTTTGCTCCCTAGACATCCATCATGCTTAATATATTGTCCTCAAGATCCCCCTTCGAGATGAATTAGTAAATTTTTCGGTAGAAAATTGTACCGGCCAAAGGCCGGTTCCTCCAAAATTATAGGCTCGCTGTCGGCTCTCTGCAGACTCCCGTTTTCTTATGTTCTTATGTAGAAGCTTGTTGAGTTCATTGAACATCTTACATATGCTCAGCTAGTAGAGACAGTAAGGATTATAAATTAATTATAGCCAGAATATAATACAACAGACGTCGCTGGTACAGAAAGGGTTAACCCTTACATTACCGGTGCAGTTCTATTAACTTTACTCCGGCTACTATTCTACGATTTTATTCGGATTAAAAAGGGCCTCCAACAATTGACAGGCTTCGAAATATCTCACTTAACCCTTTTTACTACCACAGATCTTTCTTAAACTGCACAAAAGCATCTAATTATAGGCCTAGCTAGAATATAATTAAAAATACATCGCTGGTACAGAAAGGGTTAAAGAGACCATCATATTGAATAGGTAAAAATTATAATTTTAAAGCAAATGTTAGGTTGAATTAGGTTCCCGCTGTTATACAACGTGAACTATAAGCAGATTACTCAGCCTTGTTTAGGGTTGCAATTGAAGTTGTAAAAGACCCCCGATGAAAATGAATAATGTTTTTGAGGTGCGGAATGTATTTTGTGATATTCGTTGGTATGCCGGGGCGTGTAGCTATATATATATATATATATATATATATAGTAAATTGTGGTGATTAATTATGTTCATTAATTAATGTTTATGTAATTAATGTGTATTTAATTAATGCTTAGAATGAATAATGCATTAGAGGTACTGTATATATGTTGTTATATTAGTTGGTATGCCGGGGCGTGTAGCTATAGTATATAGTATGTTGTGGTGATTAATTTTGTTTAGTAATTTATGTATAAACATAAATTAGCAAACATAATTAATCACCACAACATACTATATAATTATATATATATATACCGGTATATATATATATATATATATATTATATATATATATATATATATATATATATATATATATATATATATATATATATATATTATATATATATATATATATATATATATATATATATATATATATATATAGTAATTGATGTTTATTTAATATTGTAGTGATTATTTATGTTTATGTAGTTAATGTATATAATTAATGTTATTAATGACGTATTATAGGTATACATTGTTATATTCGTTGGTATTCCTGAGCGTGTACTTATATATAGTATGGGTTATTAATTATGTGTATTAATTAATGTGTATTTAATTAGGCTTAATGTAATTTAATTAATTTTTATTATTGCTGATGTATAATAGGTACGTTAGTCCATATAATAGGTACGTTAGCCCATATAATAGGTACGTTAGTCCATATAATAGGTACGTTAGCCCATATAATAGGTACGTTAGTCCATATAATAGGTACGTTAGCCCATATAATAGGTACGTTAGCCCATATAATAGGTACGTTAGCCCATATAATAGGTACGTTAGCCCATATAATAGGTACGTTAGTCCATATAATAGGTACGTTAGCCCATATAATAGGTTATATTCGGTTGTCATTCCTGGCCGTATAGCTATATAGTATGTTTTGGGGATTATTATGCTAATTGAGGCAGTCATTAAATGTATGATTAATGTATGGGGTAAACCTGAATGATGGCCTCACTGTTGATTGTTGTGTGTGTGTGTGTGTGTGTGTGTGTGTGTGTGTGTGTGTGTGTGTGTGTGTGTGATAAACCTGAATGATGGCCTCACTGTTGAGTGTATGTGTGTGTGTGTGTGTGTGTATAGGTGGGTGGGTGGGTTTAGTGGTTGGGTGGGTGGGTTTGGGTGGGTGGGTGAGTGTGTGTGTGTGTTGATTGGCTAAACCATACATAAAGAAAACTGTGGCCCTTTTGGTGTATGGCCGTTTTGACGTTAAAGTATCATGGTGTACGTTCCATGGTCTCTAGAATTCGTGTACCCCTTATGTTATTATTTATGCAATTATAATTATCTTGATTAACAATTTGCTAGAACTTGCTTTTCAATAAATTGTATATATAGTTTTGTAGTTGCTGCATAGAAAGTAAAATAATCATAAATTCGTTTCCAAATATATCCTTCCATAATTTTGAAATAGGTGAAGTCCAGGCTTATATACGAGTGGGCTAGGGACTGGTATCCGAGTGTACTGTCGGTTTCAGTAATTCGGTGACACTTCTTACTTTTCAGGTGGTATTTTTATATTTTAATTGCCCCCGTCTCCTTCATGTTTAGCCATATTACTTTTTGAGATTTTAAGACGTGCACCCCATTAGTTTGGTGATATTAAGACCTTTTTCCCCATTTCTTAGTCAATATTAAGACCTTTCGTGCAATTTAGGTGCAGATTTATTCCTGGAGAGCGATACCGCGCCTGCAATTTAGGAGAAACTGTTCTGCCTGAATATGTATGGGGTGTATGTTTATCTATGTATAGGGTATTGTATCTAGGTGTATTGTGTGTGTGTGTGTGTGTGTGTGTGTGTGTGTGTGTGTGTGTGTGTGTGTGTGTGTGTGTGTGTGTGTGTGATATAAAACACAGGAAAACATAAAAAGTTAAGATCAAATTTCGTGTTACAACTATAGATAAGATCATAGTTGAATATATGGGTATAATAATACGTGACATTTGGCCTTTGACTTTATTATTGTTTTGATGTTAGCCAATAGGAGCGTTCACAACAGCCAGGTGTTCGACATTTGTTATCTGTTTGGTTTGATGGATGGCGAGATAATACGTGTTGTTTGGTTCAGCCAATGTATTGTGTTTGTTCGTTTTTTGTTAGTGTTAGAGTATGTTTTTTTTAGTGTGTGGAATATGCGTGGTGTGTAGTGTGTGTGTGTGAGTGTTGTGTAGTGTGTGTGTGTGTGTGTGTGTGTGTTTGTGTGTGGTTTGTATGTGTATGTTTGTGTATAGTAGGCTAGTATGGTGCAGTGTATGAATAGTGTGCTATAGTCTGTATAGCATATAGTCTATATGCAGTATAGTCTGCGGTTTATTGTATGTATGGTGTATTGTATGTATAGTGTATTGTATGTATGGTGTATTGTATGTATAGTGTATTGTATGTATGGTGTATTGTATGTATAGTGTATTGTATGTATGGTGTATTGTATGTATAGTGTATGTACTATGGTGTATTGTATGTATAGTGTGCGTATGGTGTATTGCATGTATAGTGTATGTATGGTGTATTGTATGTATACTGTATGTATGGTGTATTGTATGTATAGTGTATGTATGGTGTATTGTATGTATAGTGTATGTATAGTGTATGTACTATGGTGTATTGTATGTATGGTGTATTATATGTATAGTGTGTGTATGGTGTATTGTATGTATAGTGTATGTATGGTGTATTGTATGTATAGTGTATGTATGGTGTATTATATGTATAGTGTATGTATGGTGTATGTATGGTGTATTATATGTATAGTGTGTGTATGGTGTATTGTATGTATAGTGTATGTATAGTGTATGTACTATGGTGTATTATATGTATAGTGTGTGTATGGTGTATTGTATGTATAGTGTATGTATAGTGTATGTACTATGGTGTATTATATGTATAGTGTGTGTATGGTGTATTGTATGTATAGTGTATGTATGGTGTATTGTATGTATAGTGTAGTATATTGTATGTATGGTGTATTGTATGTATAGTGTATTGTATGTATAGTGTATTGTATGTATGGTGTATTATATATATAGTGTATGTATGGTGTATTATATGTATAGTGTATGTATAGTGTATTGTATGTATGGTGTATTATATATATAGTGTATGTATGGTGTATTATATGTATAGTGTGGTATAGTCTGCAGTATTTGCGGTTTATTGTATGTATGGTGTATTATATGTATAGTGTATTGTATGTATGGTGTATTGTATGTATAGTGTATTATATGTATAGTGTATTGTATGTATGGTGTATTATATGTATAGTGTATGTATGGTGTATTGTATGTATAGTGTATGTATAGTGTATTGTATGTATGGTGTATTGTATGTATAGTGTATGTATAGTGTATTGTATGTATGGTGTATTGTATGTATAGTGTATGTATAGTGTATTGTATGTATAGTGTATGTATAGTGTATTATATGTATGGTGTATTATATGTATAGTGTATGTATAGTGTATTGTAAGTATGGTGTATTGTATGTATAGTGTATTGTATGTATGGTGTATATATTGTATGTAGTGTATTGTATGTATGGTGTATTGTATGTATAGTTTATGTATGGTGTATTGTATGTATAGTGTATGTATAGTGTATTGTATGTATGGTGTATTGTATGTATAGTTTATGTATGGTGTATTGTATGTATAGTGTATGTATAGTGTATTGTATGTATGGTGTATTATATGTATAGTGTATGTATGGTGTATTATATGTATTGTGTATTATATGTATAGTGTATGTATGGTGTATTGTATGTATAGTGTATGTATAGTATATTGTATGTATGGTGTATTGTATGTATGGTGTATTGTATGTATGGTGTATTATATATATAGTGTATTGTATGTATGGTGTATGTATGGTGTATTGTATGTATAGTGTATGTATGGTGTATTGTGTGTATAGTGTATTATATGTATAGTGTATTGTATGTATTGTATAGTTTATTGTATGTATACTGTATAGTGTATTGTATGTATAGTGTATTGTATGTATGGTGTATTGTATGTATAGTGTATTGTATGTATAGTGTGTTATATATACCGGTATGTATGGTGTGTGTGGGGGGGCGTAAGTTTGTTAATTACACCTCCACAACCACTTCCCCTCCCCCTCTGTTGGAAATATGTGTATGGCCTGAAAGTTTGTGGAGCGGCAAACAGTGAGCGTTGATATGTAGTGCTCCAGTATTGTTGTAGTGTAGTGTAGTGTATTGTGTTGTAGCGTATTGTTCCCTTCCCCTCCTTCCCCTTGTTGGGTGTAGTGCTCCAGTATTGTTGTTGTGTAGTGTATTGTATGGTATGTAGTGTTGGTTGTAGTGTTTTGTATGATATGTAGTGTTGGTTGTAGTGCTCCAGTATTGTTCTGTAGTAGAGTGTGTTGTATGATATGTAATGTTGGTTGTAGTGTATTGTATGATTATGTAGTGTTGGTTTTAGTGTACTGTATTGTATGTTATGTAGTGTTGGTTGTAGTGGTCCAGTATTGTTCTGTAGTAGAGTGTATTGCGTAGCGTACCGTATTGTTTCCCTCCCTTCCCTTACGCTACAATGTTCCCACCAACACCACAACTTTATATCTGTGTACGCCATGCATATACGTACACATGGTTAACATACACAGGTGCACACACACATTCACACTCCTATATTTGTTTCTCCCGTTTTGCCATATGTGATTATATTGCGAAGCTAGATTGATATTGAATGACGTAAATATATTAATTTTATTATGATTCAATATATACTGGTATTATTTTATACTACTTAAAATACGTGTACGGCCGCTCTAATAAGTCATGTCCCAGCTGTCATTATGTTTGGCTCGCTCTGTGCTGTAATAATGTCTGCCAGATGTTGAATATGGTGGGAAAGTCTAGGAATAGGTTTGTATATCCCCCTCAAAATGAATCAATCAAGTTCAGATTTTGCTTAAACCAATTATGAATCAAAATGTACTTGGTGCCGAGACATCACTTAATAGGCCGATTGTACATGCATACATACATTCATCCATTCATCCACCCATCCATCCACACATACAATTCTACATGGTCACGGTGTCCTAGGTTCTCTGTCTTTGCAATCATTCGTTATCCAGAGTTAGTCATAGCTATCATACCTCTACCTGATTCTGATAGCTAGATCAGAACCCAACTGTTATCAGCCAGAGCTATTATACCTTACTTGGTGATGCAGCTAACCAGAGACTTACCTATCATGAAACACCTCTTTATACGCGATCTTATAGGTAGCCCAGCATCCACTTATCATGGTTCATAGCTATTATACCTTGCCTGATCTTATGTCTAACCCAGAACCTTAATACCATGCCTGATATTATGTCTAACCCAGAACCTTAATACCATGCCTGATCGTATAGCTAATCTCAGAACCTTAATACCATGCCTGATCTTATAGCTAATCCCAGAACCTTAATACCATGCCTGATCGTATAGCTAATCCCAGAACCTTAATACCATGCCTGATCGTATAGCTAATCCCAGAACCTTAATACCATGCCTGATCTTATGTCTAACCCAGAACCTTAATACCATGCCTGATCTTATAGCTAATCCCAGAACCTTAATACCATGCCTGATCTTATGTCTAACCCAGAACCTTAATACCATGCCTGATCTTATAGCTAATCCCAGAACCTTAATACCATGCCTGATCTTATGGCTAATCCCAGAACCTATTACCTTGCCTGATCTTATAGCTAATCCCAGAACCTTAATACCATGCCTGATCTTATAGCTAATCCCAGAACCTTAATACCATGCCTGATCTTATAGCTATTCCCAGAACCTTAATACCATGCCTGATCTTATGTCTAACCCAGAACCTTAATACCATGCCTGATCTTATAGCTAATCCCAGAACCTTAATACCATGCCTGATCTTATGTCTAACCCAGAACCTTAATACCATGCCTGATCTTATAGCTAATCCCAGAACCTATTACCTTGTCTGATCTTATAGCTAATCCCAGAACCTTAATGCCATGCCTGATCTTATAGCTAATCCCAGAACCTTAATACCATGCCTGATCTTATAGCTAATCCCAGAACCTTAATACCATGCCTGATCTTATGTCTAACCCAGAACCTTAATACCTTGCCTGATCTTATAGCTAATCCCAGAACCTATTACCTTGCCTGATCTTATAGCTAATCCCAGAACCTTAATACCATGCCTGATCTTATAGCTAATCCCAGAACCTTAATACCATGCCTGACCTTATAGCTAATCCCAGAACCTTAATACCATGCCTGATCTTATAACTAATCCCAGAACTTTAATACCATGCCTGATCTTATAGATAATCCCAGAACCTTAATACCATGCCTGATCTTATAGCTAATCCCAGAACCTTAATACCATGCCTGATCTTATAGCTAATCCCAGAACTTTAATACCATGCCTGATCTTATAGCTAATCCCAGAACCTTAATACCATGCCTGATCTTATAGCTAATCCCAGAACTTTAATACCATGCCTAATCATATAGCTAATCCCAGAACCTATTACCTTGCCTGATCTTATAGCTAATCCCAGAACTTTAATACCATGCCTGATCTTTTAGCTAATCCCAGAACCTTAATACCATGCCTGATCTTATAGCTAATCCCAGAACCTATTACCTTGCCTGATCTTATAGCTAATCCCAGAACCTATTACCTTGCCTGATCTTATAGCTAATCCCAGAACCTATTACCTTGCCTGATCTTATAGCTAATCCCAGAACCTATTACCTTGCCTGATCTTATAGCTAATCCCAGAACCTATTACCTTGCCTGATCTTATAGCTAATCCCAGAACCTATTACCTTGCCTGATCTTATAGCTAATCCCAGAACCTTAATACCATGCCTGATCTTATAGCTAATCCCAGAACCATTATACCTTGCCTGGTCTTATTACCTGCCTGATCTTATAGCTAACCCAGAACCTATTACCTTGCCTGATCTTATAGCTAATCCCAGAACCTTAATACCATGCCTGATCTTATAGCTAATCCCAGAACCTTAATACCATGCCTGATCTTATGTCTAACCCAGAACCTTAATACCATGCCTGATCTTATGTCTAACCCAGAACCTTAATACCATGCCTGATCTTATGTCTAACCCAGAACCTTAATACAATGCCTGATCTTATAGCTAACCCAGAACCTTAATACCATGCCTGATCTTATGTCTAACCCAGAACCTTAATACCATGCCTGATCTTATGTCTAACCCAGAACCTTAATACCATGCCTGATCTTATGTCTAACCCAGAACCGTAATACAATGCCTGATCTTATGTCTAACCCAGAACCTTAATACCATGCCTGATCTTATAGCTAACCCAGAACCTTAATACCATGCCTGATCTTATGTCTAACCCAGAACCTTAATACCATGCCTGATCTTATGTCTAACCCAGAACCTATTACCTTGCCTGATCTTATAGCTAACCCCCGAACCTATTAATTGATACACACGCACACAAACACACCTATACACCCACTGTTCACACCCACACAACTAACATACATACGACCCCCCCCCCACACACGCATAGTAACTCCTCCCCCCCCCCCCCCCCCCCACACACACACACACACACACACACATACTCGCACCCACACACACACACAGAAACAATGACACACACACACACAGAAACAATGACACACACACACACACACACACACGCACACACGCACACACACACACACACACACAGAGGCCGGGTTAATTTATTGCAATTTATCAGAGCGACAGCTGCAACCAATGACGTCATCAGCTTCACTAGTGCCCGACTCTCATTGGTCGAGCGGCAGCCAATCAGGGAGTTATTTAGTTAGTTATTTATGGGTACAACTTCACATTATCATACATCATTAACCCGTGCAATACCAGGAACGTCCTTTTCATCATATTCTGGCAACTGTTAGACGATTTTATTCAGCGTAGGAAGGACCTCTATCAATAATATGGCTTCAAACTATCTCAACCAAACCTTTTAACTACCACAGATCCTTCCTAAGATGCATACAATCGTCTAAATATAGCTAGAACAACATATAGCAGACGTCGCTGGTACTCAAAGGGTTAATATAAGCGATAACATAACATAGTACCGTAGCATAACATAACATAGTGCTGTAACGTGACTAAATAATACATATGCAAATAACAACATATCACATTATAGCATTAAGGAGGGTCACCGGCTTATTTTTATCTTTATCTCCTTTTCTCTCTTTCCCTGGCAATATCCATTCGGCCCCATTAAGCCAACTGTTTTAAGACGTTTATCCCCATACAGGTGTCGATTTCTTCCTGGCGAGCGATAGCGAGCCAGTATTGTATGGAGAAATCCGGCTTCGCCGGAGAAATTTTTCTATCGAAAAATGTAGAAATTTAGCTTGCTGTCAAAACAAAAATATATATATGCTGGCTCGCTACCGCTCGCCAGGAAAATATTTACACCTGGATGGGGATAAACGTCTTAAAACAGCCGGCTGAATGGATACAAGCCAAAGAGAGAGGGCGAGAAAGAAAACAAAAGCGAGGTGGGCTCCCTTAATATAAACACCCTATGAGAAGGAGTACTTTATTGATCTAGTGTTTATATTCCTTCTGTCAACTTCTCTGAGTATATATTTATTACAGTATACCGTAGTATATCAACAAAACAATACCAATCAGTAACATAACATTCATGTAGCATAGCATATATTTACAGAACAACACTTAACATTAAGGACATTCGGAGCTTTCCCAGTGTATTTCACCTCCTCTACGTAGGTTACGTAGTACCCGTCTTGCAACACAATCTCACGCCTACTCTGTGCAACTCTCCAACCCAAGAGTGAAACATTATGCTCAGACTTCTATTCAACTGCTGAGCTCTGGAACTCTCTCCCAGAATCAGTCTTTCCCTCTACCTATGACTTAAATTGCTTCAAACTCAGTGTGTCCAGGCATTTTAGCTCGAACGTCCCTTGATTTCGGCCCTGTCACTCTTTGAAATCTGGGGGAGGCACTCGCTGCAGGCAGTTGTGCCTTTTGTCTCCCTCATTTACATAGAAAACAAAAATAACCCGCCGGGTGGTGTAATATCTATGATTCATATAATTATCATTGCTACATATAATCTTATAGCCTGAATTACACGTACAGTACTGTTTGTGTGTATGTTTATTTATTTTATTTTATTTTTTGTGTTTTTTATTTTATTTTGTTATTCCCTCATGCTATATCCTTCTTAACGGACGATAAGGGACGCCCGGGAACCCAGATTGCTATCCATGTCCAGATTTACACCCACACAAGAAAGAGT
This sequence comes from Paralithodes platypus, assembly GCA_032716605.1. NCBI lineage: Eukaryota > Metazoa > Arthropoda > Malacostraca > Decapoda > Lithodidae > Paralithodes > Paralithodes platypus. The sequence goes on along the minus strand of CM064486.1, from coordinate 11,033,708 downwards.
AATGAAGTAAAAGAGAGAGGATCTGCACATAACCTCCTCAAAACTGCTTGCTACAGATAGAACGCAAAGAAGACTAGTTCATTTAAGCAAAGAGGAGGGCGACGCACAGAATCTCAACACAACTCTTATTCACGAAGAACAGCAATGAGGACAGCAGTGCACAGAATCTCAACACAACTCTTATTCACGAAGAGCAGCAAAGAGGACAGCAGTGCACAGAATCTCAACACAACTCTTATTCACGAAGAGCAGCAAAGAGGACAGCAGTGCACAGAATCTCAACACAACTCTTATTCACGAAGAGCAGCAAAGAGGACAGCAGTGCACAGAATCTCAACACAACTCTTATTCACGAAGAGCAGCAAAGAGGACAGCAGTGCACAGAATCTCAACACAACTCTTATTTACGAAGAGCAGCAAAGAGGACAGCAGTGCACAGAATCTCAACACAACTCTGCTTTGGTGAAGATATAACAAAATAAAGAGGGGGGCGCCGCACAGAAACTCACAACAAAACTCTGCTTGATGAAGATATCAAACCAAAAGAACAGTGAGTGGAGAAATGAGGAGAGCGCCGTCTACCTACCTGGAGTCTACCTGAAGTTGTTTCGGCCATCCTTCATTGGCCTCGGCGAGAGCTACTCCCCCCGAGTATGTTTGCTGCTATTGTTTGATGTAGCAGGCTATTCGAGGGGGCAGCTCTCACCCCCGCGAAGCATGGCTGATCAAGCACCGACTTGAGATGGTTGTCCAAAGCTTTTTTGAAGACCTCCGTTGGCACGCCCATCAGGTTTCTCTCGTTCTCTGGCATTTTGTTGAAGAGGCTCGGACCCCTGTCTGTCAATCAGGAGTCCCTCAGTGTGCCCAGAGCTCTCCTACACTTTTGGAGTGGGATGTTACATTTCCTACCCCCTCTGTCGCTCCAGTTACATGATATTGTGGTGTGAAGGTTTGGCACTAGACCATCGATAACTTTTCATGTGTAAATGATCAAGTATCTCTCTCTTCTTAGCTCCAGTGAATATAAGTTAAGAACTTTCAGCCGATCCCAGTAGTGAAGATGTTTTACCGAGCTGATGTGGGACGTGAAGCTTCTTTGAACACTCTCTAATATATATTTCCCCGGCTTTGTGTGGAGATGTTAGCACACTGCAATACTTCAGTCGTGGGATCACCAACGATTTGAAAAGCGTTATCATTGACCGTTCTTCTCGTGTCTTGAAAGTGCGCAGTATCCAACCTACAAGTTTCCTCGCCGCTACTGACTTGGTCTGATTATGTACATAATCTCAACAAAACTCTGCTTTGGTGAAGATATAACAAAGGAAAGAGTAGTGAAGCACAGAGGAGAGCGCCGTAAATAATCTCCTAAAGACTCTGTTTAAGATATCAAAACAAAAGAAAGAAGAATGAATCAAAGAGGAGGGGCGCCGCACAGAAGGCCCCACCACCACCATCACCATCATCCCACCCCGACCTTAATAATATTAGGTATTGGGCGTGGGGCGGGAGTGTGGCCTCATGATTGGCAGCGGCATCAGACACAGGCACACACACACACCACACAGGCAGTCATACACACAAACCATGCACACACATGGGCATATACACACCAAGCACACACCACCGCACAGGCAGTCATACACACAAACCACGCACACACATGGGCATACACACACACATACACACCACACACAGGCAGGCATACACACAAACCAGGCACACACATGGGCATACACACACACACAGGCAGGCAGGCACACCCATGGTCATATACACACCACACATACACACCACACAGGCAGGCATACACACACCAGGCACACACATGGGCATATACACACCCCACACAGGCAGGCATACACACAAACCACGCACACACATGGGCATACACACACACACACATACACCACACACAGGCAGGCATACACACACCAGGCACACACATGGGCATATACACACCACACAGGCAGGCATACACACACCAGGCACACACATGGGCATACACACACACATACACACCACACACAGGCAGGCATACACACAAACCACGCACACACATACACCACACACAGGCAGGCATACACACACCAGGCACACATACACCACACACAGGCAGGCATACACACACCAGGCACACACATGGGCATATACACACCACACACACACCAGACAGGCATAAACACACACCAGGCACATACACCACACACATACTGTACAGGTATATACAGTATATACTCTCTCTATCTCTCTATCTCTCTCTCACAGGAGGCCGGCACCATCACATTATACTGACCTTCAGAAGGGACCTGTAGACCAATAGTGTTTTGTTGGGCGCCATATTGTTCACCCCCGTAGGTTAGGGTTTATAAGATGTAGGCTTTAAAACTCTCTGTACCGGCGACGACGTTTTAATTTTATTCTAACTATATTTAGAGGATTTGGTGCAGTTTAAGAAATATATGTGGTAGTAAAAAGGGTTAAGTGAGATAGATCGAAGCCTGTTAATTGCTGGAGGCCCTTTTGAAACTGAATAAAATTGTCTAATATTAGCCAGAATAAAAATATATAGGAGGGCACTGGTATTGAAGGGGTTAACTATTCATTATAAGTAGGCCAAAAAATCGTAACCTCTGACCTCTGTAACTTAAATAGGGCCAGAGCAAATGGGCTGTAAATGTCCACACCTGTTCCCTGGCTGACCCTTCCCAAATGGTAGAAATATTAGCTCGATTACTCTAGCCGTGTTTTTAGTTATGAGAGGTGGCAGTCTGGATATCTGGCTGTGTGGATGAATTGACCGTCTGTAGATATTACAACACTCAAAACAACAGCACTAAAACAACAACAAACTCAAAACATCACAAAACAAAACATCTCAACACAAAGTAACTCAACTCAAAACAACACAAACTCGAAGCAACAACAAACTCCAAACAACACAACTCAAACAACAACAAACTCAAAACAACAACAAACTCAAAACAACACAACTCAAAACAACGCAACACAACTCAAAACAACACAACTCAAAGCAACACAACTAAAAACGACACAACTCAAAACAACAACAAACTCAAAGCAACACAACTCAAAACAACACAACTCAAAGCAATGTAACTCAAAGCAACGTAACTCAAAACAACACAACGCAAAGCAACGCAACTCAAAGTAACGCAATTCAAAACAACAACTCAAAACAACAAACTCAAAGCAACACAACTCAAAACAATACAACTCAACACAAAGCAACTCAACACAACACATACGACACGATACGATACTCAAAACACCTCTATAACATGTAACACCACAAAACACACACACTTTATTACTAGGGTGCCGGGATTTACAATATGTATGGGTGAGGGTTGGTCCTGTCCAGAGTGTGGTTTTGCATCCTCTACCTAACCTTAGCCGTTTCTTTAGTCTCTTTTCCTGTACTACTTTTCCTACTTAAGGGGAGGGAGGCTAGGAATCCTCCTCCCCTTGTAAAATTCACCTAGACAAGACAGAAAGGGGCGAGGGAACGCGAAAATGGTCCCGTACGCTAAACATTGGAATTCTAAATGTTGTTTCTGTTCGGGCTCTGTCTGGAGTCGGCCACCCCCAGCTATGGGGTATGTGCCTGCGTATATGCATACATGCCTACATACATACATACATGAATGAAGTGCTTAATGAGGCTGTAAGACGCATAACTTTCACACACACACACACACACACACACACAAACATAAAGCACACGCAACACAATGCACTCACACCTTGTTAACAGACTTTATAATATACAGTATGTGTATTATTTAGTAAGGCTATATGAAACACACAAGCACAAAGCATACACAACACAATTCACACACACCTTGGTAATAGACTGTATATATGTGAGGTGTTTAATAAGGCAACACACGCACACAAAGCATACACAACACAATGCACACACACCTTGGTAATAGACTGTATATATGTGAGGTGTTTAATAAGGCAACACACACACACACACACACACACACACACACACACACACACACACACACACACACACACACACACACACACACACACACACACACACACACACACACACACACACACACACACACACACACACACACACACACACCTATTGTATACCGATAACTTTGATCTTTACCTTTAATGAGCTAGTGTTTGCTCCGGACGTTCTGAAATGCCTTGTTGCTGGAGAAAGGGTTTGGTGTGTGTGTGTGTGTTTGTATTATGTCTATCTAGCTATGTTTATCTATTTATCTATGTATCTATAGTCGGTTTCATTTCAACGGACGGTAAATTGAATCCCTTATAGTTACTGATTTGTCGATGCTTAATGTAAAGATATGAAGCTACAATGTCTCTGAATAATATTAAGACTAAGTTGATATTTTCAGCACCATATTTCACTACAAAATCTTTAAAAACACTGAGAAATCTTTTGGGGAACCTTGCAATTTACCGTCAGTTGAAAAGAAACAATTTAGCTATCTGTATCAAACTATCTATATGTATCTGTATTTAGCTATATTTATCTATCTGTTTATCTCCATGCATCTATCGAAGTTATATTTTTAACGAGGGAAGGGAAGAGGAACGCCCTTTGTTTGATATAAACTAGGGTACTGGTTTTGATTTATGGTTTTTGGTCTATAACCCTTTATAGTTGAAATTAGTTAAAATAGGACTTAAGAGGCTCTCAACCAATCTGGATTATTAAGGGGGCCCACCTCGTTTTTTTATCTCTCTCTGGGTTGTATCCATTCGGCCTCATTCAGCCTACTGTTTTAAGACTGTTATCCCCATCCAAGTGTCTATTTATTCCTGGCGAGCGGTAGCGAGCCAGCATTTTTTATATATGTTTTTTTTTACAGCAGGCTAAATGTGTAAATTTGTCAATGCTGGCTCGCGATGCAATCGACACCTGGATGGGTATAAACGTTATTAAACAGTAGGCTGAATGGGGCCAAATGGATACAAGCCAGAGAAAGAGAGAAAAGGAGAAAAAAAGCAGGTCACTCCCCTTAATGTTATCCAGAATAAGAGCGTCATAGTGTTGAAGGGGTTAAGCATGTTATGCAGTCTTTTAGTAAACCTTGAACTCATTGCTTCATTCTAGTCTGGCTATCATTAGACGATTTTATTCAGGTTTGGTAAGCCATGTAGGAGTCCAATTCTTTATCGGGTTAGTGTGTGTAACCCTTTTCGCTTCCTTTAGGGCGTTAAAGGTGGGGGCTCATGGGTTGAGGTATATATGGAAAAATAATCGCCAACCTGCATATAATTATCTTGTAAAATGCAATGTCACTGACATAATTATTAACAATGGTATAAAGGATTTTGCGGATCGTCTATACCGGCCTGTGACGTCATAGTGACGTCACACCAGTATCCTTAGCCTAGACTGGATGGTGGACTTACACTCTTGTGACGTCACAGATCCGGTATAGACGATCCACAAAATCCTTTATACCATTGTTAATAATTATTTCAGTGCCATTGCATTTTGCAAGATAATTATATACAGCTTTGCGATTATCATTCCATGTTTATCTCAACCCATGAGCCCCCACCTTTAAGGGAAGATGGGTCGTTTTTCTGGTCCCCTTTCTTCCTCATGCTTAGCCCAATTAGTTTTCAGATTGTATGACGTTCGGCCCATTACTTTGTCGGGTTTAAAATGTTTGCCCCATTAGTTTGTCGATTTTAAGAACTTTCGTGCTATTTAGGTGTCGATTTTTTCCCTGGCGAACGAAAGTGAGCCTGTAATGTTGGAAAAATGTTTCTACCGTAAAATGTACAAATTAATCTAGAAGGGTGATCTAATGGATTGTTTTGTTTTAAGTTTGATGGAGGTCTAGGGAGGAAACTAAAATATAAAACAAATATATTAAATAATCGACCAAAAAATGCACCCTTCCCCCTTAATAAAGCCAAGTTAATTCGTCTAGAGTTATCTTATTGAAGGAGTTACTATATAAGGTTAAATGTTTTAAGTATGGTTTGTAATTAGAATGTATAACTTTCATAACAAACGAACCTAAACAGGAACCGCACATTATAATGACAAAATAATATATAAAAAATACTGTTTGGAAATTGCGTATTGAAGATTTAGCAAAAAAATATTAACAAATATATAACTCAAGACCACCACATAGAATTTACATCACTATATGAGCAAGTGAATCTGTTTCCCAGACAAACTAGTTGCACATATATTAACGTTCTATTCTATTCTATATACTCAGAACCAATCCCCACTTTTCCAAAACAAAAAATGGGGGGAGGGGGGGGGGGGGGTTCGTACTCTCGTCATATTCAAGGGATTGATCAAATGGAAAGGTCAGGACGTTTAGATAAATTATGTATAAATAAAGAAACTACCGTACACTTCCATTTCAAGTATTCTATTCAAACTAGTTAAAGTATAAAATGATAATTAATGCATAAAACAATATCAATATATATACTATACATACAACTGTGTACTAATTTGGCCTCATTTCCTTTGTTCCTGTAGGTAAGAAAAATGTCCGTCCTCCTGCCTGCTTGCCTGCCTGACTGTAAGTAGACCTCTTGCTTTGCTGCCCTTCCTGGGACTTGGAAGCATAGGAGAGAGTGTGAGAGAGAGAGAGAGAGAAAGTGAGAGAGAGAGAGTGGGGGGGGGGGACACAGAGAGAGAGAGAGAGAGTACAAAGGAGTACAAAGGAAATCAAGCAACAACAGATCTAGTGACCCTTCTAGGCTGCTTGTCCTCCAAAACACTGAGGATCAAGTGTCCAAACAGTGGTTTAGAGTGGGTAAGGGAACATTGGAAAGGGAACTACTGCCCTGGAACTAATGTCCGTGGCAGGACTAGGAAGTTAGTAGGGGACATAATTTATGGGTTAGTAACTGAGGGGAGGATAAAATAAAGTTATTCATTTACAAACGCAGTCAGTCGCGGGTTTGTTGCGAGATATTTGTCTAGGCGGAATTTAAATGAATCAACGGTGCTGCAGTCTATAACGTCTCGGGGAAGCCCATTCCACAAGTTGACAACTCGATTGAAGAAGAAATTCTTAGATTCGTGCGAGTTAAAAGATTTACCAATAATTTTGCAACCGTTTCCCCGCGTGTAATTAGATTGGTCGATAGTGAAGTACTTACTACAGTTCATATTGTCGATGCCTTTGATGATTTTGAACACTTGAATTAAGTCACCTCTTATTCTGCACTGGGTTAAAGGAAATAGATTTAATTCTCTAAGACGCTCTTGCTCTTCGTATGGTTTGTTCTTTAGGCTAGGTATCATTTTGGTAACTCTACGTTGAACTCGTTCTAGCTTGTTTATGTCTTTTTGGTAATAAGGGCACCAGGATTGAACGCAGTATTCCAGAAGAGGGCGGACTAAGGAATTGTAAAGGGTTAGGATAACGTCTTTGGATTTATGCTCAAATGATCTGCCTATAAAGCCAATTATTTTGTTTGCCTTCTTAACAACTTCTGAACATTGTTGACTCGGTTTTAGGTTACTCGATATTGTTACTCCCAGATCTGTTTCTCTGTTTACATTCTTAAGCTGAGTGCCATTCATCGAATAGTTTGCTTTCTCATTTAGGTATCCGATATGTAGTACTTTACATTTATCCGCATTGAAACTCATTTGCCAAATTTGGGCCCACTGTGACAATTTATCTAGATTGTGTTGCATATCGTCAACTTGATCTTTTGAGAGTACGCTATTTGCAATTTTTGTATCGTCAGCAAATTTTGAGATTGTACAGGTGAGACCCTCATCTATGTCGTTGATGTAAATTAGAAAGAGAATTGGTCCTAGTACCGATCCCTGGGGTACCCCGCTACTTACATTGGTCCATTTAGATGCCTTACCGTTTATGACTACCCTTTGCTTTCTGTTGCTGAGCCAATTTTCTATCCATTTCAACACACCGTCTTGTATTCCATGCGCTTTTAGTTTTATCAGTAAACGTTTGTGGGGAACTTTGTCAAAGGCCTTTTGAAAATCAAGGTATATAATATCTACAGCTTTACTCTCATCGTAGAGGTTGAGGATATCGTGGAAGAAGTCTAAGAGGTTTGTTAAACAGGAACGCTTTTTACGAAAGCCGTGTTGAGTATCTTTAAGCATGTTATTTTCCTCTAAGTGATTTACGAGTCGTCTCTTATTACCGTTTCTAGCATTTTACATACAACTGAGGTTAAGCTAATTGGACGATAGTTACTGGGTAGGGATTTGCTGCCTTTTTTGAATATCGGTGTTACGTTGGCTATCTTCCACTGATCAGGCATAGTTCCAGACTGCAAGGATTTATTGAATAGTAATGTCAGTGGTTTGGAGAGCTCATCCTTAGCTTCCTTTAGAACTCTAGGCGAGATTGTATCAGGTCCAAGCGTTTTATTTACCTTGAGTTTATCTAAACAATTCAATACTTCTCTCTCTGTAACGGTGATATTGCTTAGAACATCTGAATTATCAATCTGAATCGGCGATGGTGTAGGGATATCACTGAGGTCTTCTGTTGTAAAAACTGATGCAAAGAAGGTATTGAGGGCATTACTCATTTGTACTTCGTCTTTGGTGTATTCTCCATTTTCATCGACTAACGGTCCAACAGTTGAAGTAACTACTTTTTTCTTTCTGATATAACTATAGAATTCTTTCGGGTTTGTTTTACTTTGATTCGCAATATGTAACTCTAGGGTCTTTTTACTTTGCTTAATTAACTTTTTGGCTTTGCGTCGTAGCTCTACAAATTTCACCCGTTCTTCGTCATTTTGTGAGGATTTTAATTTATCATTAGCACATTTTTTAGCAAGCAGGCAGTTTGAAATATCTTTATTCCACCATTTGGGCTTATTACTATGGCCTGGACGCCGTATTTTCGATGGTATGCAGTCTTGCACTGCTTTTAGGTAAGTGGTCTCGAATAACTTCCAAGATGTATTTATGTCGTTATTGTTAATTAAAAAGCTCCAGTCAGTTTCTTTAAACATAGCTCTAAGTTTATGAAAGTTTGCTTTCTTGAAATTAGGGACTTTTTCGATGCTACTATTTGGTTCGTTACTAGTAAAGTTTAAAGTGAAAGTTATCATACGATGGTCGCTGTTACTGAATTCATCACCAACATTCAAATTCTCTATTAATTCTTCTTTTGTTGCAAGTACAATGTCAAGAACGTTATTACCACGGGTCGGTGTTCGAACAAATTGATAAAGCGAACTCTCTTGCAAGTTCGTATACAAGTCATGTCCGGAGTGTGAAGTAAGAGTATCGCCCTACTTGGTCACAGGTAAATTAAAGTCGCCAAAAAATACGGTATCTTGCGAGTTACTTACATCTGCAATTTGTTCATAAATTTCTCGGTCAGTTTGCACTGATTGAGCTGGAGGTCTGTATATTAATGCAAGTATTATTTTTGTACCTTTATTATTCTTTATTAGCACAAAAGATGTGTCGACGTTCACAATTTGAGGTTTTGACAAGAGGGTCGGGTTAAGACTTTCTTTGATATAAAATAAAACGCCACCTCCATTTTTATTTATTCGGCTTTTCTCAAACATTACATAACCGGGAAGTGAATACTCTGCTAAAAAGTCTCTATCTTCTGTATTGAACCAAGATTCTGTTATACCAATCACATCATAATTTTCAGTAAACACTAGTTCCTCTAAATCTGAAAATTTATTGGGTATGCTACGAGCGTTTGCATAGAAAACCTTTAAAGTTGCGGTTTTAGAACTCACAGAACGTTCTTTAATCAAATTTTTGGTTCTGATCGGATCTACATTTATATTCATGGCTGACATCGGTCCTCGGACGTTATCCCTGGCGGTTTTGAATTTGGGTCGTGTTGGTGGAGCTTTATCCAAATTCGCGGTTCTTGACAGATTAGCATTTAATTCCTTCGCAGGTTACCGCCCTCGCTGTCTTCGGTCCTCCTTCCTGGTTGTCCTGTGCCGAGTCGATTTCTTGAGAGAGAGAGAGAGAGAGAGAGAGAGAGGGGGGGGGGGAACAGGAACAAGGGGTAGTGTGAGATATACCTAGAGGAATAAATAGATAATTGATGAATATATGCGGCATCGAAATAGGTTGATTATTTTTTTTTTTTTTTTAAGAGCCAATGAACGGAGGAAGGAAAAACACAGATAAAACAAAAAAGGTCCATGTGCCTAAAGGCATCCTCCATTCATAAAATGTTTGTAACAACTGGATTTAAACTGTTGTAGATTGTAAGTTTGTGGAAAGCAACTCGAGGGAAGTGAATTCCAAAGAGTAGTAGTTCTGGGGATAAATGAATTTTGATAGGCAGAAGTTCTGCATTGTGGAGGAGAAAGTGTAAATTCATGGGCGCTCTCAGCTGCCCTAGTTCTACGTTCTCTCTCTCTCCTCCATATTTATATATTCTTCATTCCTCTACTCTTTTCCTATACATTTTGCGTTCCCTGCTCTCACTTAGAAAGGATGGGTAGGAATTAAACGGGTACAGACGATCTCAATTAAACCTCTGATTTGGATACACCCTTCCTAATCTGAATAAAATAATCTAATTTTAGCCAGAAAACAGAAGAGCAATGCGTTTTCGTATCTTGAAAGCGTTTAGGGGGGATGGGTGCATTTTCTGGACCCCGTACTCCCTCATGTTTAGCCCTATAAGTTTTGACGCTTCTTCCATTAGTTTGGCGATTTTAAGACCTTTCACCCCATTTGCTTGTCAATATTAGAACCTTTCGTGCCATTTAGGTGTCGATTTTTTCCTTGCGAGCAATAGCGAGCCTGTAATTTTAGGATATTTTTCTACCGAAAGTGTACAAATTCATCTTGAAAGAGGGTCTAGGGAGTGTTTTTTAAGCTTGATGGAGGTCGAGCAAGGAAAATTAAAAAACAAAAATATATAAATAAATAGATCAAAAGGTAAGCACTACCCTTTTAACTGTACGTACACTCTACCAACAAAACAATCTTTACACTGGTGAGCTGTAAATAATCTAGTGTGAACGGAATGAATCGGGTGAAACATTAAGTTTTCGACCCACTTCCAGAATGTTTAGAGCGTTAGTGTAAAGATTGTTTTTTTGGTTGAGTGTACCTCTGATAAGGATAACAAAATATAGCTGTCACTTGAACCTCTGCTGGAGAAATTATGATTACAAAACTGAATCATATATTTTGTCATAATTGGTCAACATTCACACAAGCTAAATATTTATTGTATAATTAGTATGTTACTTATGCCTAGTACAATAATAATTGTCATTTTGATATTTAATATGTATGTAATTTATGTGGAAATATTTAGAACAGTATAAATAATAAGTGGAGTTTGGAGGTTTTTTATAATTGTTTGTGCTAAAATACGATTCTCTATAATAATATATTGTATGAAAAGAGAAAACGTCAATTTAATCAGTAACTATTATACACATTTTAACATCCATCGTTCACATGCCTTGTCAACGCATGCAGTATACTTGCAATTACAACAATTACAAGCACCCTTCTCGTAACAACGTTCCCCAATGCGATGAGGTTTGTTACTTAGCACAACATTAATTGTCATTTTGATATTTAATATGTATGTAATTTATGTGGAAATATTTTGAAAAGTCTAAAATTATAATCAGTGGAGTTTGGAGGTTTTTATAATTGTTTGTGCTAAAATACGATTCTCTATAATAATATTTTGTGTGAGAAGAGAAAACGCCAATTTAATCAGTAACTAATATAAATAGTTTAATATCCATCGTTCATATGCCTTACAATTACAAGCACCCTTCTCGTAACAACGTTCCCCAATGCAATGAGGTTTGTACCAAGGGATGAATATATTAAATAAAGATAAGAAAAAATTCTCATTTTCATACTTTTTTTTATTATTATTTTGGGGCCCTTTGAACTGGGAGATGGAAAATTAATGGACGTTGCTAGCTACCAAACCTTGTCTTATTTCACAGCTAATCTATATTAGGTACAGGCTTACAGCTGCTCACATACTTTCTGTTACTCTGTGATCTTATGCATGAAAATATAATGCACATGATTAAATTACGATTATAGTTTCCTATGCAGGGGTTACATGATAATTAAAAGAAGCCACACTCGCAAGTCACTTTCATATGTAAGATCACGACAAGGAACATAACTTATGTGGGCAACTGTACATTATTACAAGTGACCCATAATTTTAGGACATAACATTATAGGCTTTTCTGATGGTTTATAAATTGGATAAATAATTTGTTTTTGTCGGAAATCACCTGTTACCTAACTACCTAACTTACCTAATAATATGTACAGTTAGTCACAACATTATAGGCTTTTCTGATGATTTATGAATTGGATAAATAATTGGTTTTTGTCGGAAATCACCTGTTACCTAACTACCTAACTTACACAATCCTTTATGTACAGTTAGTCACAACATTATAGGCTTTTCTGATGGTTTGTGAATTGGATAAATAATTTGTTTTTGTCGGAAATCACCTGTTACCTAACTACCTAACTTACCTAATCCTTTATGTACAGTTAGCCACATTAGCTTGCATCCATGCCATAATGTTATGTATGGAAGGCAACCTAGTGTGATTGATTTGCAAGAATAATTTGCTATATAACCGAGCGTCATTTGGTCATATTTTTTAGCTACTGCATAAGAAAATACACTTCCAATCCGGTCGAGTGGATAGGTGAATAGATAGATAGGTAGATGGATATAGATGGGTAGGTAGAGTGGATAGATGAATATATATAGTAGATAGGTAGATGGATATAGATGGGTAGGTATAGTGGATAGGTGAATAGATAGATAGGTAGATGGATATAGATGGGTAGGTAGAGTGGATAGGCGAATAGATAGATAGGTAGATGGATATAGATGGGTAGGTAGAGTGGATAAGTGAATAGATGGATATAGATGGTTAGGTAGAGTGGATAAGTGAATAGATAGATAGTTTTTTTTTTTTTTTTTTTTTTTTTTTTTCTATATTCCAACTTACTTCCTCTCGGGCATAGGCTGAGAGCCTTAACATTCACCGCGCTTTACAATGAACAGTGAAGCCCGTGAGGTCTTGTTCCAGTCTAGGGAGTGAGACATGTGAAGCACGTAGAGTACAACGAGCACCTGCCATCTTGCCTTCACATGAGGCACGGTGCTCACTCATGGCCCGAAACGACCCATCTCTGAAGCCACCTCGTTCCCGTGCTTCACTGTCTCACCCCCTACACTCGGACTCTCACACTTACACACACACAACGCCACCTGTTGAGCAGATAACTCACCAGGCATTGCACCCCTATAGCATATTTTGAATATGGGAATATTCATACAGTGCTATTTAATCAGGGAACAATGAGGGTATTTTATTGACGTTTCGGTGGGCTTGTGGTAATGCACTGATACCAGGTACAGCACAAATTCCATCCCAATAATATCTTCCCATTGATACATCGGGATTTGAACCCGGGACCTTTGGATTACCAGGCCAGTAGCAAGACCACTCCACCACACCTCCCCTTATATATATATATATATATATATATGGATATAGATGGGTAGGTAGAGTGGATAAGTGAATAGATAGATAGGTAGATGGATATAGATGGGTAGGTAGAGTGGATAAGTGAATAGATAGATAGGTAGATGGATATAGATTGGTAGGTAGAGTGGATAAGTGAATAGATAGATAGGTAGATGAATACAGATGGGTAGGTAGAGTGGTAGGTAAATGGATATCGATGGGTAGGTAGAGTGGATAAGTTAATAGATAGATTGGTAGATGGATATAGATGGGTAGGTAGAGTGGATAAGTGAATAGATAGATAGGTAGATGGGTAGGTAGAGTGGATAAGTGAATAGATAGATAGGTAGATGAATACAGATGGGTAGGTAGAGTGGATAAGTGAATAGATAGATAGGTAGATGGATATAGATGGGTAGGTAGAGTGGATAAGTGAATAGATAGATAGGTAGATGGATATAGATGGGTAGGTAGAGTGGATAAGTGAATAGGTAGATGGGTAGGTTGAGTGGATAAGTGAATAGATAGATAGGTAGATGGATATAGATGGGTAGGTAGAGTGGATAAGTGAATTGATAGATAGGTAGATGAATACAGATGGGTAGGTATAGAGTGGATAGGTACAAAGGAGTAGTTTACTGTGGCTAGCATTAGACGATTTTATGCAGTTTAGAAAGAACCTCTAGGAATCTAAGAGGTCAAAACCGACTCAATTATGCCTCGGATTCCCACAGATCCTTCCTAAGTTGAATAAAATCGTCTAGGGATAGCCAAGATAAATTGCCAAAATGCGTCGTAATCCTCAATGGGTTAAGAAAACGGGAAGGGGAAGGTGATGACAATATTTTGAAAGAGAGAGAGAGAGAGAGAGAGAGAGAGAGAGAGAGAGAAAGAAAGAGAGAAGCGGAGTAAAGAGAGCAGAGAACAGCGAGGATCAATAGTAAGAGTTAGTTAAAAAGCGAGAGAGAGAGAGAGAGAGAGAGAGAGAGATGAGGGGGGGGTAGATAGGATACTGTTTTTATATGTGAAAGATGGACAAACAAGTGGGCTATCCTTTCTTTTACCCTACCAGATGATGATGCAGGTTTTTTGTTTTTCTTTTCTATCAATAGACTATCTGATTCAGTTTAGAAAGGACGTTTAACCCCTTCAGTTGGAACGCTCGACATGATACCAGAACTTGCCCCTCTCCATCTACAGCAAGCTCCCCTCTCCCCTACTGACGAAGGCATCCCAGACTAACAGGACCTTTGGAAAACGACAAATGTTGGAAAAGCCTGTGGAGCCGCTGAAAAATATAAATTAGACATCCCAAGTCTGCCGCCAATCTTACAGGAGGAGAGTTAGGATTGCGTAGAAATGCAGAAGATATAGGGCCTCAGCTCTCATGGGAGTGGCAGGAAGACCTGCCCAGGATGATCCAGGAGTGACAGAAAAAACTCCCATAGGACGAACGAGGCCAAGGAGCTAGAGGAGCGAGCCGCCTTCTCAAGAGAGATAACATCACTACACCCTTAGCTGCCGACGACAAGCAGTTCCGAGGGACATCCTAGGAGGCGGCCCCCTCTTGTCCCCTTGTCCTCATTCCCACTCCCATGATGCCCTTAGAAGAACTCAGTCCCTCTCTCTCCCCAACCCCCAACCCCCTTCCTTTTATGGCAATTACCCTTGTGAATAATTAAGTTGTCACAAGTACCCCATAAAGGGCTGGGCAAATAACGTCACGGTATTCGACCTACGGACTTCCCCAGCTTGGACAAGTGGACTCGGCTGGCCACAACAAAGGTAAATGAAGGATCACCAAAAAACAAGAGGAAACCACTGGCCGTACATCTGCCCAGATGCTATGTGGACCGCTAGGCCAGTTAATCCCTAGGTTGACCTCTGTCGCCCAGCTAGTCATTGCTGACACCACTAGTACAGTACCCCCTTTCAAGGAACTGCCATGATCAACCACCTTTGATCGGCTGTATATTGTATCTTCAGTATAGTGTATTGGATTGTTGATTATATAACCCCTGTATACAGTATATTGTGTATGTCTTTTGTATAATAAAGTGTATTTTGTGTTCTTATATTGGTATTTCACTTTCCCAGATAAAGAACCCACATTGTGTTCTTTTCCTAATAATAGGCACTTGAATAACACTTTAATGTCACTTTTCGTACCCATATTGGTTTACAGTGTAAATTCTTTTCACTGATTGCATGGTCAATATTTTGATCAAAACCAATGTTTTCGTTACCCCTGTTATTTATATTCCTTGAGCCACTTTGTTGGAGGAGATTCATTCGTGTCCACCCCCTATTGGATCATAAAATCTGGCAATAGATAGGTAGGTATAGTCACTCTATTTTCAAATGTTCTTGTACTATAGATAGACACTATTTTCAACTGCTCTTGTAATCTCTCCCTTTTCAACATACCGTACACTCGAGACAAAACGTACCTAGCGGACTCATAAAGGATGACATAATTTAAATCCTAAGATGATGGGATAGTGGCTAAGGAAGTGTTCTAAAAAATGTGTAGCCTAAGCAATAAACTTCATAAGCTTACAAATATTAACGCTTTCATTATTAAAGAGCTGGGCAGAATAGCAGTAAAAATGCTGAAAGGCGCGTGGCACCTACTCTATTTGATATAAAAAATGAGTGCTGTGACATTTCTAAACATTATTGATGAGAGAGAGAGAGAGAGAGAGAGAGAGAGAGAGAGAGAGAGAGAAGTGGGGGGGACGGAGCCAGCAAGGGAAGGAATGTGGCAATAGATACTTTTCAAGTCAAAGCAAGGGTAACTAAGGTTGGGGTTTAGGTGTGTGTATGTGAGGGAGAGAGAGAGAGATCCCATGTGAGACAATAAGAGAGAGAAAGAGAGAGAGAGTCCCCTTAAGACAGTTAGAAGTGGTGCTCTCTCTCTCACTCTCGACTAACATGACCTACATACGCTGGCCTGGGGAGCTGAGCCGAGTGGAGAGGAGGAGAGGACAGGACAGGACAGGACAGGATAGGATAGGAGAGGAGGACAGAAGTAGAGAGGATAGGACAGAAGAGAGGATAGGACAGAAGAGACGATAGGACAGAAGAGACGATAGGACAGAAGAGACGATAGGACACAAAAGAGTATAGAACATAAGAGAGGATAGGACATAAGAGAGGCTAGGACAGAAGAGAGGCTAGGACAGAAGAGAGGATAGGACAGAAGAGAGGATAGGACAGAAGAGAGGATAGGACAGAAGAGAGGATAGGACAGAAGAGAGGATAGGACAGAAGAGAGGATAGGACAGAAGAGAGGATAGGACAGAAGAGAGGATAGGACAGAAGAATGGAGGAGAGGAACGCAAAAGAAAGGAGGATAGGACAGAAGAAGAGAGGAGAGGAGTGGGAAAGAGAGGAGAGGAGAGCATAGGACAGAAGAAGAAAGGAGAGGAGTGTGGAAGAAATGGGAGGACAGGACAGGACAGGACATAAGGAGAAAACAGGAGAGAGGAGAGGACAGAAGAAGAGATGAAGAAGAGAGGAGAGGAGAGTATACGACATAAGGATGGAGGAAAATAAAGAAGAGTGGAGAAGAGAGGATGGGACAGAAAAAGAGAGGAAGAAGAGGAAAACAGGAGCGAGGAAGAGAGAAGGATAAAGGAGAGGAGAGGAGGAGATAGAAGGAGAGAGGATTGGCAGAAAATAAGAGAGGAGAGGAGAGGAATATAAAACACGGTAAACAAGGCAAGAATAGATGAGGGGAAAAGAAGAGAGAGGAAGGAGAAGAGGAGACTGGACAAGGATGGGCAAGGGGAATAATATGAACGAAGGAGAGAAGAGAATGTAAGAGATGAGAACCGGAGAGGATAATTAAGGACAAGGGCAGATTGGTGAGAATAAGCCATAATTTTCCCGCTTCCTATGACTTAAATTGAATCGATTTTAGGAGTATTGTTGGTTGTTGGAAGGAACATAATAATTGCTTCAAACTCCGTGTGTCCAGGCATTTTGGCTCGAACGTCCCTTGATTTTGGCCCTGTCACTCTTTCAACTATGGGGGAGGCACTCGCTATAGGCAGTTATGCCTTTTGCCTCCCTCAATCACATAGAAAAAAAAAAAAACGTGATCAAATCCGAGGAGAGAATGAGAAGAAGATAGGAGAAGAGACACGAAGACAAGAGTAGAGTGGAGAAAACAAGACTGGAGTAGAGAAAGCAGTGTAAAGAGGATAAAAAGAGGACTAGAGAGAAGAGAACAGGGACAAAGAGGAGAGGAAAGGATAGGAGAAGATATAGCAGGGGCAGAGAGGATGAAAAGAGGACTAGAGAGAAGATAAAAAGGGCAGAAAAGAGAGCAAAGAACAGGATAAGATACAGCAGGGGGGGGGGAGATCAAAAGAGGACTAAAGAGAAGAGAACAAGAGCAGGATAGAGAGAAGAGATAACAGGGTCAAAGAGGAGAGACAAGAACTAGAGAGGAAAGGTACGAATAGAAGAGAAAAACAGACAAGGGTGGAGAAGAGCGAGCAGGGCAGGATAGGAGACGAGATGGGACTAGATGAGATGACAATACTGTTCTACCTACCTACCTATTGTTACCTACCTACCTACCTACATACATACATACTGTTCTATCTACCTATCTACCTACATACATACTGTTCTACCTACCTACCTATTGTTACCTACCTACCTACCTACATACATACATACTGTTCTATCTACCTATCTACCTACATACATACTGTTCTACCTACCTACCTATTGTTACCTACCTACCTACCTACCTACATACATACATACTGTTCTATCTACCTATCTACCTACCTACCTACATACATACTGTTGTACCGACCTAGCTTACTTCTTCTCTACCTCCCTCCTTCCCTACCTACCTCCCCTCTCTGACGTCACACCCAAGCGCTCTGACGTCATAGGGTCGGCCAGAGAGAGAGAGAGAGAGAGAGAAGATTGTCCATATGTTATGCTTGCGTACCTATCACGTTTATGTTTATTTGTTAAGCATGTATGTATATCAATACTAACTCTTGAGCATACAGTATGCAAATCAGCCTATGTGCTGTGTACCTGTATGTGTAAGCAGTGGTATGTGTGTATTTACATCTGCCAACGTGTATGTATGTATAGTACAAAGGAGTACAAAGGAAATCAAGCAACAACAGATCTAGTGACCCTTCTAGGTTGCTTGTCCTCCAAAACACTGAGGATCAAGTGTCCAAACAGTGGTTTAGAGTGGGTAAGGGAACATTGGAAAGGGAATTACTGCCCTGGAACTAATGTCCGTGGCAGGATTAGGAAGTTAGTAGGGGACAGATGGGTTAGTAACTGAGGGGGGGATAAATAAAGTTATTCATTTACAAACGCAGTCAGTCGCGGGTTTGATGCGAGATATTTGTCTAGGCGGAGTTTAAATGAATCAACGGTGATGCAGTCTATAACGTTTCGGGGAAGCCCATTCCACAAGTTGACAACTCGATTGAAGAAGAAATTCTTAGATTCGTGCGAGTTAAAAGATTTACCAATAATTTTGCAACCGTTTCCCCGCGTGTAATTAGATTGGTCGATAGTGAAGTACTTACTACAGTTCATATTGTCGATGCCTTTGATGATTTTGAACACTTGAATTAAGTCGCCTCTTAATCTGCGCTGGGTTAGAGGAAATAGATTTAATTCTCTAAGACGCTCTTCGTATGGTTTGTTCTTTAGGCTAGGTATCATTTTGGTAACTCTACGTTGAACTCGTTCTAGCTTGTTTATATCTTTTTGGTAATAAGGGCACCAGGATTGAACGCAGTATTCCAGAAGAGGGCGGACTAAGGAATTGTAAAGGGTTAGGATAACTTCTTTGGATTTATGCTCAAATGACCTGCCTATAAAGCCAATTATTTTGTTTGCCTTCTTAACAACTTCTGAACATTGTTGACTCGGTTTTAGGTTACTCGATATTGTTACTCCCAGATCGGTTTCTCTGTTTACATTCTTAAGCTGAGTGCCATTCATCGAATAGTTTGCTTTCTCATTTAGGTATCCGATATGTAGTACTTTACATTTATCCGCATTGAAACTCATTTGCCAAATTTGGGCCCAACATGACAATTTATCTAGATTGTGTTGCATATCGTCAACTTGTTCTTTTGAGAGTACGCTATTTGCAATTTTTGCATCGTCAGCAAATTTTGAGATTGTACAGGTGAGACCCTCATCTATGTCGTTGATGTAAATTAGAAAGAGAATTGGTCCTAGTACCGATCCCTGGGGTACCCCGCTACTTACATTGGTCCATTTGATGCCTTACCGTTTATGACTACTCTTTGCTTTCTGTCGCTGAGCCAATTTTCTATCCATTTCAACACACCGTCTTGTATTCCATGCGCTTTTAGTTTTAGCAGTAAACGTTTGTGGGGAACTTTGTCAAAGGCCTTTTGAAAATCAAGGTATATAATATCTACAGCTTTACTCTCATCGTAGAGGTTGAGGATATCGTGGAAGAAGTCTAAGAGGTTTGTTAAACAGGAACGTTTTTTACGAAAGCCGTGTTGAGTATCTTTAAGTATGTTATTTTCCTCTAAGTGATTTACGAGTCTGTCTCGTATGACCGTTTCTAGCATTTTACATACAACTGTATGTATGTATTAGTGTGTTCATTTGAGGTTCTCCATCATGTGCGTTGCTTTACATCTCCCATCGTATATGTATGTATGTATGTATGTATGTAATATGTGTGTATGTATGTATCAGTGTGTTCATTTGAGGTTCTCCATCATGTGCGTTCCTTTACATCTCCCATCGTATATGTATGTATGTATGTGTGTATGTATGCATCAGTGTGTTCATTTGAGGTTCTCCATCATGTGCGTTCCTTTACATCTCCCATCGTATATGCATGTATGTATGTGTGTATGTATGCATCAGTGTGTTCATTTGAGGTTCTCCATCATGTGCGTTCCTTTACATCTCCCATCGTATATGTATATATGTATGTGTGTATGTATGCATCAGTGTGTTCATTTGAGGTTCTCCATCATGTGCGTTCCTTTACATCTCCCATCGTATATGTATGTATGAATGTATCAGTGTGTTAATTTGCATCTCTCCATTGTCTCACCTCCCACCCAATAACTACCTAAATTAACTCGTCAAGACACCACCCAAGACACACTCAGCCTCATACGGAAGGCTGCCTAGTGTATTAATAGATTCCAGGGAGCTATATTCGGTTCCAGGGTTATACAGGCCCGTACTCCAATGTCTCTCTCGGGATTCGGGATTTTCCTATCCTATCCGAAATTCCATTTCAGTTTTCCATACTGCATGGTATATTTTTCCAACTGTTTCCACGCTAGTGTAAGCTGGAGGGAGTGGTGGGTGGGGAGGAGCCTTCTGCTTTTTATCCTTTTCTCTACCTAGTAGTGTGTAGCTTAACAGTATACATATCCAAACCGCCCCGTAAGTATTAATAGGTCTGTTGCAGTTTGTAAGTCCTTTGTATTCCTTTGAGCCTGACCTGACTTGACCGGAGTAGAGGCCCTATAGTAGAAGGTGATCGGCCAACCTCCGCCATATTGGTGCCACTGTTGCCATTAGCCTCTCTCTACACTCACATACGTCTATAGTCTCTATACCAATCATGTTATACGTATATACCGGGTAACAACCATTATAGTCTCTATACCAATCATGGTATACGTATATACCGGGTAACAATCATTAGGCAATATGATGCATTGATATCTCGTTGGAGTTAATTCTACATGATCACAATTTATTAGACCACCCTTTTGTTTGATGATTACGACACCAAAATGGCGTCTCTCTCTCTCTCTCTCTTTCTCTTTCTCTCTCTCGGCTTTTTAGCCGCAGGGAGTGGAGGGTGGGGAGATAGGTTTCTACTTTGCCGTCCTATTTTTCTACTATAAACTGTCCCTGTCTAGTAGTCTTAAGGGCCGGACCACCTAGTAGGGACCACAAGGTCTGTGTGGTCTGAGTATCTGTGTAACTCTCTCTCCTTCCTGACATATAGGGGAGGATTCAGCCCGATGAGAGGATCCAGCATAATGAGAATAAATGGTGAGAGAGAGAGAGAGAGAGAGAGATAGAGAGAGAAGAGGCGTCTATCTAAGCCCCAAAAAGCGTCCGCCAGTGTAAATCTGGGGTTGTAAACAGCCTGTCGTAAAGAGACAGTGAAGAGGGAAGTGCTAAAAGACGGTGGGATGATGAGAAGAGAGGAGAAAGGAGGAGATGAGAGAAAGGAGGACATGAGAGAATGGGAGAGAAGAGAAGAGGAGAGGAGTAAGGATGGGAAGAAAGGAAGGGAGATAGGAGAGGAGATGAGATTATTATACAAAGGAATACAAAGGACTTACAAACTGCAAAAACCTATTGGTCCTTATGGGGCAGTTTGGATATCTACACTGCTAAGCTGCTAACTATTAGGTAGAGAAAAGGATAGTAAAGCAAGAGGCATTGAAGAGACAATAAGAGAGGAGAGGAGGAAGGGAGAGGGGAAAACAAATAGACGATTTATAGAAGAGAAGAGAATAGTTGAAAAGAGAAAGAAAAGAGCGAATGTGGATGGCAGGGTCGTTATTTTTTATGCTGCTTGGTTAGGGCCCATACAGAAGCCCCGAAATGGTGCCAGCAAAAAATAGCGATCAGTAATTGTCGGACAGAACGCTTGTGTGACTTCTCCTTAACCCTTTCTTAGCCGAAAGTGGTCTGTTTTGGAGCCCTCCAGGTTTGTCCCAATAGTTTGGCGATTTTAAGATGTGTCGACCCATTAGTTAGACGATTAAAAGACGTTTCGCTTTAATCAGTGTTTTTCTTCTTCTGGGTAATCAAAGCAAGTCTGCTATTTAGGAGAAAGTCAGGTTATTAGTTCTAACTTTTTTGTTTTCAAATTTAGCCTGAAAGGGGGTGGGGTGGGGGTAGGATTATTGATTTATGCTTGAGGAGGGTAGGCTATAGAGAGTATTTGTTTTAATGTAGGGGTCAAATAGAAAATAAATAACAAAATCATCATAACTTCCAAGCCATCGCATGAAATAGTTTTACAGAAAGTTAGCACCAATCTCCTTGTAGAAAGCCGAATTGGGTGGTCTCTGTCATAAAGGCGTTTATGGGGTGACATCACGGAGGCAGTTTAGCCTTTCTCTCTGGGTGGCCAGGCGGTGGCCTCTGTCTTATTCTTTAGGTTTTCTTAACCTTATTTGGTCTGATTTTTGTTTTGTTTATAAATCTCCCCTGTTCAGTTCCATCAGTTTAGCGATTTTAAGTCATTTCCCCCCTATAGTTTGGCGATATCAAGACGCCTCACTCGATTCAGGTGTCGATTTTTTTTAGGATGAGCCTGTAACTTAACTAGAATTTGCTATCGAAAAATGTACACATTTAGCTCGAAGGGGTTCTGGATGGGCATATATTAGTTTACCAGAAGTCTGGCAAGGCGGTTTTCTTAGCCTAGGGGACAAACTAAAATACATTGCTACAAAATTTCAAAACCTAATATATATCATCAACAGTAACCCTCATAAGACATGGTGGTCCGTCGTAAAGGGGTTTATAGGGTGACGTCACGGGGCCAATTTAGCCATTCTCTTTGGGTGGCCAGGCGGCGGCATTGTCTTTACCATGGACCTACACTTTCAATACATTATATATAGGAAACAGGAGAAACATTTCATAATACTCTACCCATTTATTTCAAAGGTATATTGGTGGTAATAAACCCTTCTTATAAATATATACCGGTATCGAGAAAGATTTCATAATAATCGAACCATTTGATTTAAAAGTATATTGGTGGTAAAAAAAAAACATCTTATAAATAAAAAAAATAAATAAATAAATAACAGGAGAAAGCTTTCATAATAATCGACTCATCTAATTTAATGGTATATTGGCGGTAATAAACCCATCTTATACAAGGATAGAAAGGTACACTCACGGTCATTTATTCTTTACCTGATGTTCGCTTTTCGGTGGTTCCTTTAAGGGGGGATGGTTCATTTTTAGGTCATTTTTGTCATATATGTAATATTTTTTCTAATTTCCTTCTTAGACCTCCATCAAACTTTAAAAAAAAACACATCCATTAAATCCCCCTCTAGATTAATTTGTACATTTTTCGGTACTAAAATGTTCCGGCCTAAGGCCGGTTATTCCAAAATTACAGGCTGACTATCGTTCGCCAGGAAAAAAATCAACACCTAAATAAGACGAAAAGTCTAAATATTGACAACAAATGGGGCAAAAGGTCCTAAAATCGACAAACTAATGGGGCAAACATCTTAAAATCCGAAAAGTAATGGGGCTAAACATGAGGAAGAGGCCCAGAAAAATAACCCACCTGTCCTAAAAATGTCTCGAGGCTTCATTATGTATGATAATTAATTAGAGACCGCGACTGTACATCACCATCACTATACCTGATGATTGTTTATACCTTTGTCATACCCTTTTTATAGCAATGACATTTACAGTGTACTATATATAAGTGGACCGAGAGGCAGCCACATCGTACAGTCACTCAAGAAAATAAACAAATAAATAAATAAATAAATAAATAAAAATAATCGTGGAGCTCGCCTCTTTTTAATTAGGGAAGTATATCTCTGGAAAGGAAATTATGAATCTAATTATCTATACGGCAATTGCATAACTGTATATACTATTTATTGTGAAGCAAGTTCCATCCGAAATTGTATCCAGATAGTTATAATTGCATAATGATAAATATAGAGAGAGGGGGGGGGGGGGCACCAATTTCTATAAGTGACAGCCCGATTCGTGTTTCTATAGGGGCTCTAACCGGATACACTGCTGTATGTATACTGTACATAAATACTGAAGATGATCCTTATTCTCTGTACTGAGAACCCAGGTGTAGCAACAGTACCGGCATCATTATCCAAATTGATAACCAATAGCCTCCATCCCTCTGCCAATACATCGCACGGGAGGTTGGCATCACTGACTCTCCTAAATTAAAAAACAAAAAATATATATATATATATTTATAAATAAATATGAAATAAATAGATCAATAAGAAGGTTAAGCCAAATTAATATTAGTGAAATATTTATTGGATTACTGTACTTTCCTAATTACTGAATTATTATCTACGAATTGTATTTACTAAGGCGAAAGAAAGTAGCGGCAGATGTACTAATTGGGCGATTAGTGAAGGTTGGAGAATAGGTATATGTGGGGAAAAATAAATTGAAAGTGAGTTTTTTTTTCTAAAATAAACACTATCTGTCGAAGATTTGTTTTTGTTTTTTGGAGGGGGTGTAAAAGACTCTAGGGGTAGCAATGGGGGCTGTGGAATGGAACGAGGTGGTATTTAATGGGGGCCCGATATTGAAGAAGTCAGTGTGAGTGAGTGAGTGAGTGAGTGAGTGAGTGAGTGAGTGAGTGAGTGACAGAGAGAGAGAGTATGTGTGTGTGGTGGAGTTGGGGTAAAGACATATGGGGTAGCAATGGGTGGCTTTGAAATGGGAAGAGGTGGTATTTAATGGGGCCGATATTGAAGAGGTCAGCGAGAGAGTGACTGAGTGAGTGAGCGAGAGAGAGAGTGAGAGTGTGAGTGAGAGAAAGAGCAAGAGCGTGAGTTAGTGAGAGAGAGAGAGAGAGTGTGTGAGTGAATGAGTGTGGGTGTATGTGGGAGGGTGGAGAGGGGTATAAACATTCCACAACCACCCATTGCTACCCCATTTGTGTTGACCCCTCCCCACTCCCCCACATACACCCACACTCACTCTCACTCTCACTCTCTCACACACACTCTCTCTCTCTCTCTCTCTCTCTCTCTCTCTCTCTCTCTCTCTCTCTCTCTCTCTCTCTCTCTCTCTCTAATGGTTCTACATACGGTACCCATCTAGTCCACAAAAATGGTGGCCGGTTATTGGTTTCCTTTATTATGATTACATTCTGAATGGTAGGAGGGCCCTTGACTTTTTGGGTATTTTTATTGTTGTTGTTGTATTGGTTATGTTGTTGGAGTTTGTGTTGGTATATGTGATGTTGCTTGTTGTTGTTGTTGTTGTTGTATTGGTTATGTTGTTGGAGTTGTTGTTGGTATATGTGATGTTGCTTGTTGTTTTTTGTTGTTGTTGGTATATGTGATGTTGCTTGTTATTTTTTGTTGTTGTTGGTATATGTGATGTTGCTTGTTGGTATATGTGATGTTGCTTGTTGTTTTTTATTGTTGGAGTTGTTGGAGTTCATGTTGCTATATGTGATGTTGCTTGTTGTTGGAGTTGTTGTTGGAGTTCATGTTGGTATATGTGATGTTGTTGTTGTTGTTGAAGTTCATGTTGGTATATGTATGGAATGTTGCTTGTTATTGTTGTTGTTGGAGTTCATGTTGGTATATGTATGGAATGTTGCTTGTTATTGTTGTTGTTGGAGTTCATGTTGGTATATGTGATGTTTTTGTTTTTATGATATTGGTGTACTTCGTGTTGGCATTATGTGATGTTACTTGTTATTATTGATGATGTGTGTGTGTGTTTATTTGTTATGGTGGTGGTGTTGTTGGTAGTTGTTGTAGATGTTATTATTGATAATGCTGATGGTGACAGTGTTATTTTGTTGTAGGTTATAGATGCTATTGTTGATGGCGGTGGTGGTGTTATTGTATTGTTCTTGTTGTTTTATAAAATAATGTTGATGATGGTGGTGATGGTGGTTGTCATTTTGTTGTTGGTGTTTTATATGTTACTGGTGGTAGTGCCATTTTGTTGTTGTTGTTAATTGTTAATGGTGGTGGTTGTGGTGGTGATGTCATTAACTGCGGCGGTGGTGATGGTGGTGAAATTAAAGTATTTTTGTTGTAGCTATTGATGATGTAGTTGGTGATGTCATTTGGATGTTGTAGATTTCGATGTTTTTGTTGTTGTTGATGGTGGTGTTAGTATTAGTGTTGTTGTTGTTGTTGGTATTGTTATTTCAGTGTTTATTGTACTTGTTTTTGTTGTTGTTGCTGTTGTTGTGGGTGGTGGTGGTGAATGTAGTTTTATGGGGTAGTTTTCTGGATCGTTTAAGATGATAATTAAGAGGAATCCTTCTCCCACCTCTTACCCACACACACACATACACAGTAACATACACACACACACACACATATACATTAATAAACACACACACACAACACAACAAACACACACACACACATACACAGTAACATACACACACACACACATATACATTAATAAACACACACGCACAAAACAACAAACACACACACACACGCACGCACACGGAAGGAAGCAGTCATTTACAACTGGCTCCCTTATCTCCACAAACTTCACAATGAGGTGTTGGTCCATCTGCTGACAAACAGGCAAACACACACACACAAGTACAAACAATAACATAAACACTTACACACATATCAAAACACACACACACACACACACACACACACACACACACACACACACACACACACACGGGTTTGGATGGCCGAGCGGTTTAAGGCACCCGCACTGTAACCGCTGCGATGTCGAGGGTTCAAATCCACCAGAATCCTAAAGGTTTTTCCGGCCATCTTGATGGAGAGGATTGTATCGTGGTCGCTCTCTAGCCAGGCTGCTCAACTATCAGCTTGTGTTAGCCTACACGTACTTCTCGCCAGTGCATCTGTGCATGTACCTACCATGGTGGTAACCCCAACACCTCATGGTCGCCAAAGGTCGCATGTGACCTCGTAGTTAAGGTAGAATAAGCATTGTACTGTACCTAGGTTAAGAACAAACTGTAGATTTTCAGCCTTATGGCTGCAAGTGAACAATAAACCGACAATTATCATTATTATTGTTATTATTACATACTCACTCACACATCAAGAAACACACACACACACACACACACACCCACACCCACACACACACACACACACATACAAGCACGGAAGGAAGCAGTCACTTACAACTGATTCCCGTCTCTCAACAAACTTTACAATGAAGCGTTGGTCCCTCTGTAAACAAACGAGCAAGCATACAAACCAACCAACTCGCCAAACTACTATACCCTGCTCCAGATAAGTAGGCCAGATATCGTGATCCCTAACCTATGTAACTCGAGAAGGGCTGGAGCAAATGGGCTGTAAATGTCTACACCTATACCCCGGGAGATCCTTCCCAAATGGTAGAAATATTAGCTTGGTTACTCGAGTCGTTTGTGAGTTATACAGGTTAACCCCTTCTGTACCGGTGCCGTCCTTTTGACTTTATTCTGGCTACTATTAGACGATTCCAGCAATTACAGGCTTAGAACTATCTCACTTAACTTCTTTTTTTCTACCACAGATCCTTCTTAAACTGCACAAAATCGTCTAAATATAGCAACATGTATTTAAAAAGATGTCGCTGGTACAGAAGGGGTTAATGCTCAAGAGTATTGGCCTACTTACTTGGAATAGGGTATAGCTGTGTTTGCCATTTCAGTATCCCCTTTAGCTTCCGTTTTCTATGTATTTGTTTACCTCTTTACTCCTGTTTTCTCTTCATGTTTACCTTTTCCTTATTTCTCTCTTTAATTTGTTTTTAGCTGTGTGCGTCTCTTCTCATTTCGTTTATTTCTTCTATCATTTCGTTTATTTCTTCTATCATTTCGTTTATTTCCTCTCTTCTCATTTCGTTTATTTCTTCTCTTCTCATTCCTTTTCTTTCTTATTTATATTTTTTCATTCTTTTCTTTCTTCCTTCTGTCTCTTCTCATTCTCTTACTTTCTTCCATTTTTGTCTCTTTCTTACTCCCTTTATTTTTTCATTTTTTCTCTTCTCATTCTATTTTTTCTTTGTTTGTCTCGTCTCATTCCGACCTTTATTCCTTGTTTGTCTCTTCCCATTCCTCTCTTTCTTTCTTCCATGTTTGTCTCTTCTCATTCGTTTGCTTTCTTCCTTGTTTTATCTTTTCTTATTTCCTTTCTTTCTTCCACGTTTGTCTCTTCTCATTCCCTTCCTTTCTTTCTTACTTGCTTGTCTCCTCTCCTTCCGACATTTATTCCTCGTTTGCCTCCTCTCATTCCCTTTCTTTGTTGTTTGTCTCTTTTCATTCCTTTTCTTTCCCCTTCCTTTTTTCTTCCTTTCTCGCTGTCCATCCCCCCCCCCCCCCCTCACTCTCACTCTCACTCTCTCACACTCTCTCTCTCTCTTTCTCTGATCCAACTCACCATCTGTTTTTTTTTCTCTTCTTCACCCCTTCCATGGTCGCCCCTTTATCTTTTATTATATCCTGGCTACCTCCAAGCGACTTCAATCAATTTAGGAAGACCCTGTCCGATCTAGAGGAGTTAATTCCGTCGCCTCCTCCTCCTTCCGCCATCCGTCTCCTCCTCCTCCTTCTTCATCCTCTTCCTCCTTCCGTCTCCTCCTCCTCCTTCTTCCGCCATCCGTCTCCTCCTCCTCCTTCTTCCTCCTTCCGTCTCCTCCTCCTCCTTCTTCCTCCTTCCGCCATCCGTCTCCTCCTCCTCCTCCTTCTTCCTCCTTCCGTCTCCTCCTCCTCCTTCCGCCATCCGTCTCCTCCTCCTCCTTCTTCCTCCTCTTCCTCCTTCCGTCTCCTCCTCCTCCTGCTTCCTCCTCCTCCCCTGGTTGTAAAATAAGAGTGTCATATCTTACCACTAACCTGCCACCTTTGAACCCTTTGAAGATTATCACGCATTTTGACTTTATTATGGCTATCATTAGACGATATTTTACAGCTAAGGAAGGATCGGTGGGCATTATAAGGGTGAAGCCGATCTCAATGTATCCTCTGACTGCCATACACCCTTCCTATTCTGAATAAAAACGTCGAATGATAGCCAGAATACAGACAAGACATGCGTAATCGGATCTTGGAAGGGTGAATTTAATCATTTATCTTCCATAATTTCCATCCCATGCTCGTCCTATTTTAAGGGAAGATGGGCCTTTTTCTGGTCCCACTTCTTCCTCATGCTTAGCCCCATTAATTTTCATATTGTAAGACTTTAGGCCCGTTAGTTTGGCGATTTTACGACCTTTCGTCCCATTTCGTTGTCAATGTTAAACCTATTGTGCCATTTATGTGTCGATTTAATCCTGGCGAGCGATAGCGAGCCAGTAATTTTAAGAGGAAACGGCCTTCGGCCGGGACATTTTTCCATCGAATAATGTACAAATTTATCTTGAGGGGGGTCTAGGGGATGTTTTTCTAAGTTTGAAGGATGTCTAGCGAGGAAACTAAAAATAAATGAATACATTAATTAATAGGCCAAAAAAGCAGCCACTGTCCCCTTAATATATTTTGAAACTCTCCCCTTCCCTCCATCTTCCCTCCCCTCCATCCCCCCCCCCCCCCCCTATTCTGTACAAAGGCTGGTGAACGATAGTGGTGCCATCTAGCATCGTTAAAATGCACATAGCGTAAATTCTATCTCTCGCTTATCTAACGACATACAGTAAGTACATCTCTCTCTCTCTCTCTCTCTCTCTCTCTCTCTCTCTCTCTCTCTCTCTCTCTCTCTCTCTCTCTCTCTCTCTCTCTCTCTCTCTCAGACAAAACCTGGTGAACGATCATTCTTCGTTAAAATGCACCAATCGTAAATTTCTACCCAAGCGGTAATATCTTTCTATATATCAGTCTATCTATCTATTGATGTCTATGTCTCAAACTCGGGACTGTAGACTATTTAGTAGCCTGTAACTCGTACGAGGACCCGAGATTGTTCATTGAAGCTTCTAGATGTTGGGTGCTTCATATGTGCAGCACTATAGTCGGTTCCATTTCATCTGACACCAAATTGAATCCTTTACCCAACTGATTTGTTCTATACTTTACGGAATAATCAGAATGTATTATGTCTCAGCTTTATCTAATTACCCAGTTTTCTTAATTAACAACACACTTCACTTCAAAATGTTCGTAATAGAGGAGTGATTGAGGTAAGGATGCTGTAATTAATTGAGGTAAGGATGCTGTAATTAATTGAGGTAAGGATGCTGTAATTAATGTCAGATGATATGAAACTGAGTATAGATGGTCTCAGTGGAGCTTCAAGGTGTTGGATGCTTCCTTTCTGCCACTGAAGATAAGACACCTTATTTATACACGTCACTTGATTTGGAGAGAGCAGCTATACGGTCGGTCACAGCATTTGGAGAGCTGAGTATAGATGGTCTCAGTGGAGCTTCAAGGTGTTGGATGCTTCCTTTCTGCCACTGAAGATACGACACCTTATTTATACACGTCACTTGATTTGGAGAGAGCAGCTATACGGTCGGTCACAGCATTTGGAGAGAGCAGCTATACGGTCGGTCACAGCATTTGGAGAGAGCAGCTATACGGTCGGTCACAGCATTTGGAGAGAGCAGCTATACGGTCGGTCACAGCATTTGGAGAGAGCAGCTATACGGTCGGTCACAGCATTTGGAGAGAGCAGCTATACGGTCGGTCACAGCATTTGGAGAGAGCAGCTATACGGTCGGTCACAGCATTTGGAGAGAGCAGCTATACGGTCGGTCACAGCATTTGGAGAGAGCAGCTATACGGTCGGTCACAGCATTTGGAGAGAGCAGCTATACGGTCGGTCACAGCATTTGGAGAGAGCAGCTATACGGTCGGTCACAGCATCTTCGAATATGGTCGGACATCTTGTTTTCTTGACGTGTCGGTGTAGCTAGGATATTTGTAGAACAGTAGGAACGATTAGATCACCTCAGAAAAAAAACTGACATTTGGCGTGGACTCGAACTTGGGGATTTGGTCTCCGATGTTTCGTGTCAAGTCCAGACCTACTGTAGTCTATGTTTATATCTATCTTCATCCTATCTATGTATTTACCTATCTATCTAAAGTATCTATCTTCATTTATATCCATCTACTGCATATATCCTATCTACCCATCTATCTATCTCTACTCCAATAATCTCTCTCTCTCTCTCTCTCTCTCTCTCTCTCTCTCTCTCTCTCTCGAACAAAACCCGGTGAGCGATCGTAGCACCATCTATCGTCGTTAAAATGCACCTATCGTAAATCTCTCACCTCCCCCCCCCCCCTCCCCAAACGATAACAGACGACCTTACACCGTTGTTGTTGTTGGCGCTGTAACGATCACCCCGTATTTAACAGAGGCGCGGGTTCTTGTTACGTGAAGTTTGTTGTGATTTTACTGTTTTGTTATTTTACTTTGATTGGGTCGTTCCATTAATTGGGTCATTCCATTCATTTCACTTGCGTATTTGTGTATCTTCCTGTTCGTCTATGTTTTTATTATGTGTTTTTCTGTTTTTCTTGTGCTTTAATCTGATGGATATAGGTTATGTGTGTAGCCTGTGATTCAAGGCTAGGTCCAGAGGTTTTTATAAATAGCGACAGGTGGCGTTAGGCACCGCTCATACAGTACTTAGGGTACCTATATACAAGAGGGTAGTGTCAACTTAGCTTATGGCCGCCATTTTGTTTCTACCTAACGCTTTACCCCATAGAACACTTTATGCTTACACTCAATTGTTCAGCGTATATACCTTATGTTATTCTATTTATGCCTCTTTCCATTTGGCTATCCATCAATCTATATCTATCAGAGCACCAGCCGACGTCTGCTTCCTCCTACATTACAGACTCGCTGACGTTCGTCAGCGTTCGTCAGAAAGAAATCGACGCCTAAATAACACAAAATATTTATAAATCTCCAAACTAATGGGGCGAATATTTTCAACCTCAAAACTAATGAGGCTAAGCATGAGGGAGAAGGGGGACCAGAAACCCTCTCCCTCCCCCAACCCATCCAGTACCGGTGACCTCGTGTTTTATCATATTCTGGCAACTAGTTGACGATTTTATTAAGCTTATCAAGGATCGATGGTAGTTAAAAGGATGAATTGAGATAATATTTTGCCTTTTGATAGCTAGAGGTCCTTCCTAAGCTGAATGAAATAATGTACAGTAATAGTTGCCGGAATAGTATGAAAATGACGTCACCGGTACTGTACGGGTAACAGTGTATCAGGGAGACATACGGGAGTCATTTAGTGGGAGGTGCTAGAGTTGTCTGTGTAGTACGCTCTTCGGGCAGATGATGCTATAAATTCACTTCTGCTTGTCCATTTGCCAGGTTTATGTGTGCCAATATGCGCTCTATATATACTGTACAGATAGCAAGGTATATCTCGTTCAGTATACCCATTGATTGCTGTACAGATAGCAAGGTATATCTCGTTCAGTATACCCATTGATTGCTGTACAGATAGCAAGGTATATCTCGTTCAGTATACCCATTGATTGCTGTACAGATAGCAAGGTATATCTCGTTCAGTATACCCATTGATTGCTGTACAGATAGCAAGGTATATCACGTTCAGTATACCCATTGATTACTGTACAGATAGCAAGGTATATCTCGTTCAGTATACCCATTGATTGCTGTACAGATAGCAAGGTATATCTCGTTCAGTATACCCATTGATTACTGTACAGATAGCAAGGTATATCTCGTTCAGTATACCCATTGATTGCATGTACACTCGGATGCCATAGTATCTAGCCCAATCATAAGAAGTCGTGGACCCCCTGTAATATTATTTATGCAATTTTTTAAGAGATACTACAACAAAGACAAAACAAAAATGATCCATGTGTCTAAAGGCATCCTCTATTCATAAAATATTTGTAACAATTGGACTTAAACTGTTGTGGGTTGTAAATGTGTGGAAAGCAACTCCACCGAAGTGAGTTCCAGAGAGTAGAAGTTCAGGGGATAAATGAATTCTGATAAGCGAAAGTTTTACATTGTGGAGGAGAGAGAGTGAATTCATGGGCATTTCCAGCTGCCCTAGTTCTGCGGGGAAAGATACGGGGAGCTGGTACAATTGAAGCAAGTTCCTCAGAACATTGACCACAATTATAACTAGCTGGATTGATTTTTGGGTAGAACTTGCTTTTCAACAAATAGTATATAAAGTGTTGTAGTTGATGTTTAGTTAAATGTTATGTAAGTATGTATGTATGTATGTATGTATGTATGTATGTATATATATACTCAGGCACATACCCCATAGCTGAGGGTGGCTGACTTGAGACAGAGGGTCCGGGACCACTTTTGCGTTCCCTCGCCCCTTTCTCTGTCTCGTCTAGTAGGTGAATTTTACAAGGGGAGGAGAATTTCTAGCCACCTGCCCCCAGAAGGAAAAGTAAGACAGTAAACGAGACAGACAGAAATGGCTAAGGTTGGGTAGAGGATGCAAAACCTCACTCTGGATAGGACCAGCCCTTTCATAACTGACAATATATTCTATTATTGAACTAAAATCATAGGTAATCAAGATAGGGACATGACAATTGACTACTTCCGAGCCCCCCCCCCACACACACACACTCACACACACTCCCTACAAGGACGTTGGCGCTGTAAGCATTGATATTTAGCAGAATTACTAGCTAAATAATGTTAAATCCATAAATTCGTTTCCGTAGATATACTTCCGTAATTCGTTTCCGTAGATATACTTCCGTAATTAGCAGTAGGTGCAGTACACGCATCTTTATGATTGGGCTAGTGACTATGGCATCCGAGTGTGCATTTGTTCTACCCTTTGATGAATAAGTTAGACTAGATGGACTATTATCGGTGTTGTCATTAAAGGAAATTACACCACCTGGGATAAAAAAAATAAAGGGTGAGTGGAAGGCAGGGATGTGAAGTGGGGGGGGGGAGAGGTGCAACAAACTGTGGAAAGAGAGAAAGAGAGAGAGAGCAAACACAGGAGAGGGGGGGAGAGAGAGGGGTGAGGAATGATTTTGGATTCTCCACACGCGTGGTGTACAGAGATGGAGTACGTACATATACACTAGATACACTGTACATGCACATACATAGGCGTGTATACTGTATTAGAGATCCTTTAGTCAGAGAGAGCAGTAAACTTTTTCTTTTGATGACATTTTGGTGCCGTAATGATCGACCTTGAACACTAAGGCCAAAGTTCTTTGCAAAGCCATAGTGAACTCAGTGAACATACCGGATTTCCGTTACCGACCGTGGTGGCTGTTGCGTCGCGAGATTGTCTTTTATTGTTGTCATCTCCAAAACCTTCAAACAGCTGCTTCTACGACATTGAACACTAAGACCGAAGTTGTTAACAAAGCGAAAATGAACATAATGAACATGCCGGATTTCTACTACCAACTGTGGTGGCTCTTGCACCGCCAGATTGTCTAAAACGGTATGTAGCGGATTCGGGATGTAGCAGATTCATCCACGTCATTGGTGGTGTAATGGTTAAGGTGTCTAAAAATCTGTGTGTGATAACCCAGGTTCAATCCTGGTGGATCACATACAGTATATGCTTTCATTAATTTCATTGGAGGTGTTTGGTGTTGTGGTGAAATTAATAAAACATAGAATATAATTATATTTGTGATCCTGTAGAATCGATATCCAAAGACCAAACAATCTATCCTTCACCAGTATTACCGAGTGTTAAGGGGTTAGTACAGTACTCGTTTTTTTCTGGACCCCCTTCTCCCTCATTAGCATATTAGTTTTGAGAAGACGTTCGTTCCGTTAGTTTGGCGATTTGGAGACCTTTCGCCTCATTCTGTTGTCAATATTAAAACCTTTCGTGCCTTTTGGGTGTCGATTTTTTTCCTGGCGAGTGATAGCGAGCCTCTAATTATAAAAGGAACCGGCCTTTGGCCGGGAAAATTTTCTACCGAAAAATTTACAAATTAATCTTGAAAGGGGTCTAGGGGATGTTTTACTAAGCTTCATGGAGGGTAGAGGGTGTTTTTCTAAGCTTGATGGAGGTCTAGCGAGGAAGCTCAAAAATAAATGAATAGATAAATATATCTACCAAAAACCAAGCAGTACCCCCTTAATGATAGATCTGGATGTAGGGGAGTGTAGAGAGATGCTAACCCTTTGAGTACCTGCGACGGGTGTTATATTGTATGCTGGCTATGTTTAGACGATACTGGGCAGCTTAGGAAGGATCTGTGGTAGTTAAAGAACGGTGGGTTGAGATAGTTCGAAGTCTTGTTATTAGGGTTAGAGGTCCTTTCTAAGCTGAATAGAATCGTTTAATAGCGGAGGGTGGCCGTCATACAATCTCAAAACAAATGGGGCTTAACACGAGGGAGAAAGGGGACCAGAAAACCGACCCATCTCCCCTTAATGGTTCTATAGCACATTAGTCTTGTTAAGTCAACCATACTATCTTTCCTTCCATACAGAAAATTAGGGAGTGTATGCACATTTATGTGGCCAACTGTACGGTCGTGGACAATTTATGGATGAGCAATTATGATGGACTGATTAATTTGTCCATCTTTTCTGGTAACTTTTAGACGATTTTCTTAGCCTATAAAATACCTCTAGGAATCAGAGGAGCAAATAACATCCTTTATAAACCATATGAATAATATAGGTCCTTCTTAAACTGCATAATATCGTGTAGTGTTAACCTTAACCCTTTCGCTGCTGGTGACGTTCTGGAATGTTTTGGCAAGTTACAGCAATTTCCAGGCTTTAAAAGCCTGTTAAAACCGTAGAAATCGAGTGTCAGTGGGCGGGAGCGTGAGGGGCCCACCTCCGACCCTCAGAGCAGCGAGCGGGGCTCACTGAGGTAGACTGTGTCTCGCGCGGGTCTCTCACTGCCTCTCACAACAGTGTTGCCGAGCGAGCGAGTGCTAACAAATAGCGGGTTTCCTGCGTTTCTATGGCACCGCTGCGGGTGAACCAGGCCACGTACGAGGCCTGTTCTGGTCTCATTTTGAAGCTATTTTCGCCTAGTTTTCGGCAGAATACAGTTCATTTAATGCAGATGCTTGATTTATCATTCAGGAGTGCCTGAATATGCCCTAAATAGCCCAAAACACCCCGCAGAGAAAGGGTTAATAATACTTTAAGTGACAATCTCCCCTTAATAACGACTCAGGTAACTGTGTTGGTGGTGTAATGGTTTCGATGCTTATGTTCTGGTTGTGGTGTCCCGAGTTCGAATCCCGGGGAGGACCATATGCTTTCATTAGTTTATTCAAGTGCATTGGGGTTTGTAATTGATGATTAATGTTAAGAACGGGGTGTTACTTAAGGGAGCCCACCTCACTTTTTTTTTCTCTTTATCTCCCTCTCTCTTTGACTTGTATCATTCGGCCCCATTCAGCCTACTGTTTTAAGACGTTTACCCCCATCCAGGTGTCAATATTTTCCTGGCGAGCGGTAGCGAGCCAGCATATATATATTTTTGTTTTGACAGCAAGCTAAATTTGTAAATTTTTCGATAGAAAAATTTCTCCGGCTAAGCCGGATTTCTCCATACAATGCTGGCTCGTTATCGCTCACCAGGAAATCGACACCTGGATGGGGATAAACGTCTTAAAACAGTTGGCTGAATGGGGTTCGAATGGATACAAGCCAGGAAAAGAGAGAAAAGGAGAGAAAGATTACAAAAATGCCGGTGACCCCCCTTATATACAGTATATATACAGTATATTTATGTCCTGTTTCTATTCTTCCAGGTAGGTGGGTGGGTGGGTGCAGCCAGAAGGAAGGGTAGCTGCGGTTGGCTCACAGTGCAGGTAACAGAAGGAATAAACCCCTTCAGTACCGGTGACGTCCTTTGTATTGGATTTCAGCTACATTTAGACGATTTGATGTAGCTCAGGAAGGATTTATGGTGGCTAAAATGACTAATTGAGATTGTCTGTAGCTTTTAAGTTAGTAGACATCCTTCCTAAGCTGAATAACATCGTGTAATAGCAGCCAAACTAAAGTAAAAAAGGACGTCTCGGTACAGAAGGGGTTAAATAGGCCTGTATTCCCAGCCAAACCTCATAATTTCCGGAGTGGTCGGTGGTAATTTCTTAACGGGGGGATGGTTAATTTGTTGGTCGATTTTTATCATGTATTTTTTATGTTTTTCTAGTTTCTTCCCTATCCCTCCATCAAACTTAGTACAAAAAAAAACCCATGATCCCCCTTCAAGGTATATTTGTACATTTTTCGGTAGAAAAAATGTCGTGGCGGAAGACCGGTTTCTCCTAAATTACAGGCTCGCTATCGGTCGCCAGGAAAAAATCGACACTTAAATGACAGGAATGACAAAGAAAAGGGGCAAGTGTTTCCCCCAAAGCTAGAAGAATGACAGAGAGCCAAATTATAGGTACGTTGGGGTCAAAATGCTTGGGCACACGAAGTTCAAAGCAGTCTAGGTCATAAGATGAAGGAAAGATTGATGGATGGAGAGAGTTCCAGAGTTCACTTGTTGAGTAGAAGACTGATAATTGTTTTTTGTTTTATTCTTGAGTTGGGTGTCAAACGAAAACCAAGTGCATTCCTTTTAATCTTCATCAGTGCATATGCAAAGTTATAATTATGGTTTATAGTTCATATTATGTCTTTGCAAGTGATAAAATGGCCAAAACAATGCTACTTTATGTTAATTTTCTTGTATGCCTTCTCATATAATTCCAGTCTTTAAAAAAAATTACTCTTTGTAAGTGATAAGATGGCCAAAATACTACTAGTTTATGTTAATTGTCTTGTATTCTTTCTCATATTCATTCTCATATTTATTCTAAATGTTCTTGTATTCTTTTTCATATTCATTCCAATCTCCAAAGAAAATTGTTCCGGTTTGACACCCTGCCTCTCTCTTCGATTCCAAATCATTGTGCCTTTTAAAGAGCAATTAAAGAGCCTGGGAGAGGGGTATTGTGCCCGGCTGAAAAAGTGGCGACAGCTGCCAAAACGAGGGTGTGACTAAATTTGTGAGTGGATATTAGTGAGAGAGAGAGAGAGAGAAGTGAGAGCGAGTAAGTGAGTGAGTGAGTGAGAGAGAGATAGAGAGAGTGAGAGTGAGTGGGAAAGAGAGAGAGTAAGAGAAAGTGAAAGAGAAAGAGAGAGAGAGAGAGAGTAAGAGTTAGTGAGTATGTGTGGGTTAGCCTATGACCTAAATAAAATAAAAATTGAGACATTCAAGATGTAATTTATCGTGTGACAACGTTCTGTTCTGCTCACTCCTTCTTTATTAGATGGGTAACTCACATATATCTTTGGCTTCAAATGTTCAAGACACGGAGATGAGCGCCGTGACAACGTGCAACCTATCCTTCTATACTTCCCCAACTTTATTTATTTGTAAAATACTGGGATTCTCTTTAGAATTAATACGGATTATTGACGAATTTAGAACTGACCACATG
Organism: Paralithodes platypus; assembly: GCA_032716605.1. Classification (NCBI taxonomy): domain Eukaryota; kingdom Metazoa; phylum Arthropoda; class Malacostraca; order Decapoda; family Lithodidae; genus Paralithodes; species Paralithodes platypus. The sequence continues at coordinate 10,995,007 of CM064486.1, read as the reverse complement.
CAGGTTTGAGCTATTAGAACATTTAATTGTACCTTTTAAAGAATATACTATTATATACACTTCAATTGCCCTTTTCCTACCCATACGTCTTGAGAGTTTGGGCATCAATATCTAGGCCTGCATTATTAAACAAACCCCTTCATTGTCGGTAGCAATTACTCTAGCTTTACCGTATTCCTAGCCAGTCAATATGATATGCTAGTCCACCTAGTTGTTGTAATTGCAATGAGAAGTACTGGAACATTATTAAAGTGTTCATATTGCAATTAAAACAACTAGCGCATAATATTGACTGGCCAGGAATACGGCAAATATATAATATTTATCACTGGCAATGTACAGTTTACCGCACATATTATAGTCCTCATCATACCAGTCAAATCGTGATTTTGGCAGCCCCGCACCCCCCTCCCTCACTCCACCCCTGTAAGGTAAGAGTTGGAGTGAGGGAGGGGGGTTGGGGAGATGTGTACGGCACTGCAAACATTACGATTATACTGGGATGTGAGGAACAAAATATGTACGACAAAGGATACAGGTGCAGTCATTAATGTGGTCTATACATTAATGTGGTCTATACATTAATGTGGTCTATACATTAATGTGGTCTATACATTAATGTGGTCTATACATTAATGTGGTCTATACATTAATGTGGTCTATACATTAATGTGGTCTATACATTAATGTGGTCTATACATTAATGTGGTCTATACATTACTGTGGTCTATACATTAATGTGGTCTATACATTAATGTGGTCTATACATTAATGTGGTCTATACATTAATGTGGTCTATACATTTTCAAAGCTAGCTCGGTGTCAAGTGGAATCTCCTTAGTACCTTCTCCAACAAAGTTGGATGGAGGTTATGTTTTTCGTCCGTTTGTTTGTTTGTCTGTATTTGTAAGCAAGATATCTGACAGTTATAAACCAATGTTCACGAAGTTTGGTGGGCAGATAGGATAATCACCAAGGAAGAAGTGTTTCAATTTAGGAGGCAATCTGGAGATTCTTCACGAAATTTGGTGGGCAGATAGTATGTTTGCCAAGGAAGAAGTGATTCAATTTAGGTGATGATCTGGATCATATCCTGATACCGGTACCCAGATACAGAAGAATACTTAGGTCTATGATATTAATGATAAAGAACCAGTCATCGTAGGTGGAGGTATGTGCTCTACTGAGTCCCCCCCCCCCCCCCTAGTAAATACTTTGTCTTATAAGACCGCGACTGTGAAATACATTCAACATAATCTCCATGTGTTACAAACCCATGAACGTTTTATATTTATATTGTTTATCAATGTTTACAGCTTGGACTTGTTTGACACAGTTGATCGGGTGTTTTGGAAGGCTATTGTAGTATATTTTAAACCTAATTTTAAGGGTCTTGTTTGTTTGTTTTTTGCAAGTTTTTAGGCATTATTGTGTAGTTTGCTCAACAAACGTCCCACACCAACCCTTCTTTAAGTTAAATTTGTACATATTGTACAGACAAAACATTCCGGCTAAGGGCCAAATTTTCTTAAACTGCAGGGTCGGTATCACTCGCCAGGAGAATATTAATACCTGAATGGGATGAAACCTCTTATCGTCAACTAATTGAGGGAAACATTAGGGGGGTCTAAAAGAAATACCACTCATACCTCTGAAGATAAATGTAAACTACGAAATTTGCAAGCGGTGAAATTGGTTTATTCGATTGTATAATTTTGTGCTCTATTATGAAAGGCAAACTACCCCTTTCATTGAAGAGGAACGTATACAACCAATGTGTCCTACCTGTACTAATTCAAGGATCAGCAACTTGGAGTATGATAAAGTGTCTACTCTTGAACATAATCTTAGGAGTGCCCAAAGAGGATTGGAGAGGATAATATTAGGCCAAACTTGGAGAGATAAGAAGAGAGCCTCTTGGATAAGAGAACACACATAAGTATAGGATATTCTCAGTACTTTTAACCCCTTCTGTACCGGCGACGCCTTTTGTGTATAATTCTAACTATTTATAGACGACTTTGTGTAGTTTAAGAAGGTCTCTGGTAGGAAAAATGGTTAAGTGAGATAGTTCGAAGCCTCTTAGTTGCTGGAGGCCCTTTTTAAACTGAATAAAATCGTCTAATATTAGCAATGAAAACAAAAATAAAGAGACGTTGCCGGTACAGAAGGGGTTAAGAAGAGAAAATTGTCCAGAGGAGGTCATGTACTTAGAAGAGATGGTAACAGATGGACAACCTGAGCAACAGAAAGGGAACCTAGGGATGGAGCTAGATAAATGGGCAGGCAGAGAACCAGAGGAAGGGATGAGATCCGAAATTTTGCTGGGGTAGGATGGATTAAGGGAGCTCACCTCGCTTTTTTTTTTTCCCTGTCTCTCCCTCTCTCTTTGGCTTGTATCCATGCGGCCCCATTCAGCCTAAAGTTTTAAGACGATTACCCCCATCCAGGTGTCAATATTTTCCTGGCGAGCAGTAGCGAGCCAGCATATATATATTTTTGGTTTGACAGCAAGCTAAATTTGTACATTTTTCGATAGAAAAATGTCTTCGGCGAAGCCGGATTTCTGCATATAAAATGCTGGCTCGCTATCGCTCGCCAGGAAGAAATCGACACCTGGATGGGGATAAACGTCTTAAAACAGTTGGCTGACTGGGGCCGAATGGATACACGCCAGAGAGAGAGAGAGCGAGAAAAGGAGAGAAAGATAAAACAAAAAAATCGGTGACCGGTTGGAGTGGAAAAGTTTGGGAGAGGCATTGAAGATGATAATAATAATGTTGTGGTTGAGATAGGTTGATAGGTTGGGTGTTGTGGTGGTGATAGGTTGGTAGGTTGGGTGTTGTGGTTGAGAGAGGTTGATAGGTTGGGTGTTGTGGTGGTGATAGGTTGGTAGGTTGGGTGTTGTGGTGGTGATAGGTTGGTAGGTTGGGTGTTGTGGTTGAGAGAGGTTGATAGGTTTGGAGTTGTGGATGATCATGATCATGATAATAATAATGTTGTGGTTGGGGTTGAGATAGGTTGCTAGGTTGGGTGTTGTGGTGGCAGGTTGATAGTGTGTGGTTGTGGTTGTGGTTGGTAGGTTGTGTGTTGTGGTGGCAGGTTGATAGTGTGTGGTTGTGGTTGTTAGGTTGGGTGTTGTGGTGGCAGGTTGATAGTGTGTGGTTGTGGTTGCTAGGTTGGGTGTTGTGGTGGCAGGTTGATAGTGTGTGGTTGTGGTTGCTAGGTTGGGTGTTGTGGTGGCAGGTTGATAGTGTGTGGTTGTGGTTGGTAGGTTGGGTGTTGTGGTGGCAGGTTGATAGTGTGTGGTTGTGGTTGTGGTTGGTAGGTTGGGTGTTGTGGTGGCAGGTTGATAGTGTGTGGTTGTGGTTGGTAGGTTGGGTGTTGTGGTGGCAGGTTGATAGTGTGTGGTTGTGGTTGTGGTTGGTAGGTTGTGTGTTGTGGTGGAAGGTTGATAGTGTGTGGTTGTGGTTGCTAGGTTGGGTGTTGTGGTGGCAGGTTGATAGTGTGTGGTTGTGGTTGGTAGGTTGGGTGTTGTGGTGGCAGGTTGATAGTGTGTGGTTGTGGTTGGTAGGTTGGGTGTTGTGGTGGCAGGTTGATGTTGTGTTGATGTGGTTGTTAGGTTGGGTGTTGTGGTGGCAGGTTGATAGTGTGGGTTGGGTGTTGTGGTGGCAGGTTGATAGTGTGTGGTTGTGGTTGTGGTTGTTAGGTTGTGTGTTGTGGTGGCAGGTTGATAGTGTGTGGTTGTGGTTGTTAGGTTGTGTGTTGTGGTGGCAGGTTGATAGTGTGTGGTTGTGGTTGTTAGGTTGTGTGTTGTGGTGGCAGGTTGATAGTGTGTGGTTGTTAGGTTGGGTGTTGTAGTGGCAGGTTGATAGTGTGTGGTTGTGGTTGGTAGGTTGTGTGTTGTGGTGGCAGGTTGATAGTGTGTGGTTGTGGTGTGGTTGGTAGGGGTGTTTGTGGTGGCAGGTTGATAGTGTGTGGTTGTGGTTGTTAGGTTGGGTGTTGTAGTGGCAGGTTGATAGTGTGTGGTGGTTGTGGTAGGTGTGTGTGTTGTGGTGGCAGGTTGATAGTGTGGTTGTGGTTGGTAGGTTGGGTGTTGTGGTGGCAGGTTGATAGTGTGTGGTTGTGGTTGTTAGGTTGTGTGTTGTAGTGGCAGGTTGATAGTGTGTGGTTGTGGTTGTTAGGTTGTGTGTTGTGGTGGCAGGTTGATAGTGTGGGTTGGGTGTTGTGGTGGCAGGTTGATAGTGTGTGGTTGTGGTTGTTAGGTTGTGTGTTGTGGTGGCAGGTGTGGGTGTGGGGTGGTGGTAGGTTGGGTGTTGTGGTGGCAGTTGATAGTGTGGTTGGTGTTGTTAGGTTGGGTGTTGTGGCAGGTTGATAGTGTGTGGTTGTGGTTGTAGGGTGGGTGTTGTGGTGGCAGGTTGATAGTGTGTGGTTGTGGTTGTTAGGTTGTGTGTTGTGGTGGCAGGTTGATAGTGTGTGGTTGTGGTTGTTAGGTTGTGTGTTGTGGTGGCAGGTTGATAGTGTGTGGTTGTGGTTGTGGTTGTTAGGTTGGGTGTTGTGGTGGCAGGTTGATAGTGTGTGGTTGTGGTGGTGGTAGGTGTGTGTGGTGGCAGGTTGATAGTGTGTGGTTGTGGTTGTTAGGTTGTGTGTGTGGTGGCAGGTTGATAGTGTGTGGTGGTTGTTAGGTTGGGTGTTGTAGTGGCAGGTTGATAGTGTTGTGGTTGTTAGGTTGTGTGTTGTGGTGGCAGGTTGATAGTGTGTGGTTGTGGTTGTGGTTGGGTGTTGTAGTGGCAGGTTGATAGTGTGTGGTTGTGGTTGTTAGGTTGGGTGTTGTAGTGGCAGGTTGATAGTGTGTGGTTGTGGTTGTTAGGTTGTGTGTTGTGGTGGCAGGTTGATAGTGTGTGGTTGTGGTTGGTAGGTTGGGTGTTGTGGTGGCAGGTTGATAGTGTGTGGTTGTGGTTGGTAGGTTGGGTGTTGTGGTGGCAGGTTGATAGTGTGTGGTTGTGGTTGTGGTTGGTAGGTTGTGTGTTGTAGTGGCAGGTTGATAGTGTGTGGTTGTGGTTGTGGTTGGTAGGTTGGGTGTTGTGGTGGCAGGTTGATAGTGTGTGGTTGTGGATGTGTTTGTTAGGTTGTGTATTGTAGTGGCAGGTTGATAGTGTGTGGTTGTGGTTGTGGTTGGTAGGTTGGGTGTTGTAGTGGCAGGTTGATAGTGTGTGGTTGTGGTTGTGGTTGTTAGGTTGTGTGTTGTAGTGGCAGGTTGATAGTGTGTGGTTGTGGTTGTGGTTGTTAGGTTGGGTGTTGTGGTGGCAGGTTGATAGTGTGTGGTTGTGGTTGTGGTTGTTAGGTTGTGTGTTGTAGTGGCAGGTTGATAGTGTGTGGTTGTGGTTGTGGTTGTTAGGTTGGGTGTTGTAGTGGCAGGTTGATAGTGTGTGGTTGTGGTTGTGGTTGTTAGGTTGGGTGTTGTAGTGGCCTGGTATCGGTCGTTCCGTGTATACCAGCAGTAAGCTTCCGGGTTCTGGGGGTAACATATGTACTACCATCAATAACACACCCAGGCTCGCTCTCTCTCTCTCTAACACCGGTGGGCTACGCTGGACCATTTGTACGCGGGGTCCTATTAGTACACGTTATCGGTATAGTACATCAACGCAATGTATGAACTGCATTAACCCCTTCTGTACCGGTGCTGTCCTTTTAACTTTATTCTGGCTACTATTAGACTATTTTATTGATTGTATTCAGTTTCAAAAGGGCCTCCAGCAATTAATAGGCTTCGAACTATCTCACTTAACCCTTTTTACTATCACAAATCCTTCTTAATCTGCACAATAATCGTCTAAATATAGCTAGAATACATTTAAAAATAAGTCGCCGGTACGAAAGGGGTTAATGACCGCCACTGTGCATGACTACCACAATCACTATCACCACACACCCATAAACAGCAGAACCACCGATATTACCACCAATATTACCATTTACTGTACATCATCACCACTATCATCATATCCACAAACACCACCGTCACCACCACCACCATCACCAACACCACATGCACAAACACCACCCCAGCCTCAACTATCACTACCACCGCCATCACAAACACACCACCACCACTACAATCACAAACACCAACACCACAACCATCACCACCAACATCACCACCACCACTACCACCACCACCACAAACACACCACCACCATCACCACTACCACTACCACCATCACCACATGTACAAACACCACCCCAGCCTCAACTATCACTACCACCGCCATCACAAACACACCACCACCACTACAATCACAAACACCAACACCACAACCATCACCACCAACATCACCACCACCACAAACACACCACCACCATCACCACTACCACCATCACCACATGTACAAACACCACCCCAGCCTCAACTATCACAACCACAATCACCACCACCAACATCACCACCACCACCACAAACACACCACCACCATCACCACTACCACCATCACCACATGCACAAACACCACCCCCGCCTCAACTATCACTACCACAACCACAATCACCACCACCACCACCACCACCACAAACACCACCACAAACACACCACCACCACCACCACCAACACACCACCACCACCACCACCATCACCACATGCACAAACACCACCCCAGCCTCAACTATCACTACCACAACCACAATCACCACCACCACTACCACCACCAACATCACCACCACCATCACCACTACCACCATCACCACATGTACAAACACCACCCCAGCCTCAACTATCACTACCACAACCACAATCACCACCACCACCACCAACATCACCACCACCATCACCACTACCACCATCACCACATGTACAAACACCACCCCAGCCTCAACTATCACTACCACAACCACAATCACCACCACAACCACAATCACCACCACCACCACCACCATCACCACCACATGTACAAACACCACCCCAGCCTCAACTATCACTACCACAACCACAATCACCACCACCACCACCAACACCACCAAAGGCTGAAAGACGGAAGTGAACAAATTGTGTCATGTTATGCAGACGAGGCTCACTGTGGGCGATAGATGATGTATACTTACATAGACGTACAGTGTGTGTGTGTGTGTGTGTGTGTGTGTGTGCATGTACTCTATTAGCCATTATCGTATGCATAATTTCTGCGTATCTAAGAAAGAGTGAAGGATACACACAGAGAGAGAGAGAGATAGAGGGACACACTATATACACACACACAAATAAATATAAATTGATAGACATACAAATTAAGCTATAAATTAGATAACCGGAAGTGGAGACAAGAGCCCGTCAGACAGACAGACAGCCAGCCACACACTCAGCCAGACAGACAGAGATAGAGTTATGAGCGGTATTATGCAGATGACACAACCATTTGATTGATTCGTCCCCCGTCCCTTAATGAGATCACATTAACATATTGTTTTACCACCGCCTCCCAGTTTGGTATTAAGAGAGATTTACATATATACACTGGCCTCACAGACCTTACGATCCAAACGAGGTGGTCAGGACTTAATTCTAGTAGAGATGACATATCCGATAGAAAAGGAAAATTGAAGGAAAGGATAGAAAAGAAGAAGGCTCGGGAAAGAGAGAGAGAGAGAGAGATAGATAGAGAGAGAGAGGTGAAGGCTAATCGAAGGGATGGTTAACTCAGCCAAATGAAGGTTGGGGAGATCATTTGATCGTCGCCGTCTGCCTGTTATAAGGAGGATTTCTCGAAAAATAAAGCAGGTTGTAAAAATGTGCAACAAGAATGGGCTAGGGAGAACAACATTGGTGAAGATATACACCCAAAATAGATGTGCCAAACTTCAGGGTCTGATTATATGGATGATTTTAATCATGAAATGGTCTGTAACCAAAATTATAAATCGGAATCATTGCGGAGATAATGATTGATTTGTATAGTGTCCTCCCCCGCGACCCTGTAATGGACTCTTCCATGTCAAGCGATCTTCAACAGGTTCAGCGTGACCTACAATGCCTTTAATTAGTAAGGGGAGGGAGGGAGGCAGTTGGTTTTTCGAGTCCTCCTCCTCTCTCATGTTTAGCCCGATTAGTTATGAGATTTCAAGACATTGCCCCATTAGTTTGGCTATTTTCAGACCTTTTGCCCCATTTGTATGCCAATATTAAGACCCTTCGTGCCATTTAGGTGTCGATTTTTTTCCTGGCGAGCGATAGCGAACCTGTATTTGAAGAGGAATCGGCCTTCGGCCGGGACATTTTTCTACCGAAAAAAGTACAAATTTATATCGAAGGAGGGTCTTGTGGGTATTTTTTCAAGTTCGACAGAGGTTTAGAGAGCAAACTAAACCACCTCCTTGAACCATTGAGCCGAACCAGTAAATTATGCTGCGCAATACCGGCTGAGCTCCCATGCCGGTAACTTGCAATATCAGATAAGCTGGTAAAACATATGGTCAAATAAACACATGTAGGTGAGTGTGGGTTAGGCCCTTTGCCAGCTGGACCAGCTTTATTAGGAAATATATATGAAAATACCATTTTCATCAGTCAATATCTCTGTAACGGTTGAGATTTGGATTTTTACTGTATTTATATGTAATTTGGATTTGTACTGTATTTATATGTAATTTGGATTTGTACTGTATTTATATGTAATTTGGATTTTTACTGTATTTATATGTAATTTGGATTTTTACTGTATTTATATGTCATTTGGATTTTTACTGTATTGATATGTAATTTTATGCTTATAATATTTGTGTTAACCCAGTCCTGTTTTGGGACATCCGGTATGGTGTATGTGTAGAAGAGGGAGGCAGGGTGCATCAAGTGAGGCAGGGGTAGGCAGGACGTATAGGACAATAACAGTGGTGGTAGGGATATAATATGATGTATGTGTGGGGGTAAGGGGAGGCAGAGGTAGGCATGGTGAGGCAGAACAACAACAATGGTGGTGGTGGGGATATATGATTTATGTGTGGGGGGAGGGAGAGGGGCGGTGAGACAGTACCCGGGGGCGATCAATGCGGTAGGCTGGCAGGCAGGCAGGGAGACAGACAAGGGTACAAGTTGGCAGACAGGAGGATAGAAGGGGAGATAGGTGGACAGGGAGATAGACAGGAGGATAGAAGGGGAAATATATAGACAGGGAGACAGATGGTTGGGAAGAACAGCAGACAAACAGGTACGAGATTAGACAGACAGAGACAGACGGGGAATAGACAGACATACACACAGGGAGGCAGACGGAATTAAAGGGAGGAGAGACAGAAAGAAAAGTGGGGAGACAGATAAGCAGGGATAGAAGATAGACAGCCAGGGGACAGACAGATATACACACAGCCGAGAGACAGAATATAGACAGCCAGGAGAGAGAAGATAGACAGACAGATTGATAGACAGCCAAGAGATGGAAGATAGACAGCCAGGGGTCAGACAGATAGATAGACAGCCAGGAGATAGAAGATAGACAGCCAGGGGACAGACAGATAGATAGACAGCCAGGAGATAGAAGATAGACAGCCAGGGGTCAGACAGATAGATAGACAGCCAGGAGATAGAAGATAGACAGCCAGGGATCAGACAGATAGATAAACATCCAGGAGATAGAAGATAGACAGCCAGGGGACAGACAGATAGATACACAGCCAGGAGATAGAAGATAGACAGCCAAGGGACATACCGATAGATAGACAGCCAGGAGATAGAAGATAGACAGCCAAGGGACAGACAGATAGATAGACAGCCAGGAGATAGAAGATAGACAGCCATGGGACAGATAGACAGCCAGGAGATAGAAGATAGACAGCCAGGGGTCAGACAGATAGATAGACAGCCAGGAGATAGAAGATAGACAGCCAGGGGACAGATAGACAGACAGGAGATAGAAGATAGACAGCCAGGGGTCAGACAGATAGATAGACAGCCAGGAGATAGAAGATAGGCAGCCAGGGGACAGACAGACAGCCAGGAGATAGAAGATAGACAGCCAGGGGACAGGCAGATAGACAGCTAAGAGATAGATAGACAGCCACGGGACAGACAGATAGATAGACAGCCAAGAGATAGAAGATAGACAGCCAGGGGACATACTTATAGGGTGACAGTCAAGGGATAGACAGCTAGGGTGACTGACAGACAGACAGAAAGGTATACATACAGATAAAAAGATGTACAGATAATATAAATGTAGGTAGGTAAGAAGGCAGAAAGACAAGTATATACACACACACACACTCACTCTCACTCTCACTCTCACTCTCACTCTCTATCTATCTCTCTCCCTCCATGAATAATAATGACAGCACCCAGTTCAAAGTGATGCATGATTCGCCGTAATTCCCAGCTCACACAAAAAAGGTAAAACCAAATCCATTAACTCAACCCTTTTGGCACTTCACCATAAACCTCTTTCATCAGATGGCTGTTTGCAGGATAAGGGGAGATATTTTATTATTATTATTATTTTTATTATTATTATTATTATTATTATTATTATTATTATTATTATTTGTTTTATTTATTATTATTTATTATTATTATTAGTGTAGTATATAATTTATAAATTACTTATACTAATAGGGTTGGAATGATTCGACAGTTGTTTGGAAGTATGTACTTTATTTAATAAATTCAAAGGCAATCAATATCCCTCATAGCTAATGCTTCTCGATCCGGGTCGTAATACGTTCGAACTGGAAGAGGTTGAATACATACGACAATACAGCATAACTTGTTCTTCGGAAGTTTAAATTTCCATTACAACCTATCTGTACGATCGCTATTCAGAGTTTGACTTACTTCGACTTCGGTCTCAAGGCACAATGACTATTAATAATCAAACAAAATAAAACTATTGCTTAATAAGGTGCGTCTTTATTTATTATGATAGATATTTGCGCAATCGATAGCATGCTTTCGACGAGGTTATATCTATAATGATAATATAGTTTCCTTTTAACAGAAATATTTCCAAATGGGGAGGCTTGACTGCCCTGATAGAATGAACAGGCTCTCAGCCTATGCCCGAGAGGGAGTAGTTGGAATATAGGGGAAAAAAAATCAATCAATCAATTATTATTTGTATTGTTATTATTACGTAGCTCCCCGTAGTGGGGGGGGGGGGGCGTACTACTGTATCCACCGAGTCTGTGTGCGTGTCTGTGAACTTCTGTGTGTGTGTGTGTGTGTGTTCTCATGGGGACACATATCACAGCTGTGATGATGATGGAGTCTATGTGTGTGCACATCATAGTAGTGAACTTGTTGGTGATGGTGGTTGTGTTAGTGATGGTGGTGGTGATTGTGGTAGTAATTAATTAGCCCCCTATAGGGGTGGCGTAGTATTATAATACTACGCCACCCCTAGGGGGGCTAAGTAATTATAGTTAGATATATCACACACACACACACACACACCCACACACACACCTTTACAACCATCGACCCACCACCACCACCACCACCTTGCGGCCTTCCGTCCCTCAGACCTGCTCCCGAGACACTGCCAGATCGGGAATCTGTAGATACCAGGATGGATGTGATAGACAGGCTGGTAAAGGCAGAGAGAGAGAGAGAGAGATATACAGTAGATATATATATATAGAGCGATAGATAGATAGATGGATGGATAGGTGCATAGTAGATAGACAATGATGGACATATAGATAGATAGACAGATAGATAGATAGATAGATAGATAGGTACATATATACTGTAGATAGGTAGGTAGGTAGTTGATTTATAGTAGATATTTATATATATATATATATATATATATATATATATATATATAGAGAGAGAGATATATATATAGTTAGACAGGTACTGTACATCTATCTATCTATATGCTCAGGTCCAATCCCCATTTTTCCTATTTTATTTTTATTTTCTATGTTATTCTATTTTATTATTTTTGTTTTCCTTTTTTCTTGGGGGTGGCCACAATAATCTATAATCTATACAAATATACATGATAGGACAGACAGCTAGATCGATAGGCTGATAGTTGATGCATAGGTAGGTAAAGAGATATAGTTAGACAAGTACATTTAGATATATAGATATACATGATAGATAGATGCAGAGGTTGATAGCAAAAAGCATAGGTAGATAGATATACAGTAGTGTATAGTCAGACAGGTAAATTTAGATACACATAGAGATTATAAATAGATAGATGTATTGGTAGATAGAGAGATGCATAGGTAGATGCAGAGATATAGTATAGATAGATAAATACAGACATACAGATAGATAGATAGATAGATAGAAGCATGCGTAGATAGATATGAATAGGTCAATACAAAGATAATTATAGTATACATATATCAATACAGTTATACAAATATGTATACACTTAATGTACATACAAATATTGTAACATTCACCTACTAGACGAAACAGAGTACAGGGCGAGGGAACGCGAAAGTGATCCCGGACCCTAAGAATTGGAAGTATTATTGTTGTTTCTAGTAAATAATGGTGTACTGTATATAGTTAGACAGGGAATAATATACATACGGTATAGGTAGATAATAATAATTGCAGTTACTCTTGTGATAGATAGAAAAGTAGTTTCATATTAAAAACCAAACAAAACTCGTTAAAAAGTAGGTTCATATTAAAAACAAAAACAAAAATCATTGGCTATAATATTATAATTGTGTACCCTTTCAAGATCCGATTTTTGTTCTGTTTTCTGGCTATTGTTAGACGATGTTTTCATATTAGAAATGGTAGCCTATATGCTGCATAAAATCGTCTATTGATAGCCAAAATGAACTATCAAAAAGCGTCATAACCTTGAATGGGTTAAATCAATCCTAACCTTGACAATACATGACCATCCATTCTTAAGCCGGTGTCACACGAGTCGTTTTTCGAGCAATTTTTACGGGCAATTATGGTCTGGCAGCTTCAAAAATTATACTTTATCAAAATTTAGCCGCCTGACGTAATCTACCTTCTGTTTAGTTACCGATAAAAGTGCAAATATGTCCCGAAATAATATGAGAAAAAGCTTGCTCATGGAAAATTGACTCGTGTGACAGCGGCTTTATTCTTGGTAATAAATTCCTTCGGGTAAATTCTCTTAGTTTTAAATTCATGGTGTAATGTCACCATGGCTCTTTAATATGTATATGGATGGTGTGGTGAGGGAGGTGAAAAGGAGAACTATGGGAAGAGGATTGGGTTTAGTATGAAAGAATGGTAGAGATTGGGAGTTGAATCAGTTGCTGTTCGCTGATGACACAGCATTGGTGGCGGATTCTGCTGAGAAACTGCAGCGGGTAGTCAAAGAGTTTGGTGTGGTTTGTGGAAGGAGGAAACTGAAGGTGAACGTCAATAAAAGTAAAGTAATGGTGTGTAATAGGGGAGAGCATAGGGTGAATCTAGATGTGAGGCTGGATGGGGAAATATTGGAACAAGTTGAGTGTTTTAAATATCTAGGAGGAACGATAAGCAGGAGTGGAGGTATGGAAGTGGAGGTAAAACAGAGAGTGTGTGAAGGAAGGAAGGTTTTCGGAGCAATGGGAAGTATGTGGAAGACGAGAAATCTCGGAGTGAAAGTAAAAAGTGCACTGTATCAAGGAATTGTTGTGCCAACAGTGATGTATGGGGCTGAGACATGCTCTGAAGAAAAAGGAGAAAAGAGGGCTGGATGTGATGGAGATGAGCTGCTTGAGGAGTATGTGTGGAGTTACTCGTAGAGACAGATTGAGGAATGAAGAGATACGTAGGAGAGTGGGGCAGCAGGAACATTTGTCAGCCAGAGTGGACAGAAGGGTGCTGAGCTGGTATGGTCATGTTGAACGAATGGGAGATGAAAGGCTTACAAAGAGAATATGTGAGTCAGGTACAAGAGGAGATAGAAGGGCAGGAAGACCCCCATTGAGATGGAGAGACTGTGTAAGAAAGGCTTTGGATGATAGAGGAATGACTATAGATCAGGCAGGGGAAGTGGTGGTGGACAGGAGTGAATGGAGAATGCTTGTGAATAGTTGAGTGAACACGTGGTCATTTGGAGTAAGGGGTGGGGCGCAAGTTGGACTAGATAATAGTCCATCAGGCGCCTGGCCCGGGGAGACGATTAATATGAAGGGTGCGCCTGGAAGTGTGGTGGGAGGGCTTGTGGCTTTGGCTCCGCTGCATGTCTGCCTGCCGAGATCGGAACCTCTCCGGGTGCGGGGGCCGGGGGAGTGCTGGAGCGACCTTGGTGACCCTGGTCTCTGCGTCTTCTCCTGGGTGACCTGGATGTGTGTGAGTTTGTGTTTTTTATCTTTGTTTATTTGTTGTTTTATGTTGTTTTTGTGTTTTCCCTGTTCTTGCTCTGTCTTGAGTCGGCTACCCCAAAAATTGGGGGTGAGCATATAGATAGATAGATAGATAGAAATTCTCTTAGGCAAACAGTCGACGCTCAAATCCAAGTAGCAAATTCACTCTCCTTAATGGGGGTGACCTGCTTTTTTTTCTCCTTTTCTCTCTTTCTGTGGCTTGTATCCATTCGGCCCCATTTAGCCTACTGTTTTAAGACTTTTACCCCCATCCAGGTGTCAATATTTTCCTGGCGAGCGGTAGCGAGCCAGGAAAATTTATATTTTTGTTTTGACAGCAAGCTAAATTTGTACATTTTTCGATAGAAAAATTTCTCCGGCGAAGCCGGATTTTTCCATACAATGCTGGCTCGCTATCGCTCGCCAGGAAGAAATAGACACCTTGATGGGGATAAACGTCTTAAAACAGTTGGCTGAATGGGGTCAAATGGATACAAGCCAGGGAAAGAGAGAAAATGAGAGAAAGATAAATAAAGCCGGTGATCCCCCTTAAATTAGAAGTTCTATACCGGTACGTATCGGTATCTTGCATTATCGGTCTCTCTATATTCTTACCCTTCCATCCATTCTATAGTGGGGCTGATCACGATAATCCACACGGGACACAGAGATAGATAAGTTAGATAGATAGATAGATAAATAGATAGATAGATAGATAGACAAAGACAGATATAATTGATCGGAAGTTACATAAATAGATAGATAGATAGATAGATAAATAGATAGACAGATAGACAAAAACAGATATAATTGATCAGAAGTTACATAGATAGATAGATATATAGATAGATTGATAGATATAATTCATCGGAAGTTACATAGAGACTGGTATAGATATTGGGATGGAGATACTTTACCAGTCTCGGTATATTCTTCCCTCCCTTTGTTCTCTAGTTGGTTGCATCACAATAAGAGAGAGAGAGAGAGGTGTTGATAGATACATTACCTATCTCTCTATATTCTAACCTCCCTACATTCTCTAGACTCTAGAGGGTTTGAGCACGATAATCCACCAGTGACATATTGATAGATAGATAGATAGATATAATGATAGATAGAGATAGTGATAGATAGATACTTAAGGGGAGTCGGACCGTTTTTCTGGACCCTCTTCTCCCTAATGTTTTGCCCCACTAGTTTTGAGATTTTAAGACGTTGGTTCCATTAGTTTGGTGATTTTATGACCTTTCACCCCATTTCTTTGTCAATATTAGGACCCTTCGTGCCATTTAGGTGTCGATTTTTTCCTGGCGAGCGATAGCGAGCCTGTAATATTAGGAGGAATCGGCCTTTGGCCGGGACATTTTTCTACCGAAAAATGTACAAATCTATCTTGAAGGGGGGTCTAGGGAGTGTTTTTCTAAGCTTGATGGAGGTCTAGGGAGGAAACTAAACAAATATATGAATAAATGAATTAATAGACCAAACAAACAGCCACTGTGCCCTTAACCAAGATAGATACATAACCAAATGTATCAGTCTCTCTATATTCTTGCCTCCCTCCATTCTCTAGAGGGTTGACCACGATAATCCACCAGTGACATATTGGAACACGGACGCCACCCCTACTTTGACCAGTTACCCTTCAAACCTACTTTAGTTTTCTATTGGCTATCTCTTGAAACTCTATTCTATTATTTTTTCCAGCTGAGGGCAAATTTTACCCCTCAGCAACTGATATCTCGAGGCATACTGGCAATATAAGAACCCATATACTGTCTCGGCGTCCTATAAATTCGAACCATTTATTGATAGTCACATATTTCGGTACACGATCACCGTAATAGCCGAGGAATCATGACATGGCAATTTACCATCAGCTGAAAATAAACAGACTATAGCTTTATTGTAACTGGGTAACTGAAGGTGTGTGTGTGTGAGTGTGTACAAAACTATCCTAATACTTTCTTAGCCAACCTGTTCACATAGTCACGTGCATTTTACAATTCTTCCCCATGTTGATCAGTTCCTGCACATAACATATTAAGTTTGTGGCACTGGTGGAGGATGTGATGGTGTGTGGTGGTGAGTGTAGATTGTGGTGGTGGTAGTGATGGGAGTGGTGGTGGAGAATGAGGTGGTGGTGATGGTGTGTGGTGGTGGTGGTGGTGATGGAAGTGGTGGTAGTGGTAGTGGAAGATGAGGTGGACGTGTGGAAAGTGTGGTGGTGGTGATGATGGTGTATGGTAGAGGTCCTATAATTAGTTAATATAGGATCTCTAGTGTATGGTAGTGCTGGTGGATTATGGTGGTAGTGGAGGATATGGTAGTGGCGGTGGATAAAGATAGTGGTGATAGTGGTTGTGGATGTGGTAGTGGTGGTGGATAAAGATGATGGTGATAGTGGATGTGGTGGTGGTGGAGGATATGGTAGTGGCGGTGGATAAAGATAGTGGTGATAGTGGTTGTGGATGTGGTAGTGGTGGTGGATAAAGATGATGGTGATAGTGGTTGTGGATGTGGTGGTGGTGGAGGATATGGTAGTGGCGGTGGATAAAGATAGTGGTGATAGTGGTTGTGGATGTGGTAGTGGTGGTGGATAAAGATGATGGTGATAGTGGTTGTGGATGTGGTGGTGGTGGAGGATAGGGTCAGGAGGTCATCTTTAACTTGTGACTATCTGGGTCCTAACACCTTAAGTCGGGGTCACACAAACACACAGTCTTACCGACGGGGGTATCGGAGTCTTAGATATGCTGGGGTGGAGGTTGGGGTAGCTGTGGGTGGGGTTATGGTAGTATAGTAGTGGTAATGGTAATGATTATAGTAGTAGTAGTAGTAGTAGTAGTAGTAGTAGTAGTAGTAGTAGTAGTAGTAGTAGTGGTGGAAATGGTGGAGTATATGGTCAATGGAAGTCTTAGAAGTGGTGGTGGAGGATGAGGATAGTGGTGGTGGGTGGTGGGTGTGATGGTGGCGTTATTGGTTTAAGGGGGGGTCACCTGTTCTTTTTCTCCTTTTCTCTCTTTCTCTGGCTTGTATCCATTCGGTCTCATTCAGCCTACTATATTAAGACTTTATCCCCATCCAGGTGTCATTACTTTCTGGCGAGCGATAGCTAGCCAGCATTTTATGGAGAAATCCGGCTTCGCCGGAGAAATTTTTCTATCGAAAAATGTACAAATTTAGCCTGCTGTCAAAAACATTATACAAAATATGCTGGCTCGCTACCGCTCGCCAGGAAAAAATCGACACCTGGATGAGGATAAACGTCTTAAAACAGTAGGCTGTATGGTGCCGAATGGATACAACCCAGAGAGAAAGGGAGAGAGAGAAAAAAAAATGTGTGGACCCCCTTAATGGTGGAGGACTTGTTGGTGGTGTTGGTAGTGGTGGATTTGGTGGTAGTGGTCATGGTAGTGGTGGTGGTGGATTTGGTGGATAGGGTCAGTGGGTCACCTTTAACTTCTGCCTGTCTGGGTCCTGGTACAGTACCTTAAGGGGAGATTTTTAGTTTGGTCTCTAGATATCCATCAAGCTTAACATTACACCCCCTTGAGCCCCTTTCAAGATAAATTTGTACATTTTTCGGTAGAAAAATGTCCCGGCTGAAATCCGGTTCCTCTTAAATTACAGGCTCGCTATCGCTCGCCAGGATAAAATCGACACCTAAATTGCACGAAAGGTCTTAAAATTGACAGAAATGGGTTGAAAGTTCTTAAAATCATCAAAATAATGGGGCGAACGTCTTAAAATTAGAAAAGCAATGGGGCTAAACATGAGGGAGAAACGGGTCCAGAAAAAAATCCCTCAAGTGGAAATCTCCCCTTAAGCCGGGGTCACACATACAGTTCCCGGTGAGGGAATCGGAGTCTTAGATGTGGTAGTGGTGGAGGTTGTGGTGGTGGTGGTAGTGGCTTTGGTGATGTTAATTATGATGTTAGTAGTGGTGATGGTAGTGGATGTACTGGGGATGATGATAGTAGTAGTGGTGGATGTGGTAGTGGTGGTGGTAATGGTACTGGTGGTGGAGGATAGGGTCAGTGGGTCTCCTTTAACTTGTGACTGTCTGGGTCCTGATATCTTAAGCTGGGGTCACACACACACACACAGTCACATTTGCGGAGGTATCGAAGTCTCAGATCTAGTGGTGGTGGTTTTGATTGTGGTAGTGACAGAAGTAGTAGTGGTGATGGTGTGGTAGTAATGGTGGTAGTGGTAGTAGTAGTGGTGGTAGTAGTAGTGGTCGTAGTGGTAGTAGTAGTCGTGGTGGTGGTAGTAGTAGTGGTGGTGAGGATGTGGTAGTGGTGGATGTGGCAGTAGTGGTGGGAATGTGGTCGTGGTAGATGTGGTAGATAGTAGTGGTGGGAATGTGGTCGTGGTAGATGTGGTAGTAGTGGTGGGAATGTGGTCGTAGTGGTGGGAATGTGGCAGTAGTGGTGGAAATGTGGTCGTGGTAAATGTGGCAGTAGTGGTGGGAATGTGGTCGTGGTAGATGTACAAAGGAGTACAAAGGAAATCAAGCAACAACAGATCTAGTGACCCTTCTAGGTTGCTTGTCCTCCAAAACACTGAGGATCAAGTGTCCAAACAGTGGTTTAGAGTGGGTAAGGGAACATTGGAAAGGGAATTACTACCCTGGAACTAATGTCCGTGGCAGGATTAGGAAGTTAGTAGGGGACAGAGGGGTTAGTAACTGAGGGGGGGATAAAATAAAGTTATTCATTTACAAACGCAGTCAGTCGCGGGTTTGATGCGAGATATTTGTCTAGGCGGAGTTTAAATGAATCAACGGTACTGCAGTCTATAACGTTTCGGGGAAGCCCATTCCACAAGTTGACAACTCGATTGAAGAAGAAATTCTTAGATTCGTGTGAGTTAAAAGATTTACCAATAATTTTGCAACCGTTTCCCCGCATATAATTAGATTGGTCGATAGTGAAGTACTTACTACAGTTCATATTGTCGATGCCTTTGATGATTTTGAACACTTGAATTAAGTCACCTCTTAATCTGCGCTGGGTTAAAGGAAATAGATTTAATTATCTAAGACGCTCTTCGTATGGTTTGTTCTTTAGGCTAGGTATCATTTTGGTAACTCTACGTTGAACTCGTTCTAGCTTGTTTATATCTTTTTGGTAATAAGGGCACCAGGATTGAATGCAGTATTCCAGAAGAGGGCGGACTAAGGAATTGTAAAGGGCTAGGATAACTTCTTTGGATTTATGCTCAAATGACCTGCCTATAAAGCCAATTATTTTGTTTGCCTTCTTAACAACTTCTGAACATTGTTGACTCGGTTTTAGGTTACTCGATATTGTTACTCCCAGATCTGTTTCTCTGTTTACATTCTTAAGCTGAGTGCCATTCATCGAATAGTTTGCTTTCTCATTTAGGTATCCGATATGTACTTTACATTTATCCGCATTGAAACTCATTTGCCAAATTTGGGCCCAACATGACAATTTATCTAGATTGTGTTGCATATCGTCAACTTGTTCTTTTGAGAGTACGCTATATGCAATTTTTGTATCGTCAGCAAATTTTGAGATTGTACAGGTGAGACCCTCATCTATGTCGTTGATGTAAATTAGAAAGAGAATTGGTCCTAGTACCGATCCCTTGGGTACCCCGCTACTTACATTGGTCCATTTAGATGCCTTACCGTTTATGACTACTCTTTGCTTTCTGTCGCTGAGCCAATTTGCTATCCATTTCAACACACTGTCTTGTATTCCATGCGCTTTTAGTTTTAGCAGTAAACGTTTGTGGGGAACTTGTCAAAGGCCTTTTGAAAATCAAGGTATATAATATCTACAGCTTTACTCTCATCGTAGAGGTTGAGGATATCGTGGAAGAAGTCTAAGAGGTTTGTTAAACAGGAACGTTTTTTACGAAAGCCGTGTTGAGTATCTTTAAGTAAGTTATTTTCCTCTAAGTGATTTACGAGTCTGTCTCGTATGACCGTTTCTAGCATTTTACATACAACTGAGGTTAAGCTAATTGGACGATAGTTACTGGGTAGGGATTTGCTGCCTTTTTTGAATATCGGTGTTACGTTGGCTAGCTTCCACTGATCGGGCATAGTTCCAGACTGCAAGGATTTATTGAATAGTAATGTCAGTGGTTTGGAGAGCTCATCCTTAGCTTCCTTTAGAACTCTAGGCGAGATTGTATCAGGTCCAGGCGTTTTATTTACCTTGAGTTTATCTAAACAATTCAATACTTCTCTCTCTGTAACGGTGATATTGCTTAGAACATCTGAATTATCAATATGAATCGGCGATGGTGTAGGGATATCACTGAGGTCTTCTGTTGTAAAAACTGATGCAAAGAAGGTATTGAGAGCATTACTCATTTGTACTTCGTCTTTGGTGTATTCTCCATTTTCATCGACTAACGGTCCAACAGTTGAAGTAACTACTTTTTTCTTTCTGATATAACTATAGAATTCTTTCGGGTTTGTTTTACTTTGATTCGCAATATGTAACCCTAAGGTCTTTTTACTTTGCTTAATTAACTTTTTGGCTTTGCGTCGTAGCTCTACAAATTTCAGCCGTTCTTCGTCATTTTGTGAGGATTTTAATCTATCATTAGCAAATTTTTTAGCAAGCAGGCAGTTTGAAATATCTTTATTCCACCATTTGGGTTTATTATTATGGCCTGGATGCCGTATTTTCGATGGTATGCAGTCTTGCACTGCTTTTAGGTAAGTGGCTTCGAATAACTTCCAAGATGTATTTATGTCGTTATTGTTAATTAAAAAGCTCCAGTCAGTTTCTTTAAACATAGCTCTAAGTTTATGGAAGTTTGCTTTCTTGAAATTAGGGACTTTTTCGATGCTACTATTTGGTTCGTTACTAGTAAACTTTAAAGTGAAAGTTATCGTACGATGGTCGCTGTTACTGAATTCATCACCAATATTCAAATTCTCTATTAATTCTTCTTTTGTTGCAAGTACAATGTCAAGAACGTTATTACCACGGGTCGGCGTTCGAACAAATTGATAAAGCGAACTCTCTTGCAAGTTCGTATACAAGTCATGTCCGGAGTGTGAAGTAAGAGTATCGCCCCACTTGGTCACAGGTAAATTAAAGTCGCCAAAAATTACGGTATCTTGTGAGTTACTTACATCTGCAATTTGTTCGTAAATTTCTCGGTCATTTGCACTGATTGAGCTGGAGGTCTGTATATTAATGCAAGTATTATTTTTGTACCTTTATTATTCTTTATTAGCACAAAAGATGCGTCGACGTTCACAATTTGAGGTTTTGACAAGAGGGTAGGGTTAAGACTTTCTTTGATATAAAGTAAAACGCCACCTCCATTTCGATTTATTCGGCTTTTCTCAAACATTACATAACCGGGAAGTGAATACTCTGCTAAAAAGTCTCTATCTTCTGTATTGAGCCAAGATTCTGTTATGCCAATCACATCATAATTTTCTGTAAACACTAGCTCCTCTAAATCTGAAAATTTATTGCGTATGCTACGAGCGTTTGCATAGAAAACCTTTAAATTTGTTATTTTAGAACTCACGGAACGCTCTTTAATAATATTTTTGGTTCTTGTCGGATCTACATTTATGTTCATGGCTGTCCTCGGTCCTCGCTGTCTTCGGTCCTTATCGCTGGTGGTCCTCGGTTGCCTCTGTTTTTTTCTTGGTGTTGGATGATTTATGTCACTGCTGCTTCTTCTCGGATGGCGTTTTTTGATCCATGGCTGCGGACTGCTTCGTGTAGGATGTGGCAGTAGTGGTGGGAATGTGGTCGTGGTAGATGTGGCAGTAGTGGTGGGAATGTGGTCGTGGTAGATGTGGCAGTAGTGGTGGGAATGTGGTCATGGTAGATAGGGTCAGTGGATCACCTTTAACTTGGAACTGTCTGGGTCCTGACATCTCAACCTTTTCAAGATCCGATTACGCATTTTTGTCCGTGTTCTGGCTATCATTCGACGATTTTATGAGATTAGGAAGGGTATATGGAATTTCAGCGGGTTAATTGAGATAGTCTTTACCCTATTAATTACCACAGATCCTTCCTAAACTGTATAAAATCGTCTAATGATAGCCAGAATAAACTGCTAAAATGCGTCTAAATCATGAAAGGGTTAATTCATATTTTTTCACCATACTCTCTCTCTCTCTCTCTCTCTCTCTCTCTCTCTCTCTCTCTCTCTCTCTCTCTCTCTCTCTCTCTCTCTCTCTCTCTCTCTCTCTCTCTCTCTCAGTATCTGTGTCTGTATCGTAGTCCAACATATTCTGAATTGATCACCTGCGAGTGCGAGTTTCAGGCTATAAGGAAGTTGGGGCTGTAAACATCGATATTAAAGAGAAAAAAAAAACATAATGTGGGTTTTTTTGATGGATAACAAGTATAATCACGTGGGTTTCAAAGTATAATCACGTGGGTTTCAAAGTATAATCACGTGGGTTTCAAAGTATAATCACGTGGGTTTCAAAGTATAATCACGTGGGTTTCAAAGTATAATCACGTGGGTTTCAAAGTATAATCACGTGGGTTTCACAGTATAATCACGTGGGTTTCAAAGTATAATCACGTGGGTTTCAAAGTATAATCACGTGGGTTTCAAAGTATAATCACGTGGGTTTCAAAGTATAATCACGTGGGTTTCAATGTATAATCACGTGGGTTTCAAAGTATAATCACGTGGGTTTCAAAGTATAATCACGTGGGTTTCAAAGTATAATCACATGGGTTTCAAAGTATAATCACGTGGGTTTCAAAGTATAATCACGTGGGTTTCAAAGTATAATCACGTGGGTTTCAAAGTATAATCACGTGGGTTTCAATGTATAATCACGTGGGTTTCAAAGTATAATCACGTGGGTTTCAAAGTATAATCACGTGGGTTTCAAAGTATAATCACGTGGGTTTCAATGTATAATCACGTGGGTTTCAAAGTATAATCTCGTGGGTTTCAAAGTATAATCACGTGGGTTTCAAAGTATAATCACGTGGGTTTCAAAGTATAATCACGTGGGTTTCAAAGTATAATCACGTGGGTTTCAAAGTATAATCACGTGGGTTTCAAAGTATAATCACATGGGTTTCAAAGTATTATCACGTGGGTTTCAAAGTATAATCACGTGGGTTTCAAAGTATAATCACGTGGGTTTCATGCATTTATATATGGAGTATGACCGTATTTTAGCTGATAATTCTGCTAAATATTGATGGCCACAGCTCCAACTTCCTTAAGGGGAGATATCCACTTGAGGGATTATTTTCTTGGCCCCTTTCTCCCTCATGTTTATCCCCATGCTTTTGAGATTTTAAGACGTTTGCCCCATTAGTTTGGCGATTTTAAGAACTTTTACCCCATTTATGTCACTTTTAAGACCTTTTGTCCCATTTAGGTGTCGATTTTTTCCTGGCGAGCGATAGCGAGCCTGTAATTTAAGAGGAACCGGCCTTCGGCCGGGAAATTTTTCTGCCGAAAAATGTACAAATTTATCTTGAAAGGGGGTCATGGGGGTGTAATTTCAAGCTTGATGGAAGTCTAGGAAACACACTAAAAACCTCCCCTTAAAGACCAAAACTCGCAAGTGGTCAATTGCTCGGACCGTAAATGAGCTAGGGTGTGGTATTTATAGAAAGTTATCCAGGTATAATTATATTACAGTGTGGGGTGTTATCAAATGATCCTATCTTAATCTGTTCTGCAGCGTATCAAGGGCTATCATGGGACACTTGTAGGCAGTTTAGGCAGGACCCTCTAGGCATCTAAGGTGTCAAAACCAACTCAATTATGCCTCAGACTCCCACAGATCCTTCCTAAGTTGTGTAATATCGTCTAATGATAACCAAATTCCTCGTGGGGTTATTGTTCCTCTCTCTAGATTTCACACACACACACTCTCATGGGGGTTTACGGCGAGCTATTGATTTTGACTGTACATTATGGCGACTATAAAATCCCAGTTGACGGTATATTCCCCATAGAGGGGTTTGACAATTGACAGTACATTACGGCGACTATAAAAACCCTGTTAACGATACATTCCCCATAGAGGGGTTTGACAATTGACAGTACATTACGGCGACTATAAAAACCCTGTTAACGATAGATTCCCCATAGGGCTTGACAATAGAAGGGTTTGACAATTGACGGTACATTATGACCACTATAAAAACCAACTTGACGGTAGGTTCCCCATAGAAGGGTGGTGGTCACACGGGTTGTCCCCCTCGTCAGCTTCAAGTTAGAGGGGGGGGAGCCACAATGAGTTCAGACTGGGTTAGCCTCACCTCACCTTTACTCCCTCACTTGCTTGTCCTCAGATCAACACAATCGACTCTTGGCACCCGGAGCAATATACAGAGGCCGTCAGCGAGTTGGATCAAGCTACGTGTGACATTAATCTTAGGAAGGACCTTTCGTAGTCAAAGGCTTAACGGTCAAATTGCAAAACGCCTAGCTACCACAGTCAATATAAATCGCCTTAACCCTTTTTGGTCCGCGGGAGGTCTTTTGGGGTTTCCTCCCCTGTTTCGCTCCGTTAGTGTGGATATTTTAAAACTTATAACCCCATTGGTTTGGCGATGATAAGACACTTCACCCCATGCAGGTGTCGATTTATTTCAGGGCGAGCGACAGCGAGTCTGTAATTTACAAGAAATTGGCCTTTGGCCGGAATGTTTTTCTATCGAAAAATGTACAAGATTTAGTTTGAGGGGGTCTGAGTGTGCATTGTTTTAGTTTGATGGAAGTCTGTGAAGGTGTTCTTGGGAGTGTAGGGGAGAAAATAATATACATTACATATAGAATTACATTCTAGAGTATATTATTGCTAGGAAAATTAGAAGCCACTTAGAAAAATTTAACTTAATAAATTCTTCTCAGCATGGATTCACTCAGGGACGTTCTTGCCTTACTAATTTGCTTAGCTTTTTCTCAGAGGTATATGAAGTATTAGATAGTGACAAGTCATATGATATTATTTATTTATATTTCAGTAAAGCTTTCGACAGAGTCCCTCATGAGAGATTGATGAGAAAGGTTGAGGCACATGGAATAGGAGGATCGTTGTTGGGATGGATTAGGTCATGGCTAATTGGTAGGAAACAGAGAGTCAGCATAAATGGTACCAAGTCAGAGTGGGGAGCAGTCAAAAGTGGTGTCCCCCAGGGATCGGTATTAGGTCCCCTGTTGTTTCTTATATACATAAATGACCTAGATTTAGGTATAACTAGTAGGATAAGTAAATTCGCAGACGATACTAAAATGGGGAGATCAATTGATTCAGATAGCGATATAGAGTGCCTCCAAAGGGATCTAGATACCTTACATGAATGGTCAGTAGATTGGCAGATGAAGTTTAACATTGACAAATGCAAGGTATTAAAGATAGGGAAGATGCAAACAAATTTTAAATATAAACTAGCTAATTTAGAATTTTAAAATTCAGACTGCGAGAAAGATCTAGGTGTGTTTGTTAGCAATGATTTGAAGCCTAGAAAACAGTGTATAAGCGTTCGTAATAAGGCAAACAGGATTCTCGGATTCATCTCTAGGAGTGTGAGTAACAGAACTGCTGATGTTAAACTTTACTTGTCATTAGTGAGACCCGATATGGATTATGCTGTCCAATTTTGGTGTCCTTATTACAGAATGGACATAGATTCATTGGAGAGAGTACAGCGTAGAATGACAAAAATGATCCATAATAATTAGAAATCTTCCGTATGAAGCAAGGTTGAAGAAATTAGGTTTACATTCGTTAGAGAGACGCAGAGTTAGAGGGGATATGATAGAGGTGTTCAAGTGGGTTAGTGGGATTAATAAAGGGGACATGACAAATGTACTAAAGCTCAGTGATAGCGAAATAACTCGTACCAATGGTTTCAAATTAGATAAATTTCGTTTCAGAAAAGATATAGGCAAATATTGGTTTGGTAACAGAGTTGTAGATGGGTGGAATGGACTACCAAGTGCTATAGTGGGATCTAAAACGTTAGGGAGCTTTAAGATAAAATTGGAAAAGCATATGGACGAGAAGGGTTGGGTGTGAAGGGGGATCAGCCGGGTTGGGCCAATCAGCGCTCTGCAGACCCCCATAATCCTGCGTTAATCTCTAACCGTTTTGGTAAGATGATCCTCAGGGTATTAGAGTGTTGAGCCTATAATTGGGCTTTGTAATTGAATTGGGGTTGTGTGGGACAGGGATCTGCCTTGCTTAGGCCAATCGGCTTTCTGCAGACTCCCATTTTCTTATGTTTTTATGTTCTTATTACCGATACTCGAAAATGGCAAAAGCAAACAATAATTCAACAAAATATCCTAATAACCACCAAGACGTCGGACCAGATCGTGTTAATGAACAAAATATGCAAACATACATCGCTATGAAAAATCCACTAGAGAACCCCCTACACTTTCCAGAGTGTCTGTTCATTGTAACA
This sequence comes from Paralithodes platypus, assembly GCA_032716605.1. Classification (NCBI taxonomy): domain Eukaryota; kingdom Metazoa; phylum Arthropoda; class Malacostraca; order Decapoda; family Lithodidae; genus Paralithodes; species Paralithodes platypus. Next base: position 10,968,299 of record CM064486.1, on the reverse strand, counting down.
CACAGTACCGGTATGCACATGGTAATGAGGGCTTTGATCATTAATACGTGTTTACATTATTACATATAAACACTTGAAACACTGTATATATTGATAATCTTTTGATGCATTGGAACAGACAAATTTTTTTTACAGAGTATATACATAATTAGGAAGACGGATATATATACTGTGTGTGTGTGTGTGTGTGTGTGTGTGTGTATATATATATATATATATATATATATATATATATATATATATATATATATATATATATATATGTGTATATATATAATAGTAATAGTACTGATGATAGTAATGGCGATAGTGACTAGTAGTGATGATAGCAGAATTGGGTATGCTGTTTTGATTTTGGGCAAAACGGCACGTCTACTTTATCATTATGTTTGCACTTTCTGTTATTAATTTTGTGGTGTGGAGGTGAGGTCAGATGTGCGGAGTTTGTCCGCAGAGTTTAAAGGGGACCTGTGAGTGCATTCTCTCTCTCTCTCTCTCTCTCTCTCTCTCTCTCTCTCTCTCTCTCTCTCTCTCTCTCTCTCTCTCTCTCTCTCTCTCTCTCTCTCTCTCTCTCTCTCTCTCTCTCTCTCTCCTCTCTCTCTCTCTCTCTCTCTCTCTCTCTCTCTCTCTCTCTCTCTCTCTCTCTCTCTCTCCTCTCTCTCTCTCTCTCTCTCTCTCTCTCTCTCTCTCTCTCTCTCCTATAAGCACTTACGAAAAATGAAAACCTTGAATTTATGCATTTCATTGTGTTATATACTGTATAGGTTACTTGTTAATTATATCTTCCTCATCAGGGGAGTTTTCGCAGAGAGGCTCCAGTCCTGATATTATTCTTGACTTACAGTGTGCTGGCTTAATAATCCAATAGGGTTCATAGCTTCTAAAGTCCTATTTTAACTAACTACCTATATCTTCCTCTTTGCGAATGGTATCACTTCCATAATAGTAAATTTCAGCTTGTTATATATATATATATATATATATATATATAATGTACATACTAACAACAAATCTAGCCTGGCCTAATAGTCTTAACTCATTCAGTTCCAGGGACGTCCTAATCATATTCTGGCAACTATTAGGCGATTTTATTCAGCTAAGGAAGGACCTCTAGCAATAATAGGGCTGCAAACTATCTTGACCAACCCTTTTACCTACCACAGATCTTTCCTCACCTGCATAATATCGTCTAAATATACTGTATAGCTAGAATATAATATAACCCACGTCGCTGGTACTGAAAGGGTTATAAGGGGTGTACTAGTATAGTGGTGGGGGTTTAACTATTCTAACACCTGGGATAGTTACAGACCATTCATTATAGGTACGGTAGGTCACAAAGCACAACCCTTAAGGGGGGTGACCTGTTTTTGTTCTGTCCTTTTCTATCTTTCTCTGGCTTATATCCATTTGGCCCCATTCAGCCTACTGTTTTAAGACGTTTATCCGCATCCAGGTGTCATTTTTTTACTGGTGAGCGGGAGCGAGCCAGCATAGTTTTAGTTTTGTTTGACAGCAGGCTAAATTTGTACATTTTTCGATAGTAAAATGTCTCCGGCGAAGCCGGATTTCTTCATATAATGCTGGCTCGCTATCGCTCGCCAGGAAGAAATCGACACCTAGATGGGGATAAACGTCTTAAAATAGTTGGCTGAATGGGGCCGAATGGATACAAGCCAGAGAAAGAGAGAAAAGGACAGAAATAACAAAATGAAAGTCACCCCCCTTAAGGGGAGATGGCCCGCTTTTCTGGTCCCCCTTTCTACTTCGTGTTTAGCCCCATTGGTTTTCAGATTATAAGACGCTGGGCCCAATTGTTTGGGGCGATTTTAAGACCTTTCGCCCCATTTTTTTGTCAATATTAAGACTTTTCGTGTATATTTAGATGTCGATTTTTTCGTAGCGAGCGATAGCGAGCCTGTAATTTTAGAGAAACCGGCAATTTTCTATTAAAAAGTGTACAAATTTATCTTGAAGGAGGGTCTTAGACGGGTGGTTTTTAAGCTTGATGGAGGTCTAGGGAAGAAACTAATAAAATAATAAAAAGATACATAAAAAGATACATAAAAAGATGCATAAAAAGATACATAAATGAGCACATATAAACGACCCATCTCCCCTTAATGTCTGTAACTCAAAAAAGGGCTAGAGGAAATGGGCTGTCAATGTCCACACCTTTTTCCTGGCTGACCCTTCCCAAATGGTAGGCATATATTAGCTCGATTACTCCCGTCGTTTTTTTTTTTTTTTAGTGATAGTGGTTAGTAGTGGTGGTGAAGATGTCTGGCCTACCTAATAAATGAATGGTTCAGTCTCAAAAAAAATAAAAATAAAAAAAATAAAAAATAAAACAAAAATAAACGCCAGCTTTGTTATGAGTGGAGTCCAAACCTACACTGTTATACATCGAGTGTATTAAGGGGGAATGGTTGGTTTTTGTGGACCCCTTTCTCCCTTGTGTTTAGCCCCATTAGTTGTGAGATTTTAAGACGTTTGGCCCATGTGTTAAGCGATTGTAACACCTTTCGCCCCAATTCGTTGTCAATTTTATGACTTTTCGTGCCATTTAGGTGTTTATTTTTTCCTGGCAAGCGATAGCGAGCCTGTACTTAAGGAACCGGCCTTCGGCCGGGACATTTGTCTACCGAAAAATATAAACAAATTATCTTAAAGGGGTGGGGGGGGGGGGGTCTAGGGGATATTTTTGAAAAGCTTGCTGGAGGTCTAGCGAGGAAACTAAAACATACATAAATGAATGAACTAATAGACCAGTCGCGCTAATAAGTCATGTCCCAGCTGTCATTACGTTTGGCTTGCGCTGGTGTTGTATTTCATGTCTGTCAGATGTTGAATAGGGTGGGTAAGTGTAGGAACATGTTTTGTATGTTTCACTCGATAGGAAGAAATGGAAGCTTAGATATTGCTGATACCAATTATTGATCAAAACATACTTGGTGCCGAGACATCACTTATTAGCGCGACTGTACAGAATGATAGTGATTTACCTTTGTATCTTTAAGTTAGAGGGGTGTAATTCTACCAATATATACCTTTATAAGAATATAGTATTAGGAACACTTTATGCCATGGGGTAGTTTTGTAAGTTTTTCCCCTAGATCTTCATCAAGCTTAAAAAAAAAAAAACCCATACCTCCTTTCGAGATAAATTTGTACATTTTTTTTCGGTAGAAAAATATCCCGTTCGAAGGTTGGTTCCTCCTAAATTAGAGGCTCACTATCGTTCGCCAGGAAAAAATGGACGCCTAAATGGCACGAAAGTGTTTTATATTGGCAGAGAAATGGGGCGAAAGATCTTATAATTGCGAAGCTAATGGGGCGAACTTCTTAAAATCTCAAGCCTAAAGGGGATGAGAGAGAAGGGGTCCAGAAAAAGTAATCCTTTTTATTACCTTGTTTACATTTTTATTTACATTTGTATTACCTTGTTTACATTTGTATTACCTTGTTTACATTTTGATTACCTTGTTTACATTTGTATTACCTTGTTTACATTTTTATTTACATTTTTATTACCTTGTTTACATTTGTATTACCTTGTTTACATTTTTATTTACATATTTATTACCTTGTTTACAATTTTTATTACCTTGTTTACATTTTGATTACCTTGTTTACATATGTATTACCTTGTTTACATTTTTATTTACATTTTTATTACCTTGTTTACATTTGTATTACCTTGTTTACATTATTATTTACATATTTATTACCTTGTTTACATTTTTATTACCTTGTTTACATTTTTATTTACATTTTTATTACCTTGTTTACATTTGTATTTACATTTTATTACCTTGTTTACATTTGTATTACCTTGTTTACATTTTTATTACCTTGTTTACATTTTTATTACCTTGTTTACATTTTTATTTACATTTGTATTACCTTGTTTACATTTTTATTTACATTTTTATTACCTTGTTTACATTTGTATTACCTTGTTTACATTTGTATTACCTTATTTACATTTGTATTACCTTGTTTACATTTGTATTACCTTATTTACATTTGTATTACCTTGTTTACATTTTTATTTACATTTGTATTACCTTGTTTACATTATTGACGGTGTTGACTATCATCAAATCCCGAACTAAATTCATATACTGTAAGCCTATTGGAGTGTTTGATGTGGCTGTACCGGTAGGGATAATTAGTATAGTTCAAAAGCGTCGTGTTTGAGAGAGAGAGAGAGTGAGTGACTGAGTGAGGGAGAGTGAGTGAGTGAGAGAAAGAGAGAGAGAGAGAGGGGGGGGTGAGAGAGTGAGTGAGTGAGTGAGAGAGAGATAGATAGTATGAGAGTGAGTGACTGAGTGAGTGAGAGTGAGTGAGTGAGAGAAAGAGAGAGAGAGAGGGGGGGGTGAGAGAGTGAGTGAGTGAGTGAGAGAGAGAGAGATAGTGTGAGAGTGAGTGAATGAGTGAGAGAGAGAGAGAGAGAGAGATATAGTGTGAGAGTGAGTGAGAGAGAGAGAGAGAGAGAGAGAGACTAATGAAGAGCGTTAATTATGAAATCGTTTAACTACCAGGTGATTAACTCCTTTTATGTCCCCGTCCCATTTGATGATTGGCTCTCTCCTTTGAGCTCGTTTTAATTAGTTAAGCTCGTTTTCTGACTCCTTACTCAAATTCACCTTTTATTAATTCTCTCGCTCTTTACTCAATCAATTTCACCTTTTACTTATATTTTCTGCTTGTTCATTTATCTCTATCTATCTATCCATTTATCTCTATCTATCTATCCATTTATCTCTATCTATCTATCCATTTATTTATCTATGTTTATTTAAGGGGAGATCCTTCACTTTTTGTCAATTTTTATATTTATTTATTATTTTTCTAGTTTCCTCGCTAGACCTCCATCAAGCTTAAAATGAAGCCCCCTAGACCCCTTTTCAAGATAAATTTGTAAATTTTTCGGTAGAAACATTTCCTGGCCGAAGGCCGATTCCTCTCAAATTACAGGCTCGCTATCGCTCGCCAGGAAAAAGTTGAGACCTAATTGACAGGAAAGGTCATAAAATTGACAAAAATGGGGCGAAAGTTCATAAAATCGCCTAACTAATGGGTCTAAAGATGAGGGAGAAGGTGGTCTAGAAAAACGACTCGTCTCCCCTTAAATATTTGTGTATCTATTGTTATTTATCTCGGCCGGGTTTCTCCATATATTGAAAAACAAGTTCTACCCAAAAATCAATCCAGGTAGTTTATAATTACACAAAGCAACACATAGGGAATCCACTAATTCTTATGAGTGGGCTAGAGACTATGTAATCTGAGTGTACCGTACCACAACTTAGAGTACCTCTGTGACAGTTACCTCTTGTTTTCGCCTGTTCATAAATGTATAACTTGTATTTGGATAACTTGGATATCTACAACACTTATCTAGGTTACACTGATAACAAGAGACACTATCACATGTTAAGGGGGTGACCAGTAGCGACTTTGGTAGAGGGCTCGGTTTCTAACCTGGAGGACTGAGTTCGATTCTCGGCTGGTGGAGATCGTTTGGGCAATCTCTTCACACCCCTTGCCTCTGTTTCGCCTGCCAGTAAAACAGGTTACGCGGCAGGGTGAAAAGGGGTCTTCGGATCCTCCGGCCCTTCAACCCATAAAAAAAAAGAAAACAAAAATTATCAAATATTAAGAGAACTGTATGTTAATTTTCTTGGTAGTGCGTGCGCGCGCACACATACACACACACACACATATATATATATATATATATATATATATATATATATATATATATATATATATATATATATATATATATATATACAGTATATATATATATATATATATAATATTATTAGGGTCGTCCACCAAAAATATTTTTATACTTTTATTCCTCCACAAGGTTATTTTTTGTCCATTACCCATAGGTTACAAGCCTTGAAATTTTCTGCCATATTTTGCAGGTTTTAGTAAATAAATGAAATATGAAAGCATTTCTATGTGTAAATCGACCCTTCTGAGTTCAAAAATGCAAACCATTTTGTTCTATCTCTATTAGAAGTACCCTAACCAGGGTATAAGCCTACCCCTAATTTACGGTATGAAAACCAAATAATGAAATTCAGCATTCAGACAGCTGTATATCAGTTTTTAGTTGATAAAATGTGTCTATGGGGTTACCAACCCCTGAGAATTCAGAAATCAACACCATTTGGGTCTGTGATGTCGGGAAGTGCTCCAATTCGGGTATGTGATATTTTCCGGGTTAAATCCTATGATAGAAAGCGAGATGATGGGTCGACCTCTAAATTAAGTGTTATCGCCATGAAATTTCATAGGCTTTGTTTTGTGAATTGTCAATAAATTAGTGTTGATGAAACCACTTCATGTGTAAATCGACCCTTCTGAGTTCAAAAATGTGAACCATTTTGCTTTATCTCTACTAGAAGTACCCTAACCAGGGTATGGCCTACTCCTAAAATTTACTGTGAAAACCAAATAATGAAATTCAGCATTCAGACAGCTGTATATCAGTTTTTAGTTGATAAAATGTGGTCTATGGGGTTACCAACCCCGGAGAATTCAGAAATCAACACCATTTGGGTCTGTGATGTCGGGAAGTGCTCCAATTCGGGTATGTGATATTTTCCGGGTTAATTCCTATGATAGAAAGCGAGATGATGGGACGACCTCTAAATATCATTGTATCGCGATGAAATTTTGCACACAAGGAGAGGAATGCAACACGAAAAAAAGCAGCAGTGTGGAGAAAGGACCAGTGCACTTTGAAATTTTACCCCCTCTTCTTGGACCACCCTAATATATATATATATATATATATAATATGGTACCCTATGCCCCGTGTGCCTGAGATATGAGAGGAGCTGTTGGGGGGAGGGAGAGGGAGAGGTTGTTACTGCCCTAGTCAGTGCCAGGGAGCTTTGATCTGAGGCAGTCAAAGTGGTTCTGGCAGAGAGAGAGAGAGAGAGAGAGAGAGAGAGAGTAAGGAGAGGAGAGAGAGAGAGAGAGAGTACAAAGGAGTACAAAGGAAATAAAGCAACAACAGGTCTAGTGACCCTTCTAGGTTGCTTGTCCTCCAAAACACTGAGGATCAAGTGTCCAAACAGTGGTTTAGAGTGGGTAAGGGAACATTGGAAAGGGAACTACTGCCCTGCCACTAACGTGGCAGGACTAGGAAGTTAGTAGGGGACATATGGGTTAGTAACTGAGGGGAGGATAAAGTTATTCATTTACAAACGCAGTCAGTCGCGGGTTTGATGCGAGATATTTGTCTAGGCGGAATTTAAATGAATCAACGGTGCTGCAGTCTATAACGTTTCGGGGAAGCCCATTCCACAAGTTGACAACTCGATTGAAGAAGAAATTCTTAGATTCGTGCGAGTTAAAAGATTTACCAATAATTTTGCAACCGTTTCCCCGCGTGTAATTAGATTGGTCGATAGTGAAGTACTTACTACAGTTCATATTGTCGATGCCTTTGATGATTTTGAACACTTGAATTAAGTCGCCTCTTAATCTGCGCTGGGTTAAAGGAAATAGATTTAATTCTCTAAGACGCTCTTCGTATGGTTTGTTCTTTAGGCTAGGTATCATTTTGGTAACTCTACGTTGAACTCGTTCTAGCTTGTTTATATCTTTTTGGTAATAAGGGCACCAGGATTGAACGCAGTATTCCAGAAGAGGGCGGACTAAGGAATTGTAAAGGGTTAGGATAATTTCTTTGGATTTATGCTCAAATGACCTGCCTATAAAGCCAATTATTTTGTTTGCCTTCTTAACAACTTCTGAACATTGTTGACTCGGTTTTAGGTTACTCGATATTGTTACTCCCAGATCAGTTTCTCTGTTTACATTCTTAAGCTGAGTGCCATTCATCGAATAGTTTGCTTTCTCATTTAGGTATCCGACATGTAGTACTTTACATTTATCCGCATTGAAACTCATTTGCCAAATTTGGGCCCAACATGACAATTTATCTAGATTGTGTTGCATATCGTCAACTTGTTCTTTTGAGAGTACGCTATTTGCAATTTTTGTATCGTCAGCAAATTTTGAGATTGTGCAGGTGAGACCCTCATCTATGTCGTTGATGTAAATTAGAAAGAGAATTGGTCCTAGTACCGATCCCTGGGGTACCCCGCTACTTACATTGGTCCATTTAGATGCCTTACCGTTTATGACTACCCTTTGCTTTCTGTTGCTGAGCCAATTTTCTATCCATTTCAACACACCGTCTTGTATTCCATGCGCTTTTAGTTTTAGCAGTAAACGTTTGTGGGGAACTTTGTCAAAGGCCTTTTGAAAATCAAGGTATATAATATCTACAGCTTTACTCTCATCGTAGAGGTTGAGGATATCGTGGAAGAAGTCTAAGAGGTTTGTTAAACAGGAACGTTTTTACGAAAGCCGTGTTGAGTATCTTTAAGTATGTTATTTTCCTCTAAGTGATTTACGAGTCTGTCTCGTATGACCGTTTCTAGCATTTTACATACAACTGAGGTTAAGCTAATTGGACGATAGTTACTGGGTAGGGATTTGCTGCCTTTTTTGAATATCGGTGTTACGTTGGCTAGCTTCCACTGATCAGGCATAGTTCCAGACTGCAAGGATTTATTGAATAGTAATGTCAGTGGTTTGGAGAGCTCATTCTTAGCTTCCTTTAGAACTCTAGGCGAGATTGTATCAGGTCCTGGCGTTTTATTTACCTTGAGTTTATCTAAACAGTTCAATACTTCTCTCTCTGTAACGGTGATATTGCTTAGAACATCTGAATTATCAATCTGAATCGGCGATGGTGTAGGGATATCACTGAGGTCTTCTGTTGTAAAAACTGATGCAAAGAAGGTATTGAGGGCATTACTCATTTGTACTTCGTCTTTGGTGTATTCTCCTTTTTCATCGACTAACGGTCCAACAGTTGAAGTAACTACTTTTTTCTTTCTGATATAACTATAGAATTCTTTCGGGTTTGTTTTACTTTGATTCGCAATATGTAACTCTAAGGTCTTTTTACTTTGCTTAATTAACTTTTTGGCTTTGCGTCGTAGCTCTACAAATTTCACCCGTTCTTCGTCATTTTGTGAGGATTTTAATCTATCATTAGCAAATTTTTTAGCAGAGAGAGAGAGAGAGAGAGAGAGAGAGAGAGAGAGAGAGAGAGAGAGAGAGAGAGAGAGAGAATTATATCTAATACGTAGTTGTACATTAAAAGTGGATACTAGTGATGGAAAATAAGATACCGGTATATTGTTTAACCCTTTGAGTACCAGCGACGTGTGATATATTTTATTTTAGATATATTTTATTTTAGCTATATTTTATTTTAGCTATATTTTATTTTAGCTATATTTTATTTTAGCTATATTTTATTATAGCTATATTTTATTATAGCTATATTTTATTTTAGCTATATTTTATTTTAGCTATATTTTATTATAGCTATATTTTATTATAGCTATATTTTATTTTAGCTATATTTTATTTTAGCTATATTTTATTTTAGCTATATTTTATTATAGCTATATTTTATTTTAGCTATATTTTATTTTATTTTAGCTATATTTTATTATAGCTATATTTTATTATAGCTATATTTTATATTAGCTATATTTTATTTTAGCTATATTTTATTTTAGCTATATTTTATTATAGCTATATTTTATTTTAGCTATATTTAAGCGATATTATGGAGCTTTATTTTAGCTATATTTTATTTTAGCTATATTTTATTTTAGCTATATTTTATTATAGCTATATTTTATTTTAGCTATATTTTATTATAGCTATATTTTATTTTAGCTATATATTATTATAGATATATTTTATTATAGCTATATTTTATTATAGCTATATTTTATTTTAGCTATATTTTATTATAGCTATATTTTATTTTAGCTATATTTAAGCGATATTATGGAGCTTTACTTTAGCTATATTTTATTTTAGCTATATTTAAGCGATATTATGGAGCTTTGGAAGGATCTTTGGTAGTTAAAAGGGTTGGTTGAGATAATTTGAAGCCTTATTATTGCTAGAAGTCCTTGCTAAGCTGAATAAAATCGTCTATTAGTTGTCAGAATAGGATGACAAGGACGTCCCCTGGTACTGAATGAGTTAATGCAATACATTCTGTGCAAGGTGAACATAACACTATCTACTCTTTATTAATTTGTATTACAATTGCTAAGACAAGTTTGATCATATATGCAGTGCTGGAATTGACCACTTGCGAGTTTCAGGCTATAAGGAAGTTCGAGTCGTAAGCATCGATTTTAAACGGATATGCAATAATAATGTAGGTTTCTGAAAGATAAAAAAGTATGTTGAATTGGGGGTTTGGAGTTTAGGAATGTACTACAACCGTATTTTAGCGGGTAATTCTGCTAAATATCGATGTATACGGTTCCAACTTCCTTATAGCATGAAACTCTCAAGTGATTGGTGTTGAGGGGGGGGGGGGGGATTGTAGGTACCAATCGAGCAGGGCAGTACCCGGAGGAGGCCACATAGGCGTATTATAAGGAGTTATTGGAATTCCTGTTTCATTTGCTTGGCTTCCCTCACTGTTTCTATTTGTGCCTCACCTACACAGAGAGTAATCCAGCTAACTCTCACAAACACCTCCTCCTCCTCATCATTTCACTACACTTAACAAGCGCACCACACTTCTTTCCAACACACCTAAATTACCTCGAACGTACCTTGATTTTAGCTTTATCACTCTTTCAACCTTGGGGGGCCTCTTGTTACAGGCGGCTTTGCCTTTTGTCTCCTTCATGCACATAGGAGGTGTGTGGATAATTATGTCCCGTGTGTGTGTGTGTGTGAGAGAGAGAGAGAGAGAATGTAAATGAGTGCAATAAGGCTGTATTTAACCCTTTCACGCACATATGGCGCAGAGGTTGCCAGATTAGCAATAAGAAATAGAGGTTTTGTATACGGTATAATATATTGTATTTTCACTTCGATGAGCATCACATGTATCATAAGGGGAGGCAGTTGGTTTATAGAGTCCTCCTCCCTCATGCTTAACCCGATTAGTTATGAGATTTCAAGACATTCGCCCCATTAGTTTGGCGTTTTCAGACCTTTTGCCCCATTTCTTTGCCAATATTAAGACCTTTCGTGACATTTAAGTATCGATTTTTGTCCTGGCGAGCGATAGCGAGCCTGTATTTGAAGGGGAATCGGCCTTCGACCAGGACATTTTTCTACCGAAATAATTTACAAATTTATATCGAAGGGGGTCTTGTTTTTGTTTTTTTAAAGTTTGATAGAGGTTTAGAGAGCAAACTAAACCCCCTCCTTAAATCATTGAGCCGAACCAGTAAATTATGCTGCACAACACCGTCTGAGCTCCCTTAAGGTATAATTGAGAGAGAGAGAGAGAGAGAGAGAGAGAGAGAGAGAGAGAGAGAGAGAGAGAGAGACTAGGAAGGGAGCCCCAGTCGGTAAGCCATAACCAAAACAGAATTATTGAGAGGTCACACCTGGAGGGGAGGGGTCAGGGGTCACAACAAGTGGGTCATAGGGAGGTCACGCAGAGGTCAAATGCATTTTTTTGTTTTTTTTTTTTTTTTTGGTAATATAGGACAGATTGACCCGTATTGCTAGACAGACCCAATCAGTTAAGGGGAGATAGACCGTTTTTCTGAACCCCCTTCTCCCTAATGCTTAGCCCCACTAGTTTTGAGATTTTAAGACGTTGGTTCCATTAGTTTGGGATTTTTTATGACCTTTCACCCAATTTCTTTGTCAATATTAGGGCCATTCGTGCCATTTAGGTGTCCATTTTTTCCTGGCGAGCGATAGCAAGCCTTTAATTTTAGGAGGAATCGGCCTTTGGCCGGGACATTTTTCTACCGACAAATGTACAAATCTATCTTGAAGGGGGGATCTAGTGGGTGTTTTTCTAAGCTTGTTGGAGGTCTAGGGAGGAAACTAAAAAGATATATGAATACATTAATTAATAGACCAAACAAACAGCCCCGGTCCCCTCAATATAAACACCATATGAGGTGGAGCACTTTATTGACAACGTTTCGCATAATAGCTTCATCAGGTCAAGATATATGCGAAACGTTGTCAATAAAGTGCTCCTTCTCATGTGGTGTTTATTATTCATTATGGCAACTTTTATGAGTATATATTTTATCAAAGGAGGTCACCGTCTTTTTTGTTTTTTTTATCTTTCTCTCCTTTTCTCTCTTTCCCTGGCTTGTATCCATTCGGCCCCATTCAGCCGACTGTTTTAAAACGTTCATCCCCATTCAGGTGTCGATTTCTTCCTGGCGAGCGATAGCGAGCCAGCATTGTATGGATAAATCCGGGTTCGCCGGAGACATTTTTTATCGAAAAATGTACAAATTTAGCTTGTTGTAAAAAAAAAATATATATATATATATTTGAAGAGGAGTCGACCTTTGGCCGGGAAATTTTTCTACCGAAAAATGTACAAATTTATATCTAAGGGCGGTCTTGTGGGTGGGTTTTTTTTAAGCTTGATAGAGGTTTAGACAGCAAACTAAACCCCTTCCTTAAACCATTGAGCCGAACCAGTAAATTATGCTGCACAATGCCGTCTGAGCTCCCTTAAGTCCCGATGTGTCAATGAGATGATATACTTTGGTCTGGTGGAGTGGTCTTGCTACTGGATTGGTTAGCGTAAAGTCCTGAGTTCAAATCCCGCGGAATCCACAGGAAAATATTTAGGGGGTGGAATTTGTGCTGTACTTGGTTTCAGTACATTACCACAAATACCACCAACACAAATACCACCAACACAAATATATATAATGAATTCCTTCGCACCCAATACATTAGCATTGTATGAATATTCCCACACTGGTATTATTAATGTGCATTGGTGTGAGTGTGAACTGTGAAGCTCAAAACGTGGCGTGACAGAGAGAGAGAGAGTAGTAGTAGTATGAGATTCTGAGAGCTTCAAGACATTTGTTATTATAATTTGCGAGTCGAGGGTCTAGCTAATAGAATGCATCATTATCACTAAGGCCAAGAGGTCACATAAAGGTTGATAAATGGTTAATATGGGCCAGAAAGTATCACAAAGATTATCGTATAGGTCAGTAGGAAGTATCAGGGAATATTCGGAGAAAGGTCACACAGTTGAAGATAGGTCACCGTAAGGCCACAAGGAAAGCACAACAATCAAGACAATCATATAAAGGTCACAGAGTTCAACAGTGGTCACAATAAGGCCACAAGGAAATCACAAAAATCAAGACAATCAGATTAAAGGCCACAATATTTAAAATAGGTCACCTTAGGTCACAAAGAAATCAAAGAAAGATCACAAAGTATAAAATAGGTCATAAGGGAGTCACAAGTTCCCTCGAAGGTCACTCGAGGTCACACGAAGGTCAGCGGCCCCCCCCCCTTCCCCCTCCCTCAACTTCCCCCAACTCCTCCCCTCACAAGTTATAATTAATTGTGACCTCCTCCTCCCCCCCCCCTCCCATCTTCTCTATCTCCCTCACCCCTCCCCTTCTCCTCTCAGATATGTTCAATAGTTACTCTCTCTCTCTCTCTTCTTTTCTATCCTTTCCTTCAACTTTCCTTTTCTATCGGATATACTAGAATTAAGTCCTGACCACCTCGTTTGGATTGGGAAAGGGGCATAGGTATGTGTGGCCAGTGTATCTATATAAATCTGTGTACATCTCTCTGTCTCTCTCTCTCTCTGGATTATTATGAATTAATATATTTAAAATCAGTAGGTATGTAAAATGTACGGTCCCTTTCAGACTAATTTCTTTCTATCCTATATACAAACTGTCCTTGTCCACATTTCCTGACCCATAAGGTTACACTTCATCCTAAAGTTCCCCACAAACGTTTACTGCTAAAACTAAAAGTGCATGGAATACAAGACGGTGTGTTGAAATGGATAGAAAATTGGCTCAGCGACAGAAAGCAAAGAGTAGTCATAAACGGTAAGGCATCTAAATGGACCAATGTAAGTAGCGGGGTACCCCAGGGATCGGTACTAGGACCAATTCTCTTTCTAATTTACATAAACGACATAGATGAGGGTCTCACCTGTACAATCTCAACATTTGCTGACGATACAAAAATTGCAAATAGCGTACTCTCAAAAGAACAAGTTGACGATATGCAACACAATCTAGATAAATTGTCATGTTGGGCCCAAATTTGGCAAATGAGTTTCAATGCGGATAAATGTAAAGTACTACATATCGGATACCTAAATGAGAAAGCAAACTATTCGATGAATGGCACTCAGCTTAAGAATGTAAACAGAGAAACCGATCTGGGAGTAACAATATCGAGTAACCTAAAACCGAGTCAACAATGTTCAGAAGTTGTTAAGAAGGCAAACAAAATAATTGGCTTTATAGGCAGGTCATTTGAGCATAAATCCAAAGAAGTTATCCTAACCCTTTACAATTCCTTAGTCCGCCCTCTTCTGGAATACTGCGTTCAATCCTGGTGCCCTTATTACCAAAAAGATATAAACAAGCTAGAACGAGTTCAACGTAGAGTTACCAAAATGATACCTAGCCTAAAGAACAAACCATACGAAGAGCGAAGAGCGTCTTAGAAAATTAAATCTATTTCCTTTAACCCAGCGCAGATTAAGAGGTGACTTAATTCAAGTGTTCAAAATCATCAAAGGCATCGACAATATGAACTGTAGTAAGAGGTTTTAGGAAGGGAAGAGGATGTGTAGATCAGATTTTTACCCTGAATTGCGTTGTGGAGAAGTATCTGGAGAAGAAACAAAAGGTGTATGTTGCCTTTATGGACTTGGAGAAGGCCTATGACAGAGTGGATAGAGAAGGTTTGTGGAAAGTACTTAGAATATACGGAGTAGAGGGCAAGTTGCTGAAAGCAGTGAAGAGCATGTATGAGGGTGCAAAGGCGGCAGTACGTGTGGAGAGTGAGCAGAGCGAGTTCTTTGACCTGAATGTTGGTTTGAAACAGGGGTGTGTGATGTCCCCGTGGTTGTTTACTGTATATATGGATGGAGTCATGAAAGAAATACTATCAAGAGCAGTGAATGTTGGTGTATCGCTGAAAAGGGAGGGAATTGAGTGGAAGCTACCTATACTGCTGTTTGCGGATGATACAGTTCTGATGAGTGATAATGAATGGGAGTTGCAGGGTCTGGTAAATGAGTTTGGAACAGTGTGCGAAAAACGGAATTTGAAGGTAAATACGGGGAAGAGCAAGGTTATGGTCTTCGAAAGGGGTGAAGTCACAGAGTGTGAGGTGAAGCTGAACGGTCAGGCTATGGAGATCGTCAACTCTTTTAAGTATCTGGGCAGTGTGTTGAGTAAAGATGGGACTATGGATAAAGAGGTGCGGGAGAGGGTACAACAGGGGAAGAGGGTTGTAGGAACGCTAAAAGCAGTAACAAGAAATAGGGTGGTCAGTATGGAAGTGAAGAAGTCCTTGCATGACAGTGTGGTAATCCCGACACTGACTTACGGAAGCGAAGCATGGACGTTGGTTGAGAGACTCAGACCAAGAGTGAGAGCAGTGGAAATGAATTACTTAAGGAGTGCGTGCGGAGTTACATGGAGGGATAGACAGACTAATGAGGAAGTAAGAAGGAGGTGTGGTGTGGAGGTAGATGTGCTGGAAAGTGTGAAAAGGAACAACTTGAGATGGTTCGGCCATATGGAACGTATGGAAAGCGAGAGAATGACTAAGAGGGTGTACGAGAGCGAGGTGGAGGGACAGAGGGGGAGAGGTAGACCGAATATGAGGTGGAAGGATGGAGTGAGGAACTACATGAACGAAGGCGGTGCTGGTTGGGGGGAGGGGCGTCGACTGACTGGGGACAGAGGTGCATGGGGGCGGTTCGTTCGTGGCCACCCCTTCGGGGATCACGGCGTCAGGCAATAGATAGATAGATAGTAAGTACTTCACTATCGACCAATCTAATTACACGCGGGGAAACGGTTTCAAAATTATTGGTAAATCTTTTAACTCGCACGAGTCTAAGAATTTCTTCTTCAATCGAGTTGTCAACTTGTGGAATGGGCTTCCCCGAGACGTTATAGACTGCAGCACCGTTGATTCATTTAAACTCCGCCTAGACAAATATCTCGCATCAAACCCGCGACTGACTGCGTTTATAAATGAATAACTTTATGTTATCCTCCCCTCAGTTACTAACCCATCTGTCCCCTACTAACTTCGTAATCCTGCCACGGACATTAGTTCCCTTTCCAATGTTCCCTTACCCATTCTAAACCACTGTTTGGACACTTGATCCTCAGTGTTTTGGAGGACAAGCAGCCTAGAAGGGTCACTAGACCTATTGTTGCTTGATTTCCTTTGTACTTGTACCTTTGTACTATATTCCGGTACGGCTTTTTAGCCGGAGAGACAGAGGGTGGGGAAAGAGTCTGCTACGTTTCTGTCCAATTTTTCTACTATTTACTGTCACTATCTTTAGTAGTATTAAGGCCATACCACCTAGTAGGGACTGCAAGGTTTATGTGGTCTGAGTATCTGTTTAAGGGGGTAGTGCTTGGTTTGTAGTCGATATATTTATCTATTAATTTATTTAACTTAATTAAGTTTAGAAAAACACCCCCTAGACCCCTTTCAAGATAAATTTGTACATTTTTCGGTAGAAAAGTGTTCCAGCCGAAGGCTAGTTCCTTCTAAAATTAGAGGCTCGCCAGCGCTCACCAGGAAAAAAAATCGGCACCTAAAGGGCACGAAAGGTCTTATTAAATATTGACAACAATATGAGGCGAAAGGTCTCAAAATCGCCAAGCCAACGGAACGAACGTCTTCAAACCTCAAAACTAATATGCTAAACATGAGGTAGAAGGGGGTCCAGAAAAAGCGAGTAGTACTACCCCCTTAAATGTGTATAATAACTTTCTCACCACTGTTGGTTTCAAAAAGGGTGTGGTGGAGTTTCCTAGCCACTGCTGCAGCGCTTGTAATGGTTTCTTCCGGCGGTCACAAGAAACTGAGAGAGAGAGATATATTTTACATAGATGTACATAGATACACTGACCACACAGACCTTACGATCCCAGCGAGGTGGTCAGGACTTAATTATAGTAGAGAGAGAGAGAGAGAGCGAGTTGAAGGTGATGTTGAAAATGATTGGACCAGATTACGAAAGGGTAACCATATCTTTATCCATGAGTCGTGATAATATGCTAATCGTATTATTGTTACTAGTGTTTTTACATCTTACAAACAGAATGAATGGAGGGTAACCACATTAAAGGGGATAATTTATATTTGTTTACTTATTAATTTGTAAATATTATTATTATTATTATTATTATTATTATTATTATTATTATTATTATTATTATTATTAACATAATTTTAGTTTCCGCCCTAGACGTACATCAACCTTTAAGAAAAAATACCCCTAATACCCCCTTTCGAGATAAATTTGCGCATTTTTCGATAGGAACGTGTTTTGGCCGAAGGCCAGTTACTCCTAAATTGCATGCTCGCTATCGCTCGCCAGGATAAAATTTACATAAAAATTACACGAAAGGTCTTTAAATTGCCAAGCTAATAAGGCGAATGTCTTTAAAAAATGGGGCTAAACATGAGGGAGAAGTGGATCTAGATCCCCCCCCTTAATGAAATCGAATTCCATGCATATACCGGCGTCTTCGATTTATTATTAATTTGTAATTTGTTAATTATTGATGTTGAACTATTGTGTATCCGTGTATCCAGACATTTTGACTCTAACGCTCCTTCAATCTGGCTCTCTATAAAAATGTCAATATTTGAAGGAGGGGGGGTGCGTGTGTGTGTGGGGGGGGGGGGGGGCTTGTCACGGGCAGCATTGCCTTGTGTCTTCTTCATACACATAAGAAAACAGAAAGAGGACTGTGTGTGGGTCTCAAAAGTCGAGGTGGTCTGTCTTCCCATTATAGGTCTGTGCTGTAAGTCTGAAGTGTACGTGGTTATAGGTAGCACCAACGAACTTGACAATAATCTTGATCCCTGACCTCTCTGTAACTCAAAAGGGCCTAGCACAAACTGGTTGTACATATCCACACCTATTTCCTGGTGGACTCTTCTCAAGTGATAGAAACGTCAGCATGATTGCTTTCAATAATTTCGAGTTATGAAGTTATGGGGTCAAGATTGTTGTCAACTTCGCTGGCGCTACCTATAGTAGATAAAATCTGATTTTTATTTTTAATCTGTGCATATTAGTGTTTAGTTAGTGTGTTATTAATTTATCCCAGTATTCAATTAGGCCTATGATCTATAATTATATATTTAAATGTTTTCATTGTGTTTATAAATTTACCTTATTATTTCCTGGTGCAGGTTTGGCCGTGAACGTGATGGCAGGTGATGGCTGGCCGCGACACCACCTCCACCACCACCACCATCTCCACCAACACCAACACCACCATCTCCACCACAACCATGACGTTACCGCGGAAGCCACCCCAACCACCACCACCACCAACACACAGAGGAGGAGGAGGAGCCGGCCTTCCACGGTGCTCCCTCCCCTTCTCCACCACTTCCTCCACCACCATCTCCACCACCAACAACACCATCTCCACCACCTCCCTCTCCTCCTCCTCCTCTTCTTCTTCTCCCTCCTGCCCTGCGTCTCCACTCATGGTAAGCCGGCCTGGTTTTTATTATTGTTATCACTTACATCTCTTCCCTTCTCTTCTCTTCTTCCTCCTTGTTATTCTTGTCTCCGTGCTTCTTCCCTGGTTCGCGAGTCTTTGTTTATATGGAACCGAGATGGGGGAATTCGTATATATAGCAAGATTTTATATTTTTATCAACTGTGCCTAACCTAAAATAACCTGGTTTAACATAGTCTAACCTATTTCGTTTATACACAAGTTACAAATAATCCCAATTAATACAAGCATTTCTACAAACAATTCAAATAAAACTGAAGCATATTGGAGTTTATAGTGTATTATGTAAGGTGTCAATTAAAAAAACGTATTATTGCCACAGGTACAAATTGCCCTAACTTGGTTGTATAAATAAAGCTCGCCTCCCGCTAGACTGCACTGTAAAAAATATAAATGTCTTGAACTGTAACCAAACTAACCCACGTAAACGAGTACCGGTACAACACAGGTTCATGTGTTGGGACAAGTGCATGGAAATGAATGGGACACTCTTGTATGGGTATTATTTTGGTTATAATTATTGATTTTTTTTTTTTTTTTTTTTTATGATGTTATACATGATGTTAACCCTTTCTGAATTAGGACGCCTTTCTTCAAGCTCTTGCTACCATTAGACGATTTTAGTCAGCTTCAGAAGGCTCTGTATGAATTATTATGTTTTTTCCACCAACCAACTTCACCTCTAAACTCAATTAATGAAATCAACAAATACACGTGGCACTCCAAGGACTCGAACCTAGGATACTCACATCTAAGAGCGGGTGAAGTATATCAATGAACCCTCTGCCTCTCGCCCTTCCGTCCTAAGCTGAATAAAATCGTCCAATGCTAGCCAGACTAGAGTGAACCTGCGTGCCGGAACACATAAGGGGTTAAGGGAGCCCACCTCGCTTTGTTTTTTATCTTTCTCTCCCTCTCTCTTTGGCTTGTATGGATTCGGCCCCATTCAGCCTACTGTTTTAAGACGTTTACCCCATCCAGGTGTCAATATTTTCCTGGCGAGCGGTAGCGAGCCAGCATGTATATATTTTTTTTTTTACAGCAAGCCAAATGTGTACATTTTTCGATAGAAAAATGTCTCCGGCAAAGCCGGATTTCTCCATACAATGCTGACTCGGTATCGATCCCTGGATGGGGATAAACGTCTTAAAACAGTTGGCTGAATGGGGCCGAATGGATGCAAGCCAAGGAAAGAGAGAGGGAGAGAAAGATAAAAAAAAAAAAAAAAAACGGTGACCCCCCTTAAAAAGCACCATGCCGAGATACCCATTCAGATCACCAGTAGGAAAGGAACTAAAACATTGCATCTGTTCAGTCGATTCGTTTCGGCGCCTCCTAACGAACTCTTTCTTGCCCGTGTTGTTCAGTCAGTTGTCAGGCGGTTGATCTCGAGCTATATAGTCCTTTCAGTATAAGGGGGATCACCGGCTTCTTTTTTGTTATCTGTCTCTCCTTTTCTCTCTTTCTCTGGCTTGTATCCATTCGGCCCCATTCACCCAACTGTTTTAAGACGTTTATCACCATCCAGGTCTCAATTTCTTCCTGGCGAGCGAGAGCGAGCCAGCATTGTATTGAGAAATCCGGCTTCGCCGGAGATATTTTCTATCGAAAAATGTACAAATTTAGCTAGCTGTCATATCAAAAATATATACTGTATATGCTGGCTCGCTACCGCTCGCCAAGAAAATATTGACACCTGGATGGGGTAAACGTCTTGAAACAGTAGGCTGAATGGGGCCGAATAGATAAAAGCCAAAGAGAGGGAGAGAAAGAGAAAAAAAAAAGCGAGGTGGGCTCCCTTAAGTAGGCCAGAAATCGTATCCCCTAACCTCTGTTACTCAAATAGGAATAGAACAAAATGGCTATAAATGTCCGCACCTACTCCCTGGCTGACTCTCCCCAGATGGTAGAAATGTTACCTCGATCACTCCGTTTTTTAGTTACGAGAGGTTGGGGGCGAGGTTTGTGACTTAACTATAATGAAAGGGGCCCCCATTGATCCTACCAAACAGAATACATAACCACGTATCGTATTATTTTGATCCGGTTATAGTTCCGGAAACAATTAAAACTGTCCCTAACTTGTAGCCATTATTTAATCCAAACCATTAAATTCTGGCGTTTGTGGCTGATAACTCTTGTGTTTATGAATTTTGTTTTTCCTTATGCTAACTCTCACGGCTTTTTATTGTATTTGCTTAGAACATAACAGGCTTTTAACACTACTTAGGCGGAGGTTCTAACAAAATAGGTGTTTATACAAAATACAAAATGAAAATTGGTATATACATTATACAGTATATGAAGATTAATGTTTATAACTAATAGTAATACCTCAAATAAGAAGATGCCTGGTAAAGTGTGAAATAGACCAACACAGTAAATACGTGGTAGTGTATTCTGTTTCGTAAAGGTTAGCTGCTACGAAACACCGCATTCAATTAAACTGGCCGATTGTCTTGAGAAATTCCATAGTCAGATAGTTGTCTGTTAAGGGGGATCACCGTTTGTTTTATCTTTCTCTGTTTCCCTGGCTTGTATCCATTCGGCCCCATTCAGCCAACTGTTTTAAGACGTTTATCCCCACCCAGGTGTCGATTTTTTTCTGGCGAGCGATAGTGAGTCAGCATTGTATGGAGAAATCCGGCTTCGCCGGAGAAATGTTTCTATCGAAAAATGTACAAATTTAGCTTGCTGTCAAAACAAAAAATATATATGCTGGCTCGCTACCGCTCGCCAGGAAAATATTGACACCTGGATGGGGGTAACCGTCTTAAACCAGTAGGCTGAATGGGGCCGAATGGATACAAGCCAAAGAGAGAGGGAGAGAAAGAGAAAAAAAGCGTGATGGGCTTCCTTAATGAAATTAATATACTGAATGTTTGGTCGTCATTAAGCATTTTATTTGTACACTTGTTCTGCGTACTTGGTTTTATTTACATATATTTTTTGTCTTCAGTGTCTTGTTTGTTTTTGTTTTTTGTTGTGTTTTCAATGGTTTGTATAAGTTTATTGTTTTCTGTTTTTGTTTTACGTTGTTTTGGTTGTGTTTTGAGATAGGTCGTGTTTGGATGTGGTGGTCGATGTTATTTATAGATTGTTGCATTACCATTGAATTGGAATCAACTCTAGCAAGTCTGTCAGTGCCACTGGTCTGTATACTCTCAAGGCTGGTACCGTACTCTTATACTCTCAAGGCTGGTACCGTACTCTTATACTCTCAAGGCTAGTACCGTACTCTTATACTCTCAAAGCTGGTACCGTACTCTTATAATCTCAAGGCTGGTACCGTACTCTTATACTCTCAAGGCTGGTACCGTACTCTTATACAGTTCGGTATGTAAGTCTTAGTAGTGTTCAGAGTTTTTATGTGTGTGTGTGTGTGTGTGTATGTGTACACACGTTCAGACTGAACAAAAATAGTGGAAAAACATACAAATATCAATCTCCATGGCTGTTAAACTTCAAATTTGAGGTTGCCCTAAATGAAAGAAATTAGACCGGTATGTGTTCAGTACCGATAATATATTAGTTGCACTTATCAACCAAGACACAAGACGACTCCTGAGTAATTAGGTGTTGTATCATAGACGGAGTGGAGTTGATGGACTTGCTAGTGTGGATTATAATTGACTGGTGATATAGGGAGTTACTAATAAGTGGATAGAATACGTAGACTGTACTCTCTCTAGTACACTGATCAATTATTGTACTCAACTGTACCGAAGTTATAGCATGCGATGAGTGTGTACTAATCATATTATATGTTCAATTTGAAGCATACATAGTTATTACAACAATCAGATGTTGATATATTTTGTTATACTTTAACACAATATACAGTACATGTGTGCAGTATGTATTCATCTGTGGCAAACCTGTGACATACATTACTGCAATACAATATATTGATTTGATAATTTTGTACATGTTAGATTGATTAGAGCTCTTTTTACCAAACTTGTGTTAAAGTTGAACAGATAATTACAGTGTACTGGGATATATTAACTCTTAATATACGAGGATGCGTTTCTCCCTTTCATTCTGGCTATTAATAGACAATTTTATTAACCCTCTCAGGTCTCAATAAGGTTTTTAAATGTCCATGGACAGGCGACACACTCTCTGGGCAACTTAGGTTTTCTCTTCGTTCCCTTTCACCCAGCCATGACTCAGTAGAGAGTTGCCAGATACCCCCACATATTGACTAGTCTACCATCAGTTCCCTGTCCAAAAATGGACGCGATCTTGCGTGAGGGCGATCGCGATCGCGTCCTCACGTGCGCGAGAGGGTTAAGTTTATGGAGGAATTAAATTTGTCTAATGTTAGTAAAATTGTCTAATGTTAGCCAGAATAAAGGAAGAAATCCTTCTCGAATACTGAAAGGTTTAGAGGATATATTAGTTACCGAGTGTGTCTTATAACTACCGTACCTGTGGAGAATGTTGTGTAGTTCTTTATGTATGCCATGAGTGTAATTTGTGGATGTGAAGGAATAAGTTAGATGGATAGCCTAGGTAATGAATCTCCTTAATTGGGTGTGCTAGTTTAGGTGTTTCGTAGCAGGTAGGATAAACTCTGTGTGTTGTATATACTGTAAATCTTTGAGCTATGAGTGGACAAACTATAATATTTATAATTAATGGATTGATTATGAATTTATGGTTGATAATTTATAAGTGTGTATTAAGTGTCGGCCAGTGATTGTGTCTTGCATATAGTTAATAGATATGTATGTTTGTGTGTGTGTTCATTAATGTGGTGTTTGGGTATTTGTGATGAATAAGTTCTAATTGACGTTACTATTAGGTGCATCATTAATTTAGTTAATGGACATATAGCAATAGGTGTGTGTGTTCATTAATGTGGTGTATAGGTATTTGTGATGAATATATAACAATTAATTAGCAATTAGGTGCATCATGAATCTAGTTAATAGTCATATAGGAATGGGCATGTCCTTCTGGAGTACCTAAGAGGTGTGTCAATGGGTGTGTGTGTGTGTGTGTGGGATATAAATGTTTCATGGATATATATATATAGTTAATGTCTGTACCCTTAGATGGATATGTCTCTTTTAGGTTTAGTACATTAATAGTTATGCATTAATATATTAAATGGACATGAGTGGATATTAAATGGGCATGAGTGGATATTAAATGGACATGAGTGGATATTAAATGGGCATGAGTGGATATTAAATGGGCATGAGTGGATATTAAATGGGCATGAGTGGATATTAAATGGGCATGAGTGGATATTAAATGGGCATGAGTGATATGTTTGATGAACTGTCTGAATAGGTATATAAATTGAGTTGTTTCATGAACTGTCTGAATAGGTCCATACATTGAGTTGTCTCTTGGTATACCTGAATTGAGCTTTTGAAAATTTAGTTAATGATTACGTTCTGCTAGGTGTTAGCATGGTATCGTCATTGTGTGCTGAATGCGTGCGCGCGTGCGTGTGTCTGTCTGTCTGTGTGTGTGTGTGTTGTTCATAGAAAGACTATGTTTGTTTATATGCGTGTGTGTATGTGCGTGTGTGATACATACATGGCTTAATATATAAAGAGACTGTGTGTTTGTGTGCACTTTCGAGCGTGTGTAAGTACTTTCGAGAGTGTGTGCGTAATTTGAAGTGTGTGTGGTGGCGTACCGTGTCACATGGAGTAACCTACACACATACTCACACATCAACACTTACCAGCTAGTCCCAGGTTAAGGAGAGTGGCATGCCTTTTCTCTCTCTATCTCTGGGTTGTATCCATTCGGCCCCATTCAGCCTACTGTTTTAAGACGTTTATCCCCATCCAGGTGTCAATTTATACATAGCGAGCCACCATATTTTGGATAATGTGGTAGACAGCTGGCTAAATGTGTACTATATTCGATAGAAAAATGTCTCCAGCGAAGCCGGATTTCTCCATAAAATGCTGGCTCGCTATTGCTTGCCAGGAGAAATTCGACACATGGATCGGGATAAAACAGTAGGCTGAATGGGGCCAAATGGATACAACCAAGAAAGAGAAGAAAAAACCAGCCCCCCCCCCCCCCCCCCTCTTTAATAAAAACCCTTGAATGGCTCAGTGTAGCAACAAGGGCGGATACAACACACTACACCACTCAACCCTCAACTTTCTCTTCATAATTGCTGAGGGGTACAGGGCCCTGGGCGGGGCTTTGATTTCCCGGGCGTTTCCGCACCCTCCTCAGCTCCCCGCCATTGAGTGGCTTCGGTCATCCTGGCTTTATTGTGGTCGGCAGGGAGGGTTCTGCGGGGGCGCTCGGTTATGGCCTTGGACTTGCTCGGGGCCTTGGGGCTGTTCGGCCAGGCACCCTGGGGAACAGAAACAACAACAACAACAACAACACCAACAGCCAATCTTTAGGAGGTTCACAGGCTCATTCAAGGAGATGCTTAATTACTATGGAGGGTGGTCCTATCCTGGTGAGAGTTGAACATCCTTTTCCTCTCATACGTTATATATATATATATATGATGTGGTTAGGGATAAGTTAGTTTAGCTGATATTCGCTTAAGATTAGGTTAGGTTAGATAAGTATAATTTTAGATTAAGTTAAGATAGATTAGTTAGGTAATACTTCTATTATTATATAGCAGGTAAAGTGTGATTAGGTTAGATGTCAGCAGAATGTCTTAAGAACTGAATTAAAAGAATTTTATATGCGAGTATTCAGTATAATTATACACGAACTAAATAGCCCGTAGTATAGAAAACGGGAGTGGCATGAAGTTTAAGTGGTGGCTCGCGTGACTATTACTCACACCCAAATACCCTCACCTGTTTAAGGTGTACATATTTTATTGTTTGCCATGTAAGGGGAGATAATGGGTCGCCTTTGTAGACCCCCTTCTCCCTCATGTTTAACCCTATTAGTTTTAAGATTTTAAGATGTTTGCCCTTTTAGTTTATCAAATATAAGATCTTTCGACCCATTTCTTTGTCAATATTAGGACCTTTCGTGCTATTTAGGTGTTAATTTTTTGCAATGACGAACGATAGTTAAATTGGAAGAATCGGCCTTCGACCGGACATTTTTCTACCGAAAAATGTACAAATCAATCTAGCAGGGGGATCTAATGGATGTGTTTTTTTAAAGTTTGATGGAGGTCTGGGGAGGAAATTATAAAAAAAAAAAAAAGGAAAAACAGATAAATATATTAGCAAATAAATAGCCCATCCCCCCTTAACACTATATGGTGCGGCGTCTTGAGGGTTATTGTGATATATGTTATACTGTTATTATTGAGGGTTTTGATTATTGCCGCCATTTTCGAGCATTTTATTAATAGTTTATGCCGTAAAACGTCTCCCCAGAACCCTTCCAACTAAACTAGAAACGCCCCCCCCCCCGACCCTTTTCAAACTAAAAGAGGTACAATTTTCGGCAGAAAAAAAATTCCGTCTCGAAGTCCGGTTTCTCCTAAAATTTCAAGCTTGCTATCGCTAGCCCAGGAAAAAAATAAAAGTTAAAAAAAAAATCGACACCCGAATGGGTTAAAACGTCTTATTATCGCCAAACTAATGGAATACAATGCCTTATAATCTCGAATTAATGGAGCGAAACTGGGTCCAAATAGGGTTAATACACGGGCCAAGACTAGCGTTAGTTAGCCTCCTCGGTGAAGGCCATACTACCTTGGGAGCCAATTAAAAACTCAATTAAGGGGGTAGTGCTTAGTTTTTGTTCTATTTATAAATACAATATAAAATTAAATATCAACGTGAGCTAGAAAAATACAGACGACAATCGCGGTAGGAGGAATTGAGGAAAGATAATAATTTATTTAATATGAACGTTGGCTGAAACAAAGCCAATCGCAACAGAAAGATAAAATACGTTAAGCAAAATACAGATAATCAGAAAGAGAATTAAATATCAGCAATCATAACTAGAAGAAATTTCGGATACAATAGTCAGAAAGAGAAAGAGATATCAGCAATTATAACTTTAGAAAAAATTGCGGATAAAATAGTCAGAAAGAGAATTAAATATCAGCGAAACCTAAATACACAGCAGACAATCGCAACTTTAAGAGAAATTGCGGAAAGAAAAATAAGATCCCCCCCCCCCCAGTTTATAATATAGAAAACGATCCTGAAATTGCGGATGTTAAGGGGAAGATATACGCTTTTTCTGGACCTCCTTCTACCTCATGTTTAGCATATTAGTTTTGAGATATAAA
The DNA here is from genome assembly GCA_032716605.1 of Paralithodes platypus. NCBI lineage: Eukaryota > Metazoa > Arthropoda > Malacostraca > Decapoda > Lithodidae > Paralithodes > Paralithodes platypus. The sequence continues at coordinate 10,941,428 of CM064486.1, read as the reverse complement.
GACGTTCTTTCCGTTAGTTTGGCGATTTTGAGACCTTCCGCCCCATTTCTTTGTCAATATTAAGACCTTTCGTGACATTTAAGTTTCAACTTTTTCCGGGCGAGCGAAAACGAGCCTGTAATTTCAGAAGAAATCGGCCTTCGGCCGGGACATTTTTCTACCGAAAAATGTACAAATATATCTTGAAAGGGGGTCTAGGGGCTGTTTTTAAAGCTTGATGGAGGTCTAACAAGGAAACTAAAAAATAAAGTTAATAGATAGATATACTGTATAGACCAAAAATAAAGTTAATAGATAGATATATACTGTATAGACCAAAAAACAAGAACTACCCCTTAAGCACTGAAATTACTGGTTGCTATTCGTGATTCGCGCTCGTCATTCTTGGGCTCACTTACTTGGCTCTATTTATTTACTTAGTTACTTTTTGGTATAATTTACTTGGCTCTATTTATTTACTTAGTTACTTCTTGGTATAATTTACTTGGCTCTATTTATTTACTTAGTTACTTTTTGGTATAATTTACTCGGCTCTATTTATTTACTTAGTTACTTTTTGGTATAATTTACTCGGCTCTATTTATTTACTTAGTTACTTTTTGGTATAATTTACTTGGCTCTATTTATTTACTTAGTTACTTTTTGGTATAATTTACTCGGCTCTATTTATTTACTTAGTTACTTTTTGGTATAATTTACTCGGCTCTATTTATTTACTTAGTTACTTTTTGGTATAATTTACTTGGCTCTATTTATTTACTTAGTTACTTTTTGGTATAATTTACTTGGCTCTATTTATTTACTTAGTTACTTTTTGGTATAATTTACTCGGCTCTATTTATTTACTTAGTTACTTTTTGGTATAATTTACTCGGCTCTATTTATTTACTTACGGTAGATACTTTTTGGTATAATTTACTCGGCTCTATTTATTTACTTAGTTACTTTTTGGTATAATTTACTTGGCTCTATTTATTTACTTAGTTACTTTTTGGTATAATTTACTTGGCTCTATTTATTTACTTAGTTACTTTTTGGTATAATTTACTTGGCTCTATTTATTGACTTAGTTACTTTTTGGTATAATTTACTTGGCTCTAGTTATTTACTTAGTTACTTTTTGGTATAATTTTCTAGCCAGGATTGTAATTTAGTGGGATTTAAAATGTTAATGACATGTTGAGAGCAGGTGTTGTATGATTAACATTTCTTGGCGTTTATTTAGACTGGCTATAATGAAACCAATACATTTAAGAACATATATTAACGCAATTGAGTAATAGAACGTAATGTCATTATTTGTAGCACTTATTTGTTTTATTTGTCACTTTGTCTTTCCCTCATCGTATGACTCAAATTGCTTCAAACTGCGTGTGTCCAGGCATTTTGGCTCGATCGTCCATTGAGTTTGGCCCTGTCACTCTTTCAACTCCGGGGGAGGCACTCGTCACAGGCAGTTCTGTCTTTTGTCTCTTTCACTCACATAAAGAACAAAACCTCATACCGACTGTTATTGATCTAAATAAGGTAATTTGAAAAATGCTTCCAGATTTGTTTTGCATTAACCCTTCCTACCCGGTCTGCCTTAGGTAAGGACAGCACGAAAGAAGGGCCGCTACCCGGTATGCCTTATCTAAGGCATGAGCTTAATAGCCTAATTAAGCTTGGTCCGAACGCCGTGCGTACGACGTATGTCAACAAACCCAAGCGTTCGTCACCGCACCTCCCAAAACAAGAAGGAGAAGACTCCTCAATGTTATTGTTCTGACGTCATGACGAAATTAGTGTCTAAAAAGACCCCATATTGGCAACATCTCTGCAATATTGGCTCCACTGAAATCGTCATCACAACTGAACCAGTTGACTTACAGAGCTCTACTCAATGCCAAAATACAGATTGAAAACCGCACTACGATTATAGATGAGTGGGAAAGTTCTAGCAGTGAAAATAAACATAAATATGGTAGCCTAGGCCTAGACGTTTTTCAGCCATATTGCCCGGGTAGGGGCGACCGTCATTTGGTAAGACAGCCCGGGGAGGAAGGGTTAAGGGAGCCCACATCGCTGTTTTTTTTCTCTTTCTCTCCCTCTCTCTTTGGCTTGTATCCATTCGGTCCCATTCAGCATACTGTTTTAAGATGTTTACCCCCATCCAGGTGTTAATATATTCCTGGCGAGCGGTAGCAAGCCAGCATATATATATTTTTGTTTTACAGCAACCTAAATTTGTACATTTTTCGATAGAAAAATGTCTCTGGCGAAGCCGGAATTTTCCATAAAATGCTGGCTCGCTATTGCTCGCCAGGAAGAAATCGACACCTGGATGGGGATAAACGTCTTAAAATAGTTGGCTAAATGGGGCCGAATGGATACAAGCCAGAGAAAGAGAGAAAAGGAGAGAAAGATAAAAAAAAAACGATGACCCCCCTTAAAGACGAATAATTATATTCAGTTGTAGGTGGCCAGAATATCTGCATATACAGGGTGTCCCAGGAGGAAAGGGCATAACTTTGGGATATGATAAAACAAAACAAGGTATTCTAAGCCTAAAATGTTCTATAACAAAAAGTCCAAATCTCAATCGTTTAAAAGATATTGAAAGTTTTATTTAGTGTCCTCCCCCGCCTCACTGTAATGCACTCTTCCATGTCAAATAGTTTCCAACTGGTCCAAAGTGAGCTATTATATCTATAATAATTTTGCAACTTACAGAATTATAATATCTTCACAATAACATGGTAAGATAATTGCAGTTGGATGGAGGTGTGGTAGGAACTAGGACAGCTAGGACACCCTTATGGGGAAATACTGAAGAAAATACCATTTTCAACATGCAATATCTCTTTACTGGTTGAGAATTGAAATATTTCTTATAGAACATTTTAGGCTTAGAATATTTTGTTTTATTATTTCCCAAAGTTGTGCCCTTTCCTCCTGGGACACCCTGTATAATACACACAAGTATATAATTAAACAAGTGTTAAACTAGAAAGCCCGTTTTTGTCACTAACTCCGATGCCACTCCGAAATTCCGAATACACAGCGCAGCAACCTATAATTATATAATTAAGTTAAGAATTAGTATGTCATTTTCGAATAATTAGAAAACGAGATCAAGCACGAGATACAGAGAATCAAGGTTTGGGAGTCAGGGAAGGCTCAACCCACATTATGATAGGACCAGCCCACAAATATCCATCCATTACTTTATTACATCTAGACGATATTATCCAGCTTAGAAAATACAGGTGGGAGTGGAAAGGGAATACATCTAACAGGGATCTTTAAAGTCAGCTTAGCAAGGACCATAGTCATCATTACTGTTATTGACGATGCAGTGAACAACAGATTTTAGAAGAATGTTTAGTAAATATTTACTTGCGAACAGTCACGAGTTTCACCCCCTGATAATATTTGTTTTCAGACGATTTTTTTTTAGATTGAATTAAGCTTGAACAGTAATTGATTAGGGTTGCCGTGGGATACAAGAAGAGTAGTGTGTGCGTGAGAGAGAGAGAGATCTGCCCGTTATTGGCTTAATTAGTGAACTATATTCAAGCAGGGTAAGGGGGTAGGGCTCTTTTAAATAACTTTCTAAGCTTTTGAGTGGCAACGACCTACATATAGCTCGAGTATATATTATAACAATTCATATAACAACCATAATCACAAATAGGTCGTGACTGTCCGAAAGTAAATATTTACCGAACTTTTGATCTTGTCTGTGCATTGTATCCTGGGACTATTGCTATACATGTATATGTGTGTATGTATGTATCGGTTAATATATAGTTATATACTGTATACTGTATATAAATTGACACATTGTTAGATGTGTGTATATGTAGTGGTGTATTCGGTATGCATATAGGTATGTATGTATATGTCTTTTATGTAATATACGCATTACATATGATACGTAAATATGTACAGTATATACGTGTAGGTGAGTGTACGGATATATTATACTGTATACTGTATGTATGTGCGTATGCAAACAAAAACTTGGTATATAAATATGTTATTGTGTGAATATATGTGTATATAATTATGTGCATCAGTGTATGTGTGTACGTATGTGCATCAGTGTATATATACAGTATATATATATATATTTATATATATATATTTATATATATATATTTATATGTGTATCAGTGTAAGCGTGTATGTGCATTAGTGTATATAGTATATATTATGTGTATCAGTGAATGTGTGTATGTGCATCACTATGTATGTGCATCAGTGTATATAATTATACAGTATATATATTTATGTATGTGTATCAGTGTAAGCGTGTTTGTATGTGCATTGGTGTATTATAGTATATATGTGTATCAGTGTATGTGTGTATGTATGTACTGTATGTATCTGTCTCAGTGTATGAATTGATTTGATTGTTTCTGCACTTTAACTTGTCATAAGCCAAAATACATCAATGTTTTTAGGTACTATTTGCATATCGTATGCCAACAAGCTGTATATAATGTTCACCATTGATATAGTTCCCATGTTTTAGTGCGAATGTTTAATGCGAGTTCATAATTTATACTTGCCTATCATATCAACGTCGCTCTCCTTGCTCTAATTTTATATTATGCACGATATATGTTCTAAAAAAAAAAACCCATATTTTCATAAAGTGTGCATTTGATAATTTCAGTGTTTTTATGTAACTATGAGTAGTTTTATTTATGTTATTGCACCAGTTTAATACCGTATATGTTATTTCTGTAATGCATATTTAATGTATTCGCTCCTCATGATTACTTTGACTAGATTTGATTATATAAAATATTTATTAGCTTTATGTTATCAGTAAAAACTTATGTATATTATCTGCTTCTTCAGTAATCTATATTAAAGTGCTTGGTAATAATTATTATGTTGGTATAACTGCACATAATTATATTTTAATGTATACATTTCACTGTGTCAATGAAGTTTCGTACGCCATTAATGTCTTACAGAATTTATTTGTAGGTATATTGCACTGCATTTCAGTTAATGATGTCCAATTTTAATTATATTTCTTTACAAATGGCATCTCATGTTGGTTTCATACTTATTGTTTTACAGATTTTCCCTGTTTGAATGTGAGTGTTTGTGATTAAAGGTCCTGAATTTTGGTTGGTCCGAAGTATGTTTTACAGATACTTTAGTGTGCATTTGTGAATGTGCGTGTTTGTGAATGAATAATGGTTCTGAATTTTGGTTTCCGAAGTATGTTTTTACAGATATTCTTATGTATGTGAATGATAATAATTATATAGTATTTAAATAGCAGTAATCGATACGTTGAAAGTGTCTTGATGTAACTGAACGAAACTTTGAGCCCTTGCGTTAGGTGCCACATATTTTCCCTTTTATTAAATTTGGTTATCATTAGACTATTTTATTCAGCTTAGAAAGTACGTGTGGTATTCAAATGGTAGGTCGAGATTAGTGTTACCCATGGGAGGTCCTTCCTAAATTGAATAAAATTATCTAATGTCAGCCAAAAAATAAATTAATTAAATAGGCGTGACCTTACTAAGAGGGTTAAGATTAATGAGGTCATACGGATTAGAGTAGGGTATTATGAGTCTGAGCTTTAGATATCTCGTGATGTACAGTCATGAGCCGTAATACATGCACACCCATTGCAATCTTTAAGGGGGGGGGGGCTGCTTTTGTCTCTTTCTTGGTTCTATCTATTCGGCCCCATTCAGCCTACTGTTTTAAGACATACTAGTTTCATATGTGTCCATTAAAGTTTCGATAAATCAGCTCTTAAGGGAATAAGTTTACCATCAACTGAAATAAAACCAATTTTAGTGGAAATCAACCCCGCTTGATGTTCAGTGACCATGTATTATTGTCCGTGACTGTACCTTATTTTGTGTCAATGTTTGTGGGTGAAAAACAAAACAAAAACACAAAAAACATTGAAGGGGGCAATGATTCACGAAAGCTTAGAGTTGTGTATTGAATATAAATTGGAAAATGACCAGAATATAATTATAATGTAGCTGAATGAGAAACCAAAAAGAAGTTATACCTGTATACCGGTATATATAATTGTCTATATTTTCTTTGTTTGTTACGTCTTTAGTTTATTTTTTTTATCTTACAGATTTATTTCCTTGGTTTTTTTTTTTTATGTGATTTTGTAAGGCAAATACTGTAGATTGTACATATTATTCCATTGTTCAAGCGGGTCTCCCAAAACATAACATGATCTTTACTGTATTTCTTGCTTCAAAACAAACATGTCTTGAACCCGTACAGTACCAGAACCGTCCTTTTCATCATATTCTGGCAACTATTAGACGATTTTGTTCAGCTTAGGAAGGACCCCTACCAATAATAAGATTTCAATCTATCTCAACCAACCCTCCTAACTACAACATATCCTTCCTAAGCTGCATGATATCGCCTAAATATAGCTAGAATAAAATATAACACGCGTCGCTGGTACTCAAAGGGTTAAAGTGTGTGTTGTTTCTGTATATTTTTATGACTCGTATCCGCCCAAACCTCTTTCCCATAATAATTTCCTCCAATTTTCCGTGGCTGCTTTTATGTTTCAGGGAACGGTGCTGCGGCTGCTCCTGTTGCTGTTGCTAGAAAATATTATACACTTATTTATTTAATTGTTATGATTGCTGCTATTTGTTCGTCTTGCAGAGCCCTATCCCCCTTGCCCTTATCCAATAACATTACTTAGTATGTAAGTTTCATTAATGTGGAAGTTACTCACTGTTTATTTTGTGTTGCAGGTTTCAATTAATCATTTCTGTGTTGATGTTTGGTGTGTGTAGTGGTTTAAATGAGATATATCTTTGACTAGGCCTCATTATGTCTTTGAGCCACAACCAAACTGGCTTCGATATTTTTGGTGGCAGCGGTGGGATATAGTCGAGACATAGTCTTAAACTTTTTCACATGATGAACATGTTATATATTATATACATTCTCATTAGATGATGTACTTCAGTTGAGGAAAGATATCTAAGAAGTAAATGGGGTTGAAATTATCACAAGTATCCCTCTACTTCGCATATATCCCTCCCAAGTTGATTAATATTGTGTAATGATCGCATACTTAAAGGAAGAATGGCATCACCATATACTGAATGGGTTAAGGGAGCCCACCTCGCTTTTTTCTCTTTCTCTCCCTCTCTCTTTGGCTTGTATCCATTCGGCCCCATTCGGCCTACTGTTTTAAGGCGTTTACCCCCATCCAGGTGTCAATATTTTCCTGGCGAGCTGTAGCGAGCCTGCATATATATATTTTTGTTTTGACAGCAAGCTAAATGTGTACATTTTTCAATAGAAAAATTTCTCCGGCAAAGACGGATTTCTCCATACAATGCTGGCTCGCTATTGCTCGCCAGGAAGAAATGAACACCTGGATGGGGATAAAAGTCTTAAAACAGTTGGCTGAATGGGGCCGAATGGATACAAGCCAGGGAAAGAGAGAAAAGGAGAGAAAGCTAAAAAAAAAAGCCGGTGACCCTCTCAAGGAAGGAGCTTACTCTCCTGTCTCCTCTTGCCCCATTGTATATGATGTAACACAAAGGGAGAGTGAGGCCCTTCCCATTAATTACGTCAATCACTTGCACATTCATCTTCTAAATAATTGAATAGCTGAAAGAGAATGGTACTGAGAGAGTAAGGTTGTGAGACACTTCCATCAGATCTGTAAGTAACTGTTTGTACATAAGTCCGTAGTCAAGAACAAATTTTGGGCAGTTGATGAATCCCACACCATTTTAGACTACGATGCTTAAATGACAAAAACATTGTATAGAGTAAAATTTACATTCTGTTTCCTGGTTAATATTCTCATGTATGTAATGTCATTCCATAAAGTGTTCCTGTTCTCCTTTACCATTGAGACCCTAAGGTATCGTGGATACTTCGGATATACGATGATTGTTCTTGACTACTGCAATAAGACAAACACTGTAAAGCAGAATGTGAACGGAAGCAATACATAAGATCGGTACCTGCAACCCAAAATGCTTGAGAGATGAAATGAATGGAACCTTAACCCCTACTGTACCATAGGATACAGTAATAAAAGTCCCCTCCAGTCCCAAGCAATGTGGCCAAAATGGCAAGATAGAACAACCTTCCACCTAAAGAGATGAAGGAAGACTGGCTCACCCAGCCTTCAGAGGGTCTTATGTAAGCTGAGAAGTGTTGCCATATCGAGAGCAGTGCTCAAATGGTCGTGGTACCAGGTACAGCCTGATACAGGCAGTTACAAGGAAATTACATTACTGATGGCTACTAGCCGTCGGTGGGACTGGGGAATGACTTATTTACTGATGGCTAGTAGCCATCGCTGGGATTGGATGGGTTAAGAGAACACTACTCTTTGACTGACTTTGTAAGAAAGTTTGAGACAAAGAGAATTGGACATGTCCATTTGAAAGTGAACCATGAACCACTACCTGAAAATGTAAATGGTATTGGTAAGATTCTTTGAAAAGTTCAGTATGAGAGAAAAATGCATTGGCCGTACCCCCGAGAGTACACAAGCTACATACAAGAGTCACTAAGACCTCATGTATAAGAGAAGGAATGCATAGCTGTAAGTGAGGTCTTGAATGTCACCCGAGTGCGATATAAATTAATAAAATATCACTTGACCAATACCCTCAAGAGAGTAAAAGCTATACACGAGTCTCAGGCCTTATGTGTAAGAGATATAATGCATGAGTGAAAAATTAACCCTTGGACACCATCCAACCTTCAAAAGCAAAGCCGACTGTTTGATAAAGCACAACAGTGCTCTGAGTAATGAACTCATGTATAGGAGAAGTCATATGCAAGAGAAAAAGTGCTTCCGAACACCACCCAAGAGCGACATAAACAATTCCCTGAAAGCAAAGCTGCTCGCTTAAGAATGCATGTTTAATTGAAAGAATGTGAGAATAAAAAATAAAAAAATTTGAATGCCAACTGAGAGCATCAATTAAACTGGCCCCCAAAAGTGGAGTAACTGTTTGATAGTTGTAAGAGTGACACATAATTTAGAAAACATCTGAAAGCGAAGAGCCCATCTGTTTGAGAATTCAAAGACTGACACACAGTAAACCAACCACTGAAAGGGAAGAGCCAGCATGTATGAGAGTTTTGAGAGTGACACATAGTAAACCAACCCCTGGAAGCCAAGCCGCCTGCATGTTTGAGAGCTTGAGATTGACACACAGTAAGCCAACCCCTAAAAGCGAATCCGCTCGCATGTTTGATAGTTTGAAATTGACACACAGTAAACCAACCCTTGAAAGCGAAGCCGCCCACATGTTTGAGAGTTGTGCCTGAGAGAATGACGGGGCCACCCTTGTGTGTTCCAGAGTGCGACCCGCCAGCACAGACGGAGCCCCCGCCCTCCGTGGTCTTCACTCAGGAGGAACTATTGTACTATCACGGTACTGACGATATCCTAGTGCTGTGGTGGTGGTGCTGGTCCTGTGGGGTGTGTGGGCTTTAAAGGAGGAATGTTCTTTAGATGTAGCGCAGGGAATTAGTTGGCTTTGTAACTATCTGAATATCAGATCTTGTTTGTTTTGTACCGTAACTTTTTTGAAATTATAAATTTAAAAATATGTTTATCTTGAAGCTTTCTCGAGACCAATCACATGTTTTGGTTATTTTCCTAAACATCTGGCTTTGGGATTTGGCATTTCATAAGACAGCATTGTTTGTTATGGTGGTTATGGGAATCGATATATCATGAGATAAAGCAGAGAGAAAGCTTTTCTTTTATAATTTACCACGGAGAATCACTATGGTCTCTCAAGCAGCAAACCTAAAGGTACGTAAGTCATCATAAAATACTACATAATGTCTGTTGAAGTTATATAATAGCCATGTTGGGAGATGATTCACAGAACACACAATAAATATATGAATGACGATGTTATACTGTCTTACGGAAAGCTATCCAAGATCAGTGAATGCTTAAATGTTACGGGGCGAAATGAAACTGTAATGATGCTATTATATTATGACGTCTTAAGGGGGGTCACCGGCTTTTTTTTTCTCATTTTTTCTCTTTCCCTAGCTTGTATCCATTCTGCCCCATTCAGCCAACTGTTTTAAGACGTTTATCTCCATCCAGGTGTTGATTTCTTCCTGGCGAGCGATAGCGAGCCAGCATTGTATGGAGAAATCCGGCTTCGCCGGAGAAATTTTTCTATCGAAAAATATACAAATTTAGCTTGCTGTCAAACAAAAATATATATATGCTGGCTCGCGGTAAATATTGATACCTGGATGGGGGTAAGCGTCTTAAAACAGTATGCTGAATGGGGCCGAATGGATAAAAGTCAAAGAGAGAGGGAGAGAAAAAGAAAATAAGCGAGGTGGGGTCCCTTAAGGAAAGTTCCCTAGGTTGAGTAAACACAAAGATACCCTGCGCTACTGTCTGAAGGGTACAGTCTCCATCACCTGCCCTCCTCCGCTCTCCTCTGACCCTCGGGGGACGCACTGCTGGCATAAGGCTTTGGCACACAACACAACATTTCGCTATTAAATTCTGGCGACAACCAAATGATAAAAGCAATTTTGGCCATTTATAGAAAACGCATTCATTCTGGCTTTAATATATTAATCTCCATATTAATATATATTATAAAATTATTCACCTTATTTATGGCAACGTACATTATCACCTTATTATCTGGCAACGTACATTATCACCTTATATCTAGCAACGTACATTATCACCTTATATCTGGCAACGTACATTATCACCTTATTATCTGGCAACGTACATTATCACCTTATATCTGGCAACGTACATTATCACCTTATATCTGGCAACGTACATTATCACCTTATATCTGGCAACGTACATTATCACCTTATATCTGGCAACGTACATTATCACCTTATATCTAGCAACGTACATTATCACCTTATATCTGGCAACGTACATTATCACCTTATATCTAGTAACGTACATTATCACCTTATATCTGGCAACGTACATTATTATCACCTTATATCTGGCAACGTACATTATCACCTTATATCTAGCAACGTACATTATCACCTTATATCTGGCAACGTACATTATCACCTTATTATCTGGCAACGTACATTATCACCTTATATCTAGCAACGTACATTATCACCTTATATCTGGCAACGTACATTATCACCTTATATCTGGCAACGTACATTATCACCTTATATCTGGCAACGTACATTATCACCTTATATCTGGCAACGTACATTATCACCTTATATCTGGCAACGTACATTATCACCTTATATCTAGTAACGTACATTATCACCTTATATCTGGCAACGTACATTATCACCTTATATCTGGCAACGTACATTATCACCTTATATCTAGCAACGTACATTATCACCTTATATCTGGCAACGTACATTATCACCTTATATCTGGCAACGTACATTATCACCTTATATCTGGCAACGTACATTATCACCTTATATCTGGCAACGTACATTATCCCCTTATATCTGGCAACGTACATTATCACCTTATATCTGGTAACGTACATTATCACCTTATATCTGGCAACGTACATTATCACCTTATATCTGGCAACGTACATTATCACCTTATATCTGGCAACGTACATTATCACCTTATATCTGGCAACGTACATTATCACCTTATATCTGGCAACGTACATTATCACCTTATATCTGGCAACGTACATTATCACCTTATTATCTGGCAACGTACATTATCACCTTATATCTGGCAACGTACATTATCACCTTATATCTGGCAACGTACATTATCACCTTATATCTGGCAACGTACATTATCACCTTTTTATCTGGCAACATACATTATCACCTTATTATTTGGCAACGTACATTATCACCTTATACCTGGCAACGTACATTATCACCGTATATCTGACAACGTACATTATCACCTTATATCTGGCAACGTACATTATCACCTTATATCTGGCAACGTACATTATCACCTTTTATCTGGCAACATACATTATCACCTTATTATTTGGCAACGTACATTATCACCTTATACCTGGCAACGTACATTATCACCGTATATCTGACAACGTACATTATCACCTTATATCTGGCAACGTACATTATCACCTTATATCTGGCAACGTACATTATCACCTTATACCTGGCAACGTACATTATCACCGTATATCTGACAACGTACGTTATCACCTTATATCTGGCAACGTACATTATCACCTTATATCTGGCAACGTACGTTATCACCTTATATCTGGCAACGTACATTATCACCTTATATCTGGCAACGTACATTATCACCTTATTATCTGGCAACGTACATTATCACCTTATATCTGGCAACGTACATTATCACTTTATATCTGGCAACGTACATTATTACCTTATATCTGGCAACGTACATTATCACCTTATACCTGGCAACGTACATTATCACCTTATATCTGGCAACGTACTTTATCACCTTATACCTGGCAACGTACATTATCACCTTATATCTGGCAACGTACATTATCACCTTATACCTGGCAACGTACATTATCACCGTATATCTGGCAACGTACATTATCACCTTATATCTGGCAACGTACATTATCATCTTATACCTGGCAACGTACTTTATCACCTTATACCTGGCAACGTACATTATCACCTTATACCTGGCAACGTACATTATCACCTTATACCTGGCAACGTACATTATCACCAATTTAGGCAAGGCAAATGTCCACCTAAATTCTAGCAATGCAATGTTTCACCAATTATAAAGACTCGGGTGTTTTACTATTTTTTCTCTTAAATTGAACGCGATCAGGCTGGTGAGGAGGATTCCATTAACAGTATAATGCATTACCCATTCTTCCTGGTACCATACACTTGTTTTCAGTCTGACTGGACGTTTTTCATGAATGTTCGTCAAATCAATGGTTAATTTGACATACTCATTATTTTAAATTGATTATAATGATATGCTAAAATATCGACTTTCAAAATTATTAAACAAAAATCAGATGTCACCCTCATGAGAGATGAGTCATGACGACATACTTTCCAAAACTAAGTACAATGATTGTTTTTCGTCTGGAGCTAAACAAGTGAAATTTACTGTTTATGGAATTGTGTGATATGAAGGCAACCTCTTTGACACACTTTTACGGTTGATACAGACAGTTTGCCGCACATATTCCATTCCTCATTATCCCAATGAATTCGTATCTTGGCAGCGTCGCGTTAGATTGTATTGCTATGGATGGCAAAAGTAGCTTGATAAAATTACTAGTGTGGAAAGGTTGTTGTTCTTCTTTCCAACTCGAATTTCTGTCCAGAGGAACAGCTATTAATAACCATAATACAGGCCTCCTCGACTTCCTGATGTGTTAATAGTTTATGGAGATATATATGGAGATGGAACGGGGGGGGGGGGGGGGATTGGGGAACTGTAGACAGAAAACTGTACAAATGGTTGTAAATACTGTAAAGTGCATACCTTATGAATACTAATTAGCTGTTCTTAAGATTCTGAATAGGTAATTGATTCACTATATTTAGAATCGGACGAGAATCAAACAGAGAGAGAGCGAGAGAGAGAGAGAGAGAGAGAGAGAGAGAGAGAGAGAGAATATCATACAAGAGCTGAGAGCATTCCACGGCAGGGAAACTCTTAATTAGCCTGAACGCCTTTGATGGAGAAAGAGAGTGAGTGGGAGTGAATTTCACAAGGGTATATTCGTGATAGTAAGGAGAGAGAGAGAGAGAGAGAGAGAGAGGGGGGTGAGGAATAAGAGGATATAATATTGAAAGTGAGGTTGTATGAAGAGAGTGAGAGAGTCCAACAGGGGTGTATTAGAGAGAGAATAAGAAGAGAGGGAAACGGTTTAAGGGGAGTTACCTGTTTTTTGTTATTTCGGTCCTTTTCTATCTTTCTCTGGCTTGTATCCATTTGGCCCCATTCAGCCTACTGTTTTAAGACGTTTATCCCCATCCAGGTGTCAATTTTTTACTGGTGAGTGGTAGCGAGCCAGCATATTTTTTATTTTTGTTTGACAGCAGGCTAAATTTGTACATTTTTCGATAGAAAAATGTCTCCGGCGAAGCCGGATTTCTTCATATAATACTGGCTCGCTATCGCTCGCCAGGAAGAAATCGACACCTAGATGGGGATAAACGTCTTAAAATAGTTGGCTGAAAGGGGCCGAATGGATACAAGCCAGAGAAAGAGAGAAAAGGACAGAAATAACAAAAAGCAGGTCACCCCCCCTTAATAGAATGATGTGAGAGGATAGACGTTTATTGTGTGTGTGCGTGTGTGTCCTGAGTGGCAACTGGCTAAAGGTCATGCGGTGAGATACTGTTATATACCCCTCTATGCCACCACCACTACTACCATTACTACTACTACCATGATCACCACTACTACCACTTCTACTATGATTAACACTACTACTACCATTACTACTACCACACACTTCCAGCTACACTATCACTACCACCGTACCACTACTACCACTACATCCTCCACCAACCAACCACCACTATTACGACTACTAACATAACTACCCCACTACCATGGAGAGTGATGAGGAAGGGAGGGGAACACTGAGGAATGTGCATTATATTGGACAGCCAGAAGGAATGCCATGACTGTGGGATGATAATATGACCTTATTGAGAGAGAGAGAGAGAGAGAGAGAGAGAGAGAGAGAGAGAGAGAGAGGTCCTTTCTAAGATAAATACCATCGCTTATAGTTTTTTTTTTCTTCATATAATTACCTCGTTTTGATCGTAAGGTCTGTGTGATCAGCGTATCTAGGTAAATCTCTGCGGTATCATTTATTTATGGTTCTGCTATCTCGAGTAGATTGAAGTCTCGACCACCTCGTTTACATCGCAAGGTTTGTGTAGTCAATGTATCTGTGTAAATCTCTCTCTCTCTCTCTCTCCGTATTAAAGAACTTAGGGCCTCGACAGTTTAAGGAGCACATTAATTTTAGGAGCATTCCATAACTCTGAATTTTTGTCTCAACTTTCAGCCGCTCTCCCCGAAATTAAAAAGGATCGCTCATAACAATAGCGCCTGTTTTAACTTTTCTTCGTGGGTTTTTTTTTTTTTGTATCCATACAGTCCAGATTTTCCATTTTAAAACCCCACTGACTTCATATTATAACATCCATGTTTATCTGTCTTGAATATACTTGATACGCTGTCAAAGTAAAAGGTGTAAAACGGGTAAGGTAAAAATATATACAATCATTCGGTATATTGATAGGGAGTTATATTTTTTCACCAACCAACTTTACCTCTAAACCCAATTAATGAAATCAACAAATACATGTGGCACTCCAAGGACTCGAACCTAGGATACTCACACCGAAATTCCGCGCATTTAGTGATTTACCTTTTTAGCCTTGTATGAGATGGCTATATTACCACCACTATACCTTTATAATGAGTGGATATATTATATGGACACTTTCCGTACCCATTATGTTTATACAGTGTATAATTTGACACTTAAGAACATAAGTCATTGACCTCTTTCATTCGATTTCTACCTCGATGAAAAGTGTATATATATATTTAGTAATGATAGTTGCCCACATGAATTTGTAAACACTCCTGTGATTTTATGTAGGAAAGAAAAACTATTGTGATTGCACTAGAAGTCTAATTTTTAGCCAGTGGTTTATTCATATGATAAAATAACAGTTTTATAGCAAATTATTCTTGTAAGTCAATCACACACTTTATTCGTATACACATAATCGTGGAGTGGATACACATTCCTACTGGATTCTCTTAAGGGGGTAATACGGTACTCGCTTTTTATTGACCCCCTTCTCCCTCATGTTTAGCATATTAGTTTTGACGTTTTAAGATTTTTGTGCCGTTAGTTTGTCGATTTTAAGACCTTTCGCCCCATTGTTTCGTCAATGTTAAGACCTTTCGTGCTATTTAGGTGTCGAATTTTTCCTGGCGAGCGATAGCGAGCCTGTAATTTTAGAAGGTAACGGCCTTCGGCCGGGAAATGTTTCTACCGAAAAATGTACACATTTATCGTGAAAGGGGGTCTAGGGGGTGCTATTTTAAGCTTGATGGAGGTCTAACGAGGAAACTCAAAATTAAATAAATATATGAATAAGTAGCTCAAAAAACCAAGGACTAGCCCCTTAAGTTGGTCTCATTACCAAACCAATTAACAAAGTCATTAGTTTCTGATGTAAAAGTCGGCTTTGGGTCTTAGTGGAAGTAGGGTGTAGAGTATTAGTTTCAAATTACCCGTTGTGTATTACTTGGAGTAATATTAAGATTGTCATCCTTATTAATTACTTGAAGATGATGATATTATAGGGGTGCCAGACCAGCAACATATAAATCGTGTGACCTATTGCATTAACCCCTTCTCTACCGGCGACGTCTTTTTATTTTATTCTAGCTGTATTTGGACAGTTTTATTATATTCTAGCTGTATTTGGACAGTTTTATTATATTCTAGCTGTATTTGGACAGTTTTATTTTATTCTAGCTGTACTTGGGCAGTTTTATTTTATTCTAGCTGTATTTGGACAGTTTTATTTTATTCTAGCTGTATTTGGACAGTTTTATTTTATTCTAGCTGTATTTGGACAGTTTTATTTTATTCTAGCTGTATTTGGACAGTTTTGTGCAGTTTTAGCAGGATCTGCGGTAGTAAAAAAGGTCCAGTGAGATAGTTCGATTGTTAATTGCTGGAGGCGCCTTTTAAACTGAATACAATCGTCTAATAGGAGCCATATTAAAATAAAGACGTCGCCGGTACAGAAAGGGTTAACCGAATTTGGCACATGGTTGGCTGTAAAAGATATACAATATATCCTAAATGTTGGTACCTGATTAAAAATTCCATCACAATTCAATCCTATGGTATATTTATCCATTCTCTCTCTCTCTCTCTCTCTCTCTCTCTCTCTCTCTCTCTCTCTCTCTCTCTCTCTCTCTCTCTCTCTCTCTCTCTCTCTCTCTCTCTCTCTCCCCCCCCGTTCATGGCGTAGGAAGATAACGGGAGAAAGTCAAGGAACCAATTTGTAGTTTTTCTTTATGGAGAGAAACTTGGTGCTTGGAGGTGGTGGTGGTGTTTTTGTGGTGGTGTAGTTTATGGAAGTGTTTTTGGTGGTGGAGGTTGTTGGTGTCTTTGGTTGTGGTTGTGGTCTTTTTCGTGGGGGCGGTGGTGTTTGGGGTGGTGATGGTTGGTGGTGGTGGTTGTAAGATAATGGTGGTAGTGTTTCTGGTGGTGGTGGTGGTGGTGGTGTTTTGGGTGGTGTTGGCTGTTGTAATATGATAGTGATAGTGGTTGTGGTGGTGTTAGTGTTCGTAATATGGTGGTGTATTTGATGGTGGTGGTAGTGATCATTCTAAGATGGTAGTGTTGGTAATTTTGGTGGTAGAGGATGTGGTGGTGGTGGTGGTGATTGTGATGGTGATGGTTGTAAGATGGTAGTGGCGGTATTTTTGATGATTGTGGTGGGAGTGGCACTAACATGGTAGTGGGGGTGGCATTAAGATGGAAGTGGTGATATTTTCGTGGTGAGGGTGGTTTTAAGATGGTAGTGGTGGTATTTTGATGGTGGGGGTGGTTTTAAGATGGTAATGGGGGTATTTTGATGGTGAGGGTGGTTTTAAGATGGTAGTGGTGGTATTTTGATGGTGGGGGTGGTTTTAAGATGGTAATGGTGGTATTTTGATGGTGGGGGTGGGTTTAAGATGGTAATGGTGGTATTTTAATGGTGGGAGTGGTTTTAAGATGGTAATGGTGGTATTTTGATGGTGGGGGTGGGTTTAAGATGGTAATGGTGGTATTTTGATGGTGGGGGTGGTTTTAAGATGGTAATGGTTGTATTTTGATGGTGGGGGTGGTTTTAAGATGGTAATGGTGGTATTTATCGGTGGTGGTGGTGGTTTTGTTTCTGGTACTGCTGAAGAGATGGTGTTGTTTTTGTTGGTCGTGGTGGTCAGGTGACGGTAGTGTTGGTAGTGTATTTAGTGGTATTGGTTGTGGTTTGGTAGTGTATTTAGTGGTATTGGTGGTGGTAGTGTATTTAGTGGTATTGGTGGTGGTATTGGTAGTGTATTTAGTGGTATTGGTGGTGGTGGTGAGGTGAAGTTGGTTTTGGTTGTGTGTTTAGTGCTATTGGTTGTGGTGTGGTATGGTGTTAATGGTGTTGACGGTGACAGTGTGGATGGGAGCTGGTGGTGGAGGTACGGTTGGGTTGATGTTGATGCAATTAACGGATTTGATTGATTGATTGAATATTTGTGGTTGTGGTGATGGTGTTGGTGGTAGATAAGTGATGGTGTTTAAGGTGGTGGTGGTGATAGTGATGACCTCCAACCATCACCAATGATCTCACCATCATCACCACCACAACATCAACCACTCACCATCACCACACATTACCTCATCATCATCACCATCACCATCACCACCAATTATCTCATCATCACTACCACAATACCAACCACTCACCACCACCACACATTACCTCATCATCACCACCATTCACCACCACCACACATACCTCATCATCACCACCAATTCTCTCATCATCACCAATACAACACCAACCACTCACCATCTTCACCACCATAACACCTCTCTCCTACCCCAATCAGCTATCTCTGCCCCCAAATACCCCTTATCTTTGCTGCCATCCTTTCTTCATCATTATTACCCTCTTATACGTCTAGCTTCCCCTACTGTTGTCAGAACCATCACCAGCTACCACTATTATTACCACTACATCTCAACCCTACCACCACCAACCACCACCACCACTATTATAACCACAACTACCACACCACCACCAACCATCATAACCACCACTCACCATCATAACCACCACTCACCATAAGAACATAAGAAAATGGGAGTCTGCAAAAAGCCGATCGGCCCATACAAGGCAGATCCCTGTCACACCCAACCCCAATTACAAGGCCCAATTATAGGCCCAACTCACTCGAGTTAATAAACCTTTCAAGCCTTTCAAACCTTTCAAACTAATACCTTGAGTACTGCCCCCACCAAAATGGTCAGGGATTAACACAAGGTTACGGGGGTCTGCTGAACGCCGATTGGCCCACACCTGGTAGATCCCCCTCACACCCAACCTATCTCGTCCATAAATTATGCCTATCTAATTTTATCTTAAAGCTCCCTATCGTTCTTGATCCCACTATATCACTTGGTAGCCTATTCCACCTATCTACAACTCTGTTACCAAACCAATATTTGCCTATATCTTTTCTGAAATGAAATTTATCTAATTTAAAACCATTTGTACGAGTTCTTTCGCTATCACTGAGCTTTAGCACATTTTTCATGCCCCCTTTATTAATCCCACTAACCCACTTGAATACCTCTATCATATCCCTTCTAACTCTGCGTCTCTCTAACGAATGTAAGCCTAATTTTTTCAACCTTTCTTCATACGGAAAATGTCTAATATTATGGATAATTGTTGTCATTCTACGTTGTACTCTCTCCAATGAATCTATGTCCATTCTGTAATAAGGACACCAAAATACACTACCACACCAACCACTCACCATCACCAACCACTACCACACCACCACCATCATAACCACCACTCACCATCATAACTACCACCACCATCATAACCACCACCCACCATCACCAACCATTCACCACTACCACCACCATAACCACCACCACCAACCACTACCAAAGCCATCATCTCTCTCCCCCAAATACCTCTCTACATTATTGCCACTCTTGCTTCCTAAAATTTCCCTATATTAGCCTCTCATACTGCCCTACCACTTCACCAGAACTTGACTGGTGAACTATCAGGAATTGGACGCTCGATTACCTGCCATCACCATCCATACCACCATTATTACTACCCAAACTATCATCAATAACACCCCCACTATTATTACTACCAGAACTACCATAGACAGTATATCATCATTACTATATATTTCACCTATACCCTGTATCACAAACTACCGCTATTGTTACCACGACATCACAACCCTATCACCATCACCACTATTATTACCACAAGGACTACAATCGATAATATTTTCACCACACTATCACCACAATCATCACCATACTACCACCACAATCATCACTATCCCTCTCACTACTACCACAATCATCACCATCCCACCACCACCACCATCATCACTATCCCACCACCACCACCATAATCATCACTATCCTTCTCACTACCACTACGACCATCACCATCCCTCTCACCACCTCACAACTATTCCTCTCACTACCACTACAACCATCACCATCCCTCTCACTACCACTACAACCACCACCATCCCTCTCACCACCACTACACCCACCACCATCCCTCTATCCACTTACACCACTCACCAGCCTTATATCAACCATCAGCATCCCTCTCACCACCGCTACAACCACCACCATCCCTCTCACTACCACCATCCCTCTCACCACCACTACATTTATCACCATCCCTCTCACTACCACTACAACCACCCACCATCCGTCTCATCACCACTACAACCATCACCATCCCTCTCACTACCACTACAACCACCACCATCCCTCTCAATATCACCATCTCTCTCACTACCACTACAACTACCACCATCCCTCTCACCACCACTACATTTATCACCATCCCTCTCACTACCACTACAACCACCCACCATCCCTCTCACCACCACTACATTTATCACCATCCCTCTCACTACCATTACAACCACCCACCATCCCTCTCACCACCATTACAACCATCACCATCTCTCTCACTACCACCAAAACCATCACCATCCCTCTCTCCACTCAACAGCCCTCTCTCCTCTCCCAGCCAGCCAGCCTCTTTCTCCCTGAATACCTGTCTACATTGCTGCCATGCTCGCTTCATGAATTACCCTCTAGATTTTGTATTTAATATTTGTTTAACCTCCCTCACTTTACCCTAGCACTTCATCGGGGCTAGACTGAGGAATTATGAGGAATTTGAGGCTCAGTCGGGGATAATGTGTTGCTGGGGAAGGGTGAAGAAGGCTTTACAAGTTTACACGATTAACAGTTTGATAGCAATTTTATCTTGACAAGTGTATGCTGTCTATTAATGCCAACTATTAAAATGTATAATGTTTTGGATTCCTGTCAGTTATATACATATCTAGTTCCATTCCTCCATACTAGGTAATAATATGTGTACTTTTTAGACATGTCAGGTACTACAATATATTTTGTTGTGACTATGAGCATTGCCAGTTGATAAAATACCCAACTAGTTATTTTAAACCATTTTGCTTAATACAATGGCAGTTAATAAGATGCCTAGTATCTTTATATTCATGCCAATTATGAAAGTGTGTAATGCCTTTGATGCAAGTTACTAAAATGTCTTAACGACTTAAAAACATACCAGTCATTACATTGTCTACAATGTTTGAACAATGCCAGTTATTAAAATATCTTGTTTATGAACCATGCTATTTAATTTAATGACTGCTTACAACATATGCCAAGTGTGTTAATGTCGAATGCCTATTGACTCATGCCAGTTACAAAAATACCTAATGCCTCCTTTCATTAGCACCTATTGAGTCATGCCACTTAGTAAAATGTCTAATGCCTACTTTCAAATATGCCAGGTGTGCTAATATCTGATGAATATTGATTTATGCCAGTAACAAAAATGCTGTAATGCCTCCTTTCATTAGCACCTATTGATTCATGCCATTTAGTCAAATATCTAATGCTACTTCCAAACATGCCAAGTGTGCTAATATTTGGTGCCTATTGATTTATGCCAGTTACAAAAATGCACTAATGCCTTTGAGCCGCCGTGCCAGTGGTGGTGTTTCTCGTGGGTCGTTTTGTATGTACTCGTGTCGTCACTCTAGCCTCACCACTATTGACCACCAGGGAACGCTCACCCCCTTACCCCCCCCCCCCCCCCTTCCCTTGTATCTCTCTCTCACTCTCACCACACCACCGACCTGGGCAGCCTCACCACAATCAGGCGAAGGGAGATAGATGGATGGTCATGCGAACCAATTTCACCAATCTGGACTAAAACGCACTCACCTTCCTTACCCATGAATTTTGAGGGCACTCCCTTTTTGGTGTACCCGCTAAAGGAGGCGATTTTGGGGTATTCCATGGCTGATGCCCAATGATTCGGCCAAAACTCGATGTAAATTTTTTAAATGGATATGTCTCCCCGCGGCCTGTGTGTGAGTGTGTGTATGTGTGCGTGTGGCCTCCCAAGTGTGTCTAGGTAGTTTGCAGTACTTAGGGGAGAGGTTCCTGTCATGTGCGCCTTGTGTACACCCGTCCAGACCTGTTCAGACTTGTTCAAACTTGTCCTGACCTGTCCAAACCTGCCTAATATGAACACTATATAGGCGTTACCTTGCTTTGCCTAATGCGAGTACAGTACATGCTGCCTTTGACTGAGCTAGAAAGTAGAAATATAACCTTTTAACATTGAGTAAATCCTATAATCTGACAATGTTGTGTGCTCTTCAATAGCACAATTATTGTAGTTGTTGTTTGGTGTAGCTTATACTAAATATTCTACTACTAAGGAATCATTTGTTTTTGGGTAGTGCTGAATAGGTTTTTTGTTTTTCTCTTGTCAGCCAATATATAGTTTATTGTTTTGGTAACTAATTTTGTTTTGTTTAAAGTAGTAGAGTTTCATGTACCGTACCAGCTAGAGAAGTGTGTAGACAGTACTACTGTGCTGATCTAACTCTACTGAGCACAAATTATGTTTATATGTTTCTTTGAGCCAGTACATACGGCCAAAGAAAGCTTAAAATAAATACTTGTATGCAGAAGACTTCACTATTTAATATGTGTGCATAGTTGTCTATATATGCTGTATTTAGAAATAAATGTACATGAGAATTATGTACAACATTACTTCACGCTCAAGTATATCAACATGGCTGTATGTATATAGTGTCCAAATATTTATTATGAGAAGCACTTCAATATGCAATTAATTTCTCGTGTGCTCCCCCTATCACATTCTGAATGGTCTCGGAATTACTGTACATGTAGATTTGATCACATGAAACATAAACGATTTTACATTCACCTAATGTACCAAATGGATCAGTCATCTGAAAATGGAATATGCCATGCACTTAGTAATGAAATTGCTTTAGTGTACCACATGATGGTACCTTGTCTGGCCTTATAGGGTTATGCAGTCGGTGTTCTAGGAACCTCTCTTCTCGCTGGAGCTTCTGTTAGTCGGTCCAGACAACAGAGGTCCGATCACGGGTCATAACTCACCGATTTACCACTAGATGCCTCCATTTCTTGACAAACGTAACACTATAATTACTGATGTTTTTGAGATTTACCACGTCTAAAAGGAGCATTTGTTCATCACTGAAAAAACACCGGTGATATGTTTAATCTTAAAGAAGAGTCAGATTACTGATTGCTTGGCAAACAACAAGCAGTTAACATTCTTCTTTATAACATACACTTTGTGTATACATTCTCATGTGACGTCAATAATATAACAGATTATTTGTTAAATCTCATTAATGACTGAGGTTGTGACTGTCAAGAAGAGTATATTTGTCTGGTGGGAATTTTGTAGGATATGACTGAGGATCACAATATCTCATCGACCACCTTCACCACTCAGGCGCCTGGGGGGGGGGGGGGGGGTTATCATCGAAAGAGGCAAAAGAAGTCCCTCTGAACGATCTAAAGCCAAAATACAGACGTTCATAAAACATTAAATAAGGCTTGTTCCAGAGTATGCAACAACTTCCTCACTGCACCCCCCAGCGCCCCCCCCCCCCCCCCCCTCTCTTCATCCTCCCACCCTCTCATCCCTAGCTCTTCTGTTCCGACCAGCGGATGACCTTTGAGGGAGAAGCCATTTTTTTCTTACTCCACCACCCCCCACCCCCCACCCCCCCTCCCTCCCTACCGTGACCTTTTCCATGTGTTTTGTAACGGGTCATAGCAGTGTGTGACCTCTCGCTAACAAAACAGGTTGACTTGTGACGGAGGCTATCATTTGCTTCAAGTTTATATAGGTGTAACTGATATTATTTACAGGGATTGACTTATTATAGGTTATATACTTTCGTCTAGGTTGGTCTAAGTGTGACATTTCTTTGTTATTTTCAAACATATCGACTTTTGACGGATGCTAGTATTTTGTTACGTTTTAGAGATTTGTGAAATTAGTATGATTAATGAACAGATTACATGACTGTATGACGGATCTGTGTCAAATCCACCCCCGGTCAGTTCAACCCCATGTCTCTAAAATAACCCAATCTAACTTATTTAATTAACACAGTATAATTATTTACGAACAAGTTGTGTCAAATCAACACCATGTCTCGGAATTAACCTGATTGTTCTTTATATGAAGGAGGTCAGACTCTTTGTATATAGATAAGTTCGCCTGACACATCGTCACATTGTAAATAGGTCAGATGTAGGAGTGGTGGGATACTTATAATTATTAGATGTAGGAGTGGTGGGATACTTATAATTATTAGATGTAGGAGTGGTGGGATACTTATAATTATTGCGTTTCTGTTTAACATCGATGTTCACGGCTCCAACTTCCTTATAGCCTGAAACTCGCAAGTGGTCAATTAGGTACAGTCACTTCTAAGAATTCCTGGACCCCCTACGAGTTCCTTTAAGGGGAGGTATTTAGTTTGTTCCCTAAGTTTTCATCAAGCTTAAAATTACACCCCCTAGACCCCCTTTCAAGATAAATTTGTACATTTTTCGGTAGAAAAATGTCCCGGCCGGAGGCCGGTTGCTCTTAAATTACAGGCTCGCTATCGCTCGCCAGGAAAAAATCGACACCTTAATGGCACGAAAGGTCTTAAAATTGACAGAAATGGGGCGAAAGTTATTAAAATCGCCAAACTAATGGGTCAAACGTCTTAAAATCTCAAAAGCAATGGGGCTAAACATGAGGGAGAAGGAAGTTCGACAAAAAATCCCTCAAGTGGAAACCTCCCCTTAAGCCAATATAACCACTTAGATGATTTTTTGGTGCGACGTTCTTTTAATTTATTAGTATATAAAGGGTTAATTTATTAGTATATAAAGGGTTAATTTATTAGTATATAAAGGGTTAATTTATTAGTATATAAAGGGTTAATTTATTAGTATATAAAGGGTTAATTTATTAGTATATAAAGGGTTAATTTATTAGTATATAATTAATTTATTAGTATATAATTAATTTATTAGGGTTAATTTTATATAAAGGGTTAATTTATTAGTATATAAAGGGTTAATTAGTATATAATTAATTTATTAGTATATAAAGGGTTAATTTATTAGTATATAAAGGGTTAATTTATTAGTATATAAAGGGTTAATTTATTAGTATATAAAGTTTTGTATGTGATCTAAACATAAATGCATTCATAGGTTAGTTTCCAGATATATATATATATACTTGCATTATAAACAGAATGTGAGGTTCATTATTATTTTTTTTTTTTAAGTGATTACATTTCTAGACACACCCTTTTATAATTACACACACTGGCAAACAAGATCATTGGGTATATTGGTAGTGATTGACCTTTGTATCCCAGTGTACTAGGTGGGTTTATTGCCATACAGTCATATACCTTTAAGTAAAGCCATGGCGCTTTTCTACACCACCTTCTCCCTCATCTTTAGACCCATTAGTTTGGCGATTTTATGAACTTTCGCCCCATTTCTGTCAATTTTAAGACCTTTCCTGTCAATTAGGTATCAATTTTTCCTGGCGAGCGATAGCGAGCCTGTAATTTAAGAGGAATCGGCCTTCGGTCAGGACATTTTTCTACCGAAAAATGTACAAATTTATCTTGAAAGGGGGTCTAGGGGGCTTCATTTTAAGCTTGATGGAGGTCTAGCGAGGAAACTAGAAAAACAACAAATAAATATTTGTTTTAACAAAAAGTGAAGGATCTCCCCTTTGAAATGAGTAACTATTATGGCCACTTGAATTACCCTTTTTCATACCCATTATTTTTTCAAGTCTACACAAAAATATAATGATTTAAGAAAAGTATATATTATAATTGGATGTATTACTAGGAGTTGTCAGACACTTACATATAGTTACTTACGTACATATATTTTTGTAATATACTTACACAAGATTACTTTACATATATATATACTTGACTACAATGATATACTTTCAAATATACTTACACATACTTACCCTGGACTACACTCATATACTTTCAAATGATTACTTACAAATAGTTACTTACCTATACTTTCAAATATACTTACACATACTTACCCTGGACTACATATACTTTAAAATATACTTAAACATTATTACTTACATATACTTTCAAATATACTTACACAAAATTACTTACGCTCTCCTTCAATCTGTCTTTCCCTCATTCTATGATTTAAACTGCTTCATGCTCCGTGTGTCTACACATACTTACACCGGACTTTCCTTTTCTCTGCCACGGGGTCATGAGCGAGTGACTTATGAACTACTGACTTGTGACCTTTGACCTTTGTTGCCCCAGCCCCCATGTGATGGCTTGACCCGTCCCTCCATGATTTAGGCAGCGCTGTTGACCCCCATGACCCGTGCTTGACCTCTATAGCACGTGGTCAGGTCAGGTCAGTCAAGGTTAAGAGATACAACGTTGTATCTCTTAACCTTGAGGTCAGTCAGCCTATCAACTCACGCGACCTCCTGGCAGACTTACGGAAACAGCTGGGGTTCCTGACTTATATTTATTTAATATTTTTATTATGGTTCACTTTTTGGTCAATTTGTTCATATATTCATTATTTTTCTCGTGTCCTCCCTAGACCTCCATCAAACTTTAAAAAAAAAAAATCCATTAGATCCCCCTTCTAGATTAATTTGTACATTTTTCGGTAGAAAAATGTTCAGTCCGAAGGATGGTTCTTCCAAAATTACAGAAGGCTCACTGTCGTTCGCCAAGAAAAAATCGACACCTAAATAGCAGGAAAGGTCTTAATATTGAAACAAAAAATGGAAAGATAGGTTTTAAAATCAACAGACTAATGGGGCAAACATCTTAA
>CM064486.1:10861845-10911845 GCA_032716605.1 Paralithodes platypus | reverse complement strand
TCTCTCTCTCTCTCTCATCATATATTTTCCCCTCTCTCTCTATCTCTCTCTCTCTCTCTCTCTCTCTCTCTCTCTCTCTCTCTCTCTTCATCTAATAACTATTTCCACCTCTCTCTCTCTCTCTCTCTCTCTCTCTCTGTCTCTCATCATATACTATTCCACTTCTCTCTCTCTCTGTCACTCTCTCTGTCTCTCTCATAATACATTTCCACCTTCTCTCTATCTCTCACTCTCTCTCTCTCTATATCTCCTCACTAATTTCCACCTTCTCTCTCTCTCTATCTCTGTCTCTCTCCTCTCTCAGATAACTACTATTTCCACCTTCTCTCTCTCTCTCTCACTCTCTCTCTCTCTCTCATAATACTATTTCTCTCTCTCTCTCTCTCTCTCTTCTTCTCTCTTCTCGCTTCTCTCTCATCAAACTACTTTCCTCTCTCTCTCTCTTCTCTCTCTTCTCTCTCATCATAACTACTATTTCCACCTTCTCTCTCTCTCTCTGTCACTCTCTCTGTCTCTCTCACCATAACTACTATTTCCACCTTCTCTCTCTCTCTCACTCTCTCTGTCTCTCTCTCATCATAACTACTATTTCCACCTTCTCTCTCTCTCACTCTCTCTGTCTCTCTCTCTCTCTCAGCATAACTACTGTTTCCACCTTCTCTCTCTCTCTCTCTCTCTCTCATCATAACTACTATTTCCACCTTCTCTCTCTCTCTCTCTCACTCTCTCTCTCTGTCTCTCTCTCTCTCTCTCATCATAACTACTATTTCCACCAAACATGCACTCCTTATGATAATGACTATCACGCCACACAATAATAGTACACATTATCCTCCCCTTAGATTAAATAGTCAATTAAATTTCATTATGCTAATCCTTTAATAACATCCATTACTGCTACTTGATGACATGATTCGCTTCTGTGTCATCTATTTCAATTAATACTACTATTTTATACTACTCTTTATATAGCTAATTCAGTTTCATATTCTATTTTTGTCTGGATATTCCATCTATATAAACTATTTTAAGGGGAGGTTTTTAGTTTGTTTCCTACTCTTCCAGCAATCTTAAAATTTCACCCCCTTGACCCCCTTCCAAGATAAATGTATACATTTTTCGGTAGATAAATGTCCCGGCCAAAGGCCGGTTGCTCTTAAATTACAGGCTCGCTATCGCTCGCCAGGAAAATATCGACACTTAAATGGCACGAAAGGTCTTAAAAGTGACATAAATGGGGCGAAAGTTCATAAAATCGCCAAACTAATGGGGCAAACGTCTTAAAATCTCAAAAGCAATGGGGCTAGACATGAGGGAGAAAGGGGTCAAGAAAAAAGTCCCTTAAGTGGAAATCTCCCCTTAATGTCCCTGATATATGAAAATACTTATACTATAGCTCTTCTACCTTTCTCCTATACATTTATACAGGACCTCTGTCTTGTATTTAACTGGATGTTTATTTTGTTTTTACCTTTAATGTTATATTATTTTAGTACCAACTTAGTGATAATTTATACGGGTCTGTTGTTCGCGTTTATTAAGGGTATTTATAATTTCCGTATATTCTAATAACACGTATCGAAACGGTTCTACTGTTATATATCAGTATAATTATGTTTTTGTACACCAACCAATTTATTATTATTCACTTATTATTATTATTATTATTATTTATTATTATTATTATTATTCGAAATTCAATATTAACCCTTTCAAGATTATGACGCATTTTTACAGTGTATTCTGGCTCTCATCAGACGGTTTGATACAGCTTAAGAAGGATCTGTGAGAACTAGATGGGTAAAGACTATCTCTATTAGTCCTCTTTACTTCCATAAACCCATCCTAATCTGAATAAAATCGTCTAATAATAGCCAGAAATCATAAAAGAAATGCGTCAGCGTATCTTCTCAGGGTTAAGAGGGGAAGGGTTTATTGTTTGATCGAGTTTGTCATATATGTGTTTTTTTTTTGTTTTTTTTTTTTTTTTTTTTTTAGTTTCCTTGAACCCCCATCCCCGAGTTATTCTCTGATATTCTACACCGATATATCTTCCCCATTGTGTCGCCTAGTAATGTAGTTATAATTAAGGGGGGTGACCTGTTTTTGTTCTGTCCTTTTCTATCTTTCTCTGGCTTGTATCCATTTGACCCCATTCAGCCTACTGTTTTAAGACGTGTATCCCCATCCAGGTGTAAACTCAAGTAAGTACTCATTCAAAGGCTACAGACTATCTCAATCAATCCTTTTAGCTACCATTATATCCTTCCTAAGCTTCATAAAATCGTCTAAATGTAGCTATAATAAAAAAAAAAAAAAAAAAAACGTTGCCGGTACAGAAGGGGTTAAGGGTATAATAGCGTTCCTTATATGCTTGTAGAACTACTAATGATATGTCGTCACTGAGTTTGTTACTTTGTATCCTTGACTATAACTACTGTATGTCAGCTTTGTATCCTTGACTATAACTACTGTATGTCAGCTTTGTATCCTTGACTATAACTACTGTATGTCAGCTTTGTAATCCTTGACTATAACTACTGTATGTCAGCTTTGTATCCTTGACTATAACTACTGTATGTCAGCTTTGTATCCTTGACTATAACTACTGTATGTCAGCTTTGTATCCTTGACTATAACTACTGTACGTCAGCTTTGATCTATACCTATTAAAGTTGTTCTGCAGCTGTTCCCTTATATTACTGTATAGTAGAATCTGCTATGGTTATTTGTGTTCAGGTTTGGCCTTCTATTACCCTAATCTAGATCCACAGTTATTAAGGGGAGGTATTTAGTTTGTTCCCTAGACCTCCATCAAGCTTAAAAATTACACCCCCTTGAGTCCCTTTCAAGATAAATTTGTACATTTTTCGGTAGAAAAATTTCCCGGCCAAAGGCCGGTTCCTCTTAAATTACAGGGTCGCTATCGCTCGCCAGGATAAAATCGACACCTGAATTGCACGAAAGGTCTTAATATGGGGTGAAAGTTCTTAAAATCGCTAAACTAATGGGGCAAACGTTTTATAATATTAAAAACAATGGGGCTAAACATGAGGGAGACAGGGGTCAAGAAAAAAATCCCTCAAGTGGACACCTCCCCTTAAAGCTGTTCTAATTTTCTTAACCTCTCTATGTAGCAATGCATCATTCTGATAATTGTAAGTCAGTATCCTACCATCATTATTCAACCCAACCCATACAGTGTGATTAATTTATCAAAGCCATTTTATGTCACTGCCCCCTAATATTCTCTGACGACTTATTAAAGCTCTTCTACTGTTCCGTACTTGGTGAATTTGATCCAAGTTATCTTTAGAATGCCTGCCACTTCTTTCTCTTAATCATTTATGTATCTATCACTG
This sequence comes from Paralithodes platypus, assembly GCA_032716605.1. Classification (NCBI taxonomy): domain Eukaryota; kingdom Metazoa; phylum Arthropoda; class Malacostraca; order Decapoda; family Lithodidae; genus Paralithodes; species Paralithodes platypus. Next base: position 10,908,483 of record CM064486.1, on the reverse strand, counting down.
CCAAGGAACAAGTAAGGAAACTAAAAACACCAAAGTATTGTATCCATATTTGGGTAAATATACAAATGATGGTGTATATACGGACCTGGCACTCAGCGGGTTAACCCATCATATTTTTGTTTTATACCCAGCCCCATTATAGTCTGTCGATTATCAAAGTATTATTATTTCGCTATTCCCTAATATTCTATCAAAACTCTACTGCTGATCCATACTTTGCGAATGTTATCAAAGCCATCCCCAACTTCTCCATGGCTCCCTTTTGCCTAATCCTGTGTCCATATGTATAGGGATAGGAAATCCAGAAAAGTTGAAATGAAAATTGTATTCATATTTGGGGAAATAAACTGGCTTATGTTTTTGACGGGTGCAGCCGGATTATAATAATAGTATGATATCAAGAGACCTCTACTGAATACAGAGTTAACCCCCTTAAAAATAATGAATACATTAATATATAAGTAAACAAAGTGAATAAATGAGCCTAATCCTTTAAAGGTGTGGGTTTTGTGTGATTCCCTTGTGTGTGGGTAGAATTGATCTTCGGTGTTAAAGGTAATGTCAGCTGGGTGTCTCTCATGTCGTTCCACCGGCTCCCCCTTATTCACAAACATTGAACAATATCACGTCACGTCCGTCTGGTCACGTCAGTCTGCCGTTTGATTCACTCTGTCTCATTCACTCACTCACTCTCACTCTCTCTCTCTTTCTCTCTCATATGTTCCCAGATGCACGAAAGATCACTTATAACTGTGTTATGTTACTAACCCAACTGTCCCTTACTAACATATCCTAATGTTGCCACGGACATTAGTTCCAGGGCAGTAGTTCCCTTTCCAATTTTCCCTTACCCTCTCTAAACACTGTCTGTACACTTGATCCTCAGTGTTTGGGAGGACAAGCACCCTAGAGGGGTCGCAAAATTTGTTGTTGCTTGATTTCCTTTGTACCCTCTCTCTTTCTGGTTAGTCTCCTGTGCCTTGTTTAACTGATGTTATTGCTAGACTACTTGTATATAACAACGACGAAGGGCGGTGCGCTCCTCGGTGCCACTAGCAGAGTGGCGAACTCAACATAGGTAGACAGGTATACTGTATACATTGAACATACATGAATATGGTGTGAACAAATTATATATATATATATTATTAATAATAATAATAATGCGAATATTCTTATTGTATTTGTATTTATTGTGTTAATGTTTTAGTTTGGAGTCTTAGGTGCGCACTGTGTTCTTTTAGTAGCAGATTTATTTGAATTTTGTATAAGTTTGTTTTTGTTACCTCTCACAAAAAAACTCTCTCTCTCTCTCTCTCTCTCTCTCTCTCTCTCTCTCTCTCTCTCTCTCTCTCTCTCTCTCTCAATGAAACCGAAAATATGTACCGGGACTTTTTTTAATGCGACAATAAAACACATATGTGTACACGTCTACTGGCACCAGCATAGCCCATCTAACTGAACAATTACATATTAATCCACCATTACATAATACCATTTAATTACATATTACTATTTATTAACATAGCATTTGATAACATATTATTGTACATTTACGTAATACTATCTAAAAAAAATAATAATTCAGTTACTTTACATATTTACCTGTACATACATATTACATAGTTAATAAAGCTCTATATGTACAACCAATACAATTATACAGCATATTAATCAACACTTCGAGATTAGTGTAGAAGTAGCCTACATATTTTTGTATAGTGTGTATGTATATTCACTACACGACATAGTACTATAATTGGCTAGTGTATGTATATTTGACTTAGGTATACTAGTGTATGTATATTTGACTTAGGTATACTAGTGTATGTATATTTGACTTAGGTATACTAGTGTATGTATATTTGACTTAGGTATACTAGTGTATGTATATTTGACGACTTAGGTATACTAGTGTATGTATATTTGACTTAGGTATACTTAGCTAGGTTATACTTAAGGGAGCCCACCTCGCTTGTTTTATCTTTCTCTCCCTCTCTCTTTGGTTTGTATCTATTCGGCCCCATTCAGCCTACTGTTTTAAGACGTTTACCCCCATCCAGGTGTCAATATTTTCCTGGCGAGCGGTAGCGAGCCAGCATATATATATTTTTGTGTTGACAGCAAGCTAAATTTGTACATTTTTCGATAGAAAAAAAAATCCGGCGAAGCCGGATTTCTCCATACAATGCTGGCCAGGAAGAAATCGACACCTGGATGGGGATAAACGTCTTAAAACAGTTGACTGAATGGGGCCGAATGGATACAAGCCAAGGAAAGAGAGAAAAGGAGAGAAAGATAAAAAATAAAGCCGGTGATCCCCCTTAATTAACTTAGGTATACGTAGAACTGTATAAATTTAAGTTTGATAACAATTTTCTAGATATTTTTTTTCTAGGACTTGGACTGATGACTCACAATTGGATGAAAAGAAAACTTGTACGTGTTTTATTGGTCCATTATTTTTCAGAGGACTCCCATTTTTTAGCGGGATGTGTATTTTTAAGCCCATTTTGCTCCCTGTTTTTAATTGATTTGTATATATTTTGACGCACTGGTATATGTGTGTGTGTGTGTGTGTGTCGGGTATGTCTCATTTTACCCCTTTTATGATATTTTTGCGTGTGTGTGTGTGTGTGTGTGAGATTTGCGTGTGTTTGAGTGACTGCACACCCCTGACTTATTATAAACAGTCTACCCAGGCACGCAGCGGTGGTGGCGGGGTCTGCTGTTGGTGATGGCAGTGATTTTTTATTTATTTTTTCTATATTGTGTTGTCCTGTTGATATTAGTGATTGTGGCATATGTATACACCTTGCACTGTATACCCATTATATATATATATATATACTGTATACTGACCCTCCCTCCTTCCCTCCCTCCCCCCTTCCCTTATACCGAACTAATCATTACAGCGACACTAAATACTAACTAGGCTCTCTCCCCTCCCTCCACTCCCTCCCTCCCACCCACCCATCCATCCATCCATCCATCCACTAATCCTAATCCTATCCACTCATTCGTATCCTTTATCCATCTAATCCATCCTCTGTTCACTCACCCACCCATCCATCCTAATCTGAATCCTATCTACCCATTCGTACCCATTATCCAACCCATCCTCTACTACCCACCCATCCATCTATCCTTAATCATCCTTGCTTACCCACTCGCTATCCTGCTCTTTCACCCATGATCCCAACCACTTACCCACTTACCCACCCTCCCATTCCATCTATCCTCTATTCACCCATCCACCTATCTAAAATCATCTTTACTTTACCCATCCACTTTCCCTGTTCTTCCACCCATCTATCCCACACCTACCCACCTACGCATCCTCTACTCTCTCCACCCATCCACTCACTATTCCATCCATCCATCCATTTTCCTATTCCTTTTGCCTATACCCTTATCTTCCCCTTTCCTTCTTACCTTTCCCATGCAAAACCCGCCCAACCACTTCCATATCACGCCTCACAATAACCCGCACAACCTCCTATATTTCACGCCCAACATTTCTATGATCCGCCCAATCCAATCGGCTCCTTCCACATATCCCGCCCAATTCTCATAAATCCCACCCACTCCTTCTATCCCCTTCTCACCCCCAACTCTCCTAAAATCCCGCCCAACTCTCCTAAAATCTCGTCCAACCTACCACATTTCACGCCCAACTCTCCTAAAATCCCTCCCAACCTACCTTATTTCACGCCAAACTCTCCTTAAACCCGCCCAACCTTCCTCATTTCACGCCCAACTCTACCAAAAACCCGCCCAACCTATTCTCCCTCGCATTGCCGCCCAACTCCCCTTTATAACCCCTTTCTCTCCCACTCTGCCACCCACTTATGCCAATCCCGCCCATCTTGCCTAACTCCCGCCTACCCTTCTCCCGCCCACTTGTAGCTAACCCCGGACCCCAAGAGCGGGTGTTGGACTCGAGGCTGGAGCTGGTCCTGGACAACATCCCTACTAAGGAGCCAAGTACGTCCTCCAATTAAAAACAAAACCAAAAACCAAAAATCAAAATTATCCTTCCTTGGTCCGCTCATAAACCCTCCTTCCTTCCTTCCTTCGCCTCTTGTCCCTTTGCTCCTTTCCCTGGTGCTAAAATTACTATGCTGCTATTGCTACTACTACTGCTACTATATACTACTACTACTACTACTACTACTACTATATACTACTACTACTACAACTACTACTACTCCTTTTCTCTTTAATATATATATATATATATATATATATATATATATATATATATATATAATATATATATATATATATATATATATATATATATATATATATATTTATTGTATATATATATACCTGTATATATATATATATATATTTATATATATATATACGGTATATATATATATATATATATATATATATATATATATGCTTCGGCTCCATGGCTCACTGCATAGTATAGCCAATCAGTCTTTCTATCAATGCTATAATATTTGTGTTTACCTGTCTACCTTCCTTCCTGTCTGTCTGTCTATACTGTGCCTTCCAAACCCCCCCACCTGTCGTAAACCCCCATAGAGCATAGACGGCTGCTCCTCTGGTTTGGTTGGCTTTTATTATTGTTCCGTTTTATCTTCCTGTTTTGTATAGCTACATGACGTAGTGGCTTAAGGGAGCCCTCCTCGCTTTTTTTCTCTTGCTCTCCCTCTCTCTTTGGCTTGTATCCATTCGGCCCCATTCAGCCTACTGTTTTAAGACGCTTACCCCCATCCAGGTGTCAATATATTCCTGGCGAGCGGTAGCGAACCAGCATATATATATATATTTGTTTTGACAGCAAGCTAAATTTGTAAATTTTTCGATAGAAAAATTTCTCCGGTGAAGCCGGATTTCTCCATACAATGCTGGCTCGCGCAACACCTGGACGGGGATAAACGTCGTAAAACAGTTGGCTGAATGGGGCTAAATGGATACAAGCCAGGGAAAGAGAGAACAGGAGAGAAAGATGAAAAAAGACGGTGACCCCCTTAACTTTGCCTGTCCACATTATTATATATCCGTTTGTCTCTTCCTCTCTTTGCCTACATAGTATTATCTGCTCATCATGCTTCTTATTATATTAATTCATTTGACTTGCCTGTCTCTTTCGTAAACTAATTCAAAACTTATACTCTCGCATTCATCTTTATTAAATTATATTAACCCGTTCAGTACCGGTGACGTCCATTTCATTATTATCTGGCAACTTTTTGATGATTTTGTTCAGCTTAGGAAGGACGTCTACCCATTAAAAGGCTACAGACTATCCCAATTATTTCTTTTACCTAACATATATCCTTCGTAAGCTTCATAAAATCGTCTAAATGTAGCTGAAATTAAATGAAAAGGACGTCCCCGGTACAGAAAGGGTTAATATCATAAGTCTTTACCTCACTCTCGTTTTTAATTATTCGTCACAGACTTTCTTTTACTGTACTGTTTTTGGCATAACTTAATTGTTGTGTATTCTTGTTTCATCATCATTACCCCTAAATACCACATTCCTTTGTCATTTATTATAATTATCTGTAAGTTATTTATACTTAACATTGTGTTGTATTTTTATTAGTATAAGACATAATTTATCTTGTATTATTGCCTGCCTCTTTTTGTCTAAATATATTATTATATGTTCAAATAATTTATATTAGCCTAATTTTATTGTGAACATAATTTTTAATCTGACCAGCTATCCATCCCTAAGTTCACTGGTTTAATAATAGTATCTACGGAATTCGTTATTATAGTATCTGCTATGAACAAATTATAATTAGGCAATTTCGTATATAAAACCCGGTGAAGTAGGTTATCTAATACAATCAGTTTGATTAATGTGTGCATTGATTACTGCATACATTTATTGTATTAGTTAACTTATAAACTTACAGATCTGTTTATACAAAATATTCGAAAATGTATAATTCCCCTGTTGCTGGTCTATTAATAAATACTCTATCTATCTATCTATCTCTATGCTCAAGCCCAATCCCCACTTTTTCCATTTTTATTTTTATTTTCTATTTTCTATTATATTATATTATTAATAAATACCCCAGATATAAACGAACCCAGTATATGTTCGCTAAATAAATGTATATGCATTTTCAAACCATCATGACCCGTGCTGCAACTCCCAGAACATAAATACAAGCAAATCCCTCTTCTTAAGGGGGGTCACCGTTTTTTTTATTTTTTATCTCTCTCTCCTTTTCTCTCTTTCCTTGACTTGTACCCATTCGGCCCCATTCGGCCACCTGTTTTAAGACGTTTATCCCCATCCAAGTGTCGATTTCTTCCTGGCGACCGATAGCGAGCCAGCATTGTATGGAGAAATCCGGCTTCGCCGGAGAAATTTTTCTATCGAAAAATGTACACATTTAGCTTGCTGTCAAAACAAAAAATATATATGCTGGCTCGCTACCGCTCGCCAGGAAAATATTGACACCTGGATGGGGGTAAACGTCTTAAAATAGTAGGCTGAATGGGGCCGAATGGATACAAGTCAAAGAGAGAGGGAGAGAAAGAGAAAAAAGCGAGGTTGGCTCCCTTAACACAAAACTACATCGGTGCAATCTTAATGGCGTATGTGTGCGTGTTAAATATGGATATGATTCTGACGTAACTTATTATTGTAGGTATGTTGATTATTCGGTGTTTCTTATTAAATTTAAATATATATATGTATACATTTATTCATGGTCAAATTGGATTTTAGGTCACTGTGTTTTTTGTATTATAATCCTTTTTCTCATCAGTTTCTTCATTGATTAGTGTGTTTTAAGGTGTTTTTCCTTCTGCAAATTCATATTTACCCATTATTTTGCAATATTAAAACATGCCCCCTAAAACCATATTTTGTCATTATCCTAACCTAACCTGGGGGCTGCCGCCCCCAGACCCCCGCAGGGTTAGTATTGATATAGAATATGACAAAATACTAAAACTACGGTAAAAAAATGAAAAATATTAGTTCTCAGCTGATCCAAGATGGCCGCCATCACCCTTATTTAACCCACAAAGTCTAAGGAAAAATAATTTGATCTGCAGCGGTAAAGACATATATTGTGGCGACTAATACTCTAATACAAAGCTATACTATACATTTAGAACATTATATCCCATACGTGACCTAAAATCCAGTTTGTCCTTATTCATTGCTATCTAACGGCATCTATCTATAGCTGTATGTTAGCTATCTATCCATCTCCCTTTATCTATTGACTCTTAACTATGACTTTATAGATATGTGTTTGTCTATGTATCTATCTAGGCCTATGTATCGTTACCTTTCTTACGTCTTGTGATGGTTAGCCCCTCTCTCTCTCTCTCTCTCTCTCTCTCTCTCTCTCTCTCTCTCTCTCTCTCTCTCTCTCTCTCTCTCTCTCTCTCTCTCTCTCTCTCTCTCTCTCTCTCTCTCTCTCTCTCTCTCTCTCTCTCTCTCTCTCTCTCTCTCTCTCTCTCTCTCTCTCTCTCTCTCTCTCTCTCTCTCTCTCTCTCTCTCTCTCTCACTAAACATCCCATTGATAATCACTTCAGGTCGCAATTTAGAACCTCATCCATCCTTCCTTCCTTCCTTCCTTCCTTCCTTCCTTCCTTCCTTCCTTCCTTCCTTCTTCGCCTCCTTCCGACACATCCTTCTTAGTCTTACGCCTTCCTCCTCTTTAAGGGGGAAATGGGCCGGTTTTCTGGACCACTTTCTCCCTCATGTTTAGTCCCATTAGTGTTCAGATGTTTGCCCCATTAGTTAGTCGAGTTTAAGACCCTTCGCCCCATTTCTTCGTCAATATTTAGAACTTTCGTGCTATCTAGGTGTCGATTGTTTCCCTGGCGAAGTATAGTGAGCCTGTAATGTTGGAAGAATTTGTCTACCTAAAAATGTACAAATTAATCTAGAAGGGGGATCTAATAGATGTTTTTTTTTTTAATTTGATGAAGGTCCAGGGAGGAAACTAGAAAAATAATGAATACATGCAAAAATCGCCCAAAAAGTGAACAATCTCCCCTTAAAAGTCCTCCCAACCAACTAATACCTTTTTCCCTTGACCCTGTGATACCCATAACGTGTCTAAATCTTGGTGTAACCTGTATGCCCTAAACGAGTGTATTTTTTTTTTCTATGTCAGTATAGGAGGGTATCACACGAGAGCTTTTATAGTCAACAGTTTTCTGGCAACATTTCTGGGACTGTTTGCCCTGGTATCTGAAACTAGATGGTGATAAAATGGAATAGGTGATACAATGCTGTTGACATTTTGCCTCATCAGCTGCCAGACCAGTATTGAAGATAATTTAGATTGAATTAGTTGGCAGAATAAATGTGAAACTTTGCCTCATTAGCTGCCAGACCAGTGTTGATGATAAATGTTGCGGGATGAAACTGCTCGTGTGATACCGGAGTGTTCATTCTAGGTTGGCCAGAAATCGTAACCTCTAACCTCTGTAACTCAAAAAGGGCTAGAGCAAATGAGCTGTCAATTTCCACGCATATCCCCTAGCCAAGTCCTCCTATTGGGTAGAAACATGAGCTCGATTACTCTTAGTCCTTTTTGAGTTATGAGACGTTAATTAGGGGCTATGATTTCTGGCCAACCTACAATGAACGGACTATATTAAGGGCGGTGACCTGTTGTTGTTGTTCTCTCCTTTTCTATCTCTCTCTGGCTTGTATCCATTTGGCCCCATTCAGCCTACTGTTTTAAGATGTTTATCCCCATGCAGGTGTCAATTTTTTACTGGTGAGCGGTAGCGAGCCAGCATATTTTTTATTTTTGTTTGACAGCAGGCTAAATTTGTACATTTTTCGATAGAAAAATTTCTCCGGCGAAGCCGGATTTCTTCATATAATGCTGGCTCGCTATCGCTCGCCAGGAAGAAATCGACACCTAGATGGGGATAAACGTCTTAAAATAGTTGGCTGAATGGGGCCAAATGGATACAAGCCAGAGAAAGAGAGAAAAGGACAGATAACAAAGAGCAGGTCACTCCCCTTCAGTAAACCCTCCGTGTATGATCATCCCGTATATATGGAACCTTCCTTGTGTAGAGTATATATATGGAACCTTCCTTGTGTACAGTATATATATGGAACCTTCCTTGTGTACAGTATATATATGGAACCTTCCTTGTGTACAGTATATATATGGAACCTCCCTTGTGTACAGTATATATATGGAACCTTCCTTGTGTACAGTATATATATATGGAACCTTCCTTGTGTACAGTATATATATGGAACCTTCCTTGTGTACAGTATATATATGGAACCTTCCTTGTGTACAGTATATATGGAACCTTCCTTGTGTACAGTATATATATGGAACCTTCCTTGTGTACAGTATATATATGGAACCTTCCTTGTGTACAGTATATATATGGAACCTCCCTTGTGTACAGTATATATATGGAACCTTCCTTGTGTACAGTATATATATGGAACCTTCCTTGTGTACAGTATATATATGGAACCCTTCCTTGTGTACAGTATATATGGAACCTTCCTTGTGTACAATATATATATGGAACCTCCCTTGTGTACAGTATATATATGGAACCTTCCTTGTGTACAGTATATATATGGAACCTCCCTTGTGTACAATATATATATGGAACCTCCCTTGTGTACAGTATATATATGGAACCTTCCTTGTGTACAATATATATATGGAACCTCCCTTGTGTACAATATATATATGGAACCTCCCTTGTGTACAGTATATATGGAACCTTCCTTGTGTACAATATATATATGGAACCTCCCTTGTGTACAATATATATATGGAACCTCCCTTGTGTACAGTATATATATGGAACCTTCCTTGTGTACAGTATATATATGGAACCTTCCTTGTGTACAGTATATATATGGAACCTCCCTTGTGTACAGTATATATATGGAACCTTCCTTGTGTACAGTATATATATGGAACCTTCCTTGTGTACAGTATATATATATGGAACCTTCCTTGTGTACAGTATATATATGGAACCTTCCTTGTGTACAGTATATATATGGAACCTCCCTTGTGTACAGTATATATATGGAACCTTCCTTGTGTACAGTATATATATGGAACCTTCCTTGTGTACAGTATATATATGGAACCTTCCTTGTGTACAGTATATATATGGAACCTTCCTTGTGTACAGTATATATATGGAACCTCCCTTGTGTACAGTATATATGGAACCTTCCTTGTGTACAGTATATATATGGAACCTTCCTTGTGTACAGTATATATATATGGAACCTCCCTTGTGTGTATATAGAGCTCATATAGTTGTTGACATTTATCTCTCCCCATGTTACTGTATGTTTATATTATTATTGTATTTGCAACTCTCACCCCTCTGTTTTGATTTCGGGTTTTAGGGGACCGACCTGCTTTGGGTTTTATCCATTCGGCCCCATTCAGCCTACTGTTTTAAGACGTTTCTCCCCATGCAGGTATCAATTTTTTCCTGACGAGCGACAGCGAGCCATGGAGAGCCAGCGATACATGGAGAAATCCGGCTTCGAGACATTTTTCTACCGAATTTTTTTACAAATTAAGTCAGCTGTCTAAAACAGAATCCAAAATATGCTGGCTCGCTATCGCTCGCAAGTGTAAATCGACACCTGGATGAAGATAAACGTCTTAAATCAGTACGTTGAATAGGGTCGAATGGCTACTACCCAGAAAGAACAAAATGCGGGTCGGTCCCCTTAACATAACTTAATATACCCTTTTTCCTTAATATATGTACAGTGATTCCCCGATGAGTTTAATCCTATTATTCTATTATGTTGTATATGTCTTGTGATAGCTTTGTTAACGATGCCCTTTGTCTTTGTCTCTGTTGTTCTCTTTATCTCCTTTGTAATCGAAACTTATATTTATTTCAGTCTCGGTACGTATCATTCATCAGGTTCATGGGTTAATTCGATTGCATAATTATAACCCTTTCCAATAGGTGATGATTTCTTTGTTTACTTGTTACCGTCAGACAATATTTTTTTCAGTTTAGAAAGACCCTTTAGTGGTAATGTGTTCATCAAGCATGACTGAGCTTTCCTGGGTGTGAAGATCCATTAAGCTTAATAAAATAGCTTGATGGTGGTTAAGATATAGTTTTCATCTTAATGAAAGGTTTACTAACAATTATATTTTGCATAATTATTTTCATGTATCCAGGTGTTATGGGTTTGTGTTTCGTTATTGTTTTACTTTTTTCATATTATACCTATAGTTTCAAAATCATTGAACCCCTGATTATAAAGATACCCTAATTTAGGTTTCTCGTGACATACTTGTACAGTTCCCCACACATCCACCTGTTTCATGGCTATATTTAATTATATTATTTCACCTACTTAAGGGGCCCTCACACAATCAGGAGTGCTAGCTAGAGTCACTAGGAGTAGGGGAAAATTCGGACTCGCGGGCCTATTCGCGGTGATAATCGATGAATCCTAGTGACTAGCGACTCCTAGCGACTCCTGTTAGACTCCCACTTGCTCGCAGTGAAAATCGCTGACTCCTAGCGACTCCTAGTAACTCCTGTTAGACTCCCACTAGCTCTAACCCCTGACTGTGTGAGGGGCCCCTTTACTTATAATAAAATGGAAATCTAGAAAAGCAGACTTTAACCATCAACATAATAGTATAAGTTTGTAAGCTTTGTCATTATGTACGCACTAATATAAATAGGAGGATAATTAAATATTGTCCTGTACAATTCAGAAGTGTGGGCATCTGTACCTGGTGTTTTAAGGGGAGACTGGCCTTTTTGGGGGGTCTATTAATTAATTTTTCCTATATTTCTTAGTTTCCTTGCTAGACCTCCATCAATCTTAGAAACACCCACTAGACCCCCTTCAAGATAAATTTGTACATTTTTCGGTAGAAAAATTTGCAGGTCGAAGGCCGCTTCCTCTTAAAATTTCAGGCTCGCTTTGGCTCGCCAGAAAAAAGTCGACGTCTAAATGGCACGAAAGGCCTTAAAATTGACAATGAAATGGGGTGAAAGATATTAAAATCGCCAAACTAATGGGCCGAACGTCATACAATCGGAAAACAAGTGGGGCTAAACGCGAGGAAGAAGGGGGGACCAGAAAAACGGCCTGTCTCCCAATAAAGTTAAATACCTATAGATCTTTTATACAGTTGTCCCAGGTGGTGACGTTAAAGGGTTATACTGTTTATGCCTGTTGGTATTGTTGTTGTTGTTGTTGTTTTGTTATAGTGCTATATACATCTTTGGTGTCTTCAATTATATATCTATAATTTATTTTTGAGAAATGCATTGATCATTTAAACCTTTCCAATTAAATGTTCATCCCTTGTATAATTTCCACCCCAACATGTATAGGCTACTTGTACAGTTTTTAATGGCACATTATCTGTGTATACTGATATATATATATATATATATATATATATAATGGTATAACCTATTTTGCCTATTTTTCTAATGTACTACTTTAATATTTTACCACCCTTTCCTCATTTTTGCCTGCATCGTATTTATGAATTTTCTAAAAGTTATTTCTCCACCAGTAAGTCCTGTGTGTCTCCCCCTCTCCCCCCACCCCCCAGCTGTGTCAGGGGCGCGCCTCCCCCTCTCGCTACCTTTTGGGGCCTCCCTCATTGTCATAGGTACTAATAATGTCTGCCTGCCCCGTGGTCCGCTCTGTTTGGTCACCACCTTGTACCCTCGCTTACGCCTAGCTTACACCACCTGTATTTAGCGCAAGTCACATAAGCACTTTTCATTTGGTGTCACACGAGCCATTTTAAGGGAGCCCACCTCGCCTTTTTTCTCTTTCTCTCCCTCTCTTTTTGACTTGTATCCATTCGGCCCTATTCAGCCTTCTGTTTTAAGACGTTTACCCCCATCCAGGTGTCAATATTTTCCTGGTGAACGGTAGCGAGCCAGCATATATATATACCGGTATATTTTTTTTGAGAGCAAGCTAAATTTTTACATTTTTCGATAGAAAAATGTGTCCGGCGAAGCCGGATTTCCTTATACAGTACAATGCTGGCTCGCTACCGCTCGCCAGGATGATATCGACACCTGGATGGGGATAAACATCTTAAAACAGTTGGCTGAATGGGGCCAAATGGATACAAGCCAAGGAAAGAGAGAAAGATAAAAAAAAAAGCCGGTGATCCCCCTTAAGCACGAGTCACATAAAGCACTTTTCATTTGGTGTCACACGAGCCATTGTATTGCCAGAATTACATGAGCAGTTTCATTCATCCAGAACTAGATTAACCTACAATTATATAGGCCCCCCCCCCCCCATGTACTAGCTAATTTTGATTTTTTTTTTTTTTTTACCATTTTTGTTCATACTACATGGCCTTATTTAAGATAGAAATAAAGGAAAGCCATACCAAATCCTCTCGCTTTAAGGGGAGATCTCCACTTGAGGGATTTTTTGCTTGACCTCTTTCTCCCTCATGTTTAGCCCCATTGCTTTTGATATTATAAAACGTTTGCCCCATTAGTTTAGCGATTTTAAGAACTTTCACCCCATATTAAGACCTTTCGTGCAATTCAGGTGTCGATTTTATCCTGGCGAGCGATAGCGAGCCTGTAATTTAAGAGGAATCGGCCTTCGGCCGGGACATTTTTCTACCGAAAAATGTACAAATTTATCTTGAAAGGTACTCAAGGGGGTGTAATTTTAAGCTTAATGGAGGTCTAGGGAACAAACTAAATACCTCCCCTTAAGTTAATAATAACCTAATGGGGTAATAGCAATAATCCACCACTCTCACTGCAGCACTCCCTGGTATAAAGCTTTATTCCTGTGTCTATATTCATTTTGTAACAGCAATGATTTTTGGGGATTAACTTCATCTCGTATGGGGTATGTCCATAACTCGCAGATAATTTGTATTTATTAATATACTGTAAATGTCGCTAGCACTCGACGGGTTAAGGGGAGATTTCCACTCGAGGGATTTTTTTCTGGACACCTTTCTCCCTCATGTTTAGCCCCATTGCTTTTGAGATTTTAAGACATTCGCCCTAGTAGTCTGGACATTTTGAGACATTTTGCCCCATTTCTGTCAATTTTAAGACCTTTCGTGCCATTAAGGTGTCGATTTTTTCCTGGCGAGCGATAGCGAGCCTGTAATTTAAGAGCAATCGGCCTCCGCCTGGGACATTTTTCTACCGAAAAATGTACAAATTTATCTTGAAAGGGGATCTAGGGGGTGTAATTTTAAGCTTGATGAAAACGTAGGGAACAAACTAAATACCTCCCCTTAACATACTGTGAATGTCGCTAGCACTCGACGGGTTAAGCCTCGGGTTCAGGGGTGCCTCTGTCTGGGAGCAGCTTGGTGTCAACATAAATTATAGGATAACCGACTGGTGGTTTGGGAATGGTATGCCTCGCTTCATCATTGTTTAATATAAGCCAACATAGCACATTTTGACTCCGATTAAGGGGAGGTTTGTAGTTTGTTCCTTAGACCTCCATCAACCTTAAAATTACACCCCCTTGACCCCCTTTCAAGATACGTTTGTACATTTTTCGGTAGAGAAATGTCCCGGCCGAAGGCCGGTTCCTCTTAAATTACAGGCTCACTATCGCTCGCCAGGACAAAATCGACACCTAAATGGCACGAAAGGTCTTAAAATTGACAGAAATGGGGCAAAGGTTCTTAAAATCGACAAAATAATGGGTCGGACGTCTTACAATCTCAAAACTAATGGGACTAAACATGAGGGAGAAGGGTCCAGAAAAAATACACCCTCAAATGAAAATCTCCCCTTTAAGTGCCTCGAATACAATTCACCAGTAAATTAAGTCGCCCGGCTTATTGATGGCAATTATGAGCTTTATCATATTATATCCTTCTGTTTAGATGAATTACTTGATATGAGTGGGCGGGTGCCCAACCCCGAAATGAGTTGAAATAGGGGAGCTATCCCCCAAGCCAAAGGCGGCTTTCTAGGGCCTTTCCTAGCTGATGCCGAGAGGATTTGGTTCTAGTCATGTGGTGATGGGCTGGTCTATCAGAGTGAGAGCTGAGCGATCTCTGCCATACCCATAGCTTACTCTGACTGTTCCTTTTACTTATATATTTTCTAGATCTCAAGTGACGGCGTCTCTTCCGTGGATTGACCTCTCTACTGCCAACCTAGAGGTTGGCAGATTGGGAGCCAAAGCGTCACATTTTTCCTTTGCCCCTCAACTTTCCCTTCATAATTGCTTAGGGCCGTGGGTGGGAATTTGGTTTCCCGGGCGTTTCCGCACCCTCCTCAGCTCCCCGCCTTGGAGTGGCTTCGGTCACCTGGGCTTTATTAGTGGTAAGCAGGGAGGATTGTGTGGGGGCTCTCGGTTATGGCCTTGGTCTTGGTCGGGACCTTGGGGCGGCTCGGCCAGACATCCTGGGGAACAACAACAAACTTAATGGGGCTAAACATGAGGAAGAAGGGGGACCAGAAAAACGACCCATCTCCCCTTAAGTAAAGTGCTTGTGTGACTCGGGCTATATAGTAACGCTTTGGCTCTTGGTAACATATTTTAGTATATTCATTTTGACGAGCCGAAAACTGACCTCCAGCCTTTTGCAACTCAGGGAGAGCTGGTACCGTTGCCCACATAAGTTCTGTTCCTCATTGTGATCCTATGTGTGAAAGCAAAATAGTATAATTGAATTGCGAGTGTGGTTTCTTTTAATTATCAGTTGACTAATCGGATGAGTTAACCACTGCATACACTGCATACAATCATGAGTTAACCACTGCATACACTGCATACAATCATGCGCATCATATTTCCATTTGTAAGATCAGGGAGAGGAACAGACCTTATGTGGGCAACTGCAAACGGTATGTCCAGTCGCGCCTGCAAACATCGATAATAAACACAAATACAATAATTATGTAGGTTTCTGATGGATAGATGGTATGTTGAATTTGGTTTTATGTATTTACAAAATTACTACAATCGTATTATAGCTGGTTATTCTTCTAAATATCGATGTCTACAGCTCCAACTTCCTTATAGAATGAAACTCGCAAGTAGACAATTGACCACTTGCGTTTTCAGACTATAAGGCAGATGGAGCTATAGACATCAATTAATATTATCAGAATTCCAGCTAAAATACGGTTGTGGCACGTTTATAAATACATAAAACTAAATTCACCATACTTTCCATCTATCACAAAGCTACATTATTATTGCCTTTCTCTTTTATATCGATGCTTACGGCTCCAGCTTCTTTGTAGCCTGAATCCTGCAAGTGGTCATATCCTTATTGAGTTAGCAGAGGATGGGGTCAGGATTTATAGACTCGTAATTTTGAATACACTTTAATGATTTGTTATCACTGCATAATCTGATATTTGGTAATGCTTTGGCACTCAGTATTTAATCTGAGAATTAGTAATGCTTTGTAATAACTTTGAGAGCTGCTAATATTGTATTGGTCAGTAAATATTGATAATTATTATTGCATTATACCTCAGTACCTTTGTAATTCACTACCCAATGCTGCTGAATACTTTTTTTTTTTTTAAATAATGCTTTCCTGCAAAGTACCTACAGTATCTTGTCACTCAGTACATGCAGTGTTGCTCGATACTCGCTTTATTGCTCAATACCTGCTTTGTCACTAATTATCGTCGTGTACTCAGAGCGTGCCTAGGAACTGTTAGAGTCAGTCACCAGTTGCTTGTAAACCAACACTTGCATTTGTTATCACCACTTGTTTGTGATTGTGTATCATGGTATAGAGTCTGTATTTGTTACGTTTGAATTAGTAGCCTACCTGCTTTTGGATCCGTACTGTCTAGGTAACTCGGTAAATGCATTATGAATCGGGAATATGTTATGCAATAGGAGTTCGGACTGTTTTATGAATTCGTATCTACATTGTGAACAGTGATTCTCCGTGTCTCAGTAGGGACTTGCATTTACACTCAATATATCATGGAACTCAGTACTGTCTTTTAACTCAGTACTTGCATCTTGAATCAGTACTATACCCTGTTCCAAAGTGGTAGTTCAGACATTGTGAACCCGAACCTCTATAACGCGTAAAGGGCCAGAGCAATGGGCTGTAAATTTCCACACCTGTTTTCTGGTTGACCCCTCCAAAATGGTAGAAAAGGGCCAGAGCAATGGGCTGTAAATTTCCACACCTGTTCTCTGGTTGACCCCTCCAAAATGGTGGAAATATTAGCTCGATAACCCAAGTCGTTTGTGAGGTACAGAGATCAATGTTCCAAGAGTGTCGGGCTACTTATTTGGAACAGGATATAGCTTATAAACCAGCACATGCCTCGTGGAGTAGCCTACCCTTTGATTACTTGGCCACCTATCACCTTTGAGAGACTATAGATTCTGTGTAAGGTCTCTCTTCTCACTCGCGGCCCTGCTGAACTACAGTAGGTATCGCATCCCTACTACATCAGACAATAAAGTGAGTTTTGTTAAATAAACCGGCTATAGTACTGATTGTGTCACTATTGGGGCTAAGCATGTGGGAGAAAGGGGTCCTGAAAACCCCTCCTTAAACTCTCCACTTTTTCTATCCGTCTTTCTGCAGTGCATTCTTGTGTCATTCCAAAACATCTGGCAACTTTTATTATTATTAATTATTCATTTATTATTCTATTATTCCTGCGTCATTCCTAAATATCTGGCAACTTTTATTATTATTCATTATTCTTTCATTATCTTTTTATTATTCTTGTGTTATTCCTAAACATCTTATACAACTTTTGTTATTATTCATTATTATTGTATTATTCTTGTCATTCTTAAACATCTTATACAACTTTTATTATTATTCATTATTATTGTATTATTCTTGTGTCATTCCTAAACATCTTATACAACTTTTGTTATTATTCATTATTATTGTATTATTCTTGTGTCATTCTTAAACATATTATACAACTTTTATTATTATTCATTATTATTGTATTATTCTTGGTGTCATTCCTAAACATCTTATACAACTTTCATTATTATTCATTATTATTGTATTATTATTGTGTCATTCCTAAACATCTTATACAACTTTTATTATTATTCATTATTCTTGTATTATTCTTGTGTCATTCCCCATAGCTGGGGGTGGCCGACTCGAGACAGAGCCCGAAAAAAGTTCTAATTCTTAGGGTCTGGAACCACTTTCGCATTCCCTCGCCCCTTACTCTGTCTCGTCTAGTAGGTGAACTTTACTATACTGTATTAAATATTTAGTTTGCAAGTTTTACATTTTAAAGTATATTTCAGTGATTTGTCCCATGGGCTGGATGATTCAATAATAATGGGAAATTGAATAAAAGCAAATCGCATTAAGAGTGAGCGGCTTAAGGGGAGGTTGGTCGTTTTTTCTAGATCCCCTTCTCCCCCATTACTTTTCAGATGTTAAGATGTTTGCCCCATTAGTTTGTCGATTTTAAGACCTTGCGCCCCATTTCCTTATCAATATTAAGACCTTTCGTGCTATCTAGGTGTCGATTTTTTATTCCTGGCTAACGATAGTGAGCCTGTAATTTTGGAAGAACGGGAAATTTTTTACCGAAAATTTTACAAATTAATCTAGAAGGGGGATCTAATTTTTTTTTTTTTTAAAGTTTGATGGAGGTCTAAGGAGGAAACTAAACAAAAAAACAAAAAACGACTACAAAATTAACCATCCGCCTTTAAATCAGCCCGCTGGAAAATACTGTACCAAATTATTCGAGTCCAGTTCGGTTTTGGTAATGTACACTCGGGGGTATGTTACTAGGAAAAGTGCTTATCCCTCAGAGTATTAGTCAGTGTCCGAAACTTTGTGAAATATCTGACAAGACTTATTAACCTCGACTGTACACTGTCACAAGCAAGGCTATAACAAGGTGTTACGTCCTGGGATATATAAACACTGGGCTCTTTCTATTGGACTAGGTATGCGGCAACAAGCAACAACGGAAAACGCTAGATCCAACCCTTATCTATAAACCCAGGCAACAAACCACCCTAAACCGTCAAGAGTCCTGCCTGGACAACGAGGTATCCTATGACTCGGTTACAGGGTGCACACACTATAGACTGCTGATAGTCAAGCAGGCTATATAAAAGATCATACAATTAAGTTGACTTAAAGCTTCAAGGAAAAGATAGATAACAGAATTAAATTGCAGAAACAATTTAATAACAAACTAGAAGAAAGTACATTTAATGTTACGTTAATTAATACAACTAAACACCCCTGCGTGAAAGAAGGTGAAAGCAAACAGTCCTCAAAACATCGTACAGGTAGACAAGATGCGGGTCTCTAAACTGCATGCGGCTACTGTAGGATCTGATGCTTAGCAAAGAAAGTACGTTACGGATTTAGAGAACTCTTAACTCATAAGCAGGAATAAATACTAGTGATAGGACATACAGTGTATAATGGCATAGGTATAATTAAATAAAGGCAGCAACTCGCAACATAACCACATACAGGTGTGCTTCTCACTCTTAGTCAGGCAAGCCTGCTCGGACAGAGTCTCTAAGCCACACCCTGACTCACAATGCTCACAAAAACGGTAAACTGTGGCACAATAACAAGCATACAGAGATAATAAACCCCTAGCTGTTAATCTGCCAGGTGGCAGAGGTCTAGCTGGAAGGATATAGGCTTCGGATACCCGGGCTGAGCCACCTGCTCTAGCCTAGGGACGTTCCCAGGTCTGTGCGCCAAATTACTCTAATTGAAAGGGTGCTCTCTTGAGAGACTCAGATCGCAAGTATCTGACTCTCTCCTGGCGACCCTAAAACAAAAGCAAGACGTGCTAGTGCAGTGCTGAGTGGACTAGGCAATGGCCCTCACACAACACAATGCTAGACACACAGGGACACAGACAAGAAAATGCCCCCAGACTCCCACGGGTATCCTAGTAAAGTCGTGCAGGTCCACGGGACTCGCACCAGCAGACTTTACTTAAAGGATCGCAAAAAGCCTCGCCTCCGGTCTAGCCCCTGCTAACCTGACACAAGAACACACTAGCAAGCATGAAACCACCAAATATAAGACAACAAAAAAG
The DNA here is from genome assembly GCA_032716605.1 of Paralithodes platypus. NCBI lineage: Eukaryota > Metazoa > Arthropoda > Malacostraca > Decapoda > Lithodidae > Paralithodes > Paralithodes platypus. The sequence goes on along the minus strand of CM064486.1, from coordinate 10,888,428 downwards.
CTTCCTAGGTCTCATTAACAATTACATCCCTGCATAAGGCCCAAAATCCTATCTAGTTATCTGAGAGCTCGTCGTTAATACAATAATAGATATAAGGTCTATCAAGGGGATGGGATAATTAAATAGATTGGTGAAGTAGTGGAAAGAAGGTATACAAAGTAAGAGAGAACGTTTCTAAGTGGGGTTGAGAGGGATAAATATCAAGGGGGTCCGAAGGGTACGACAATGAGGTGAGCTCTGAGTCTTGAATCTGTCTAGACCCCCCCCCCCCCCCCCTAGGCATGCAGCATACATCCCAGGCTTGGCAACACAACACAGTTGCCTGGTCAAAATCCTCTACCCCGTGCGTGAGTCGAAACTAAGCCTAACGTTGCAATCAAATGCATGTGGCAGCGCTTCAGACTCGTCCCAAGCTGGTCTCTCCGCGCGAAGCAACGTCCCAAGCCGGTCTCTCTCTCCCGCTCGTCTCTTCCCGCTCTCACTAGACTTACATCTTATATATTATAATGAAACAATCAACTATAGAGAATAAAATATACTAAGATGCGTTGGTTAAGAATAAGGGCAACTTCAAGCTGTGAAACAACATAAGAATATCCCAGACATTAGTTATCCTGTCAAGGTTGCCATTTGTTATGTCCTGGGATATATAAACACTGGGCTCTTTCTATTAGACTTGGTATGCGGCAACAAGCAACAACGGAAAACGCTAGATCCAACCCTTATCTATAAACCCAGGCAACAAACCACCCTAAACCGTCAAGAGTCCTGCCTGGACAACGAGGTATCCTATGACTCGGTTACAGGGTGCATGCACTATAGACTGCTGATAGTCAAGCAGGCTATATAAAAGATCACACAATTAAGTTAAGCTTCAAGGAAAAGATAGATAACGGAATTAAATTGCAGAAACAATTTAATAATAAACTAGAAGAAAGTACATTTAACGTTACGTTAATTAATACAACTAATCACCCCTGCGTGAAAGAAGGTGAAAGCAAACAGTCCTCAAAACATCGTACAGGTAGACGAGATGCGGGTCTCTAAACTGCATGCGGCTACTGTAGGATCTGATGCTTAGCAAAGAAAGTACGTTACGGATTTAGAGAACTCTTAACTCATAAGCAGGAATAAATACTAGTGATAGGACATACAGTGTATAATGGGATAGGTATAATTAAATAAAGGCAGCAACTCGCAACATAACCACATACAGGTGTGCTTCTCACTCTTAGTCAGGCAAGCCTGCTCGGACAGAGTCTCTAAGCCACACCCTGACTCACAATGCTCACAAAAACGGTAAACTGTGGCACAATAACAAGCATACAGAGATAATAAACCCCTAGCTGTTAGTCTGCCAGGTGGCAGAGGTCTAGCCGGAAGGATATAGGCTTCGAATACCCGGGCTGAGCCACCTGCTCTAGCCTAGGGACGTTCCCAGGTCTGTGCGCCAAATTACTCTAATTGAAAGGGTGCTCTCTTGAGAGACTCAGATCGCAAGTATCTGACTCTCTCCTGGCGACCCAAAAACAAAAGCAAGACGTGCTAGCGCAGTGCTGAGTGGACTAGGCAATGGCCCTCACACAACACAACGCTAGACACACAGGGACACAGACAAGAAAATGCCCCCAGACTCCCACGGGTATCCTAGTAAAGTCGTGCGGGTCCACGGGACTCGCACCAGCAGACTTTACTTAAAGGATCGCAAAAAGCCTCCCCTCCGGTCTAGCCCCTGCTAACCTGACACAAGAACACACTAGCAAGCATGAAACCACCAAATATGAGACAACAAAAAAAGCTTCCTAGGTCTCATTAACAATTACATCCCTGCATAAGGCCCAAAATCCTATCTAGTTATCTGAGAGCTCGTCGTTAATACAATAATAGATATAAGGTCTATCAAGGGGATGGGATAATTAAATAGATTGGTGAAGTAGTGGAAAGAAGGTATACAAAGTAAGAGAGAACGTTTCTGAGTGGGGTTGAGAGGGATAGATATCAAGGGGGTCCGAAGGGTACGACAATGAGGTGAGCTCTGAGTCTTGAATCTGTCTGGACCCCCCCCCCCCCTAGGCCTGCAGAATACATCCCAGGCTTGGCAACACTCAACACAGTTGCCTGGTCAAAATCCTCTACCCCTTTGCGTGAGTCGAAACTAAGCCTAACGTTGCAATCAAATGCATGTGGCAGCGCTTCAGGCTCGTCCCAAGCTGGTCTCTCCACGCGAAGCAACGTCCCAAGCCGGTCTCTCTCTCCCGCTCGTCTCTTCCCGCTCTCACTAGACTTACATCTTATGTATTATAATGAAACAATCAACTATCGAGAATAAAATATACTAAGATGCGTTGGTTAAGAATAAGGGCAGCTTCAAGCTGTGAAACAACATAAGAATATCCCAGACATTAGTTACATTGTCGTAGGATATATACAAAGGGAAAGCCTGCCGGCCGGCTACCACCAACCGGTTTCTAAACGGCTGGGCAGCCGACGCGCGCGCATGCCCGCACGTGGCTACTATGCAGAAGCGTCACACCTCCCCTAAGATATAAGACCCTTGACTAAGTTCTTCATATCTAACAGAAAGCTTCTCATAGTACCACACACTGTTGCGACACAAGGCACTATATATAAAAAAATAAATAAAGACTGTTGCGCTCCACCGAGCAAGTTCAACTAACTCAGCGACAATAAGCGAAAACATTCAACTTAGATACTGCTACAACATCTTATACAAAATTCTACACGTTATAAAAAATAAAGAGTTTTTATAAGGTTTTTGCTTTTTTAATTTGTTTTTTCGGCTGAACTACAGTGACAGCCTATTTTCCTCCACATTCAACCCTCAATCCTGTGGCAGTCTAACCAACATCATCCACCCTTGATAGACAATCCGCTATCACGTTATCAGAACCGGCAATATGGCGTATGTCCAGATTATACTCCTGAAGCATGAGTGACCACCTGGTCAGCCTCATATTCCGGTTATGAAACTGATTCAAGAATTTCAGAGGGTGATGATCGGTATAAACCACTACGACTGGTCCGAAAGCAGGAACATATACATCGAAGTGCCTGAGCGCCAGCACTATCGCCAGGAGTTCTTTTTCAATTACAGAGTAATTCCTTTGTGCACTATTGAATTTTTTACTGTAAAAACTCACTGGATGTTCGATACCTTCATCATCTGTCTGTAACAAGACAGCCCCAGACCCTACGCCACTGGCATCAGTCGCCAGCTGAAAAGCTCTGCTGAAGTCCGGGGCCCTGAGTATGGGGTGGGTACATAACAGGTGTTTCACCAAGAAAAAGGCCTCTGCACACTCAGGAAACCACCGGAACTTCTTGTCCTTAGATAATAAGTCAGTTAAAGGTGCAAGTACAGTCGAATAGCCTTTGATGAAGCGACGATAATAGCCTATCATACCTAGAAACCGCATGATTTGTTTCTTAGTCGTAGGCTGGGGAAACTGATCGATGGCTTTGATCTTTGTCTGTGGAGGGCACACCTGACCCATCCCCACCTCGAACCCCAGATACAAAACCTGGCAAGGTCGCCATTTGTTACGTCCTGGGATATATACACACTGGGCTCTTTCTATTGGACTAGGTATGCGGCAACAAGCAACAACGGAAAATGCTAGATCCAACCCTTATCTATAAACCCAGGCAACAAACCACCCTAAACCGTCAAGAGTCCTGCCTGGACAACGAGGTATCCTATGACTCGGTTACAGGGTGCACGCACTATAGACTGCTGATAGTCAAGCAGGCTATATAAAAGATCACACAATTAAGTTGACTTAAAGCTTCAAGGAAAAGATAGATAACGGAATTAATTGCAGAAACAATTTAATAACAAACTAGAAGAAAGTACATTTAACGTTATGTTAATTAATACAACTAAACACCCCTGCGTGAAAGAAGGTGAAAGCAAACAGTCCTCAACAGCATCGTACAGGTAGACAAGATGCGGGTCTCTAAACTGCATGCGGCTACTGTAGGATCTGATGCTTAGCAAAGAAAGTACGTTACGGATTTAGAGAACTCTTAACTCATAAGCAGGAATAAATACTAGTGATAGGACATACAGTGTATAATGGCATAAAATAATTAAATAAAGGCAGCAACTCGCAACATAACCACATACAGGTGTGCTTCTCACTCTTAGTCAGGCAAGCCTGCTCAGACAGAGTCTCTAAGCCACACCCTGACTCACAATGCTCACAAAAACGGTAAACTGTGGCACAATAACAAGCATACGGAGATAATAAACCCCTAGCTGTTAATCTGCCAGGTGGCAGAGGTCTAGCTGGAAGGAGATAGGCTTCGGATACCCGGGCTGAGCCACCTGCTCTAGCCTAGGGACGTTCCCAGGTCTGTGCGCCAAATTACTCTAATTGAAAGGGTGCTCTCTTGAGAGACTCAGATCGCAAGTATCTGACTCTCTCCTGGCGACCCTAAAACAAAAGCAAGACGTGCTAGCGCAGTGCTGAGTGGACTAGGCAATGGCCCTCACACAACACAATGCTAGACACACAGGGACACAGACAAGAAAATGCCCCCAGACTCCCACGGGTATCCTAGTAAAGTCGTGCGGGTCCACGGGACTCGCACCAGTAGACTTTACTTAAAGGATCGCAGAAAGCCTCCCCTCCGGTCTAGCCCCTGCTAACCTGACACAAGGACACACTAGCAAGCATGAAACCACCAAATATGAGACAACAAAAAAGATTCCTAGGTCTCATTAACAATTACATCCCTGCATAAGGCCCAAAATCCTATCTAGTTATCTGAGAGCTCGTCGTTAATACAATAATAAATATAAGGTCTATCAAGGGGATGGGATAATTAAATAGATTGGTGAAGTAGTGGAAAGAAAGTATACAAAGTAAGAGAAAACGTTTCTAAGTGGGGTTGAGAGGGATAGATATCAAGGGGGTCCGAAGGGTACGACAATGAGGTGAGCTCTGAGTCTTGAATCTGTCTGGACCCCCCCCTAGGCATGCAGAATACATCCCAGGCTTGGCAACAATCAACACAGTTACCTGGTCAAAATCCTCTACCCCGTGCGTAAGTCGAAACTAAGCCTAACGTTGCAATCAAATGCATGTGGCAGCGCTTCAGGCTCGTCCCAAACTGGTCTCTCCGCGCGAAGCAACGTCCCAAGCCGGTCTCTCTCTCCCGCTCGTCTCTTCCCGCTCTCACTAGACTTACATCTTATATATTATAATGAAACAATCAACTATCGAGAATAAAATATACTAAGATGCGTTGGTTAAGAATAAGGGCAGCTTCAAGCTGTGAAACAACATAAGAATATCCCAGACATTAGTTACACTGTCGTAGGATATATAGTAAGGGAAAGCCTGCCGGCCGGCTACCACCAGCCGGTTTCTAAACGGCTGGGCAGCCGACGCGTGCGCATGCCCGCACGTGGTTACTATGCAGAAGCGTCACACCTCCCTCAAGATATAGGACCCTTGACTAAGTTCTTCATATCTAACAGAAAGCTTCTCATAGTACCACACACTGTTGCGACACAAGGCACTATATATATAAAAAAAAAAAAAAAGACTGTTGCGCTCCACCGAGCAAGTTCAACTAACTCAGCGACAATAAGCGAAAACATTCAACGTAGATACTGCTACAACATCTTATACAAAATTCTACACGTTATAAAAAATAAAGAGTTTTTATAAGGTTTTTGCTTTTTTAATTTGTTTTTTTCGGCTGAACTACAGTGACAGCCTATTTTCCTCCACACTCAACCCTCAATCTTGTGGCAGTCTAACCAACATCATCCACCCTTGATAGACAATCCGCTATCACGTTATCAGAACCGGCAATATGGCGTATGTCCAGATTATACTCCTGAAGCATGAATGACCACCTGGTCAGCCTCATATTCCGGTTATGAAACTGATTCAAGAATTTCAGAGGGTGATGATCGGTATAAACCACTACGACTGGTCCGAAAGCAGGAACATATACATCGAAGTGCCTGAGCGCCAGCACTATCGCCAGGAGTTCTTTTTCGATTACAGAGTAATTCCTTGGTGCACTATTGAATTTTTTACTGTAAAAACTCACTGGATGTTCGATACCTTCATCATCTGTCTGTAACAAGACAGCCCCAGCCCCTACGCCACTGGCATCAGTCGCCAGCTGAAAAGCTCTGCTGAAGTCCGGGGCCCTGAGTATGGGGTGGGTACATAACAGGTGTTTTACCAAGGAAAACGCCTCTGTACACTCAGGAGACCACCGGAACTTCTTGTCCTTAGATAATAAGTCAGTTAAAGGTGCAAGTACAGTCGAATAGCCTTTGATGAAGCGACGATAATAGCCTATCATACCTAGAAACCGCATGATTTGTTTCTTAGTCGTAGGCTGGGGAAACTGATCGATGGCTTTAATCTTTGTCTGTGGAGGGCACACCTGACCCATCCCACCTCGAACCCCAGGTACAAAACTGTGGCTTTGACAAAATCGCACTTACCCAGGTTTACCACCAAACCTGCTTCATTCAGTTTCTTAAAAAGCTGTCCGATGTGAGTACAGTGACTGTTTTAATCATCGTTGTATATTATGACATCATCTAGGTACACCGTACAGTTGGGAATGTCGGCTACAATGTCGTTCATTAATTTCTGAAACGTTGCAGGGGCATTTTCAGCCCGTATGGCATAACATGGCAACGATATGTGGCACCGTCCACCACAAACCCACACACCTCTCGTGCTCGCTCAGACAAGGGCACTTGCCAATATCCCTTAACAAGGTCTATCTTAGTGAGGAACTTGGCTTTTCCTATCTTATCCACACTGTCGTCCACGCGAGGGAGAGGGTAGGCATTTGTGGGGGTTAAACCATTCAACCTGCAGAAATCTATACAAAACTGCACCTTGCCATCTGATTTTGGCTGCAGTGTGACTGGGGAAGTCCACCTTACTGCACCCTCAGAAATCAGCCCACATTTCAGCATATAATCCAGCTCTTCCCTAAGTGCTGGTAATTTAATAGGGGGAACACGGTATGGCACTGATTTAAAGGGCGGGTGGTCCCCAATATCGACATCGTGCACCGCTTGAGTAGTGAGGCCAGGATGCTCTGCGAAAACAGCTGGGTTTGAATCAAACAAGTGCTGCACAGCTACACGTTGTTGCTCAGGCAGGTGCAATATCAACTCGTGAGCCACTTGTCTAGAATTCCTCGCCCACTGATCCGCGGAAACATGACAATCCCAATTATCCTCCCCCGCAGCTTGACTGTCCCTTCCTTCTCCACCACGATCGCTGCAGATCAAACACCGGGACAGTGAGAGGCTCTCGGAGGGGCGCCTCACATACTCTTTCATCAGATTTACATGGTAAAGTTGGTTCTTTTTCTTACGATCAGGAGTAGCTACTAAATAGTCTAGATCAGAAACCTTCCTTACAACCCGATACGGACCAGAATACTTGGCAGACAAGGGGTGTCCCACCAGAGGCAGTAGTATCAGTACCTCATGATCTACTTCAAACTCCCTCAGCTTCACCTTCTGGTCGTATCTGTCCTTCATCTGAGCTTGTGAACTCTTAAGGTTCCGACCTGCTACCTCCAGGATCTTTAGCATTCTCTCACGGCTTTCAACAACATACTTTAGAAGCGAGCATGGCTTTGTGACTCCCTCCCAGATCTCCTTGACTATGTGGAGGGGCCCCCTGACCCTGTGTCCAAAAACCAACTCGTTCGGGCTAAATCCCAAGCTCTCCCCAGGTACTTCTCTCGCAGCAAATAAAATGTATGGGAGACCTAGATCCCAGTCCTTCCCATTTTCCATGCAATAACACCGCAACATCCTCTTGAGAGTCGAGTGCCACCTTTCCAAAACTCCCTGACTCTCGGGATGGTAGGCAGATGACACCACAGACACTATCGCATGTTGCTGCATGGTCTGCTTAAACAGAGCAGAAGTAAAATTGGATCTCTGATCAGACTGGATCTCCTGAGGGTAGCCATAACGAGAGAAATAGACAAGTAGGTTTTTGACAACAGTCTTAGCCATCCCGTTGCCGCATGGGGTAAGCATCTGGATACCGTGTTGCTACATCCATTACATTAGTAAAAAACTTATTGCCGGCACTAGGGGGGGGCAATGGGCCAACCATATCGATAACTACTTTGCTGAAGGGCGGCCCAATGACAGGGATGGGTTGTAACGGGGCTCTCGGGATGAACCTGATTGGGTTTCCCAACAACTTGACAAGTGTGACACTGTGACACCCATGACACGACACTCGCCTTTAACCCAGGCCACCAGAAAAGCTTGCTCAGAGCTGCCTCCGTCTTACGTGCCCCCAGGTGCCCTGCCAAAGGCACATCATGAGCTAATCTCAATAAGCTCTCACGGCACACTCTCGGTACTACTAACTGGTCCACTAATCCTGACCCGCCATCCCACTTTTCTTGGGATCCTGAGTCTCCGATACAAGATCCCCTCGGACAAGAAAATATCACCAGGCTGCGCATCCCCATCGCTCTCCAGTTCGACAGCACCATTACCACACTCCCTGACTTCCGGATCTTCCAGCTGCAAGGAACATATATCAGCAGGTGCAAGATTATCCAGGTTCATCTTAAATAATTTATTTCCACCTCCAATGTCCCGCTGAGCCATCCTTTCCTCACGCTGCGCATAACGATGCTGTCGCAGAGTCTCTTCCTGCCCTGCACCTGCACTAGCGGTGGCCGGGCCCCGGGGCCCTCTCCAGACTCTAACATAGGTGCCAATAATGAGTCACCAAGAAACACTGCCGGCTCAAAACTCTCTAATTGACCAACACTTCCCGTTTCCTGTGGACCTTTCCTCCGCGGTTTGTTAGACTGAGGTGGTGGCTGCAAGGCTCCGGATGTCTGAGAACGCGTCACAACACACGCCATGGTTTGTACGCTACACTTCTCAACCCACTCCTGTTCCTCCCTACTAACGTCGGCCGCCTTCTCGGCAACGACCAAGGGTGAAACCTTAGAAGCAGGCACCGCAAAGTCGTTGCCGAGGAGGAGGTCGACGCCCCCAACAGGCAAGTTCTCTACAATTCCTACATCCAGCTCCTTCGCCACACTACCCACCTCCAGCTCCATCCGTACCAGCGGGTAGGACTTCGTAGCGTTGATCCCCTGAACTACCACCACCCGAGCAACGTTAATCGGTCTACCAGTAAAGTTCTTTAACAAGGTCTGAGAAGCCCCCGTATCACGCAATATCTTAACTCCTCGCCTTTCGCCAGCCCACCTCACAAAACCATGCCCTCTATGACCCCCAAAGACGTCGCGGACAGGGTTCGAGCCTTCCGGACTCTTGAACACAGGCTGTGTCCCACCCTCTGACGAACTACCCTTGGCAAACTCAGAAGATATAGGCGACACCCCTATGCTGCGGGCCAATGACACAACCTTGTTTGGTGGCTTGTTCGGACAAGCATTTGCAAAGTGACCCTCCTTGTGACATGCGAAGCACTCTTTACTCTTTGGTTTTCCTTGGGAGTGGGAGGTACCATTAGACTTCTTATACGGGACGGTATTTGGTTTATGTTCAGTTTTATTGTCAGTGCTAGATGGTTTTGTGTATTTATGTGTATCAAAATTCTTGGGAAGGGGAGGGGTACGATCCTTTGCACCGGACTCACTCCTAGCTGCTGCTCCGCACCCTCGAATTAATGACAGTCGGAGGTCAGCCATTTCTCCTGCCTCCTGGAGAGTTCTAGGATTTTTTTCCTTTATATTTATTGTTAAGTCCCCGCCTGTGCACTTAAAGAACTGCTCCAAGAGAACCAGCTCACTCAACTCCTCAAAAGTAGCTGCCCTCTCAGGACGCAGCCAATGTAGGAGTGCAACAGTCAAGTCCCGGGATAGTTCTAGGAAGGTACTATCCTTTTACTTAGTATCACCCCGAATGTGCAAGCGGTAAGTTTCTGGTTGTAAATCATAGGACCGTAGCACAGCCTTCTTTAGATCATCCTAAACTACACAGGACTCTAAAAGGATAGTGAAACATACGCTTTTAGCCCCTTTCCTAGGAGGTCTTGATTGAACAATAATGCTGCCCACTTTTCTTGAGGCACACTGGTGTTACTGACACTTCTTCTCAAAGTCGCATATGAAAAAAAAAACTCAGCCACACATAAATTCATCGAACAAACAGGAATAGTTTAAGCAGGTGCGGACAAATGATTGGTTCAAGAGCTATGTTACCTCCCCCAATATTTCGCCCCTGGTTACCTCCACGCGAGATCTCTCCAGCTCCCTGTCAGCCCAGATTACCTAGTAGAACTCTGCCTCGCAGTTCAGCCTTTCGTATAGCTGTTTCTGTCTGCAGGCCTCAGCCTGAGCTTTAGGCAAACCTCAGCCTGAGCATATCTAGAAACCAGTCATGCAGCCTGAACCTGAACTGTCTTTCGGCAGGCCTCAACCTTGGCCATCTCAAGCCGAAACAACAAAATCTGGAGTCAACCCTTGAGGAGGGGAAGGTTTGCATTTAATCGAGAGGGTCCCTGTGATTGAATTCCACGCATGCCATTGACCACATCAACCTGGGAAGGTATGTACTAAATTCAGGCAACCCTGTACGTTTGATATGGGGGGATTTAGAGTGGAGGGGGGGGGCTGGGGACCGGGGCCCCCAGTCGGCCTTCTCCACCAGATCTCTCCCTTATAAACCCAATATCAAAGTCTCTCAGATGATTCTTTCCTCATGCACACTTACTAAACCCTGGTGACCCATGAAGACCTGCCACCACACTTGTAAGCTATAATTATTCAGCTTCAACACCACTGGCACCGGTAAGGTGGCACCTCTAAAAATCTTATAGCACCCTCCTCGCTATCAAGTAGCACTCCACAGGTCTGTCTCCCTCCGAGCCCGTATTCTGGGACCTGAACCCATCACTGTGTTCGGATGTATTAGACATGTTGTGTACTGCAGTAATTATCACGGTTATAGAATGTGCCTTATCTCCTATGGCAAGTATGTCAGTACGTTATACTAAGGGTATTTAAAGTCTTTAATGTGTTATATTGGTTCGCTTAAAAAAAAAAACTATGTCCACTGTATTCCTCTAATCATAAGGAATCTCAAAAACAAATGACCAACTATATTCCTCTGTTCAGTAAATCCTATGGCAATGGTCGCCATTTGTTACGTCCTGGGATATAAGAAAATCCTGGGCTCTTTCTATTGGGACTAGGTATGCGGCAACAAGCAAAAAACGGAAAAACGCTGATCCCACCCTTATCTATAAACCCAGGCAACAAACCACCCTAAACCGTCAAGAGTCCTGCCGGGAGAAGAAGGTATCCTATGACTCGGGTTACAGGGTGCCAGCACTATAGACGGCTGATAGTCACGCCGGCTATCATAAAAAGTTCACATACTAAGTTGACTTAAAGCTTCAAGGAAAAGCTACGATAACGGAATTAAATTGCAGGGAAACAATTTAATAACAAACTAGAAAGAAAGTACATTTACCGTTACGTTTACTTTAATACAACTAATCACCCATGCGTTGCAAGAAGGTTGAAAGCAAACAGTCCCTCAAAACATCGTACAGGTAGACAAGATGGGGTTTTCTAAACTGCATGCGGCTACTTTAGGATCTGATGATTAGCCAAGAAAGTACGTTACGGATTTAGAGAACTTTAAACTCCTAAAGCAGGAATAAAATACTAGTGATAGGACATACAGTGTATTAATGGCATAGGTATCATTAAATAAAGGCAGCAACTCGCCACATAACCACCATACAGGTGTGTTTCTCACTCTTAGTCAGGCAAAGCATGCTCGGAACAGAGTCTCTAAGAAACACCCTCTGACTCACCAAGGGCTCACCAACACCGGTAAAACTGTGGCACAATAACAAGAATACAGAGATAATAAACCCCTAGCTGTTAATCTGGGAGGAGGCAGAGGACTAGCGGGAAGGATAGAGGCTGCGGATACCCGGGCGGGGCCACCTGCTCTAGCCTAGGGACGTTACAGGTCTGTGTGCCAAATTACTCTAATTGAAAGGGTGCTCTCTTGAGAGACTCAGGATCGCAAGTATCTGACGCTCTCCTGGCGATCCCACAACAAAAGCACGACGGGCTAGCGCAGTGTTGAGCGGTCAAGGCAACGTCCCTCACACAACACACCGCTAGACAAACAGGGACAAAGACAAGAAAATGCCCCCAGACTCCCAAGGGTATTAATCTAGGTAAAGTCGTGGGAGGGTCCACAGGGCCTCGCACCAGCAGACTTTACTTAAAGGATCGCAAAAAAGCATCCCCTCCGGTCTGAGCAACCCTGCTAACCTGACACAAGAACACACTAGCAAGCATGAAACACACCAAATATAAGACAACAAAAAAGCTTCCTAGGTCTCATTAACAATTACATCACGCATAGGGCCCAAAATCCTATGTAGTTATCTGGGGGCTCGGCGTTAATACAATAATAGATATAAGGTCTATCAAGGGGATGCGATAATTAAATAGAGTGGTGAAGGAGTGGAAAGAACGTATCCAAAGTAATGAGGGAGAACGTTTCTAAGTGGGGTTGAGAGGGATAGATATCAAGGGGGTCAGAAGGGTACGACAATGAGGTGAGCTCTGAAGTCTTGAATCTGTTCAGCCACCCCCCCACCCCCCCCCCCCCCCCCCCCCCCCACCCCCCCTAGGCATGCAGCATACATCCCAGGTGCTTGGCAACACTCAACTCAGTTGCCTCGGTCAAAATCCTCTACCCCGTGCGGGAGACGAAACTCGAGCCTAACGTTGCAATCAAAGGCATGTGGCAGCGCTTCCGGCTCGTCCCACGGGGTCTCTCCGCGCGAAGCACCGTCCCAAAGCCGGGTCTCTCATCCACTCGTCTCTTCCCGCTCTCACTAGACTTAAATCTTATATATTATAAATGAAACACTCAACTATCGAGAATAAAACTTATACTAAGATGCGTGGTTTAAGAATAAGGCAAACTAAAGGCTTTTGAACAACATAAGAATAGCCCAGACATTAGTTACATGGTCGTAGGATATATACTAAGGGAAAGCCTGCCGGAAGGCTTACCACCAGCGGTTTTCTAAACGGCTGGGCAGCCGACGCGCGGCGCATGCCCGTACGTGGTTACTATGCAGAAGCGTCACAATATAGTAGATACTAGCCTAGTAATATTTATATAAAGTGGGGGAGGGGGAGGGGAGGAGTTCTAATAAAATAATAATACTAGCCTAGTAATATTTATATACAAAGAGGGGGAAAGAGGGAGGGGAGGGGAAGGAGTATTCTTATATAATAAATAGATACTAGCCTAGTCTATTTATATGGGGGCAAGGGGGTATTCTATAATAATATATAATAATAGATACTACTGCCTAGTAATATTTATATCAAACAAAAAAAGGAGAGGAGTATAAATTAATAATAAATAGATCTAGCTAGTAATTTTATATGAGGGGCATAAGAGGGATTGTAAAATAGATATAATTAAATAATAAATTACTAGCCTAGTATATTTATAGGGGGCCGAAAAGTATAATTTGTAGAGACATAACATACATAAATACATAAATACGAATTCTTTATATATATAATGTAGTTATATATGGGGAGGGATCAGATGATAACATACATAATACAATATTATATATTATATCATTTTTTAATTTATAAGTGTGATGACATAAAAACCATACATAAAACATATACGAATTATATATACATATAATATATAGATACAATATATATTTATATATAATTTAAAATAGTATAGAGAGGGGAGGTGGTAGGGGGGAGAAAATAATATATAATAAATATACACTAATATATATATTCATTGGTGGGGGAAAGGTGGCGTAGTTATAATGGGCGGGACAGGTTCTTTGTGGTTACGTGGGATGGTTACTGATGTAGTTTTTGCAGGGAGATATGACTAGAAAATATATAATAAATCTATTTCTAATAATAATATATGATAGTTGCAATTGTAACAGGGGATATCACAATGTTGGTTAGGTCAGAAGCATATCATGAATAATATTTACATTGTTTAATTAGATCTATCTATTTCTTATATTATATAGTATATATATATAGATATACCTATTGTTACGTATCTTGATCCTCAAGTGGTTAACTTGATTGAATCTAGATAGCACAGAGATATATATTAAGGTATCAGTCAGCTTGAAGGCAAAACAAAAGTAAAATCTTAATAAAATAAATTCCTGGTTGTTGCTTCCTTTCCTTTTGGATCTTAGGACTTAGTATCCTTTACTGACTGATACTCTTTAATTATGAAAAATAACTTGAACACTAATTAAAGTCATTGTAGTATTTATAAAGAATGATTATTTAACCAGCAGCTTAGTAGGCTATGGTTATGAACCGAATAAGTTACTAGCGAAAGAAGAGGACTATTTAATTTTATAAAAAGTCTTGAAAGATAAATATTAAAGTAAGAATATTTCTGTCTATTACCCTTTTTGAAATGAATAGATAGTTTGTTCTTCTATGTCCTTTTATTTAGATTTAATGTTAAATTATTCTTGGTTCTGTTCTTACGTTAATGGGATTATATTATAGGCATCAATCAGGAGAATATCAAAGTCACCTAACAAGTTAGATATTATATTTAATAAGTTAGTTTTTAAAATGTATTTATAACACCACGTAACATTGAGGGTTGATTATCGAGTAAATAAAGTTACCAGGATCGTTTCATAGAGTTCCGATTCAGGTTTCTATCCACTCAAATAATATGAAAAGCAAAATATAATGATATTTGAAGACTAAAAGAATTTTCTTCAGCTTAGGAAATCACATTATAAGTAATATTATCACAGCCATGTTAGTCTAAGGCGATATTACTAATACGAGGACAATAGCATCACCCCGGTACTAAGCACCAATTAAGCAAATGTAAGCTTAATTCAAAGAAAATGAAAGAAAGGAAACTCGTAAGTATTAATATTAAAACAATAGTATTACTTTCATCATAACCCAATTTACTTAAAGAGTTGCTTTAGTGCACACAGTTAGTCAACCTAAAATAGTTAAGCACATAATAGCGTTAAACGTTTAATTCGCAATCAAATAGTTAAAACAACATAATAGTAGCATTAACGTTAATTTCGCAATTCAAATAGTTAAACACATAATAGTAGCATTTAACGTTAATTCGCAATTCAAATAGTTAAACACATAATAGTAGTGTTCACGTTAATTCCCAATCAAATAGTTTAAAACACGTAATAGTAGCGTTCACGTTAATTCGCAATCACATATCTCACTAACCAACCATTAACATAAGTGTTTACACCGAACACACTTAATCACACATTTATATAATCTGACTGACAAGTCACAATCCCATTATAATACTTCACCACCGTCTTCCTACAGCTGCAAGTTCACATTACCCAACCTCAAATGAGACTGATTGATATGCCCACAACTCGGGTCTTATATACCAAACAATGCATGGGGTAGGAACGAATCAGGAGGGCGGCGGGTTGGTGCCGGCGCCAATCCCTAGCTCCTCGCAATCACATAAACAGGTGCGAGGTCCATTTCACAGCTCTGGCGGTCGCTTCATACGTCATAGCAATCGGTCATCGAAGTGTGAAGGGTAGCATGCTGGTATGGGGGCGGAGATGGTTTGCCCACCTCGCTCGTTCGCTAGGTCGCTTCACCGTTTTGGGTAGTGGGCTCCTTCAACTCTAATTCTAACTCTTAAATTAACATACAGGGCTCCGTATTGGTCACCACCTCCCCCCTAGAAAAGAGTTTAAGGAGTATAATACATAATATTAACCATAATACATTAAATAGATTCACCACTTCAGATTGGCAAACAGCAAGATTATAATGAGGAGTATAATAAGGATATCACCCAAAGTAGGCAACGTCTCCAGGTACCACATCAGAACATAGCCAGGGGGGGGGGGGGAAACGTAGCTGGAGCGTTAATTCGAACTGCAAGGCATCTCACAGCTGAAGGCTTAAAAGCGCACTACAAAGCATGATATTTACCCTCGCTACAAGGGATGAGATAATGAGTGCCAAAATCCTCTCATCAAATTATACTTACTTGCTGCATAGAGGCCAACCTGGGGAAAATGCAAATCTTTGATCCGTGGCAGTGGGTAGGGTATTCGTTCTTTGTGACAGCATTGACTTGCCTATAGTCCCTTACATAAACCCATGGCTCCCGTTACTCTGGCTTCGGGCAACAAGTGATGACCGCGACTACTCCACTGGATGAAGGCCCCTTGTGATCAAGCTTGTTTGAAAAAAACGAGTCAAAGCTCGACCTTGCAGTATACTCCTGCGTTGTGGCGAGACACGGTATGGGGATAGTTTAATGGGAGTAGTTTGCATCCCCTTACGTCAGATGTCGTGCACGGTCCCAAAGAAGTGAGCCTAGAGTATCACGGGAACACATTGGTGAAGGACTGAGATAAAACAGAGATTAGTATGGTTGCGCTTGATCAGGAGGGAAGATGACATAGTTAGATGGTAATTCCCCTCAAAGCCACTGAATTATACTGAAAGTTGGATAGGCTACATGACAAGTCAAAAGTCTGCATGGATACCCTTCAGGCTCTGCGAACAGTCTGGTTGCGGGTCAGTAAGAGAAACTGAAGACTTTGTCACGCACCAGGCTGCTCACAGGTATGACATTCACTGCCACGAGTAGGAGAATCTGGAGGGATGAGGAATCAGGGGACCTATGGTAGGGCTTCAACATATTTATATGGAATACTTGCGTGGGCTTTCTCCTGTCTGGGGTTAGTTACTAGATAATCGGTAATGCTCACCCTCCGAATTATCTTATATGGGCCCCTGAAACTTGGCAGTTAAAGGTTGGCCAAAAAACTAGCTCATTAGGGGAAAAACCCAGGGATTCAGTTGGAACCTGCACGAGTAGCAAATAAAAGAAAAGGTACCCCCTTATCCCACTCAACTCCGGTCTCTGTACAATAACTTACGTAAAACATTCACTTTAATGTCTGATGGATATCGTTCGAGAAACCCATTGGGACTCCTCTGGGTGGTAGGTGCTAGACTTTACATGCTCGATACCCAACTCCTTCAGGGCACTGCTGGAAAATGTTAGAGGTTTAAAATTAGGTTCCTTGATCACTTTGCAACTCATGGGGGAACACCCATTCTGGTGAAAAAATTGTGAGCAGTTCCTTGATTACAGTGGAAGCAGAGGTAGTCCTTAAGGTTAGGGTTATAGCCTCTGTCTTTAGGTAGCGACGTTGCCATGTCCATGATAGTTAATAAATAAATGTTACCTTGGGAAAAGTCTTAGGCAATGGGCCTACAATGTCCACTAACCCACCCGAGGTAAAAGGATTCTCGAAAACGGGCAAGGGCCACCAGAGGGATGTACAGGCACCTTTTGATGGGGTTTTCCCGTCATCTGGCAAGTGTGACACACCTCTACAAACACTTCCACTACATCTTGCACGCATTCCTGGCCAGTTAAAAGTGGGATCTGATTCTGTCTAGAGTTTTTCTCACACCTAGGTGTCCCTGCCAATGGTATACAATGTGCCATTTCCATTGTGATATCTTTACGACAAGGTTTGGGGACTACCTACTTTGATGGACGGTCCCAAGCACCGTCATCGATTGGTCTGTGTGGCGGTCTCCATTCTTCGCCACAATTACTCCTCCTTTGAGGTAGAAGAAAACATTCACCACCCTCCTTCTCCACATTCCTCTTACACGCACGGACCTGTGGGGCAGCTAACTCCTTGCATTCACAATCATCTCTCTGTAGCTCTACAAGGCCACTAGGACAATTTGGACGGGGTTTCATGGTTCATCGTTTAGGGTCAAGATGAGCCCCATAAAGGTGGTCAGATAAATCCACCTCAGTCACATCATCAGGCCACAGTTGGAGCATCATTCACACTATCATCATCCCTTTCATCAAAACTCTAACATTCGGTACATTTCTGTCTGAGGGAACTGCTAATTGAGACATTTGAAATTTTGTCAGCCACACACAGGGAAAACAGTTGGCAAACTCCTTGTCGCAGCTCACCGGTTAGTGGCTCTGTTAACAGGGGAAAGATGACAAAATGGGGTCTGGTCGGAACCTTCTCACCTGCTACATCATTCCCCAAAAGGAGTGTTACCCCAGGCACAGGGATATCTTGGGAACCTACACAAAGCTATGGTGGGCCTCACACTGTAGTAACTCACATTCCAATTTCGCCTTTTACCAAGTATGCATTAAAAACTGGCCTCCAACACCTTCTTCATTACAACTGGTTCGCAAGGTGGGCACTCGGTTGTGTAAGGATTCACCATTGAGGGTGCGAAAGTAGAAACCTGTGTCTCTAATGAATTTTTACCCTCCAATGCATGCAACCATTTAATCTCACTGTTGCCAGATTGAAATACAAGGGACGGTAACTGTTCCTGCACTGATGGTGAAATTATTATGGTTTAAATGGGCCCTTGGGGGTTGACACCACCACATGGCTACTACACCCCTGTCATAGATTGATTTACGTTATGCTGCTAGGTACTCCTTCTTTCTTTTTTTTGTTTTTTTTTGGTCGAGAGGTCCTGCATTAAAGGAACTTTTGGTGCTAGGTACTCCTTCTGTCGAGAGTCCTGCATTAAAGGAACAATTTGGGTTGCTAGGTACTACTTCTGTCGGGAGCCCGTGCATTAAAGGCACACATGGAATTTTGCAGATACGGCGGGCAACTGTATGGCCCCGATCTCTCGGTTTTTTCCTTGGCCCAAGCACTGCTAAGCTAAGGTGGCCTCTCATGCCACAAAAAGTACATTACTTTAGGGGATACGGGAAAAAGTTTCCCTCTTTGAGCACTTACTATTAGTTTGGGGCCCACCTCTGTTACCATTGCCCCTGAGTCGCATTTTTAGTTGGTGGGAACAATTTCTATTTGAGGGTAGCTGGGGAAGACGTTATAGGCTTGTGACTGGGTCGGTCAGATTTGTGATTTGGGATACTTTAAAATTAGAACTAGAATTATCGTAGGGCTTCTTTCCACGAAATTTGTTGTTGAGCACGTACAGAGTGTCAGCCATGTCAGCGGCGTCAGCAAGGACAATCTATCTTTTTCACCCTTTAAATGATTAGGATACAGAAGAAATCAATTTTCCATAGGAAATTTTCTAACACGACCAACTCCTTCAGATCGTTGTAGCTAGGGACTTTCTTACTCTTGACCCAATGATTGAAAGTTTTAGTCATGTGTCCTGGCAAAATACCTTATGAGTTTCTTCTACTTTCTTCTGGTTTTTTCGGAAAGATTGCCTGTAAGCCTCAGGCTGCCAATTGATTATGGTGTTTAAGATAGCTTCCTTTGAGGACTTGTCATAATCCTGCCTAACTTCTGCTACTTCTGACAAATTTACGTGGCTCGAGCCTGCCCTGTCCAAAACAGTTTGTAACATAAAAGGCCATTGATCCTCTTGTCCACTTCATACCTCCAGCAACTTCCTCAAAACAAAAACAAAGAAATCTGCACATTATCCTCAGTGAAAAGGTGGGAATGACACTAGTCCCTAGTCCAATCCCAGAGGGGGGAGCAAATTACAGGAGCATTTGTATTGACATTTTGTTGAGCCGTACGATATTGATATTCACATTGTTCGGGTCGTTGCTACTGGCATTTTAGGTTTGGACTTGTTCGGTCTTTGCTTCGGCATTTATTCTGGCTTCTTCGGTACTTATTTATTCTGGCTCGTTCTATACTTGCCGTTTGCTTGTTCGGTGCGTTGCTTTTATTCTGGCTAGTTTCTAGTTCGAATATTTGATCACCGGGTCAAACAGGGTGGCAATGTATATCTCAAGTTGGCTAGGATTTACTAGGGGATCCCACCAACCTGCTCCGCTCACCCTCCACCGCCTTCTACAGGGAACAAGTTTGTTTTTTCTATGGTCTGAGCCACCTCACTACTTTAGACATGTTTGAGACAGTTAATTGGAGACAGATGTGAGGCAAGCACTTTCAGTTCGGATTTTGACAGCCAGTCAAATTATCAGGGGAATGCTGGGTTCTGATCTATGAAAACTCGAGCATCTTCGTTATTAATATAGTTGAGGGCATGATTAATATTTGATTCGTTAAGTAGTGGAAACCGATTAATGAAAACTGAGTGACAAACGGTATCGAAACGAATCCTGGAAAATGGTCGCCCACTCTTCTGTTACGTATCTTTGATCCTCACGTGCGGATTCAACTTGATGAATCTAGACTAGCACCAGAGATATATATTTAAGGTATCAGTCAGGCTGAAGGCCAAAACCAAAAGTAAAATCTCAATAAAATAATTTCCTGTTGTTGCTTCCTTTCCTTTTGGATCTTAGGGAATGAGTATCCTTTATTGACTGATACTCTTTAATTATGAAACAATACTGAAAACTAATTAAAGTCATGTAGTATTTATAAAGAAATTTATTATTAACCGAAAAAGCTTAGTAGGCTATGGTTATGAAACCGAATAAGTTATAAGCTAAAGAAATTGGACCTATTAATTTTTATAGAAAAGTCTTGGAAAGTAAAATATTAAAGTAAGAATTATTTTCTGTCTCTTACCCTTTTTGAAATGAATAGGATAGTTTTCTTCTTCTGGTCCTTTTATTTATATTTAATGTAATTATTCTTGGTTCGGTCTTACGTTAATGGTATTTTATTTCATATTTATATTATCATCAGGAGTTAATATCAAAGTCACATAAAAATAGTAGATGAGATATATTTAATAATTAGTTTGAAATTTATTTCTTAACCACGTAACATTGAGAGTTTGATTTATGAGTAAATAAAGTTACAGGAATCGTTTCATAGATTCGATTCAGGTGTCTCACTCAAATAATATGAAAAAGCAAAAAATTATAATATTTTGAAGCAAAAGAATTTTTCTTCAGGACTTAGGAAATCACTATAAGTAATATTAACACAGCCATGTTAGGTCTAAGGCGATATTACTAATACGAGACCAAATAGCATCACCGTACTAAAGCACCATTAAGCAATGTAAGCTTAATTCAAAGAAAATGAAAGCAACTCGTAAGTATTTATTAATATAAAAACAATAGTCATTACTTTCATCATAACCCCAATTACCTTACAAGAGTTGCTTTAGTCCACAAGTTAGTCAACTAAAATAGTTAAGCACATAATAGCGGTAACGTTAATTCGCAATCAAATAGGTTTAAAACACATTAATAGTAGCATTAACGTTAATTCGCAAATCAAATAGTTTTTAAACACATAATCGTAGCATTAAAGTTAATTCGCAATCAACATAGTTACAACACATCAATAGTAGTGTTCACGTTAATTCCCAATCAAATAGTTAAAAAACACGTATAGTAGCGTTCACGTTAATTGCACGCAATCACATATCTCACTAACCAAACATAACATAAAGTGTTTCACACCGAACCACACTTAACACACATTTATCATAATATGACTGACAGTCACAATCCCATTATAATTACTTCACCCCGTTCTTCCTACAGCTGCAAGTTCACCTTCCCCAACTCAAAATGCGACCTGATCCTCCCCCCCCCCCCCCCGCTCTTGGAATGCCCACCAACTCGGAGTCTTATATACTCCAACAATTGATCGGTGTAGGAACGAACTCAGGAGGGCGGCGGGTGGTGGTTCGCCGGCGCCAATCATAGCTCCCTCGAATCACGACACCGGGTGCGAGGGTCCATTCACAGCTCCTGGCGTCGATCATACGTCAATAGCAACGGTTAATCGGAAGTGTGAAGGCTAGCATGCATGGTAATGGGGGGGGATGGTTTGCCCACTCGCTCGTTCGCTAGTCTGCATCACCGTTTTGGGTAGTGGGCTCCTTCAACTCTAATTCTAACTCTTAAATTAAACCCATACCAGGGCTCCCGTATGTCAACAATATATATATATACTAAAGTGTAAACTTATAAAATCTAAACGCGCGGGAGGAGACGAGAGAGATGGAGAGAGAGTTTGAGGAGTGAGAAGGAAGACGAAGAGTGGGAGGAGAGAGGAGAGAGAGAGAGAGACGAGGAGAGCGCGATGAGAGAGAGGAGAGATGAGAGAGATGAGCGAGAGAGAGAGAAAACAAATATACTGGAAGAAGGCATAGGGTTTTAAGTTGCATATTGTTGACAAGTAACAGATGGGTTGTGTCTTACCCCGATGTGAATGAGGTGTGGAGTTATCTACTAGGGTAACTAGATAACATTTAGCTCTGAGACAGTGTAGAAAGCAAGAAGGTTTATCTCTGTTCCAGTTGATGATAATTTACAAATCAGGAGGAGAGTTGTTTTATGATGTCAGCACAGAATTGACTACATGTTAGGTCACTGTGGGGAAAAATCGATGAATATTGCAGTGGTAGAGATGACCATATTAATAGATGAGACTTAGATGAGCAAAAGGCTGTGGTTTGTTCATGCCTATTAACAATTAGGAAACTGAAGATAAAGCATTACCCTATGGAATACTAAAGCTGATAGGCTTGACAAAGAACACAACGTGATGGCCATCCCTTGTACATCAACTATGGAGCGATTCTAGAAAGGAAATGTGAGCTATTTTAGTTTACAGACCAAATGGATGGAAAACATTTGGACAGGTAGTTTGGAGATGAGGGATTTGAATTTATAGCAGATTCTTTATATTCCTTTTGATATGCCTAACACAATAGACATGCATTACCGAAGCTATAATAGATAGATAACCAAAAGATAAAACAGGAAGTAACCAGTAGAACATTGTCTTAAATAATCCACATGGATAATCATATTTCTATTGTCGGATAAGAAAAGATACATGAATTTGGTATTGTTAAGAAGAGGATTAACCCTTGTTTTTAGCGTGAGCCCGAAACCCTTAAGGTCCGTATCGAAAAAAAATTGGACTATGTGGCGGGGGCCCGACATTAAGCGCCTGTGGGTTAATTCCCGCCCTAATTAAGTTGGGGAAAGCGAAACCTGGTGGGCAGGCACGCGTGTACTACAAGGTTCCACCCAACAAATCCCCACTGCTATGACCATGACTCAGTAACCCTCAAGCAGCCGTGATGGAAGGTCAAGATTTGCCCGTGTCCGATTCGATGGCCGCCACCCCCAGTGCGTCGCGCCACCCTACTCATCAGGCCCCGCTCACTGCCCAGGACCTAGATATCATGATGAACTCCTTCAGAACTTTCTAATAGGCTGTGAATGACACCATGGAAAGGGTCTGGGGTGATAAGTTTCCGATAGTGAGGATGACTAGGAAAGAACGAAAATATGCCGATCATAGGCTGTCACCCCAAGCATAATTTGTGTGCCGCCAAAGTTGAGGTGTTGATGCTGCAGAGGGAACGTTGAGCAAGAGCTAAGACAGTTCTGACGAAGAAACATAATGTGTGAGGGGTGTTGGTAAGTACAATTTACCATTTTTAATTGCTTGAAAGTTTGGATTGCCAAGCATTTTATAGCGTCTTATTTCAGAGCGTTCGGTAAGATTTCTCACGGATAACCAGGCTGTACGGTACATTTCTCACGATAATTACAAGCAACAAACGAAGCTTGGCGAAGATTGGGGGTCTACCAATATACCCCTTTGTTATAATTGCCATGTGATTCTGTGTCATTGCTTGAAAGTTTGATTGCAAAATGCATATTTATAGCATATATATTTCTGGCGTTCAGTTACATTTCTGACGCCTAACCAGGGTTGTACGGTACATTTCTCACGGATAATACAAGCAAAACAACGAAGCTTGGCGAAGAATTGTGGTCTAACAATATACCTTTTATAATTGCATGTGACCTTGAAATTGTCTTGAAAGTCTTAATTGCACAAGCATTTTATCGACTTACTATTTCAGGCTGTTCGCGTGACAGTTCTCCCCCACGATAACCAGGGTTTAGTATCGGTTACATTGCATGTGACCCTTGAAAAAATCTGATTGAGAGTTTGATTGCCAGCATTTTATTTGCGTATTTATTTCAGGACGTTCCGTATATATCTTACGGTAATACAATCCAAACGAAAGATTGAATATTTGTGCTTGGCATTATATGATTGTCGGGAACATATGGTACCGTATATATTATTTTATCCTATACTGTATTATTGATACATATGTAAAAATAGTTATATTATCACGACACTCTCTCTCTATCTTTTCTCTCAACTCTCTTTGTTCCTGATGTACGCCCACGGGCAACTCCCTATGGAATTACTACCCCCAGGCAAAATCACACCCTAACAGATGTACTTGACCTCCTCCCTCTCCTCTATTTTCTACTCTCTTTCTCTCTCCCTCTCTCTCTCTTCTCATCTCTCTCTCTTCCGTCTTATTATGGGGTCTACCTATACATTTATAACTTTGCATGTGACCTTAGGACCATTGCTGTGAAAGTTTTGATTGCAAGCATTTTATAGCGTAATATTTCAGGCGTTCGGTACATTTCTACCCCCCCCCCGATACCCAGGGTGTACGGTACATTGCATGTGACCTTGAAAATGATTGAGTCGAGAGTTTGATTGCAAGACATTTTATCTGCGTATTATCTCAGGCGTTCGGTAGATTCTTACGGTAATACAAACAACGAAAAGATTGAATATTTGTGCTTGAGCATTATATGATTGTGGGCGAAACAATTATTGTACCGTATATATTATTTTATCATATTACTGTTATAGGGTACATATGTAAAATAGTTATACTTATCACGACACTCTCTCTCTCTCTCTCTCTCTCTATCTCACTCTCTTTGTCTGATGTAGGCCCAGGGCACTACATATCTTATCCTACCCCCAGGCAAAATCACACCCTAACAGATCTCCTTGAGCTCACTCCTCCTCCTTCTTTCTCTCTCTTCTCTTCGTCTCTCTCTCTGGGTTTTACCTTATACAGTTATAATTGCATGTGAACTGGACATTGCTTGAAAGTTTGATTGCAAGCATTTTATAGCGTAGTATTTTCAGGCGTTCAGTACATTTCTCACGCTTAACCAGGGTGTACGGTACATTTCTCACGATTATACAAGCAACAAAGCAGGTTGGCGAAGATTGGGGTCAACAATAGACATTTTTATAAAGGCATGTGACTTGGAAATTGCTGGAGAGAGTTGATGGCAAGTTTTTATAGCGTATTATTTCAGGCGTGACGGTAGATTTCTTACGGTAACCAGGGTGTATGGTACATTGCATGGGGACCTGGAAATGGATTGAGAGTTTGATTGCAAGCAATATATAGCGTTATATTCAAGGCGTTCCGTAGAATTCTCACGATAACCAGGGTGTACAGGACATTGCATGTGACCTTGAAAATGACGTGAGAGTTTTGATTCAAAACATTTTATTTGCGTATTATTTAAGGGGGTTCGAGTATAGTTCTTACGGTACTACAAACAACGAAAGATTGAATATTTGCGCTTGGCATTATATGATTGTGGCGGACAATTATGTACCGTAAATATCTTTATCACTATACTGTATATGATACATATGTAAAATAGTTATATTTGCACCGACCATCTCTCTCTGTCTCTCTCTTTCTTTCAAATAAATCATGTCTTACAGTTATAAAGTTGGAGTATGCACGTCCCTCATACAAAATACCCTTCCCACATTTTGCATAGGCAGGCAGTGCCAGACCGGCCAAAAGAGCCAGGTCATGGACCCCCCCAGCCAGCCCAACCATCCTGGCAGCGAGCCGCCGTGTACGAGCCTCCATTGATTTCGCTCGCCAACATCTCCGGGGGTAGACCAGATGCCAACTACACACGCCCATGCACAAGCTGGTCCAGCGACCTCTACACCAAGCTGAAGATTGCACATCCCACCGTGTGGGCAACGCCCCACACGAGAGGTCGCGGACGAGGGTGACCAGGAGTCGGCTGGCTTTGGGAGGAAAAAGCGATGCCGGCACAAGCTCTCCCGATTCGCCGGAAGCAAGGATATCCACGCTGCCGTAAAGAGACTCTGATGACGGGCAGGACAGCCACAGCAGGGACAGCCACAGCAGGGACAGCCACAGCAGGCACAGCCACAGCAGGCTCAGCCACAGCAGGGTGGGGGAACAGCCACAGCAGGGCCGGGCAACAGCAGGGACAGCCACAGCAACAGCAGGCACAGCCACAGAAGGGACGAACGCAGCCACAGCGAGGTGACGGGGAAGGGCCCGAGGCAGGTGGCCGAGGAGGTGCCCCAGGAGGTGCCCCAGGAGGGGCCCAGGAGTACGGTACCACCACCTGTCTTTCAGTGGTTAGGACTGCCTGACTTGGGATATGGCCTGGTCAATAGGGTGGATCAAAAAACATGATTTCTGAATTTATGATTGTAATAGGGTCGAAACTATGGGGGTAGGCAAGAATATTAAGTAGCCTTAAATTTTCAAATTATATATTTATATCTTCAGGTGCCCCAAGACATCAAATATTTGAAGAAATCTATATTTATCATGTTTTGCTTACAATTTCAATAGAAATATGGCAAGTGTAAAGGAAATGGGAAAGCAGTTGTAAATTAATTAAATTTCGTCAGTTAGCCCAAAATAATTTTGTGTTCTATGGAAAAG
>CM064486.1:10836366-10861745 GCA_032716605.1 Paralithodes platypus | reverse complement strand
AGTAGTCTGGACATTTTGAGACATTTTGCCCCATTTCTGTCAATTTTGAGACCTTTTGGGCCATTAAGGTGTCGATTTTTGTTTTGGCGAGCGATAGCGAGCCTGTATTTTAAGAGCAATCGGCCGCCGGCCGGGGCATTTTTTCTAACCGAACAAATGTACAAATTTATCTTGGAAAGGGGAATCTAGGGGGTGTAAATTTTAAGCTTGATGAAAAACGTAAGGAACAAACTAAATACCTCCCCTTAACGATACTGTGAATGTCGCCAGCACTCGACAGGGTTAAGCCTCGGGTTCAGGGGTTGCCTCTGTCTGGGAGCAAGCTTGGTGTCAACATAAATTATAGGATAACCGACTGGTGGTTTGGGAAATGGGATGCCTCGCTTCATCATTGTTTAATATAAGCCAACATAGCACATTTTGACTCTGATTAAGGGGAGGTTGTAGTTTGTTCCTTAGACCTCCATCAACCTTAAAATTCACCCACTTGACCCCCTTTCAAGATACGTTTGTTAACAATTTTGCGGTAGAGAAAATGTTACCGGCCGAAGGCCGGTTCCTCTTTAAATTACAGGCTCACTATCGCTCGCCAGGCCACAAAATCGGACACCTAAATGGCACGAAAGGTCTTAAAAATCTGACAGAAATGGGGCAAAGGTTCTTAAAATCGACAAAAATAATGGGTCGAGGACGTCTTGACAATCTCAAACAACTAATGGGGACTAAAACATGAGGGGAGAAGGGTCCAGAAAAAATACACCCTCAAATGAAAATCTCCCCTTTAAGTGCCTCGAATTACAATTTCAACCAGTAAATTAATGTCGCCCGGCTTATTGATGGCAATTATGAGCTTTATCATATTATATCCTTCTGTTTAGATGAATTACTTGATATGAGTGGGCGGGTGCCCAACCCCGAAATGAGTTGAAATAGGGGAGCTATCCCCCAAGCCAAAGGCGGCTTTCTAGGGCCTTTCCTAGCTGATGCTGAGAGGATTGGGTTCTAGTCATGTGGTGATGGGCTGGTCTATCAGAGTGAGAGCTGAGCGATCTCTGCCATACCCATAGCTTACTCTGACTGTTCCTTTTACTTATATATTTTCTAGATCTCAAGTGACGGCATCTCTTCCGTGGATTGACCTCTCTACTGCCAACCTAGAGGTTGGCAGATTGGGAGCCAAAGCGTCACATTTTACCTTTGCCCCTCAACTTTCCCTTCATAATTGCTTAGGGCCGTGGGTGGGGATTTGGTTTCCCGGGCGTTTCCGCACCCTCCTCAGCTCCCCGCCTTGGAGTGGCTTCGGTCACCTGGGCTTTATTAGTGGTAAGCAGGGAGGATTGTGTGGGGGCTCTCGGTTATGGCCTTGGTCTTGGTCGGGACCTTGGGGCGGCTCGGCCAGACATCCTGGGGAACAACAACAAACTTAATGGGGCTAAACATGAGGAAGAAGGGGGACCAGAAAAACGACCCATCTCCCCTTAAGTAAAGTGCTTGTGTGACTCGGGCTATATAGTAACGCTTTGGCTCTTGGTTACATATTTTAGTATATTCATTTTGATGAGACGAAAACTGACCTCCAGCCTTTTGCAACTCAGGGAGAGCTGGTACCGTTGCCCACATAAGTTCTGTTCCTCATTGTGATCCTATGTGTGAAAGCAAAATAGTATAATTGAATTGCGAGTGTGGTTTCTTTTAATTATCAGTTGACTAATCGGATGAGTTAACCACTGCAT
Source organism: Paralithodes platypus (assembly GCA_032716605.1). Classification (NCBI taxonomy): domain Eukaryota; kingdom Metazoa; phylum Arthropoda; class Malacostraca; order Decapoda; family Lithodidae; genus Paralithodes; species Paralithodes platypus. Next base: position 10,860,012 of record CM064486.1, on the reverse strand, counting down.
ACACTGCATACAATCATGAGTTAACCACTGCATACACTGCATACAATCATGCGTTAACCACTGCATACACTGCATACAATCATGAGTTAACCACTGCATACACTGCATACAATCATGCGCATCATATTTCCATTTGTAAGATCAGGGAGAGGAACAGACCTTATGTGGGCAACTGCAAACGGTATGTCCAGTCGCGCCTGCAAACATCGATAATAAACACAAATACAGTAATTATGTAGGTTTCTGATGGAGAGATAGTATGTTGACTTTGGCTTTATGTATTTACAAAATTACTACAATCATAGTATAGCTGGTTATTCTGCTAAATATCGATGTCTACAGCTCCAACTTCCTTATAGAATGAAACTCGCAAGTAGACAATTGACCACTTGCGTTTTCAGACTATAAGGCAGATGGAGCTATAGACATCAATTAATATTATCAGAATTCCAGCTAAAATACGGTTGTGGCACGTTTATAAATACATAAAACTAAATTCGCCATACTTTCCATCTATCACAAAGCTACATTATTATTGCCTTTCTCTTTTATATCGATGCTTACGGCTCCAGCTTCTTTGTAGCCTGAATCCTGCAAGTGGTCATATCCTTATTGAGTTAGCAGAGGATGGGGTCAGGATTTATAGACTCGTAATTTTGAATACACTTTAATGATTTGTTATCACTGCATAATCTGATATTTGGTAATGCTTTGGCACTCAGTATTTAATCTGAGAATTAGTAATGCTTTGTAATAACTTTGAGAGCTGCTAATATTGTATTGGTCAGTAAATATATTGATAATTATTATTGCATTATACCTCAGTACCTTTGTAATTCACTACCCAATGCTGCTGAATACTTTTTTTTTTTTTAAATAATGCTTTCCTGCAAAGTACCTACAGTATCTTGTCACTCAGTACATGCAGTGTTGCTCGATACTCGCTTTATTGCTCAATACCTGCTTTGTCACTAATTATCGTCGTGTACTCAGAGCGTGCCTAGGAACTGTTAGAGTCAGTCACCAGTTGCTTGTAAACCAACACTTGCATTTGTTATCACCACTTGTTTGTGATTGTGTATCATAGTATAGAGTCTGTATTTGTTACGTTTGAATTAGTAGCCTACCTGCTTTTGGATCCGTACTGTCTAGGTAACTCGGTAAATGCATTATGAATCGGGAATATGTTATGCAATAGGAGTTCGGACTGTTTTATGAATTCGTATCTACATTGTGAACAGTGATTCTCCGTGTCTCAGTAGGGACTTGCATTTACACTCAATATATCATGGAACTCAGTACTGTCTTTTAACTCAGTACTTGCATCTTGAATCAGTACTATACCCTGTTCCAAAGTGGTAGTTCAGACATTGTGAACCCGAACCTCTATAACGCGTAAAGGGCCAGAGCAATGGGCTGTAAATTTCCACACCTGTTCTCTGGTTGACCCCTCCAAAATGGTGGAAATATTAGCTCGATAACCCAAGTCGTTTGTGAGGTACAGAGATCAATGTTCCAAGAGTGTCGGGCTACTTATTTGGAACAGGATATAGCTTATAAACCAGCACATGCCTCGTGGAGTAGCCTACCCTTTGATTACTTGGCCACCTATCACCTTTGAGAGACTATAGATTCTGTGTAAGGTCTCTCTTCTCACTCGCGGTCCTGCTGAACTACAGTAGGTATCGCATCCCTACTACATCAGACAATAAAGTGAGTTTTGTTAAATAAACCGGCTATAGTACTGATTGTGTCACTATTGGGGCTAAGCATGTGGGAGAAAGGGGTCCTGAAAACCCCTCCTTAAACTCTCCACTTTTTCTATCCGTCTTTCTGCAGTGCATTCTTGTGTCATTCCAAAACATCTGGCAACTTTTATTATTATTAATTATTCATTTATTATTCTATTATTCCTGCGTCATTCCTAAATATCTGGCAACTTTTATTATTATTCATTATTCTTTCATTATCTTTTTATTATTCTTGTGTCATTCCTAAACATCTTATACAACTTTTATTATTATTCATTATTATTGTATTATTCTTGAGTCATTCCTAAACATCTTATACAACTTTTGTTATTATTCATTATTATTGTATTATTATTGTCATTCCTAAACATCTTATACAACTTTTATTATTATTCATTATTATTGTATTATTCTTGAGTCATTCTAAACATCTTATACTTTTGTTATTATTCATTATTATTGTATTATTATTGTCATTCCTAAACATCTTATACAACTTTTATTATTATTCATTATTATTGTATTATTATTGTGTCATTCCTAAACATCTTATACAACTTTTATTATTATTCATTATTCTTGTATTATTCTTGTGTCATTCCCCATAGCTGGGGGTGGCCGACTCGAGACAGAGCCCGAAAAAAGTTCTAATTCTTAGGGTCTGGAACCACTTTCGCATTCCCTCGCCCCTTACTCTGTCTCGTCTAGTAGGTGAACTTTACTATACTGTATTAAATATTTAGTTTGCAAGTTTTACATTTTAAAGTATATTTCAGTGATTTGTCCCATGGGCTGGATGATTCAATAATAATGGGAAATTGAATAAAAGCAAATCGCATTAAGAGTGAGCGGCTTAAGGGGAGGTTGGTCGTGTTTTCTAGATCCCCTTCTCCCCCATTACTTTTCAGATGTTAAGATGTTTGCCCCATTAGTTTGTCGATTTTAAGACCTTGCGCCCCATTTCCTTATCAATATTAAGACCTTTCGTGCTATCTAGGTGTCGATTTTTTATTCCTGGCTAACGATAGTGAGCCTGTAATTTTGGAAGAACGGGAAATTTTTTACCGAAAATTTTACAAATTAATCTAGAAGGGGGATCTATTTTTTTTTTTTTTAAAGTTTGATGGAGGTCTAAGGAGGAAACTAAACAAAAAAACAAAAAACGACTACAAAATTAACCATCCGCCTTTAAATCAGCCCGCTGGAAAATACTGTACCAAATTATTCGAGTCCAGTTCGGTTTTGGTAATGTACACTCGGGGGTATTAAGTGTTATCATATATTTCAGTGGTTTTAGCTCAAGAAGTGTTATTGGTATCTTTATAGTTACTAGGAAAAGTGCTTATCCCTCAGAGTATTAGTCAGTGTCCGAAACTTTATGAAATATCTGACAAGACTTATTAACCTCGACTGTACACTGTCACAAGCAAGGCTATAACAAGGTGTTACGTCCTGGGATATATAAACACTGGGCTCTTTCTATTGGACTAGGTATGCGGCAACAAGCAACAACGGAAAACGCTAGATCCAACCCTTATCTATAAACCCAGGCAACAAACCACCCTAAACCGTCAAGAGTCCTGCCTGGACAACGAGGTATCCTATGACTCGGTTACAGGGTGCACACACTATAGACTGCTGATAGTCAAGCAGGCTATATAAAAGATCACACAATTAAGTTGACTTAAAGCTTCAAGGGAAAGATAGATAACGGAATTAAATTGCAGAAACAATTTAATAACAAACTAGAAGAAAGTACATTTAATGTTACGTTAATTAATACAACTAATCACCCCTGCGTGAAAGAAGGTGAAAGCAAACAGTCCTCAAAACATCGTACAGGTAGACAAGATGCGGGTCTCTAAACTGCATGCGGCTACTGTAGGATCTGATGCTTAGCAAAGAAAGTACGTTACGGATTTAGAGAACTCTTAACTCATAAGCAGGAATAAATACTAGTGATAGGACATACAGTGTATAATGGCATAGGTATAATTAAATAAAGGCAGCAACTCGCAACATAACCAAATACAGGTGTGCTTCTCACTCTTAGTCAGGCAAGCCTGCTCGGACAGAGTCTCTAAGCCACACCCTGACTCACAATGCTCACAAAAATGGTAAACTGTGGCACAATAACAAGCATACAGAGATAATAAACCCCTAGCTGTTAATCTGCCAGGTGGCAGAGGTCTAGCTGGAAGGATATAGGCTTCGGATACCCGGGCTGAGCCACCTGCTCTAGCCTAGGGACGTTCCCAGGTCTGTGCGCCAAATTACTCTAATTGAAAGGGTGCTCTCTTGAGAGACTCGGATCGCAAGTATCTGACTCTCTCCTGGCGACCCTAAAACAAAAGCAAGACGTGCTAGTGCAGTGCTGAGTGGACTAGGCAATGGCCCTCACACAACACAATGCTAGACACACAGGGACACAGACAAGAAAATGCCCCCAGACTCCCACGGGTATCCTAGTAAAGTCGTGCAGGTCCACGGGACTCGCACCAGCAGACTTTACTTAAAGGATCGCAAAAAGCCTCCCCTCCGGTCTAGCCCCTGCTAACCTGACACAAGAACACACTAGCAAGCATGAAACCACCAAATATAAGACAACAAAAAAGCTTCCTAGGTCTCACTAACAATTACATCCCTGCATAAGGCCCAAAATCCTATCTAGTTATCTGAGAGCTCGTCGTTAATAATAGATATAAGGTCTATCAAGGGGATGGGATAATTAAATAGATTGGTGAAGTAGTGGAAAGAAGGTATACAAAGTAAGAGAGAACGTTTCTAAGTGGGGTTGAGAGGGATAAATATCAAGGGGGTCCGAAGGGTACGACAATGAGGTGAGCTCTGAGTCTTGAATCTGTCTAGACCCCCCCCCCCCTAGGCATGCAGCATACATCCCAGGCTTGGCAACACTCAACACAGTTGCCTGGTCAAAATCCTCTACCCCGTGCGTGAGTCGAAACTAAGCCTAACGTTGCAATCAAATGCATGTGGCAGCGCTTCAGACTCGTGCCAAGCTGGTCTCTCCACGCGAAGCAACGTCCCAAGCCGGTCTCTCTCTCCCGCTCGTCTCTTCCCGCTCTCACTAGACTTACATCTTATATATTATAATGAAACGATCAACTATCGAGAATAAAATATACTAAGATGCGTTGGTTAAGAATAAGGGCAACTTCAAGCTGTGAAACAACATAAGAATATCCCAGACATTAGTTATCCTGGCAAGGTCGCCATTTGTTATGTCCTGGGATATATAAACACTGGGCTCTTTCTATTAGACTTGGTATGCGGCAACAAGCAACAACGGAAAATGCTAGATCCAACCCTTATCTATAAACCCAGGCAACAAACCACCCTAAACCGTCAAGAGTCCTGCCTGGACAACGAGGTATCCTATGACTCGGTTACAGGGTGCATGCACTATAGACTGCTGATAGTCAAGCAGGCTATATAAAAGATCACACAATTAAGTTGACTTAAAGCTTCAAGGAAAAGATAGATAACGGAATTAAATTGCAGAAACAATTTAATAAAAACCAGAAGAAAGTACATTTAACGTTACGTTAATTAATACAACTAATCACCCCTGCGTGAAAGAAGGTGAAAGCAAACAGTCCTCAAAACATCGTACAGGTAGACGAGATGCGGGTCTCTAAACTGCATGCGGCTACTGTAGGATCTGATGCTTAGCAAAGAAAGTACGTTACGGATTTAGAGAACTCTTAACTCATAAGCAGGAATAAATACTAGTGATAGGACATACAGTGTATAATGGGATAGGTATAATTAAATAAAGGCAGCAACTCGCAACATAACCACATACAGGTGTGCTTCTCACTCTTAGTCAGGCAAGCCTGCTCGGACAGAGTCTCTAAGCCACACCCTGACTCACAATGCTCACAAAAATGGTAAACTGTGGCACAATAACAAGCATACAGAGATAATAAACCCCTAGCTGTTAATCTGCCAGGTGGCAGAGGTCTAGCCGGAAGGATATAGGCTTCGGATACCCGGGCTGAGCCACCTGCTCTAGCCTAAGGACGTTCCCAGGTCTGTGCGCCAAATTACTCTAATTGAAAGGGTGCTCTCTTGAGAGAATCAGATCGCAAGTATGTGACTCTCTCCTGGCGACCCAAAAACAAAAGCAAGACGTGCTAGCGCAGTGCTGAGTGGACTAGGCAATGGCCCTCACACAACACAACGCTAGACACACAGGGACACAGACAAGAAAATGCCCCCAGACTCTCACGGGTATCCTAGTAAAGTCGTGCGGGTCCACGGGACTCGCACCAGCAGACTTTACTTAAAGGATCGCAAAAAGCCTCCCCTCCGGTATAGCCCCTACTAACCTGACACAAGAACACACTAGCAAGCATGAAACCACCAAATATGAGACAACAAAAAAAGCTTCCTAGGTCTCATTAACAATTACATCCCTGCATAAGGCCCAAAATCCTATCTAGTTATCTGAGAGCTCGTCGTTAATACAATAATAGATATAAGGTCTATCAAGGGGATGGGATAATTAAATAGATTGGGGAAGTAGTGGAAAGAAGGTATACAAAGTAAGAGAGAACATTTCTAAGTGGGGTTGAGAGGGATAGATATCAAGGGGGTCCGAAGGGTACGACAATGAGGTGAGCTCTGAGTCTTGAATCTGTCTAGACCCCCCCCCCCCCCTAGGCATGCAGAATACATCCCAGGCTTGGCAACACTCAACACAGTTGCCTGGTCAAAATCCTCTACCCCGTGCGTGAGTCGAAACTAAGCCTAACGTTGCAATCAAATGCATGTGGCAGCGCTTCAGGCTCGTCCCAAGCTGGTCTCTCCACGCGAAGCAACGTCCCAAGCCGGTCTCTCTCTCCAGCTCGTCTCTTCCCGCTCTCACTAGACTTACATCTTATGTATTATAATGAAACAATCAACTATCGAGAATCAAATATACTAAGATGCGTTGGTTAAGAATAAGGGCAGCTTCAAGCTGTGAAACAACATAAGAATATCCCAGACATTAGTTACATTGTCGTAGGATATATACAAAGGGAAAGCCTGCCGGCCGGCTACTACCAGCCGGTTTCTAAACGGCTGGGCAGCCGACGCGCGCGCATGCCCGCACGTGGCTACTATGCAGAAGCGTCACACCTCCCCTAAGATATAAGACCCTTGACTAAGTTCTTCATATCTAACAGAAAGCTTCTCATAGTACCACACACTGTTGCGACACAAGGCACTATATATAAAAAATAAAATAAAGACTGTTGCGCTCCACCGAGCAAGTTCAACTTACTCAGCGACAATAAGCGAAAACATTCAACTTAGATACTGCTACAACATCTTATACAAAATTCTACACGTTATAAAAATAAAGAGTTTTTATAAGGTTTTTGCTTTTTTAATTTGTTTTTTTGGCTGAACTACAGTGACAGCCTATTTTCCTCCACACTCAACCCTCAATACTGTGGCAGTCTAACCAACATCATCCATCCTTGATAGACAATCCGCTATCACGTTATCAGAACCGGCAATATGGCGTATGTCCAGATTATACTCCTGAAGCATGAGTGACCACCTGGTCAGCCTCATATTCCGGTTATGAAACTGATTCAAGAATTTCAGAGGGTGATGATCGGTATAAACCACTATGACTGGTCCGAAAGCAGGAACATATACATCGAAGTGCCTGAGCGCCAGCACTATCGCCAGGAGTTCTTTTTCAATTACAGAGTAATTCCTTTGTGCACTATTGAATTTTTTACTGTAAAAAACTCTCTGGATGTTCGATACCTTCATCATCTGTCTGTAACAAGACAGCCCCAGCCCCTACGCCACTGGCATCAGTCGCCAGCTGAAAAGCTCTGCTGAAGTCCGGGGCCCTGAGTATGGGGTGGGTACATAACAGGTGTTTCACCAAGGAAAATGCCTCTGCACACTCAGGAAACCACCGGAACTTCTTGTCCTTAGATAATAAGTCAGTTAAAGGTGCAAGTACAGTCGAATAGCCTTTGATGAAGCGACGATAATAGCCTATCATACCTAGAAACCGCATGATTTGTTTCTTAGTCGTAGGCTGGGGAAATTGATCGATGGCTTTGATCTTTGTCTGTGGAGGGAACACCTGACCCATCCCCACCTCGAACCCCAGATACAAAACCTGGCAAGGTCGCCATTTGTTACGTCCTGGGATATATAAACACTGGGCTCTTTCTATTGGACTAGGTATGCGGCAACAAGCAACAACGGAAAACGCTAGATCCAACCCTTATCTATAAACCCAGGCAACAAACCACCCTAAACCGTCAAGAGTCCTGCCTGGACAACGAGGTATCCTATGACTCGGTTACAGGGTGCACACACTATAGACTGCTGATAGTCAAGCAGGCTATATAAAAGATGACTTAAAGCTTCAAGGAAAAGATAGATAACGGAATTAAATTGCAGAAACAATTTAATGTTTGCGGATGATACAGTTCTGATGAGTGATAATGAATGGGAGTTGCAGGGTCTGGTAAATGAGTTTGGAACAGTGTGCGAAAAACGGAATTTGAAGGTAAATACGGGGAAGAGCAAGGTTATGGTCTTCGAAAGGGGTGAAGTCACAGAGTGTGAGGTGAAGCTGAACGGTCAGGCTATGGAGATCGTCAACTCTTTTAAGTATCTGGGCAGTGTGGTGAGTAAAGATGGGACTATGGATGAAGAGGTGCGGGAGAGGGTACAACAGGGGAAGAGGGTTGTAGGAATGCTAAAAGCAGTAACAAGAAATAGGGTGGTCAGTATGGAAGTGAAGAAGTCCTTGCATGACAGTGTGGTAATCCCGACACTGACTTACGGAAGCGAAGCATGGACGTTGGTTGAGAGACTCAGACCAAGAGTGAGAGCAGTGGAAATGAATTACTTAAGGAGTGCGTGCGGAGTTACATGGAGGGATAGACAGACTAATGAGGAAGTAAGAAGGAGGTGTGGTGTGGAGGTAGATGTGCTGGAAAGTGTGAAAAGGAACAACTTGAGATGGTTCGGCCATATGGAACGTATGGAAAGCGAGAGAATGACTAAGAGGGTGTACGAGAGCGAGGTGGAGGGACAGAGGGGGAGAGGTAGACCGAATATGAGGTGGAAGGATGGAGTGAGGAAGTACATGAACGAAGGCGGTGCTGGTTGGGGGGAGGGGCGTCGACTGACTGGGGACAGAAGTGCATGGGGGCGGTTCGTTCGTGGCCACCCCTTCGGGGATCACGGCGTCAGGCAATAGATAGATAGATAGAACAATTTAATAACAAACTAGAAGAAAGTACATTTAACGTTATGTTAATTAATACAACTAAACACCCCTGCGTGAAAGAAGGTGAAAGCAAACAGTCCTCAAAAGCATCGTACAGGTAGACAAGATGCGGGTCTCTAAACTGCATGCGGCTACTGTAGGATCTGATGCTTAGCAAAGAAAGTACGTTACGGATTTAGAGAACTCTTAACTCATAAGCAGGAATAAATACTAGTGATAGGACATACAGTGTATAATAGCATAGGTATAATTAAATAAAGGCAGCAACTCGCAACATAACCACATACAGGTGTGCTTCTCACTCTTAGTCAGGCAAGCCTGCTCTGACAGAGTCTCTAAGCCACACCCTGACTCACAATGCTCACAAAAACGGTAAACTGTGGCACAATAACAAGCATACGGAGATAATAAAGCCCTAGCTGTTAATCTGCCAGGTGGCAGAGGTCTAGCTGGAAGGAGATAGGCTTCGGATACCCGGGCTGAGCCACCTGCTCTAGCCTAGGGACGTTCCCAGGTCTGTGCGCCAAATTACTCTAATTGAAAGGGTGCTCTCTTGAGAGACTCAGATCGCAAGTATCTGACTCTCTCCTGGCGACCCTAAAACAAAAGCAAGACGTGCTAGCGCAGTGCTGAGTGGACTAGGCAATGGCCCTCACAGAACACAATGCTAGACACACAGGGACACAGACAAGAAAATGCCCCCAGACTCCCACGGGTATCCTAGTAAAGTCGTGCGGGTCCACGGGACTCGCACCATCAGACTTTACTTAAAGGATCGCAGAAAGCCTCCCCTCCGGTCTAGCCCCTGCTAACCTGACACAAGAACACACTAGCAAGCATGAAACCACCAAATATGAGACAACAAAAAAGATTCCTAGGTCTCATTAACAATTACATCCCTGCATAGGCCCAAAATCCTATCTAGTTATCTGAGAGCTCGTCGTTAATACAATAATATATATAAGGTCTATCAAGGGGATGGGATAATTAAATGGATTGGTGAAGTAGTGGAAAGAAGGTATACAAAGTAAGAGAAAACGTTTCTAAGTGGGGTTGAGAGGGATAGATATCAAGGGGGTCCGAAGGGTACGACAATGAGGTGAGCTCTGAGTCTTGAATCTGTCTGGACCCCCCCCTAGCCATGCAGAATACATCCCAGGCTTGGCAACAATCAACACAGTTGCCTGGTCAAAATCCTCTACCCCGTGCGTGAGTCGAAACTAAGCCTAACGTTGCAATCAAATGCATGTGGCAGCGCTTCAGGCTCGTCCCAAACTGGTCTCTCCGCGCGAAGCAACGTCCCAAGCCGGTCTCTCTCTCCCGCTCGTCTCTTCCCGCTCTCACTAGACTTACATCTTATATATTATAATGAAACAATCAACTATCGAGAATAAAATATACTAAGATGCGTTGGTTAAGAATAAGGGCAGCTTCAAGCTGTGAAACAACATAAGAATATCCCAGACATTAGTTACACTGTCGTAGGATATAGTAAGGGAAAGCCTGCCGGCCGGCTACCACCAGCCGGTTTCTAAACGGCTGGGCAGCCGACGCGCGCGCATGCCCGCACGTGGTTACTATGCAGAAGCGTCACACCTCCCCCAAGATATAGGACCCTTGACTAAGTTCTTCATATCTAACAGAAAGCTTCTCATAGTACCACACACTGTTGCGACACAAGGCACTATATATAAAAAAATAAAATAAAGACTGTTGCGCTCCACCGAGCAAGTTCAACTAACTCAGCGACAATAAGCGAAAACATTCAACTTAGATACTGCTACAACATCTTATACAAAATTCTACACGTTATAAAAAATAAAGAGTTTTTATAAGGTTTTTGCTTTTTTAATTTGTTTTTTCGGCTGAACTACAGTGACAGCCTATTTTCCTCCACACTCAACCCTCAATCTTGTGGCAGTCTAACCAACATCATCCACCCTTGATAGACAATCCGCTATCACGTTATCAGAACCGGCAATATGGCGTATGTCCAGATTATACTCCTGAAGCATGAGTGACCACCTGGTCAGCCTCATATTCCGGTTATGAAACTGATTCAAGAATTTCAGAGGGTGATGATCGGTATAAACCACTACGACTGGTCCGAAAGCAGGAACATACACATCGAAGTGCCTGAGCGCCAGCACTATCGCCAGGAGTTCTTTTTCGATTACAGAGTAATTCCTTTGTGCACTATTGAATTTTTTACTGTAAAAACTCACTGGATGTTCGATACCTTCATCATCTGTCTGTAACAAGACAGCCCCAGCCCCTACGCCACTGGCATCAGTCGCCAGCTGAAAAGCTCTGCTGAAGTCCGGGGCCCTGAGTATGGGGTGGGTACATAACAGGTGTTTTACCAAGGAAAACGCCTCTGTACACTCAGGAGACCACCGGAACTTCTTGTCCTTAGATAATAAGTCAGTTAAAGGTGCAAGTACAGTAGCCTTTGTGAAGCGACGATAATAGCCTATCATACCTAGAAACCGCATGATTTGTTTCTTAGTAGCGTGGGGAAACTGATCGATGGCTTTGATCTTTGTCTGTGGAGGGCACACCTGACCCATCCCCACCTCGAACCCCAGGTACAAAACTGTGGCTTTGACAAAATCGCACTTACCCAGGTTTACCACCAAACCTGCTTCATTCAGTTTATTAAAAAGCTGTCCGATGTGAGCACAGTGACTGTTAAAATCATCGTCGTATATTATGACATCATCTCGGTACACCGTACAGTTGGAATGTCGGCTACAAAGTTGGGAATATTCTGAAACGTTGCAGGGGCATTTTCAGCCCGTATGGCATAACATGGCAACGATATGTGGCACCGTCCACCACAAACCCACACACCTCTCGTGCTCGCTCAGACAAGGGCACTTGCCAATATCCCATAACAAGGTCTATCTTAGTGAGGAACTTGGCTTTTCCTATCTTATCCACACTGTCGTCCACACGAGGGAGAGGGTAGGCATTTGTGGGGGTTAAACCATTCAACCTGCAGAAATCTATACAAAACTGCACCTTGCCATCTGGTTTTGGCTGCAGTGTGACTGGGGAAGTCCACCTTACAGCACCCTCAGAAATCAGCCCACGTTTCAGCATATAATCCAGCTCTTCCCTAAGTGCTGGTAATTTAATAGGGGGAACACGGTATGGCACTGATTTAAAGGGCGGGTGGTCCCCAACATCGACATCGTGCACCGCTTGAGTAGTGAGGCCAGGATGCTCCGCGAAAACAGCTGGGTTTGAATCAAACAAGTGCTGCACAGCTACACGTTGTTGCTCAGGCAGGTGCAATATCAACTCGTGAGCCACTTGTCTAGAATTCCCCGCCCACTGATCCGCGGAAACATGACAATCCCAATTATCCTCCCCCGCAGCTTGACTGTCCCTTCCTCCTTCTCCACCACGATCGCTGCAGATCAACACCGGGACAGTGAGAGGCTCGGAGGGGCGCCTCACATACTCTTTCATCAGATTTACATGGTAAAGTTGGTTTCTTTTTCTTACGATCAGGAGTAGCTACTAAATAGTCTAGATCAGAAACCTTCCTTACAACCCGATACGGACCAGAATACTTGGCAGACAAGGGGTGTCCCACCAGAGGCAGTAGTATCAGTACCTCCTGATCTACTTCAAACTCCCTCAGCTTCACCTTCTGGTCGTATCTGTCCTTCATCTGAGCTTGTGAACTCTTAAGGTTCCGACCTGCTACCTCCAGGCTCTTTAGCATTCTCTCACGGCTTTCAACAACATACTTTAGAAGCGAGCATGGCTTTGTGACTCCCTCCCAGATCTCCTTGACTATGTGGAGGGGCCCCCTGACCCTGTGTCCAAAAACCAACTCGTTCGGGCTAAATCCCAAGCTCTCCCCAGGTACTTCTCTCGCAGCAAATAAAACGTATGGGAGACCTAGATCCCAGTCCTTCCCATTTTCCATGCAATAACACCGCAACATACTCTTGAGAGTCGAGTGCCACCTTTCCAAAACTCCCTGACTCTCGGGATGGTAGGCAGATGACACCACAGACACTATCCCATGTTGCTGCATGGTCTGCTTAAACAGAGCAGAAGTAAAATTGGATCTCTGATCAGACTGGATCTCCTGAGGGTAGCCATAACGAGAGAAATAGACAAGTAGGTTTTTGACAACAGTCTTAGCCATCCCGTTGCGCATGGGGTAAGCATCTGGATACCGTGTTGCTACATCCATTACAGTTAGTAAAAATTTATTGCCGGCACTAGTGGGGGCAATGGGCCAACCATATCGATAACTACTTTGCTGAAGGGCGGCCCAATGACAGGGATGGGTTGTAACGGGGCTCTCGGGATGACCTGATTGGGTTTCCCAACAACTTGACAAGTGTGACACTGTGACACCCATGACACGACACTCGCCTTTAACCCAGGCCACCAGAAAAGCTTGCTCAGAGCTGCCTCCGTCTTACGTGCCCCCAGGTGCCCTGCCAAAGGCACATCATGAGCTAATCTCAATAATCTCTCACGGCACACTCTCGGTACTACTAACTGGTCCACTAATCCTGACCCGCCATCCCACTTTTTCTTGGGATCCTGATGTCTCCGATACAAGATCCCCTCGGACAAGAAAATATCACCAGGCTGCGCATCCCCATCGCTCTCCAATTCGACAGCACCATTACCACACTCCCTGACTTCCGGATCTTCCAGCTGCAAGGAACATATATCAGCAGGTGCAAGATTATCCAGGTTCATCTTAAATAATTTATTTCCACCTCCAATGTCCCGCTGAGCCATCCTTTCCTCACGCTGCGCATAACGATGCTGTCGCAGAGTCTCTTCCTGCCCTGCACCTGCACTAGCGGTGACAGGCCCCGGGGCCTCTCCAGACTCTAACATAGGTGCCAATAATGAGTCACCAAGAAACACTGCCGGCTCAAAACTCTCCAATTGACCAACACTTCCCGTTTCCTTGTGACCTTTCCTCCGCGGTTTGATAGACTGAGGTGGTGGCTGCAAGGCTCCAGATGTCTGAGAACGCGTCACAACACACGCCATGGTTTGTACGCTACACTTCTCAACCCATTCCTGTTCCTCCCTACTAACGTCGGCCGCCTTCTCGGCAACGACCAAGGGTGAAACCTTAGAAGCAGGCACCTCAAAGTCGTTGCCGAGGAGGAGGTCGACGCCCCCAACAGGCAAGTTCTCTACAATTCCTACATCCAGCTCCTTCGCCACACCACCCACCTCCAGCTCCATCCGCACCAGCGGGTAGGACTTCGTAGCATTGATCCCCTGAACTACCACCACCCGAGCAACATTAATCCGTCTACCAGTAAAGTTCTTTAACAAGGTCTGAGAAGCCCCCGTATCACGCAATATCTTAACTCCTCGCCTTTCGCCAGCCCACCTCACAAAACCATTCCCTCTATGACCCCCAAAGACGTCGCGGACAGGGTTCGAGCCTTCCGGACTCTTGAACACAGGCTGTGTCGCACCCTCTGACGAACTACCCTTGGCAAACTCAGAAGATATAGGCGACACCCCTATGCTGCGGGCCAATGACACAACCTTGTTTGGTGGCTTGTTCGGACAAGCATTTGCAAAGTGACCCTCCTTGTGACATGCGAAGCACTCTTTACTCTTTGGTTTCCCTTGGGAGTGGGAGGTACCATTAGACTTCTTATACGGGACGGTATTTGGTTTATGTTCAGTTTTATTGTCAGTGCTAGATGGTTTTGTGTATTTATGTGTATCAAAATTCTTGGGAGGGGGAGGGGTACGATCCTTTGCACCCGACTCACTCCTAGCTGCTGCTCCGCACCCTCGAATTAATGACAGTCGGAGGTCAGCCATTTCTCCTGCCTCCTGGAGAGTTCTAGGATTTGTTTCCTTTATATTTATTGTTAAGTCCCCGCCTGTGCACTTAAAGAACTGCTCCAAGAGAACCAGCTCACTCAACTCCTCAAAAGTAGCTGCCCTCTCAGAACGCAGCCAATGTCGTAGTGCAGCAGACAAGTCTCGGGCGTGTTCTAGGAAGGTACTATCCTTGCCCTTAGTAACACCCCGAAACTTCAAGCGGTAAGTTTCTGGTTGTAACTCATAGGCCCGTAGCACAGCCTTCTTTAGCTCATCATAAACTACACAGGACTCTAAAGGTAGTGCATCATACGCTTTTAGCCCCTTTCCTAGGAGTCTTGATGAAACTAATGCTGCCCACTTTTCTTGAGGCCACTGGTGTTCCTGACACTTCTTCTCAAATCGCATAAAAAACTCAGCCACACATAATTCATCGAACACAGGAACTAGTTTAAGCAGGTGCGACAATGATTGGTCCCGATGTCTGTTACCTCCCCCAATATTTCGCCCTGTTACCTCCACTCGAGATCTCTCCAGCTCCCTGTCAGCCCGATACCTAGTAGACTCTGCCTGCAGTTCAGCCTTTCGTATAGCTGTTCTCTCTGCAGCCTCAGCCTGAGCTCTAGCAACCTCAGCCTGAGCTCTAGCAACCTCAGCCTGCACACTAACCTGTCTTTCGGCGGCCTCAACCTTGGCCATCTCAAGCCGAAACAACAAATCTGGAGTCAACCCTTGAGGAGGGGAAGGTGCATTTAATGGAGAGGGTCCCTGTGATTGAATTCCACGCTGCCATTGACCATCAACTTGGGGGTATGTACTAAATTCAGGCACCCTGACGTTTGATATGGGGGTAGAGTGGAGGGGGGGCTGGGGACCGGGGCCCCCAGTCACCTCTCCACCCAGATCTCTCCCTTCTAAACCCAATATCAAAGTCCTCAGCTGATCTTTCCTCATGCCACTTAAACCCTGGTGACCCTGAAGACCTGCCACACACTTTAAGCCATACTTATTCAGCTTCAACACCCTGGCAGCGGTAAGGGGCACCTCTAATAATCTTCTAGCACCCTCCTCGCTATCAACTAGCCACTCCACAGGTCTTTCTCCCTCCGAGCCCGTATCGTGACCTGACCCATCACTGTGTTCGGATGTATTAGACATGTTTGTGTACTGCAGTAATTATCACGGTTATAGAATGTGCCTTATCTCCTATGCAAGTATGTACCGTATATACTAATGGTATTTAAAGTCTTTAATGTGTTATATTGGTTGCTTCAAAAAAAAACTCTATGTCCACTGTATTCCTCTAATCATAAGGAATCTCAAAACAAATGACCACTATATTCCTCTGTTCAGTAAATCCTGGCAAGGTCGCCATTTGTTACGTCCTGGGATATATAAATACTGGGCTCTTTCTATTGGACTAGGTATGCGGCAACAAGCAACAACGGAAAACGCTAGATCCAACCCTTATCTATAAACCCAGGCAACAAACCACCCTAAACCGTCAAGAGTCCTGCCTGGACAACGAGGTATCCTATGACTCGGTTACAGGGTGCACGCACTATAGACTGCTGATAGTCAAGCAGGCTATATAAAAGATCACACAATTAAGTTGACTTAAAGCTTCAAGGAAAAGATAGATAACGGAATTAAATTGCAGAAACAATTTAATAACAAACTAGAAGAAAGTACATTTAACGTTACGTTAATTAATACAACTAATCACCCCTGCGTGAAAGAAGGTGAAAGCAAACAGTCCTCAAAACATCGTACAGGTAGACAAGATGCGGATTTCTAAACTGCATGCGGCTACTGTAGGATCTGATGCTTAGCAAAGAAAGTACGTTACGGATTTAGAGAACTCTTAACTCATAAGCAGGAATAAATACTAGTGATAGGACATACAGTGTATAATGGCATAGGTATAATTAAATAAAGGCAGCAACTCGCAACATAACCACATACAGGTGTGCTTCTCACTCTTAGTCAGGCAAGCCTGCTCGGACAGAGTCTCTAAGCCACAGCCTGACTCAGAATGCTCACAAAAACGGTAAACTGTGGCACAATAACAAGCATACAGAGATAATAAACCCCTAGCTGTTAATCTGCCAGGTGGCAGAGGTCTAGCTGGAAGGATATAGGCTTCGGATACCCGGGCTGAGCCACCTGCTCTAGCCTAGGGACGTTCCCAGGTCTGTGCGCCAAATTACTCTAATTGAAAGGGTGCTCTCTTGAGAGACTCAGATCGCAAGTATCTGACTCTCTCCTGGCGACCCTAAAACAAAAGCAAGACGTGCTAGCGCAGTGCTGAGTGGACTAGGCAATGGCCCTCGCACAACACAACGCTAGACACACAGGGACACAGACAAGAAAATGCCCCCAGACTCCCACGGGTATCCTAGTAAAGTCGTGCGGGTCCACGGGACTCGCACCAGCAGACTTTACTTAAAGGATCGCAAAAAAGCCTCCCCTCCGGTCTAGCCCCTGCTAACCTGACACAAGAACACACTAGCAAGCATGAAACCACCAAATATAAGACAACAAAAAAGCTTCCTAGGTCTCATTAACAATTACATCCCTGCATAAGGCCCAAAATCCTATCTAGTTATCTGAGAGCTCGTCGTTAATACAATAATAGATATAAGGTCTATCAAGGGGATGGGATAATTAAATAGATTGGGGAAGTAGTGGAAAGAAGGTATACAAAGTAAGAGAGAACGTTTCTAAGTGGGGTTGAGAGGGATAGATATCAAGGGGGTCCGAAGGGTACGACAATGAGGTGAGCTCTGAGTCTTGAATCTGTCTAGACCCCCCCCCCCCTAGGCATGCAGAATACATCCCAGGCTTGGCAACACTCAACACAGTTGCCTGGTCAAAATCCTCTACCCCGTGCGTGAGCCGAAACTAAGCCTAATGTTGCAATCAAATGCATGTGGCAGCGCTTCAGGCTCGTCCCAAGCTGGTCTCTCCGCGCGAAGCAACGTCCCAAGCCGGTCTCTCTCTCCCGCTCGTCTCTTCCCGCTCTCACTAGACTTACATCTTATATATTATAATGAAACAATCAACTATCGAGAATAAAATATACTAAGATGCGTTGGTTAAGAATAAGGGCAACTTCAAGCTGTGAAACAACATAAGAATATCCCAGACATTAGTTACATTGTCGTAGGATATATACTAAGGGAAAGCCTGCCGGCCGGCTACCACCAGCCGGTTTCTAAACGGCTGGGCAGCCGACGCGCTAGCATGCCCGCACGTGGTTACTATGGAGAAGCGTCACAAAGGGTATAAGTAACACCCCGTTCATAACCCTTTTAAGCTCCAATACGCGTTTCTGTTCTGTTTTCTGGCTACTATTAGACGATTTTATTCAGATTAGTAACGGTAAACGGAAGTCAGAGGGTGGATTGAGATAGTATTTACCCTTTTAATACCCACAGATCCTTCCTAAGCTGCATGAAATCGTCTAATGACAGCCAAAATAAACTGCTAAAATGCGTCAGAGCTTCAAGGGGTTAACACCAATCATCAATTACAAACCCCAGTGTACTTGAATAAACCAATGAATACATATGGTCCTCACGGGAATCGAACTCGGGAAACCACACCCAAAACACAAGCATCTAACCCATTACACCACCAGATTATTGGGTATATTGATAGTGATTTACCATTCTGTTACTGGTACAATGTGGGTTTGATACCACTTTTCTACCGATAAATACACAAATTTATCTAGCGAGGAAACTCAATACTATAATATTTTATATATATATGTAGACCAAACACGTCCACTACCCCCTTAAGCCCTGTATTGTTTGTGGAAGTGACAACGCTGAGAGAGAGAGAGAGAGAGGGGGGGGGGGGGAGAGAGAGAGAGAGAGAGAGAGAGAGATAGGAGAGAGTCGGAGAGAGAAAGAGGGGATGAGTACAAAGGCGTACAAAGGATGAGCGAGAGAGTACGAGTGTAAATGAGTGTGTGAGAAAGAAAGGGGGTGGGGGGGGGGAGGGGGCCCATGGAGAATATAATATACTGGATATAGATAATGTGTAAAGGATAAACACGGAGATATTATCCTGTACACTGAGTTATAAATAGAAGACTTGGGAATAGAAAAATAGACATGATAATTATAAATATATATATATATATATAGAGAGAGAGAGATATTAATAGAGAGAGAGAGAGAGATATATAGAGAGAGATATATATATATATATAGAGAGAGAGAGAGATATTAAGGGGAGGTTTCTAGTGTTTTACTTAGACCTCCATCAAGCTTAAAATTACATCCCCTAGACCCCCTTTCAAGATAAATATGTACATTTTTCGGTAGAAAAATGTCCCGGCCGAAGGCCGATTCCTCTTAAGTTACAGGCTCGCTATCGCTCGCCAGGAAAAAATCGACACCTAAATGGCACAAAAGGTCTTAAAATTGACAGAAATGGGGCGAAAGTTATCAAAATCGCCAAACTAATGGGGCAAACGTCTTACAATCTCAAAACCAATGGGGCTAAACATGAGGGAGAAAGAAGTTTGAAAAAAAATCCCTCGAGTGGAAACCTCCCCTTAAGAAAGTGTGTATGTAAGCGTGTGTATACGTATCTATAACATGAGAGAGAGATTAGAAGTGAGTGATAAGAGAGAGAGAGACAGAGTGTGTGTGTGTGTGTGTGTGTATATGTGTGTGTACCTGCTAATATGAGATACATAGAGGTATTATTCCAGTCAGCTGCTGCTCTCACCCCTACTACACGGGTATTAAACGTATTTATTAAGTTAACACGGTGTTAGCAGGGGTAGGGAACACGGGCTTTACAATAACATACTGTATAGGCGGAGGGGGTGGACTTGCCAATTGACTACTTGCGAGTTTCGTTCTATAAGGAAGTTGGAGCTGTAGACATCGATATTTAGCAGAATAACCAGCTATAATACGGTCTTACTACATATATAAATACACAAAACCGAATTCAACATACCATTTATCCATCAGAAACCTACACTATTCTTGCATTTGTGTTTAATATCGATGTTCACGGTTCCAACTTCCTTATAGCCTGAAACTCGCAAGTGGTTAATTCATACTCGGTGTTTCCATTAATACGCGATATCGAGAAATCTATCTATCTATTACTCCCCTTAATGAGGGTGGCCATACACATAAGGCCCCCCAAGCGGACCTATTCCCTGTAAGAGGGACAACCCGAGCCAGTTTACTGAAGGACTTACAGGATTGACCACTCAATTTAGGATCCGTCCGACTCCGAGGCCCTCTATTACCTCCATTACTCTAGTTGTTTGTGTAATATAGAGGTTAATGTTCAAGACTTGTGACCTACTTATTTGGAACAGAGTATAGTGTCACAGTGTACAGTCGCGGTCATTAATGCCTGTACATATGTAAAGACTAAATGGTTAAGGGGAGATATGTCGTTTTTTCTAGACCCCTTTGTCCCATGTTTAGCCCCGTTAGTTTTGACATTTTAAGACGTTCGCCCAATTATTTTGACGATTTTAAGACCTTTTTATATAAAAGATGGACATGGAAGAAACTTGTCTTTACTTTTATCACAAACAGTCATAATGGTAGTTTTACATCCTATTTCGTCTCTAATCACATTTAAAATAATTTATCATCAGGCCGTCTATGTCAGCGTGTATTTGTTCAGCAAATTGTATATGCAAGGATCTGATATCAACAGTTTCGTATTTACTCAGTTCGGCTCCCTTGTCTAAATACATTTATCGTTTTTCTTCCTTGTGTGTTCTATTCTGTCTACTCCAATATTCACCGACCTTACTTGACCTCAGCCAGCATATCTTAACCTAAAACTATATTTTGTAAGTTGAAATAATCCTTAAATCACCTAGTAACCTAACCTAGGTTAACCTAACCTAACCTTTGTTGATTAAAACTCTGAAAAGTTACCACAAACGATGTAACATGGACATTGGCCAGTTGTGAGTTTTGAGATCTAGGGAAGTTCGTGTTGTAAACGGCGATATTTATGCCGTTTACAGAGTAAAATACGTTGGTAGTGTCCATATATGTGCGCTACATTAAATACGTTGGTAGTGTCCATATATGTGCGCTACATCAAATACGTTGGTAGTGTCCATATATGTGCGCTACATCAAATACGTTGGTAGTGTCCATATATGTGCGCTACATCAAATACGTTGGTAGTGTCCATATATGTGCGCTACATCAAATACGTTGGTAGTGTCCATATATGTCCGCTACATCAAATACGTTGGTAGTGTCCATATATGTGCGCTACATCAAATACGTTGGTAGTGTCCATATATGTCCGCTACATCAAATACGTTGGTAGTGTCCATATGTGCGCTACATCAAATACGTTGGTAGTGTCCATATATGTGCGCTACATCAAATACGTTGGTAGTGTCCATATATGTGCGCTACATCAAATACGTTGGTAGTGTCCATATATGTGCGCTACATCAAATACGTTGGTAGTGTCCTTATATGTCCGCTACATCAAATACGTTGGTAGTGTCCATATATGTCCGCTACATCAAATACGTTGGTAGTGTCCATATATGTGCGCTACATCAAATACGTTGGTAGTGTCCATATATGTCCGCTACATCAAATACGTTGGTAGTGTCCATATATGTGCGCTACATCAAATACGTTGGTAGTGTCCATATATGTCCGCTACATCAAATATGTTGGTAGTGTCCATATATGTCCGCTACATCAAATACGTTGGTAGTGTCCATATATGTGCGCTACATCAAATACGTTGGTAGTGTCCATATATGTCCGCTACATCAAATACGTTGGTAGTGTCCATATATGTCCGCTACATCAAATACGTTGGTAGTGTCCATATATGTGCGCTACATCAAATACGTTGGTAGTGTCCATATATGTCCGCTACATCAAATACGTTGGTAGTGTCCATATATGTCCGCTACATCAAATACGTTGGTAGTGTCCATATATGTCCGCTACATCAAATACGTTGGTAGTGTCCATATATGTCCGCTACATCAAATACGTTGGTAGTGTCCATATATGTGCGCTACATCAAATACGTTGGTAGTGTCCATATATGTCCGCTACATCAAATACGTTGGTAGTGTCCATATATGTCCACTACATCAAATACGTTGGTAGTGTCCATATATGTCCGCTACATCAAATACGTTGGTAGTGTCCATATATGTGCGCTACATCAAATACGTTGGTAGTGTCCATATATGTCCGCTACATCAAATGAGAATAATTAATCAACATAATTTCCATCCAACATAATCCCTTTCATTTGTTCTGCTAAATATCTAAGTTTACATCATAAACTTTAACTGGAACTCGCAAGTGGTCAGTTTGTTACAAGTCAAACTGGACCACACTCCTAAATGACCACAACCAAAACGGCCACACTCCTAAACGGCCACAATAAAATCGGCCACTCTCCGAACCTAATCTGACTTTAATCAACTTAACCTGACCGAGCCAAAACCTAGACAACCTAACTTAAACTAGCCTAACATAACCTAACATGACCAAAACAAGCCTGACCTAATCTAACCTGACCTAACCTAACCTAATCAAACCTGACCAAGCCAACCCTAACCTAACTTAACCTAACCTGCTTAAAACTGCACATAAAATACGTGTGTTCAATTATAACAAACACATTATGCACATAAAAAAAAAAAAGAGTATCAATCGTGTATGTGTGCTAATTTGAACACGTAAGCGATCAAAACCCTTATCATGTGTATCATTTCCGTTACATTCTGTGATTTTGTGACCTTTCTGGTTGTGTCTGTTTAGGGGTGTACTGTTTTGGTTGTGGCCGTTTTGGAGTATACCGTTATGGCCTGCTTTAGTTGATCAGGAGTGTTTTATTATTTTGTATTATTCTCCTTGTAAGTGACAATCGTGTTGTTGTTAATAAATGAATATGGTGTGAATTAAACCACGTCTTTGGCTGTTGTACATATGTGAATCAGTAGAGCAGGTAGACTGGCTCTATCGTACGCCGTGGGCTAATTGGCACGCAAAATCGGTATCAACACTACCCACAACAATATGTTAATCAAGTTAGTATCAAAACGTACCTTCACTATCGTACATTTTGACGCTAAATTGATTAAGGGGAGATTTCCACTTGAGGGATTTTTTCTGGACCCCTTCCTCCCTCATGTTTAGCCCCATTGCTTTTGAGATTTTAAGACGTTCGCCCTAGTAGTTTGGACATTTAAAGACATTTTGCCCGATTTCTGTCAATTTGAAGACCTTTCGTGCCATTAAGGTGCCGATTTTGTCCTGGCGAGCGATAGCGAGCCTGTAATATAAGAGCAACCGGCCTCCGGCCGGGACATTTTTCTACCGAAAAATTTACAAATTTATCTTGAAAGGGGGTCTAGGGGGTGTAATTTTAAGCTTGATGAAAACGTAGGGAACAAACTAAATACCTCCCCTTAACAAAAGTACTGTTATTTTGTATTATATATATATTAGTCTGGCTTTTACATACTAATTAGACCACTTCGTACAAATAGGCTAGTCAACCTTTCTAGATCCATGGCTAGGTAGAAATGTGTGTCACTGATGTATGCAAGATTGGAATACATGATGTGGTAATACATTCATTTCAATATTAATTCATTTAATGTATACATTTAAAAACATGTCTCCGTGAATGGCTTGCTAATAGTCTGACTAACCTGCCTATAATCAATGTGATCAAAATAGCTAAATAGTGTATAAATGTTCGCTTAAACACCGTCCC
>CM064486.1:10361366-10833866 GCA_032716605.1 Paralithodes platypus | reverse complement strand
CTCTTTCTCCTCCTCCTCCTCCTCCATCTCTTCCTCTTCATTCTCTTTCTCCTCCTATTCCTTCTCTTTCTCCTCCTCCTTCTTTTTCTCCTCCTTCTCCTCCTCCTCCTCCCTTAGCTCTCCTTAGTCAGTGTATATAGCTTATAACTCGACTCTAAAATAATGTTAGCGAGAAAAAACAAAAACTTAACTACTACAAATGAAAATCACTAAAATATATTAAATTATTTATTTTCTCAATATTGTCTTCCATAATACTGTATTCTATTATAGCATTTTATATATATGTTCATGTTTATTATTTACAACATGCCTTTCTGGTTCTCATGTTATTGTTTCTCACCTCAAAACGAATTATTTCCTTTATTCTTCAAAATTGTCTGTGTCATACCTGCAATTTCCCGTTTTCTGTTCTTATCTTTTGTTTTCTTTTTCGACACTGGAGCTGGGCTATTAATTTCCTCGCTTAAAATTGAGCTTCCGTCGCAGGTCTCCATTAAATATCCACACTCTCCTTCCTTACTTCCTTCCTACCTCACACTTTCCTTTCTTCGTCACCCTCCCTTCCTTCCTTCCCCACACTCTCTTTCCTTCCCCACACTCTCTTTCCTTCCCCACACTCTCCTTCCTTCCCCACACTCTCCTTCCTTCCTTCCCCACTCTCCTTCCTCCCCCACACTCTCCTTCCCTTCCTCACACTCTCCTTCCTTCCTTCCCCACACTCTCCTTCCCTTCCTCACACTCTCCTTCCTTCCTTCCCCACACTCTCCTTCCTTCCTTCCCCACTCTCCTTCCTCCCCCACACTCTCCATTCCTCACACTCTCCTTTCCCCACACTCTCCTTTCCTCCCTTCCCCACACTCTCCTTTCCTCCCTTCCCCACACTCTCCTTTCCTCCCTTCCCCACACTCTCCTTTCCTCCCTTCCCCACACTCTCCATTCCTCACACTCTCCATTCCCCACACTCTCCTTTCCTCCCTTCCCCACACTCTCCTTTCCTCCCTTCCCCACACTCTCCTTTCCTCCCTTCCCCACACTCTCCTTCCTTCCTTCCCCACTCTCCTTCTTTCCCCACACTCTCCTTCCTTCCCCACACTCTCCTTCCTTCCCCACACTCTCCTTCCTTCCCCACACTCTCCTTCCTCCCCCACACTCTCCTTCCTTCCTCACACTCTCCTTCCTCCCCCACACTCTCCTTCCTTCCTCACACTCTCCTTCCTTCCCCACACTCTCTTTCCTTCCCCACTCTCCTTCCTCCCCCACACTCTCCTTCCTTTCTCACACTCTCCTTCCTCCCCCCACACTCTCCTTCTTTCCTTTCTCACACTCTCCTTCCTTCCCCACACTCTCTTTCCTTCCCCACACTCTCCTTCCTTCCCCACACTCTCCGTCCTTACCTACATGTATTTACTCATGTATTTATGTCCGTCTTCATTTCACAGCTCTCTCATCATTCACATTTTCCTTAAACTTGGAACTCCTCTCTTCAAAAATTCTTCCACACTTAATGTTATCGTCCCATTTAGTTTACTTTGTGTTTAATGTATTCACCCCTCACTGTTTATCTCTCTCTCTCTCTCTCTCTCTCTCTCTCTCTCTCTCTCTCTCTCTCTCTCTCTCTCTCTCTCTCTCTCTCTCTCTCTCTCTCTCTTATCGTGCAACGAATAATCAATATTTGCATCTCATATGCATAATATTAAAGTAAGCAGACTTCACAATTGGGAGCCAGTTTACACACACACACACACACACACACACACACACACACACACACACACACACACACTCACACACGCACACACAGTTTGCATGTACTGTCGAAAAGAACTAAAATATATAATCAAATTTATTCTTTATTGACAATCTCCTACTTCCCCACCTATCTTCCTACTTCCCATCCTTCCAAAGCTCCAACTAACCTTCATTTCTTCCATCCATCCATCCATTCGTCCATCCATCCATCCATTCGCCTATCCCCTATTCTTATTTAACCTAATTATCCTTAAATTATATTCCTGAACCTATTCCCTCCCACCCATATGTTTACCTTCCTATCCTATCCTTTCTCTTTGCCTATCCTTCTATTACCCTACCTCCCATCCATCTATCCAATCGCCTTTACCCTATCCTTAAGATATATTCCTGTATCTTTGGTTTCCCCTTTGATGTCCTTCCCCACCTCTCTTTTTTTCATTGCCTATACATAATACTGCTTTGTAATCCTCTCTCACCCTGCCAACGCATCTATACTTATGATAGGCCTATATCACCTCGACTCTCTCTCTCTCTCTCTCTCTCTCTCCCTCCTTGTGCCACAAATGTCACCCTTTAATGCCATCCTCACTTCTTATAAACACCTACCCCACCCAATTCACTTATGCCCTATCCTCACCAAAATCGACCTCACACTATTCACCTCATATCTGTCCATCACCCTATACCCTATCCTTATCCAGTTCACCCTCACGAAATCACCCTATCCCTCTTACGTTCAGCTAATACAGTATATCTTGTCCTCCAACTTCAGAACTATAAGATACCTCCCAGTCATCTAGATCACCCTTTTCCCCTCTATTCTCTTACAATTCACCCTCGGACTGTTCATCCAAAAATATTCCTTTCCAGTTCTCGCCATTCACCCTAAGCAACCCACTTTCACCCAAGACCATCCATCCAGCACCCTAAGCCTTCCACTCTCACCATATACCACCCCTTCTCACCCTATACCTTCACCCTTTCTCTATGGCCCCTTTTTCACCCTATGCCCTCAGAATACCCTATGCCTCCACAATCATCCTATGCCCCTAAAGTCTCTCCAAATCTTTCACTCTCACCCAAGACTTCTCATTCTCACTCTATAGACCATCCAACCTCACCCTATACCCCCAGAATCACCCCAAATCTTCCACTCTCAACCAAGACAACCCATTCTCTCCCTCTTCCCAGAATCCCCTCCACCCTAAACCTCAGAATCCCCCTCCACCCTATACCTCAGAATCCCGGCCCTCCACCCTAGACCACAGAATCCCTCACCACCCTAAGTTTCACAATCCCCGTACACCCTATTCCTCAGAATCCCCCTCCACCCTAGACCTCAAATTCTCCCTACACCCTAAGCCTAAAAAATACCCTATGCCCTACCACCCTACACCTCAGAATCACCCTCCACCCTTGCCTCAGAATCCCCCTCCACCCTAGATCTCAGAATCCCCCTACACCCTAAGCCTAAAAAATACCCTATGCCCTACCACCCTACACCTCAGAATCCCCTCCACCCTAAACCTTAAAAGCACCCTACTCCCTAAGCCTCCCCCCACCCTCAGCATGATCGTATAGTGCTTGAATGTCGTGCTAATCACATAAACCAACTTGCACCCTAGAATATTGCATCAAGTCCGTATTTACGTAATCTTTATATGTGTGTTTGTTTGTTTGTTTGTGTGATCCTGGCAGAGCACACGGATCCCTCCCTCGCCCGTGACGCCCTGAGTGTTCCTGTGTGTTCTGTAGGCTCTCCTAATGTGTTCATGAAGGGCCTCCGGAGTGTTCATTCGTTTATAAATGGCTCTCTCCAAAGAGTTTAATTGTGTTTATAATTTTCTCTGAAGAGTTCGTATATGTGTTTACTCTAATTCATCTTATGTGTTCAAAAGGCCCTCTGGAGTGTTCACTGGTTTTCTGTGAGCTCTCCGGATATTTAATGTTTGGTATATGAACCCTCCGGAGTGTTTCAATGTGTTCGAAAAAAAAAATCTAATTGAATAAGAAAAGGCCCTCTGAAATGGGTATTTTCCGAACCATTTAGGAGTATTCATGCGTGTTCTACGTGCCCTCCAGAATGTTCAGGACTGTTCTGAGAGGGCCTGTGGAATGTTCAATGGGTGTTCAGTGACCTTGGCGGAATGTTATTGATTGTTCTTGAAGGCCCAAAGGTGTTCTAGCGTGTGTTTTGGGGGACCTTCTGGAACATTTGATTATGATTATCCAGAGTGTTCTCCAAGTAACCCCTTATATAGTGTATTTTGCTGCATGGTGTGCTAGGGATGGCTGTTGTGGTGGTGGTGATGATGGTGTTATTGGTGTTGTTCTCTCCTGTGCCTTCGTGTGGTGTTAGTGTGTGGTATGTTATGGTGTTATACGTGATTCCCTGCCAGTGTGGAATATTTGTTAGGGTTATAGGTAAAATGAAAACTACATCATTGTTCTCTGGAAGAAGATAAAACTCACTCGTAATATTCTCTCTCTCTCTCTTTCTCTCTCTCTCTCTCTCTCTCTCTCTCTCTCTCTCTCTCTCTCAAAAAAAAAAAAAAAATGTGAATTAGATCTGTTACTGTAAATTTCAAACACCCCCTTTTTAGAATATTCCACACTGAGTAATATAGACAGGTCAATATTCATGTGTATATTATATATGTAACCAATATATATGTTGTCTTCATCCCCTTGACATGAGTCTAGACATTTTTCCCGATATATATTTCCCACTCATCTTCTACCTACCCTGGCCAAACAAATCCATATCATGAATTATTCTGCACGGCATTTCACTGAAGCATATCAGTGCAGTCTCCCTTAATCAGCGAAACATATCTCGAATCTCTTTTTTTTTTATCTCCCTGTACACCAACCCTAAAGGAGAGATAAGAGATGAAGATGATAGGTTCCCGGATGCCTTAACCCTTAGCAGATACGATGACGCATTTTATTTCCGTTTTCTGGCTATTATTAAACGATTGTATTCATAATTATTAGGAAGGTTATATGGAAGTCAGAGGGTTGAGATAGTCTTTTACCCTTATAAGTCCCACATATCCTTCGTAAATTGTATAAACTAATCTAATGATAGCCAAAATAATCTGTCAAAAGGCGTCATAATCTTGAAAGGGTCAATCAGTAGACTATTTCCATCAGTGGATCCCAACCAGTGCGAACTCAACCAGGATTTAGTACCGAGGCCACGGAGAGTATAGCAGTGGTCTCGATAGTACACTACCTCCAAATTACAGTCCTAACCTATCCTCTAAGTAGTGGTTGAATTGGCACTGGTTGAGATGTATCGGTTGAAATGGTCTTCTGGTTGAGTTGACAGACTTGAATTGCAACAGTCAGGCCCTAAACTGATTCTTTCCGAGTGCCCCTTTAACCCTTCTACCCCCCCCCCCCCACCCCCCTCCCCATCCCCCTCTCCCATTTTCGTACCCCATAGAGAAAAGTTAACCCCTTTAGGATTATGAGGCGCTCTGACTTAGTATTCTGGCTGTTATTAGAGGACTTTGTTCAGTTTAAAGAGAACTTGTGGAAGCTAGAGAGTTAATCGAGTTTTTATCCCTTTCGATTCCTCGAGATCCTTCCTAATTTGTATAATATCGTCTAATCTATCTATCTATCTATATGCTCAGGCCCAATCCCCACTTTTCGTCTAATGATAACTAGAATATAATTTATGCCTCCTCAAATACTAAAATGAGTTAATGAAGCCATCAATACACCCTTATAGGGGCAAGCAAGCCACCTTTGAATAGCATTACCCCTACCTTAAATTACCCCTATTGAACCCTCCTGACTGACCTAATCAAACCTTTTAACAAGTGAGGCTCTTCCCAGTCTTTATAAACTTAACCCTTTCAAGATCCGATTACGCATTTTTTTTATTTATTTCTGGCTATTATTTGACGATTTTAATCAGATTAGCAAAGGTATATGGAAGTCGGAAAGTTAATTGAGATATTCTTTACCCTTATAATTGACCACATATCGTTACACTGTAGAAAATCATCTAATGATAGCCACTTTAAACTGTCAAAATGCGTCATAAGCTTCAAAGGGATAACTTTAAATGTAAAATGTTAACGTTTCTAATTTACCCAATTGCATTCTTAATGTAATTTGTAAATCTGAACCTATTCTTGTATTTGAGAATTGAGAGGACAAATTTAAATAAACTGGCATTTTCTTCCTCAACTATAGCTAAACTGTGTCCAATATATTGTTCTGTTTCCATAAACTGTGTCCAATATATTGTTCTGTTTCCATAAACTGTGTCCAATATATTGTTCTGTTTCCATAATCTGCATCGGTGTTTTAACATTTTCAGAAAGAGTAAATATAAATTATTTCAACACAATAGTAAACCTAAATTATTTCAACACAATAGTAAACCTAAATTATTTCAACACCATAGTAAACCTAAATTATTTCAACACAATAGTAAACCTAAATTATTTCAACACAATAGTAAACCTAAATTATTTCAACACAATAGTAAACCTAAATAATTTCTAGTAAACCTAAATTGTCAACACAATAGTAAACCTAAATTATAACACTAGTCCATATTTACCCAGACTAAATAATTCAATAGGATGACACCGTATTGTCTAAATAGATATACTAATTCAATAGGATGACACCGTATTGTCTAAATAGAGTATATTTTATTAATTAAGACTTTATTTAAT
Source organism: Paralithodes platypus (assembly GCA_032716605.1). Taxonomy (NCBI): domain Eukaryota; kingdom Metazoa; phylum Arthropoda; class Malacostraca; order Decapoda; family Lithodidae; genus Paralithodes; species Paralithodes platypus. The sequence continues at coordinate 10,827,408 of CM064486.1, read as the reverse complement.
GTTCCCAAATGTGTAGCTCTTCCCCATATCTGTCTTTTGTTTCTTATGCAACCAAAATTGGCAGTTTGTTCAGGGAATCATAAAAGTTCGTGGCCCTCTTTTATTCTTTGTTTATTTGAGCTGACTTGTGAATATATATATATATATATATATATATATATATATATATATATATATATATATATATATATATATATACCTGTATATATAATTCAATTGCAAAGAAAATTACATTCATCAAATAATCCTGATGGTTGTAATTTTATAATGATATGCATATTAGATCCATCAATGTAAATCAAATAATTCTTCTTTAAAAAATAATAAAAATAAATGAAACACACCACGAAATGTTATGAGTAAAAAGCTATGCCAACCAAACAAACTGCCCGGTAACTGGTTGGATAATAGAAAACAAACAAACACCACACCAATAATGATAATAAACCCCTTGCCGCCCCCTCCAACCCCGTAGAGTGTGACCGTAAGATCGTGAGCAGCGAGAACGGGTTAGGCGAGGGGAAGTTCGAAGCTCCGGAACTGGACAACCCCGAGGGACACGGCCGCCAATGTCTCTACACCTTCGTCGCCGGCCAGGGGGAGCGGGTCCAGATCAGCTTCTCCAGGTTCAGTTTGAGAGGAACGCCACCAGAGTAAGTGTTGTTCCCGAGCTTCTGTGGGTTCGCTTTGTTGTTTCTTTGAAGCTTCGGATGCGTTGGGTTCATTATTTTCACACCTTCATTTACCCTGTGGTTTCGCCTTGTTTTTCTTTGAAGCTTCGGATGCCTTGGGTTCATCATTTCACCTTCATTTTCCCTTGGTTATTGAAGCTTCATATTCCTTGGATTAGTTTCATCTTGTTTTTGAAGCTTCAAATGCCTTGGGTTCATTATTCATTTCACCTTGGTTCTGAAGCTTCAATTGCTCTGGGTTCATTTCACCTCCAGGTTTGAAGCTTCAGATGCCTTGAGTTCACTATTATTTGTTATACTCTTCGACAGTCATACTTAAAAGTCCTATCCTGCCTCCATTATTTGAATTTGGTTTATGTATCTTATAAGAAGAGAGAAAAATCCTCATCATGCTTAAGCAAAATTTTCTCTAGTAAAAAAGAAAAGGAAAAAGCTTTACACACAAACACAAAGGATATCTTGTAAATCCAGTAGAGATATAAGGATTATATATATATAAACATTATAATATTGTTGAGTACTTCTCGTATATATATAGATGAAACTAAACATAACATTTTCTGAAATGGAATACGACTTTTAAACCTGACTGAAACTATTTTCGTACTGCTTTCGAGCCTAGAGATTCTGTAGTAAGAGATATCGGCCAGCTTTTAAGATGCACGCCATTATGGTGCCTTGAATATCAAACAATTGGGTGATAAAGTATTAATGATCATGTAGAATTTACATGCAAAGGACAAATTATATATCCTTTATCTAGATTGCCAAATGTGTATTATGGGGAACTATATAATAATATATTTTAATCTAAAAAAACAAAAATAGGTAACATTAGCCGCAAAATGTTATGAGTGCCTATACCAACCAAACAAACTCATCTAAAGAAAAAATAAATGACACCAGTGGCACCAAAATGGCGGAGGTAGGCCGATCTCCGTTACTAAAGGGTCTCTTCGCTTGCCCTTCGTGTTCTTTTGTTTGGATCCTTGGCCGCGCTTTCCCCAATTTCCTCTGAGTGTTCCGTTTTCTTTTGGGTGGCTTAATTTTTGGGTGCCCTCTCCCGTTTTCTTTGATCGTGGCCTTAGTTTTCTGTACCGTCGCTTTTTCCCTTTTCATCTTAATGTCGCTTTCTGAGTCGGCATTTTGTTTTCAAGCGCTTTTTGTTTCTGTGTGCGGTTTGTGAGTTTCTCCTCTTTGCTCGTGCTGATAGAAGAGGGGAATTATCCAAGTGTGTTTATTTCCGTTCCTTTTGATTGTACTATTATTTGTATTATTAATCGATCGTGGGCTACTAGCTTCACTTTGCCAAATACGACTCTATTTTATAAGACCATCCTAAATCACCTAATTACGTCAATAATATGATTGTTTTCCTATTATCTTGCCTATGCTTCGGTTCATATCATATGCCGCTTTGAACACAGTGCAAACTAGCACTTCCTTTGCTTATGAATGCAAAGTATAAATATTTGTTTTTCTATATTATTTACCGTACCAATAATAACTTAACCCCTTGAGGATTATGACGCGTTTTCTATAGTTTATTCTGGCTAACATTAGACGAGTTTATATAGCTTAGGAAGGATCTGTGGGAATTAGAAGGCTAAGCACTATCTCAATCCTCTAGCTTCCATACACCCTTCCTCATCTGAATAAAATCGTTTAATAATAGCCTGAATACAGTGTCAAAATGCGCCATCATTCTTAAGGGGTTACTATTTCTAATTACACATATGAGTTATCCCTATTTGCGATGATAATACAGTTGTTTTCATTTCCCGAACTGTTTTAACTATATATATATGGTATAATTGGAAAACGTCTTTTTGTTCTATCATTAACCTTCCATTTCTTCAAGAATCATAATTCAGTTGTAATATAATTTTGTGTATATCTAATATTAATATAAACCTAGTAAACCGGCATAGAGGCATCAACTCTGTCTAGTATCTCGCCTATTCAGTTGTATCAGTAGAGGTAGATGATATTACCAAATCGTTATTTAAGGGGAGATCTCCACTTAAGGGATTTTTTTCTGGACCCCTTTCTCCCTCATGTTTAGCCCCGTTGCTTTTGATATTATAAAACGTTTGCCCCATTAGTTTAGCGATTTTAAGAACTTTCACCCCATATTAAGACCTTTCGTGCCATTCAGGTGTCAATTTTATCCTGGCGAGCGATAGCGAGCCTGTAATTTAAGAGGAACCGGCCTTTGGCCGGGACATTTTTCTACCGAAAAATGTACAAATATATCTTGAAAGGGACTCAAGGGGCTGTAATTTTAAGTTTGATAGAATTCTAGGGAACGGGAACGAACTAAAAACCTCCCCTTAATATCAGTCTTGTGTGTTTCAGTTTTATAAAGCTCGTTATTTCCATAATAGAAATACTATATAATATTTCCATAACAGAAATACTATATAATATTTCCATAATAGAAATACTATATAATATTTCCATAATAGAAATACTATATCATATTTCCATAATAGAAATACTATATCATATTTCCATAATAGAAATACTATATCATATTTCCATAATAGAAATACTATATCATATTTCCATAATAGAAATACTATATAATATTTCCATAACAGAAATACTATATAATATTTCCATAACAGAAATACTATATAATATTTTCCCGTATAGAAGAGTTTGGTCTCGACTAAATTGATCTCCTTAAGCCGGAGTCACACGAGCCGTTTTTCGAGCAATTTTTACGGGCAATTATGGTCTGGCAGCTTCAAAAATTACACTTTATCAGAATTCAGCCGCCTAACATAATCTACCTTCAGTCTAGTTACCGATACCAATGCAAAGAAGTCCCGAAATAAAACGAGAAAAAACTTGCTCATGGAAAATTGACGGAAAAATCGCTCGTGTGACAGCGGCTTTAGTCATTGTTTTGTTTTGTTTTTCTCTCTTTCTACCTACCTCCAGACAATCTATTCAGCTTGAAGAAGAATATCTTGGAGTCAAATAAGTGACCTAAGGCTGTATAATTATAAGAGCGGACTACCCCTATAATGTTAATAAGTCAGGGAGTCAAACCGGAGCAATTTTGTTTGGAAACATGACTGAATATGAGAAGAAATACAAGACAATTAACATGAAAGAGCATTGATTTGACCATTGTATCACTTCCAAAGACATGATTTGACCATTGTATCACTTCCAAAGACATAATTTGACCATTTAAGGGGAGGTATTTCGTTTGGTCTCTAGATATCCATCAAGCTTAAGCTAACACCCTCTTGAGCCCCTTTCAAGATCAATTTGTACATTTTTCGGTAGAAAAATGTCCCGGCTGAAAGCCGGTTCTTCTTAAATTACAGGCTCGCTATCGCTCGCCAGGATAAAATCGACACCTAAATTGCACGAAAGGTCTTAAAATTGACAGAAATGGGTCGAAAGTTCTTAAAATCGTCAAAATAATGGGGCGAACGTCTTAAAATTAGAAAAGCAATGGGGATAAACATGAGGGAGAAAAAGGTTCAGAAAAAAATCCTCCAGGTGGAAATCTCCCCTTAACCACTTCCAAAGACATAATTTGAACTATAAACCACACTTCGATCCTTGCCAATACAACAATGAAGACTAAAAAATAATGAACTCGTCTTTCGTTTGATTCCCTATAATGTTATCAGTACTTTGTCTCTGGTCACATAATAGAACATAAGAACAATGGAAATCTGCAGAAGGCCTATATTGACCCATACGAGGCAGACCCCTTTTCCCTACATCCCTATTTGTTCTTTCCCTACACTAAAACAAAATTGGGAGTTGTTTGGCTATGATCTGGGTGCAGGAATGGTTGTCTGTCCAGAAATGCCAATAATGACTTTGGCTGATAATACCATGTCAAAAGATATGTACGTTTTTAGTGAACACAGGTCAATCTCCACCCCCAAATATAGCAATAACTTCTTGCACTTATAAACTAGCCGAGAGTAGATTGTCTTTTAAGGAGCCCACCTCGCTTGTTTTCTCTTTCTCTCCCTCTCTCGTGGGCTTGTATCTATTCTGCCCCATTCAGCCTACTGTTTTAAGACGTTTAACCCCATCCAGGTGTCAATATTTTCCTGGCGAGCGGTAGCGAGCCAGCATATATATATATTTGTTTTGACAGCAAGTTAAATTTGTAAATTTTTCGATAGAAAAATGTCTCCGGCAAAGCCGGATTTCTCCATACAATGCTGGCTCGCTATCGTTCGCCAGGAAGAAATCGACACCTGGATGGGGATTAATGTCTTAAAACAGTTGGCTGAATGGGGCAGAATGGATACAAGCCAGGGTAAGAGAAAAAAAGGAGAGACAGATAAAAAACAGCCGGTTAGCCCCCTTAAGGGATAGCATAAAACACAAAAACTTTCCCTCTGATCCAGTGTCCCTAATATCTGCCTCTATCACAAGGCCTAGAGCTAGACCACAGTATAGTCTATTCATTATAGGCAGGCTGGAAATCATGCCCATCTGTATAACTCCAAGAGAGCTGGGGAAATGGGCTGCAAATATTCACACTTATGCCCCATATGGCTGACTCTCCAGAAATGGTAGCAGTATGTGTTTATTCAAGTACATTGGGGTTTGTAATTGATGATTAATGTTAAGAACGGGGTGTTACTTATACTGTAAAGCATCGGCTGCTGATCAAAGGGCCGGCGGATCGAGCCCGCACTGTCAAAATATAATAGGTATACATCAAGCCCGGACAATTTAATTTGACCTAGCGATTCGTGACAAACGCCTAATGTTCATGGAACATGGAACGGCATCTGACAAAAAAATTCAACTCGATTTTTCTATTTTTTTTTTTTAGGTATAGAGGTTAGTAGTCAAAATATTTAGCCTACTTACATTATATTATATCATATTATATTTTATTATATTATGAATGATCTATAGTTACTTAGAATATTTAAAGTTAGCCTAAAGGGTCTCCTTAATCGTATTCAAGAGTTTCTTCTTAAGCTGAATAAAACCGTCTGATGATCGCATCAATAAATTAATCATCTGCTTGAGGGGGATGATGATTTAACTCGTATTTTGATTTAACATAGCCTATCTTCTATAATTTTTATCAAAATACCCTTAATTTTCAAACATTTCCTCGTCTTTCTCCAACCTACTTCTCTTTCTTCGGTTTTTCGTAGTTTTTTTCGTGTAAATAGTCAATCACTATTCTTTAAAATACCCATTATAAATATATCATGAATGTATTTAGTTAAATTTAATTATATACCATTAAGATAAGTTTGATAATATGACATTTAATTAATTTATAATTATGTTTATTGTTCAATTGTTCTTCTCATTCTACTTGAATAGGACTTTGATAGTTTTAATTAACTATTTATATAATTAATGTCCAACTAATAAGTAATTCTAATTGCAATAATGTATTTGGATAATTATTTAATCCCATACTTCTACCTTCTAATCCTTTCACGATTTACTATACATGTTAATTAATAATATTAGTTTAACGAATATAATTGAATTTAATATATGCTACTATTACTCTATGGTCGATATATTTAATATATGCTACTATTACTCTATGGTCGATATATTTAATATATGCTACTATTACTCTATGGTCGATATATTTAATATATGCTACTATTACTCTATGGTCGATATATTTAATATATGCTACTATTACTCTATGGTCGATATATTTAATATATGCTACTATTACTCTATGGTCGATATATTTAATATATGCTACTATTACTCTATGGTCGATATATTTAATATATGCTACTATTACTCTATGGTCGATATATTTAATATATGCTACTATTACTCTATGGTCGATATATTTAATATATGCTACTATTACTCTATGGTCGATATATTTAATATATGCTACTATTACTCTATGGTCGATATATTTAATATATGCTACTATTACTCTATGGTCGATATATTTAATATATGCTACTATTACTCTATGGTCGATATATTTAATATATGCTACTATTACTCTATGGTCGATATATTTAATATATGCTACTATTAATCTATGGTCGATATATTTAAAGGGGGTCACCTGCATTGTCTCTCTCCTTTTCTCTCTTTCTCTGGCTTTTATCCATTCTGCCCCATTCAGCCTGCTGTTTTTAAGACGTTTATCCCCAACCAAGTGTCGATTTCTTCCTGTCGAGCGATAGCGAGCCAGCGTTGTATGGAGAAATCCGGCTTCGCCGGAGAAATTTTTCTATCGATAAATTTACAAATTTAGCCTGCTGTCAAAAACATAAAACAAAATATGCTGGCTCGCCAGGAAGAAATCAACACCTGGATGGAGGTAAACATCTTAAAACAGTAGGCTGAATGGGGTCAAATGGATACAACCCAGAGAAAGATAGAAAATGAGATAAAAAAAGGCAGGTGACCCCCTTAAACTTAGCTTCACCTTAGCTTCACTGTTTCCTCTTGTTAAATGTTCAGATTGTGTGCATCGCTGTTGTTGTTGTTGTTTATTGCTGTTTATTGATGTTCTGCCTGTGTGTTGATGTGGTTGTATTGATCTTGAACTTGATGATGATGATGATGATGATGATTAGGAACGATGTGCGTGTCTGATGTTGTTGTTGTCGTTTATATTCGTGTATTCGTTGCGATGTTTAAATACTATTTGTTCGTCTATTGGGTTGTTATAGTATTTTGATCATCTGTGTAGGTTTCCGTGTTGTTTTGATGATATTATTTTGTTTATAAGGGCATATTTATATTAATTATTTTGGTTATTAGGGTATATTTATATTAATTATTTTGGTTATTAGGGTATAGTTATATTAATTATTTTGGTTATTATGGTATAGTTATATTAATTATTTTGTTTATTATGATAATTTATATATATAATATTTTTTTTTTTTTTTTTTTTTTTAGTTTCTTTACATTTTTCGTTCATTTGCAGTACAGCATTATTTCACATTTGTATGAGTTATACATTGTTCATTTGTTCTGGTGTAATGTATAATTCGGTAAAAGAGAAAATCGGATTTGTCATGATAATTGGTTCATATTGTGAAATACAAGTTAGTATATTCGATTGGCATTGAACACACACACACACACACACCATTACGCATTCCCTGCTCAAGAGAGACGGTACCAACCAGGGCTAGTGGAAAAAAACTTTCACCGTTGAGTGGGCACGGGACCCATTAGGTTTGACATTTTAAAATGTTCGCCCCATTAGTTTACCGATTTTAAGACATTTCGCCCCATTAGTTTACCGATTTTAAGACATTTCGCCCCATTTCTTTGTCAATATGAAGACTTTTCGGGCCATTAAGGTGTCGATTTTGCCTGACGAGCGACAGCGAGAGGAACTGGCCTTTGCCCGGGACATTTATATACCGAAAAAAAGCACAATATATCTGGAAGGGAGGTTTGAGGACGTGTTTTATTCTTTGTGTTTAAGATTAATAGAGGTCAAGGGAGCAAACTAAACAACCTCCCTTAAAATATATTAATAGAGGTCAAGGGAGCAAACTAAACAACCTCCCTTAAAATATATTAATAGAGGTCAAGGAAGCAAACTAAACAACCTCCCTTACAATATATTAATAGAGGTCAAGGGAGCAAACTAAACAACCTCCCTTAAAATATATTAATAGAGGTCAAGGAAGCAAACTAAACAACCTCCCTTACAATATATTAATAGAGGTCAAGGGAGCAAACTAAACAACCTCCCTTACAATATATTAATAGAGGTCAAGGAAGCAAACTAAACAACCTCCCTTACAATATATTAATAGAGGTCAAGGGAGCAAACTAAACAACCTCCCTTAAAATATATTAATAGAGGTCAAGGGAGCAAACTAAACAACCTCCCTTAAAATATATTAATAGAGGTCAAGGAAGCAAACTAAACAACCTCCCTTACAATATATTAATAGAGGTCAAGGGAGCAAACTAAACAACCTCCCTTACAATATATTAATAGAGGTCAAGGGAGCAAACTAAACAACCTCCCTTAAAATATACTTGTATTATTTATACTCGTGCACAATTTTTTGTTTTTTTTACAAATATTAAACATATTACTAAATTCCCTAAATGTGTGTGTGTGTATGTGTGTGTAATAATAATAATAATAATCGTCTGGTTACTTATATTGCGCCCGTATCTCCTCCTTCGAGGATTCTCAAGCGCTTGACACTTCATTAATCAACCAGATACCATTACCCATCCCCCTTGCTCATGGGGAGACGGTAACCGCCGGCTATATCTCAGAAAAACATTTCAATCTGAGCGGGGATTGAACGCGAGACCTGCAAGATGTGAAGCAGGCACGCTATCAACTGAGCCAGCCGGACGGCTGTATGTATATGTGTGTGTGTAATTATGTCATATTAACTCCCATCCAGGTTACTTCATCATTAACCCTTTGAAGATCATGACGCGTTTTGACAATTAATTCTGACTATCATTAGCCGATTTTATTCAGCATAGGCAGAACTTTTCCGAGCTTAAGAGGTAATTGAGATAGTATTAAGGGGAGACAGACCGTTTTTCTGGACCCCCTTCTCCCTAATGTTTAGCCCCACTAGTTTTGAGATTTTAAGACGTTGGTTCCTTTAGTTTTGGGATTTTATGACCTTTCACCCAATTTCTTTGTCAATATTAGAACACTTCGTGCCATTTAGGTGTCGATTTTTTCCTGGCGAGCGATAGCGAGCGTGTAATTTTAGGAGGAATCGGCCTTTGGCCGTGACATTTTTCTACCGAAAAATTTACAAATCTATCTTGAAGGGGGGTCTAGGGGTGTTTTTCTAAGCTTGATGGAGGTCTAGGGAGGAAACTAAACAAAATATATGAATAAATTAATTAATAGACCAAACAAACAGCCACTGTCCCCTTAACGCCTCTGATTCCTAGATATCCTTCATAAATTGCCTGAAGTCGTCTAATGATAGCCACAATAAACTGTTAAGAGGGTTCACCTGCTTTTTCTCTCTTCTTTTCTCTCTTTCTCTGGCTTGTATTCATTCGGCCCCATTCAGCCTACTTTTGTTAGACGTTTATCCCCATCCAGGTGTCAATTTCTTCCTGGTGAGCGATAGCGAACCAGCATTGTATGGAGAAATCCGGCTTCGCCGGAGACATTTTTCTATCGAAAAATTTACAAATTTAGCTTGCTGTCAAAACAAATATATATATGTGCTGGCTCGCTACCGCTCGCCAGGAAATAATCGACACCTGGATGGGGGTAAACGTCTTAAAACAGTAGGCTGAATCGGACCGAATAGATACAAGCCAGAGAAAGAGAGACAAGGAGAGAAAAAAAACACTGTGACCCCCTTAAATCGCGTAATAATACTCATGGGGCTAAGTTTGCTTATTTGTATTTGTTTTCGTGTTTATTTTTTCGTAGTGTATTTATGTTCAGGTTTCGGTCCCATATGATCTCCACATTAATTTATAATTTGTTGTATTTCTTAAGTTTATCTGTTAATTTTTTATATTAATGATAATTTATTTTTGTTATTATTATGTTTATTTTTATTATTATTATTATTATTATTATTATTATTATTATTATTATTATTAATATTTTTTTGTTTATGTTTGTTAATACAGTTATCAATGCCATTACTTCACAATAAACTCTGTTAGTATTGTTTAGTTTAGTTATGTTTATTTTGGTTAATTATCGCATGTCTGTTAATCATTTGTATTGATTCTACACTTAACGTTAATCAGCTGCGTCCAGTCCTTTTATACCAGAGTCACACGAGCTCTTTTTCCGGCAATTTCCGACGAGCAAGTTTGTTCTCGTAATATTTATGAATGTTATCTCATTAGTCTCGGTAGCTAGATTAAAGGTAGATTAAGTTAGGTGGCTGAATTGTGATTAATCTTAACATTTGAAGTTGCCAGAACATAATTGCTCGAAACAATTGCCCCCCAAAGCGCTTGTCTGACACCGCCGAACAAGCCAGTCTCACACGAGCGCTTTTTCCAGTAATTTTCGATGGGCATTTTTTTTTTTTTTTTTTTATATAATATTTTGAGACTCTTTCATATTGGAATCGGAAACTAGACTGAAGGTAGATTTTATGAGGTGGCTGATTTCAGATAAAGCTTGAATTTTGAAGATGCCAGACTACAATTGACTACTTGCGAGTTTCATTCTATAAGGAAGTTGGAGCTGTAGACATCGATATTATATAGAAAAACATTAATTATGTAGGTTTGGGATGGCTACAGAGTATGTTGAATTGGGTTTATGTATTTATAAATGTATTACAACCGCATTTTAACAGGTCATTCTGCTAAAATATCGATGGCTACATCTCCAACTTCCTTATAGAACGAAACTCGCAAGTGGTCAATTGCCCGTAAACATTGCCGGAAAGAGAGCTCGTGTGACACCGCCCTTTCAGTACGACGGACGACTTTTATCAGGTCGTTCTGGCTGTCGTTAAGGGGGGGTCATCGGCTTATTTTTATTTTTATCTCCTTTTCTCTTTTGCCCTGGCTTGTATCCATTCGGCCCCATTCAGCCAACTGTTTTAAGACGTTTATCCCCATCCAGGTGTCGATTTCTTCCTGGCGAGCGAAAGCGAGCCAGCATTGTATGCAAAAATCCGACATTTTTCTATCGAAAAAGTGTACAAATTTAGTGTCAAAAACAAAAAATATATATGCTGGCTCGCTACCGCTTGCCAGGAAAATATTGACACCTGGATGGGGGTAAACGTCTTAAAATAGTAGGCTGAATGGGGCCGAATGGATACAAGCCAAAGAGAGAGGGAGAGAAGGAGAAAAAAAACGAGGTGGGCCCCCTTAACCCTTTCGATATTTGAGGGCGCGTTTCTTCCCTTTATCTGGATATCAGTAGACGATTTTTGTAAGCTTAGGAAGGAGCTATGCGAGTCAGAGGGTCAAGTGAGATATATTTTACCTCTTTGATTCTTAGAGGGCCTTCCAAAGCTGAATCACATCGTCTAATGATAGCCTGAGTAAAGCGTCAAGAGGCGTCCTAAAGCTGAAAGGGTTAAGCGATTTTAAGCAGTTTTGGAAGCATCTATGAGACTCGGAGGATTGATTGGGCTAGTTTTTGTCCTCCTTGAATCCTAGAGGTCCTTCCAGAGCTGAATCAGATCGTCTAGTGATCAGCCAGAATGATGGAGGAGATAAGTGGCCCCGAACTGCAAAGCCTTAAGGGGGGTCACTGGCTTTTGTTTATCTTTCTTTCCTTGTCTCTCTTTCCCTGGCTTGTATCCATTCGGCCCTATTCAGCCAACTGTTTTAAGACGTTTATCCCCATCCAGGTGTCGATTTCTTCCTGGCGAGCGATAGCGAGCCAGCATTGTATGGAGAAATCCGGCTTCACCGGAGAAATTTTTCTATCGAAAAATGTACGAATTTAGCTTACTGTCAAAACAAAAAATATATATGCTGGCTCGCTACCGGTCGCCAGGAAAATATCGACACCTGTATGTGGGTAAACGTCTTAAAACAGTAGGCTGAATGGGTCCGAATAGATACAAGCCAATGAGAGAGGGAGAGCAAGAGAAATAAAGCGAGGTGGGCTCCCTAAAAACCCTCCCAATTTCTCCGGTAAACATACTCAATTATATGAGCTGGCAATGTGGACTCCTTGTTCAACATACTACTACCGAGTGACTTGTTATATATTGACTGCATTCTTATCTATCCTTAACCCATTGAGTACCAGCGACGTGTGTTAGATTTTATTCTAGCTATATTTAGACGATATTATGCAGCTTAAGAAAGATCTGTGGTAGTTAAAAGGGTTGACGGAGAGAGTTTGAAGCCTTATTGTTACTAGATGTCCTTCCTAAGCAGAATAAAATTGTCTAATCATTGCCAGAATGTAATTAAATAGATGTCACCGGTACTGAACGGGTTAAGTCGGCAAATACTATATAGTAAAACAAAAATGTCTTGTTATAACGATGAAGTGTTTGGTTTTCGTTTTTTCACACTGCTAAGATGATGTATACAGCTACACATACCTGGCTTAGATTAATATTTATATATATAAAAAATTATATATAATATATATATAGATTTTTTTTTAGGTGTTAAGGGGGCCCACCTCGCTTTTATATCTCTCTCCCTCTCTCTTTGGCTTATACCCATTCGGCCCCATTCAGCCTACTGTTTTAAGACGTTTACCCCCATCCAGGTGTCAATATTTTCCTGGCAAGCGGTAGCGAGCCAGCATATATATATTTTTTGTTTTGACAGCAAGCTAAATTTGTACATTTTTCGATAGAAAAATTTCTTCGGCGAAGCCGGATTTCTCCATACAGCGCTGGCTCGCTCTCGCTCGCCAGGAAGAAATCGATACCTGGATGGGGATAAACGTCTTAAAACAGTTGGCTGAATGGGGCCGAATGGATACAAACCAGGGAAAGAGAGAAAACGAGAGAAAGATAAACGAAGCCGGTAACCCCCCTTAACTTTTCAATAGCCACACAGAATTAGCAAGGAACTATGGATTTCGACTGTGCCAAAGAATAGTTATATATTGGTGGTGTGTTTGATCTTCACCCTTTGCGGATTACGACGCAATTTGGCGGTTATCTGGCTAGCATTAGACGATTTTATAACGATTAGGAAGGATACGTGAAAGTCGGAGGGTTGATCGAACGAGTGTCTACCCTTTTTATGCCCACAGATTCTACCAAAGCTGTATAAAATCGTCTAATGATAGCCAGAATAAACTGTCAAAATGCGTCATAATCCACCAAGGGGTTAAACTCGTCTAATTTATATTACATAGTTTTAAAAGGGTTCGATTCCTTATTTCTCGTTCTGCTTTCTTCGCGTTTTTGCTCACGAATATTAGTCAGTCGTCGTACTTTTTTAAACCAGTGCAAATGATCCCAAAAACGATGCCTGAAAACAGTAGGCCTACTATCCTAAGTTGACGGTAAAAACTCTGTGAAACAAAATTTCGAATTTGCTTTTAGTCCACAGATTTGCCATTAGGGAGTGGTGATCTAACGTTAATGTTCATATTTGTGTTTCTTATTTATTAGGTATATATATACTGTACTATAAACAAAATAGCCACACTTATTTTCCATTAGCGATTGGTGATCTAACAAAAAAATTCCTAATTTTGTTTATTATTTATCGGAAGGCAGGGGGCTAGGAATCCTCCTCCCCTTGTATAATTCTCCTACTCTACGAGACAGAGAAACGGGCGAGGGAATGCGAAAGTGGTCCCGGACCCTGAGAATAGGAACTTTAAATGTTGTTTCTGTTCGGGCTCTGTCTCATGTCGGCCACCCCCAGCAATGGGGTATGTGCCTGAGTAAATACATACATACATACATACATTTATCAGGTTGTTTATACTGGCCAATCGTTGACGGCTGACATTAATTAATTGTGTATCTATTTCACTACTGCATCGGTCATCTGGCTTTCTGTTCATTATGTAAAATACAGGTTTTCTTTCTTTGCCTGTCATTCTGGCGATATTATAACTTACGTTTTCTATGGTCAGTCATTCTGGTTTGCGTTGACGATTAATTATATATACTTCCTTTATTAAATTGTGTATTTCCATTTTTAATCATTCAGGCTTTTTGTTGATGATTGAACTACTTTTTGTTGATGATTGAACTACTTTTGTTGATGATTGAATTACTTTTTGTTGATGATTGAACTACTTTTGTTGATGATTGAATTACTTTTGTTGATGATTGAACTACTTTTTGTTGATGATTGAATTACTTTTTGTTGATGATTGAACTACTTTTTGTTGATGATTGAATTACTTTTTGTTGATGATTGAACTACTTTTGTTGATGATTGAACTACTTTTTGTTGATGATTGAATTACTTTTGTTGATGATTGAACTACTTTTGTTGATGATTGAATTACTTTTTGTTGATGATTGAACTACTTTTTGTTGATGATTGAACTACTTTTGTTGATGATTGAATTACTTTTTGTTGATGATTGAACTACTTTTGTTGATGATTGAATTACTTTTGTTGATGATTGAACTACTTTTGTTGATGATTGAATTACTCTTTGTTGATGATTGAACTACTTTTGTTGATGATTGAACTACTTTTGTTGATGATTGAATTACTTTTTGTTGATGATTGAACTACTTTTGTTGATGATTGAATTACTTTTGTTGATGATTGAACTACTTTTGTTGATGATTGAATTACTCTTTGTTGATGATTGAACTACTTTTGTTGATGATTGAACTACTTTTGTTGATGATTGAATTACTTTTGTTGATGATTGAACTACTTTTGTTGATGATTGAATTACTTTTGTTGATGATTGAACTACTTTTGTTGATGATTGAATTACTCTTTGTTGATGATTGAACTACTTTTTGTTGATGATTGAACTACTTTTGTTGATGATTGAATTACTTTTTGTTGATGATTGAACTACTTTTGTTGATGATTGAATTACTTTTGTTGATGATTGAACTACTTTTGTTGATGATTGAATTACTCTTTGTTGATGATTGAACTACTTTTTGTTGATGATTGAACTACTTTTTGTTGATGATTGAACTACTTTTGTTGATGATTGAATTACTTTTGTTGATGATTGAACTACTTTTGTTGATGATTGAATTACTTTTTGTTGATGATTGAACTACTTTTTGTTGATGATTGAACTACTTTTTGTTGATGATTGAACTACTTTTGTTGATGATTGAATTACTTTTTGTTAATGATTGAACTACTTTTTGTTGATGATTGAACTCCTTTTTGTTGTTGATTGAACTACTTTTGTTGATGATTGAATTACTTTTTGTTGATGATTGAACTACTTTTTGTTGATGATTGAACTATTTTTGTTGATGATTGAATTACTTTTTGTTGATGATTGAACTACTTTTTGTTGATGATTGAACTACTTTTTGTTGTTGATTGAACTACTTTTGTTGATGATTGAATTACTTTTTGTTGATGATTGAATTACTTTTTGTTGATGATTGAACTACTTTTGTTGATGATTGAACTACTTTTGTTGATGATTGAATTACTTTTGTTGATGATTGAACTACTTTTGTTGATGATTGAATTACTTTCTCCGTTTAGGTTTAGGTTCCCATTTTTTTCTCAATCAGGCTTTCCGTCGACGATTCATAAGATTACCTACTTTATTTAATTTTGTTTTCCCATTTGTATTCATTCATTTACAATGGATTACTTTCTCCATTTAACTTTGTATTCCGATTGTTACTCATTTTGGCTTAACGTCGACGATTGTTACTCATTTTGGCTTAACGTCGACGATTGTCACTCATTTTGGCTTAACGTCGACGATTGTTACTCATTTTGGCTTAACGTCGACGATTGTCACTCATTTTGGCTTAACGTCGACGATTGTTACTCATTTTGGCTTAACGTCGACGATTGTTACTCATTTTGGCTTAACGTCGACGATTGTTACTCATTTGGCTTAACGTCGACGATTGTTACTCATTTTGGCTTAACGTCGACGATTGTTACTCATTTTGGCTTAACGTCGACGATTGTTACTCATTTTGGCTTAACGTCGACGATTGTTACTCATTTTGCTTAACGTCGACGATTGTTACTCATTTTGGCTTAACGTCGACGATTGTTACTCATTTTGGCTTAACGTCGACGATTGTTACTCATTTTGGCTTAACGTCGACGATTGTTACTCATTTTGGCTTAACGTCGACGATTGTTACTCATTTTGGCTTAACGTCGACGATTGTTACTCATTTTGGCTTAACGTCGACGATTGTTACTCATTTTGGCTTAACGTCGACGATTCGTGGAATTACTTTCTTGATTTAAGGGGACAGTGGCTGTTTGTTTGGTCTATTAATTCATTTACTCATATATTGTTTTATGTTTCCTCCCTAGACCTCCATCAAGCTTAGAAAAACATCCCCTAGCTCCCTTTAAAGATAAATATGTAAATTTTTCGGTAGAAAAATGTGCCGGCCGAAGGCCGGTTCCTTCTAAAATTAGAGGCTCGCTATCGCTCGCCAGGAAAAAATCGACACCTAAATGGCACGAAAGGTTTCAATATTGACAAAACAAATGAGGCGAAAGGTCTCCCAATCGCCAAATTATTGGAACCAACGTCTTAAAATTTCGAAACTAATATGCTAAACATGAGGGAGAAGGGGGTCCATAAAAAGCGAGTAGTACCCCCTTAACTTTGTATTTCAAAGTATACTCATTCAGCTCTTCCGTCGACGATTCATTAGATTACTTTATTAATTTATATACTGTATTTATCTAATTTTGTATTCATTGTTTTATTTAATTATTTAGTCATTCATTCTTCATCTAATTTTTGATTCATTGTTTTATTTAATTATTTAGTCATTCATTCTTTCGTTTTATTCTAATTATTGTTCTATCGTGTTCTTCCGTGTTCTATATATTTTTTTTTTCTTTTTCTTCATTTATTTAGTTATTTATTTGGTCATTCATTCTTTCCTTTATTCTGGTTATTGTTCTTCCTTGTTCTTCCCTGTTCGGGCACCGGTGTTCTCGGTCGCGAGTTCGTTTTATGCAATCCAGTTTCGACCCTTTGTACAGTCTAAATCAACAGTTCACCGACAGTGCTCATAAACTGTCATTGTAACTATCTCCTTGCGTGTTTCTTTTAGCCCGTGATTGGTACTATTTGTCTCACGTCGTTAAAAAAAAAAAAAAAAAATGTTCCCTAGACCTCCATCAAGCTAAATAGATACTCCCTAGACCCCCTACTAAATAAAATTTAAAAATGTTCGGTAGAAAATGTCCTTCCGACAATAGGCCGCTTCCTCCTAAATTGCAGGCTCGCTATCGCTCGCCAGGAATAAATCAACACCTAAATGACTCGACAGGTCTTATAATTTACTAAGAAATGGGTCGAAAAGTCTTAAAATCGCCAAACTTTGTTTTGTTCTATGTGTATGAAGGAGACAAAAACCAGGTTGCCGGTACGAGTGTCTCCCCAATGGGGCGAACATCTTAATATATCAAAATTAATGGGTTTAAGGGAGAAGGGAGTTAACAAATTAAGTTTAGTGATTGTTTGTACATACATATCCAGTAGGTACGGAATAGGTGGGAGTAAATTACACTAGGTTAGGTTAGGGTGGACTATTATAGGTGTTGTCATAATGTACAGTCAATGTTAAGGCCGAACGTCTTAAAATCTGAAAACTAAAGGGGCTAAGCATGAGGGAGAAGGGTGGCCAGAAAAACAGACCATCTCCCCTTAAATTACAATAACAAACCTGGTAGGTCTTCATCACAGATGTTGAAGTAAAGCGACTTTGGTGTGGATATTAATAGTTCCCGACAACCTTACTTATAAACTGTATGACTTCAAGTTACTAACTCTTCTAGTATCCCGTGACTATTTTTATTTTATAGTATATATATATATATATATATATATATATATATATATATATATATATATATATATATATATCAATCAGCCAATCAGCTTGAAATAGAATGATCTAGCTTAATCGACCAAGTGCAACCACATATAATAGAAAAAATATGCAGATTATGTTTCAATTTATAGAAGTGTTAAATATATGTCCCTCTCTCTAGATGTTACACAGTTAACTATTGACTTTGACTGTGCGATCGGTCAGAACTGTATGGCAAAAAATAACCTCGCTTTCCCCCTCTCATTGCCACATTACTTGGCGAGTCCGTAGCTTACCCCGACCTCCCTCGCGCTAAACACTCCATCTGATAGCCATGGTCAGTTGTAAACATTGATCTGCACGGGAATGCATAAAACCCACTGCTCTAAAAAAAGAATTCATATAGTCCTGTATCCTCTATATAAAAACATTCATATACTGTCCTGTTCCCTATATGTAAAACAAAATCATATGTATCTGTATCCTCTATATAAAATAACTAATATATTCTTGTGTCATCTATAAAAAAAAAAATCATATATTCTCGTGCCCTCTATAAAAAAATAAAAAATCATATATTCCTGTGTGCTCTATATAAAAATTCATATATTCCTACGTTCTCTATATAAAGGAATGAATCATATAGTCTTCCGTGTTCTCTATCTTGTTACTACTATTGTCTTATATATCGCCCTTTTTGTGAATGTTTTATATATTGGAAATGGAATGGTGTCTCAACTTGCAATGAGTTAGTTGCAGAATTTCAATGTTGATTCCCCAGTTTCAAGAGACGTTTGTGCAGTAAAATAATTTGACTCCCAGTTTAAAATGCCAAGTGTGCTGATATTTCAATGTTGACCTGTCCCACTGGCAGATGGTGAATTAGGTGTGATATTCATGCTATGGTTTAAGGGGGTGACCTGCTTTTTGTTATTTCTGTCCTTTTCTCTCTTTCTCTGGCTTGTATCCATTCGGCCCCATTCAGCCAACTATTTTAAGACGTTTATCCCCATCTAGGTGTCGATTTCTTCCTGGCGAGCGATAGCGAGCCAGCATTATATGAAGAAAACCGGCTTCGCCGGAGACATTTTTCTATCGAAAAATTTACAAATTTACAAATGTCAAACAAAACTAAAAAATATGCTGGCTCGCTACCGCTCACCAGTAAAAAATGTACACCTGGATGGGGATAAACGTCTTAAAACAGTAGGCTGAATGGGGCCAAATGGATACAAGCCAGAGAAAGATAGAAAAGGACAGAACAAAAACAGGTCACCCCCCCTTAAGTCCTTGAGGATTATAACGCTTTTTAAGAGACTATTATGGTTGTCAATAGACGATATGATTACGATTGGGAAGGGTCTCTGGGAGGTTATACGGGTTAATGGAGATCATTTATTACACCTTCGGGTTGCTCGAGATCCTTCTTAAACTGCATTGAATCGTCTATTGTTAGCCAAAATTAAGGGGAGACAGACCGTTTTTCTGGACCCCCTTCTCCTTAATGAGAGTTTTGAGATTTTAAGACGTTGGTTCCATTAGTTTGGGGAATTTATGACCTTTCACCCCATTTCTTTGTCAATATTAGGACCCTTCGTGCCATTTAGGTGTCGATTTTTTCCTGGCGAGCGATAGCGAGCCTGTAATTTTAGGAGGAATCGGCCTTTGGCCGGGACATTTTTCTACCGAAAAATTTACAAACCTATCTTGAAGGAGGTGTTGTTTCTAAGCTTGATGGAGGTCTAGGGAGGAAACGAAAAAGTATATGAATAAATGTATTAATAGACCAAACAAACAGCCACTATCCCCTTAACTATTAAAATGAGTCATAATCCTCATAGAGTTAATGGGGGGGGGGAGGGGGGAGGATTTCTAAACTTTAACCACTAGATGTCACCACTAGCTAGCTATCAGGTACGGCCTTCTTACTTCTGGCATTATGTGTTGGTGGTGTAATGGTTTAGATGCCTATGTTCTGGGTGTGGTATCCCGAGTTCGAATCCCGGGAGGACCATACGCTTTCATTAGTTTATTCAAGTGCATTGGGGTTTGTAATTGATGATGAATGTTAAGAACGGGTTGTTACTTAATTATGAAGCCACACCAGGTCTAATCCAGAAGAATGGGGATAGTTTTATTGTGAAATCCTTATCTTTGAAGAGTGTACACTATTGATTTACCGGGTGTAGGGTGGGCAACCTTGATAATCTTGAGAAATGGTGATTATTAAATCATTCTTTATTTACCATTCAGCGCAGGAACGTTATTGCTGAAAGGTTGTGTATGTGCGAGTCTATATAATTATATTTGTTTTCATTTCTGTATTCACCTATCAGTACACGCTCTAGCCCTCTGAGGAGTGTATAAATTATAGTTTTAATATTGCTTTAATAATTTAGTTACCCATTACATTTACGTTTTCTTCTAGTGAGTACTACACCCATAGAAGAAAACTCGCTGATTTGTTGTATTTATTGGGTAACTCTTATATTAAAAGCAAAATTCTGTATTACATTTGGAAACCCATTAACGCCATCAGACAGTACAATAGGACCATACGGCTGGGAGAGTGTAGATGGCAGAGAAGGGGTGTTGTAGATAGAGGAAGCTGTTGGAATGGCTTTGGTATGTGTAAGTAATATACTCCTCAGAGGGTTAGTAATTGTACTGAATTAAGAAATTAGAACAAGTACCATTATAAAGGCATACATATACACATCCATTTGCAATAACTTTCTCTAATATGTTGGGGCTTTTACTGTAGGGGGAATAAAGAAGGACAATAGCAAGGCGAGATAATTTTTGTTTTTGCTGGGCCGCTGGCCCCTTTTCTCCTATGTTTAGCATCATTACTTATTAGATTTTAAGACCCCCATTCGTTTGGCGATTTTAAGAATTTCTGCCCCATTTCTTAGTCAATATTAAGACCTTTCGTGCTATTTAGGTGTTGAATATCGTTAGCCAGTAATTTAGTAGGAACTGGCATTCGGCCGGGACACATTTCTATCGTAAAATGTAGCCTACACATTTGTCTTGAAGGAGGGTTTTTTTTTTTTTAAAGCTAGATACAGGTCAAGGGAGCAAACTAAAGAATAGGTATGTAGTATAAAAAATAGATATCTACCTTGTCATACCTTGTAATGATTCTGGAAGAATCTCCTCAGCTACACGTAGCGTAGTGCCACTGTATCCTCCATTCTGCCTCGGATGTACAGGGATGAGGTGCTCCAGCATGTTGTTGTGGGGCCAAGTCTGGTATGAAGGCAGAGGAGGTGTGTCTTCAATCTTCTGCAGGAAGTTGTCCAGGTGCCTCTTAAAAACTTCGACACTGCAGGCTGACATATTTCTTGGACACAGAGGAAGGCTGTTAAATAGTTTTGGCTCTGTCCTGCTAAAGCTGCCAGCCCTGAGTGTGTTTAGGCTTCGGATGTTTGTTTTAGGGCCTTCAATGTAGTAGGATCTTCCTTGTGTCCTGTTAGGGCTTAATTTAATGCCAAAGTTAGGTACCAGACCCTCTATAATTCTCCAGTTGTATATGATCTGGTACCTTTCTCGCCTTCGTTGGAGGGAGTAAGGTGTTTCAGGCATTCCCAGTAAATCTTGCCGTTTAGAGATGTAATTCTGCTGGTGAAGCTTCTCTGCACAGACTCTAGCTCATCGATTTCTCCAATCGTTGTTGGGCTCCCCAGTTGGCACCAGTAGGCTACTCTAGATTCGACAACACCATCTTCCATACCTCTTCCATAGAGTCACGAGGCACTCCGCTTCTCTGGTGTTGAACGTACTCAGGATTCAGCCAGATACCATTCTTGCAGTTTCTGTGGTGTCATGTATATAGAGGCTGAATCTGCCTTCGCTGCTGACTGTTACCCCCAGATCACAGAGGCTGCTCCTGACGTCGATGGGGCCTTGGTTGGTGCTGTAGCTGGTATGTTGTTGTTGTTGTTGCTGTTCCTCAGGCTGTCTGGCCGAGCAGCCCCAAGGTCCCGAGCAAGGCCAAGGCCATAACCGAGCGCCCCCACAGAACCCTCCCAGCTTACCACTAATAATGCCCAGGTGACCGAAGCCACTCAAAGGCGGGGAGCTGAGGAGGGTGCGGAAATGCCCGGGAAACAAAAGCCCCACCCAAGGCCCTGTGCCCCTCAGCAATTATAAAGGGAAAGTTGAGGGGCAAAGGAAAAATGTGACGCTTTGGCTCCCAATCTGCCAGGGTTGGCAGTAGGGAGGTCAATCCACGGAAAAGACGCCGTCACTTGAGATCTAGAAAATATATAAGTAAAAGGAACAGTCAGAGTAAGCTATGGGTATGGCAGAGAACGCTCAACTCTCATTCTGATAGACCAGCCCATCACCTTGTAGCTGGTATGTTCTTTGATGGTATTGTCACTACCATAACGCAAAGCCTCACATTTAGGCTTTGCTGTTGCTTTGTTGTTGTTGGCTGCCCACAAGTATATCGCATTGAGGTCTTCTTGCAGCCGATCTGTATCTTCTTGCAATTTAACTTGCCTTGAAACTCTTGTGTCATCAGCGAAGGATGAGGTGATGGAGTGTCTTACATCTGTGTCTATATCACTGATAAGTACAAGGAACAAGAAGGGGCCCAGGACAGATCCTTGTGGAACACCACTTGTTAATGGAGACCTCTCCGACAGGCTTCCGTTTTTTGCCACTTGCTGAATTCGCCCATGAAGAAACCTGTGGATCCACATCCCCAGGTGACCTTTGATTTCCAAGGATGAGAGCTTGTGAAGCAATACACCGTGGGTCACCTTGTCAAACACCTTGGCGAAATCAAGGTATATGACGTCCACATTGGATCCTTCTTCCAGGCTGTCCAGCACAAATTCCTGGTGTGCCAGCAGCTTTGATAGGCAGGAGTGGCCTTTGCTAAACCCATGTTGACCACTGTTGAATAATCCTTGTTTGTCGAAGAAGCCAACCAGCCGGTCTCGGATTATTTTTTTCAAAGACTTATAAATAAAGGACGTCAGCTCTATAGGTTGATATTTTGAAATTAGTTGTTGATTTAATTATACATAAGCAAAATTAAAGAAAGTTAAGAACCAGTAATTTGAATTGGGTGTATACGAGTATATGAGTTACGTTATTGGGGGGGGGGGGGTAAAATGAACCAAAAATTACACAATGAATAATTATACAAAATGTAGAGGGTATGATGACACTGTAGAGGTAAGGGATGGTTTTAGTTTTGAAATGTAGAGAGATTCTAAACTTCTAATTTCGTTACGTGGGCAACTGTCCAAAAATTTAAAATTATCTTTTTTGATAGCAAATTCACAAGACACTGCGTATTCCCGTACGGCTGAATACGGAGGGGACTCAAGGGGAAGACCGGTTCTGCTGGACTGACCTATATGTTCGTCAATTGACCACTTGCGAGTTTCGTTCTATAAGGAAGTTGGAGCTGTAGACATCCATATTTAGCAGAGTTACCAGCTAGAATACGGTTGAAGTACATTCATAAATACATAAAATCCATTCAACATTATCTTTAGCCATCAGAAACCTACATAATTATTGCATTTCTATTTACTATCGATGTCTACAGCTCTAACTTCCTTATAGCCTGAAACTCGCAAGTGGTCAATTCGCGTTTGGAAGTTCATACAGAGCTTTCCAGACGCGAATTGACGAACATATAGGTCAGTCCAGCAGAATCGGTCTTCCCCTGTGTTTGCCAATTATGAATAGGTGTATGTAATGTGTACAGTATAGGTGGCACATGCTAGTAAATATGAAGTTAACAGGTGTTCTCCAATGTAAATATATAGGTGATGTATAGGTGGCAAACTAAACGTAAACTATATATACCAAACATATATAAATTAGACAGGTGAACATACGAAAATGGCAGGTGTTCTCTAATGAGTTACCTGTCTCAATAAGCAGATGTATAGGTGGCAAAATAAACGTAAAATGTATATATAAAACTTGACAGGTGACCATATGAATTAAGGTAACAGGTGTTCTCGTATAGGTGGCAAAATAAACGTAAAATGTATGTACAAAACTTGACAGGTGACCATATGAATTAAGGTAACAGGTGTTCTCTAATGAGTTTACCTGTCCCCCCCCCCCTCCCTTCCCCCCTTGCCCCCTCTTTACCACACAGCGGCTCGACATTAGGACTGACGCCAGCGTGAGTAGTTGGACTTCTTCACATTTTATTATAAAACTGCATACCTAACACCTCGAATCCCCTAGGCCCCCTCCCCTTTTTTCTCTCTCTCTGAACTCCCTAATAACCTTTCCAATATGTTTTGATATTTCTAACATGTTCTAACTATTCTCATTTTATTATAAAACTGCATACCAAACACCTCGAATCCCCCTCTCTCTCTTTGAAATCCCTAATAACCTTTTTAATAAGTTTTAACATCCTTTTGATATTTCTAACATGTTCTAACTATTCTCATCTTCTGATAAAACTGCATACCAAACACCTCGAATCCTTTAGGCTCCCTGCCCCCCTCTCTCTCTTTTAGCTCCCTAATAACCTTTCTAATATGTCTTAACACCCTTTTCATATTTCTAACATGTTCTAACCATTCTCATCTTCTGATAAAACTGCATACCAAACACCTCGAATCCCCTAGGCACCCTCTTCTCTCTCTCTCTTTGAACTTCTAATATCCTTTCTAATATGGCTTAATACCTCGAGTATACAGCCCCCTTTTTTTATATTCTTAACATGTGCCAACTATTCTCATCTTCTGATCAAACTGCATACCAAACACCTCGAATCCTTCTTGTCCTCTTATCTGATTAACTCTTAATCCCTTCTGTACCGGTGACGTCTTTTTAACAATATGTTGGCTACTATTAGACGATTAATTTAGTTTCAAAAGGGCCTCCAGCAATACAGAATCTTTAAACTATATCACTTGACTCTTTATACTACCACAGATCCTTCTTTAACTGCACAAAATCCTCTAAATATAGCTAGATTAATATGAAAAAGACGTCGCCGGTACAGAAGGGGTTAATTACCTTGTCTAACGTGCCTAACACCTCGAGTTTATAACCCTCTCTTAAATCCTGTCAACCTCATTAATTTATCTTGACACCTTAAATTTCTAGCCCTTTCTAATTCCGATAACTTCGAATACATTGTTTTTTGGTATAAAAATATAACCTCTTCTGCTCTTAAGGGCATTTTTTTTTTTTTTTACCTTTCTCTCCTTTGCTCTCTTTCCCTGGTTTGTATCCATTCGGCCCCATTCAGCCAACTGTTTTAAGACGTTTATCCCCATCCAGGTGTCGATTTCTTCCTGGCAAGCGATAGCGAGCCAGCATTGTATGGAGAAATCCAGCTTCGCCGGAGACATTATTCTATCGAAAAATGTACAAATTTAGCTTGCTGTCAAAACATAAATATATATATATATGCTGTATAACTGATAACAATCTCTAGTATGACCAACCTGTAATCTATCTATCATGCCTATCACCTCGTATTTCTAGCTCTGTATAAACCCTAACAATCTATTCAATATATCTAACAGCTCGAATTGTTAGCCCTGTTCAACACCCTCTCTAACATCAAATGCCTATAGCCCTACTTACTCGGGCTACTTAAAGATCTCGATACTTTAATAACCTTTTCTACATCTTTTCAAAATCTTAACTTTTAACATTCCTCACCCATTGGAGATGTTGCTATAAGGTAGCAGCTTGTGGCCCTTCTGTATTCTGACAACATCAATAAAGGACACTTAGGGATTCACTTAGGGGGAGGTATTTAGTTTGTTCACTAGACCTCCATCAACCTCAAAATTACACCCCCTTGAGTCCCTTTCAAGATAAATTTGTAAATTTTTCGGTAGAAAAATTTCCCGGCCGAAGGCCGGTTCCTCTTAAATTACAGGCTCGCTATCGCTCGCCAGGATAAAATCGACACCTAAATGGCACGAAAGGTCTTAATATGGGGTGAAAGTTCTTAAAATCGCTAAACTAATGGGGCAAACATTTTATAATATCAAAAGCAATGGGGCTAAACATGAGGGAGAAAGGGGTCAAAAAAAAAATCCCTCAAGTGGATATCTCCCCTTAAGGATTTACTTATGACATCCCTTACTTTGACTAAATTCCAATCATATGTGTTACATTAAACTTGCAATGCCTTTACCCAAGAACAAGAAAATCCAGTTTACTTGCACAAATTACATATAATATACTGCTAAGGCTATTACATATAATATACTGCTAAGGCTATTACATATAATATACTGCTAAGGCTATTACTTATAATATACTGCTAAGGCTATTACATATAATATACTGCTAAGGCTATTACATATAATATACTGCTAAGGCTATTACATATAATATACTGCTAAGGCTATTACATATAATATACTGCTAAGGCTATTACATATAATATACTGCTAAGGCTATTACATATAATATACTGCTAAGGCTATTACATATAATATACTGCTAAGGCTATTACATATAATATACTGCTAAGGCTATTACATATAATATACTGCTAAGGCTATTACATATAATATACTGCTAAGGCTATTACATATAATATACTGCTAAGGCTATTACATATAATATACTGCTAAGGCTATTACATATAATATACTGCTAAGGCTATTACATATAATATACTGCTAAGGCTATTACATATAATATACTGCTAAGGCTATTACATATAATATACTGCTAAGGCTATTACATATAATATACTGCTAAGGCTATTACATATAATATACTGCTAAGGCTATTACATATAATATACTGCTAAGGCTATTTTCTTGAATATTAATTCCTCTTTCTTACCTACTATGTCCCAACATCTACAGTGCCTACCACATTTAATTCCTAACTTTAAACTCCTAATTCCTAATATTTATAATGTAATACTTTTAAACAACCAGTCCTTTTCTTAACTATTTAACTATTATTTCCTAACACTTAGACATTTTATTTGCTAACACTTTAATTTCCTAACTATTTCCCCCTCTGTTATGCCTCTCTATTTCCAGGCACCCCTTTTAACTAACCCCTATAATTTCTAGTACTAACCTATCCTACTATAGTCTATTCGCTGTAAGTAGGCGAAAAATCATGACCTCTAGCCTGTGTAACTCAAAAGGGGCTTGAGCAAATTGGCTGTAAATTTCCACATCTATTACTTAACTGCCTCTTCCCAAGGGGTAGAAATATTAACTCGATTACTCTAGTCGTTTTTGAGTTACAGAGATTAGAGGTCATGATTTCCTGCCTACTTACAGCGAATAAACTATAGTTATACCCCCCTTACAATCTAGACCTCGACTAATTATCATAATCCTTTTCTTACTAATTATCATAACCCTTTTCTTACTAATTATCATAACCCTTTTCTTACTCTCCTTCCCCTACCCCTACCTGCATCCGGATTAATTTGTACATAAACACCATCTATAACCTCTTATAAAACCTATAGCATTATATCTCTCGTATTATTCCTATACTACCCACAAAGTTACCCTCCCTCCAAAAAACGGGTCACAGACTTATATATATAAAAAAAGAGAGAAATTTATATATTGCAAATATACAGTATATATAATCTAATCTGTCTCGTACCATATTATATCGTCCACATTCCATATATATATATATATATATATATATATATATATAAAAGAGACATTTATATACCGTAAATGTATATAATTATAATCTAATCTGTCGCGTACCATTTGATATCGTCCACATTCCATATAATTTTGTATTTTTACACTAATCTACAAACGAGATGACTCACCAAGACTTACGAAGCCATTTTGCCAGTCATTTCTTTAGGGTTGATATCCTAATCTTACTATGCTAATCTTAGCCAAATTTGACGAAAGCTATTCCAGTATACGAGGCCGCGTTTCTTCATTATTTATAAACTTAGACGATCTTATTTATCTTAAAGGAGGTCAAAAAAAAAATGTTTTTATCTTTCTCCCCTTTTCTCTCTTTCCCTGGCTTGTATCCATTCGGCCCCATTCAGCCTACTGTTTTAAGACGTTTATCCCCATGCAGGTGTCGATGTATTCCTGGCGAGCGGTAGCTAGCCAGCATATGTTGTTTAAAGTTTTTTACAGCAGGCTATTTTTTTTTTTTTTTTACATTTTTCGATAGAAAAATGTCTCCATTCGAAGCCGGATTTCTCCATATAATGCTGGTTCGCTATCGCTCACTAGAAAGAAATTGACACCTTGATGGGGATAAACGTCTTACAACAGTAGGCTGAATGGGGCCGAATGGATACAAGCCAGAGAAAGAGATAAAAAGAGAGAAAAAAAAGCATGTCAACCCTCTTAAGAAGGAATTATGGGAGTCAGAGGGTTAATTTGAGATGTACTTTGAATGGCTAAATTACATAAGCGTAAAAACCGAATACCAGGGTGCATATCAATATATTTAGGGATTGTATTGTTTAGTCTCCCTGTAGCATAATAATAACTGGAAATTTGATACGGTTGGGTTTACATTAAGGGCAGAAGAAGTTATATATTTAACGCCTTCTTTACCGGCGACGTCTTTTCGATTTTATTGTAGCTACGTTTAGACGATTTTGTGCAGTTTAAGAAGGATCTGTGGTAGTAAAAAGGGTTACGAGAGATACTTCGGACCTGCAAATTACTAGAGGCTCTTATTAAACAGCACAAAAATCGTCGAATAGTAGCCAGAAGAAAGCTAAAAAGACATAGACGGTACAGAAGGGGTTAACGCTGAAAGTCTATACAGCATACCAGGATGACGATGTATCGAGCCTGGAGACAACCTTAGAGAAACGGCTGGTCAAATACTTCCAACTGGCTATCACACCAGATTATTAATAACCACAACTGAGTACTGTTTTTTTTTTTTTTTTTTTTCTATTTACTGTTTTTACTTTGTGTTGGAAATTTAGGAATCAACTTAAGAACATAGGAAGGATTGTAATATTCAGATTTATAAAATATACCATCTTAACCCTTTCAGTATTAGAGGACGCATTCTTTCATTTTATTTTGGTATTATTAGGCAGTTGTATTTGGCTTTATAAGAAATTGTTGGAATTAAAGGGTTAATGGAGAATTTGTTACCCTACGATTCCATTGGATCCTTCCAAAACTGCATGAAATTGCCAAATGACCAGAATAAAGTGTGATATTGTGCCTTATATCCTTAAGGGGGGTGACCTGCTTTGTTTATCTCCTTTTCTCTCTGTCTGTGCTTTGTATCCATTTGGCCCCATGCCTACCGTTTTAAGATGTTTATCCCCATCCAGGTGTCGATTTCTTCCTGGCGAGCGATAGCGAACCAGCATTGTAGGGAGAAATCCGGCTTCGCCGGAAACATTTTTCTATTGAAAAATTTACAAATTTAGCCTACTGTCAAAAACGTTTGTTTAAATAGGCTGGCTCGCTACTGCTCGCCAGGAAAAATCGACACCTGGATGGGGATAACCGTCTTAAAGCAGTAAGCTGAATGGGGCCGAATGGATACAACCCAGAGAGAGAGGGAGAGAGAAAAAAATAAACGAGGTGCCAAGGCGCAGGATTCCTTGAAGATTGAAGGTTAATTTAACCTGACTGACTATCACAACACAGGTCAAACCAGAACTTAATGTTTACTTAACGATATATTCCATTGTCAGTAGGTAGATTTAGCCATAGATACTCGAATTGCCGGTAATGTGGTCTGGTGTGATAGCCTGCCAAACACTGACTTCTTCAACGATTCTATTTTTCCAAACAGCCAATTTTTTTTTTTTTTTTTTCTTTATTATTATACATATTGATTTTGATTTGGCGTCGAGTGATAAGCTAAACATGCAGCCAGTTTATATTGACCTGTGCATTCATTATTTCAATTGGATTTTACTTTTATTGGTTTATTTTGTAATATAGATGCAGTACATAGTTGTTTTTGTCAATGTGTATTGTGCGTTTTCAGTTGCGCTGCACTAGAGAGTTTGGTTCAAGCACAAGCATTTAACACACGCACACAAGCATCCGTTTACTGAGACACATAGGTACACATAGCATTCGCAGACACAAACACACACACACACACACACAATGCACACAAACACACACGCATGCATGGTTAAATACCCAATTTACAAACACACACACACACACCTTACACTAATTCTCCCTCTCTCACACATGCACTCTCTCTTCATATTTACCCCACACTCAGTAACACACAAACACACACGCATGCATGGTTAAATACCCAATTTACAAACACACACGCACACACCTACCTTACACTCATGCTCCCTCTCTCACACATGCACTCTCTCTTCATATTCACCCCACACTCAATAACACACGCACACACACGCATGCACACACACCAGCACAGCCACGCACGCACGCACGCACTTTTGTCCCTCCTATATAATATTATAAGAACCCGCCGATAAAGCTGCCCTGGTTGATGTGCCCTGCGTGTATATGTGTCCTGCATGTGTAATACAGTATATAGGGTTCTGCATCGTGTATCTATCTATCTATATGTGTTTTTATGTGTGTGTACTATATGTGCAGTCGCGGTTATTTATGCCGTCTATATATGTTCTATTTTATCTATATACTCAGGCCCAATCCCCACTTTTTCTATATTTGTTTTTCTTGTTTCTATATATGCATGAAGCTGAATCTCGGGCTGCCTTGAATCTCCTTGTAATCTCCTTGTTAATTATCTACCTGATGTTTTGGAGGTTTCCAGGCTTCAAAAACGTATCCTAATTAAACCTTTCAAGCTCCAATACGCGTTTTAGCAGTATATTTTAGGTATCATTAGACGATTGTATGCAGCTTAGGAAGGATCTGTGGGTATTAAAAGGGTAAAGACTATCTCAATCAACCCTCTGACTTCCATATACCCTTCCTAATGTGAATAAAATCGTCTAATAATTACCAGAAAACAAAACATAAATGTGTATTGGAGCTTGAAAGGGTTATTGACCGCGACTGTCTATATGTAGAGTCGTGTACAGATGGTTCGTGTGTAACTTGTATATAATATTTCCATGTTGTTTATGTACACAGCCACACACATTATGACATTAAGAGAAGTGTCCTCGTTAACCCTTTCAGTATACCGTCACGCTTTGTTTTTCTTTATTCTGGCTATCAGTAGTTGATTTTATTTAGCTTGGGAAGGCATTTTGAAAGTCAGAGGTTCTAATTAAATGGACTTAATATTTACCCTTCTATATTTTTAGAGGGCCTCCCTAAGCTGAGTAAAATCCTCTGTTGGTAGCCAGTATAGAGTGAAAATAGCATCATCCAATACTGAAAGGGTTAAGAAGGTTACAATAATACAATATACAGCTATTATACTTTTGAAAACATCGATTACACCCTATCGCTTATTACACCCTATCGCTTATTACACCCTATCGCTTATTACACCCTATCGCTTATTACACCCTATCGCTTATTACACCCTATCGCTTATTACACCCTATCGCTTATTACACCCTATCGCTTATTACACCCTATCGCTTATTACACCCTATCGCTTATTACACCCTATCGCTTATTACACCCTATCGCTTATTACACCCTATCGCTTATTACACCCTATCGCTTATTACACCCTATCGCTTATTACACCCTATCGCTATTACACCCTATCGCTTATTACACCCTATCGCTTATTACACCCTATCGCTTATTACACCCTATCGCTTATTACACCCTATCGCTTATTTATAATGAGTCAGATAATTCAGCTATAATGTTATTATTAAATAGTCATGTTGACTTGGCCAATCTCTCAACAAATGTACAATGTTAGATGGATATGATTGAATATAGAAATATGAATTAATAGAAATAATTATGCTTGAAGCTTATGGATCTTAAAGTACATTGTTAATTATATAAATGGTAAAAAGATAAATAGATAGACAATAAGGTAAGTAAATAGTGTTTTTTATAGCTATAAACAATTAATATATAGTTTATAAAGTAGAGAAAGTGACAGTAGAACAATGCTATTACCTTAATCAACAGGCTTTGTTATAGTCTCATTTTAATCACCTTGCTCGTTGATTGCACAATGAGGTAGTGGATATGGGTTACCTGTATATTTTATACTTT
Source organism: Paralithodes platypus (assembly GCA_032716605.1). Lineage (NCBI taxonomy): Eukaryota > Metazoa > Arthropoda > Malacostraca > Decapoda > Lithodidae > Paralithodes > Paralithodes platypus. The sequence continues at coordinate 10,795,182 of CM064486.1, read as the reverse complement.
TATAGGATTTTAATTGGGGACATTTGATATAGGTAGATTATTTGTTAGGTTATAGTATCCGTGTGTGTGTGTGTGTGTGTGTGTGTGTGTGTGTGTGTGTGTAAATTTGATATAGGTAAAGTATGTTAGATTATGTTATCATATGTGGGGGGGGGGGTGTATGTGAGTGAGTGTGTGTGTGTGTAAATTTGATATAGGTAGAGTGTTTGTTAGATTATGTTATCATGTGTGTGGGTGTGGGTGTGTGTGTGTGTACTTACTCTAGTTGTACTTACTCTAGTTGTATTGCGGGAGTGATCATGCTCGTTATTTCACGCCTCCTATATGTGTAGGTGTTATATGTATCGTTGGAATGGCTGTGGATGTGTGTGTAGTCTGTATTTTTAGGCAATTGGCGACATCGGAAACGAAGGCTTAGGGTGGATCTGTATGGTACCATTCTCACTATAGACGGTACCGTCTCGCCCGAAGGCTTAGGTAGCCATCAGCTTAAGTGAACCATATGATACCCATCTCGCCTTGTACCAATTTTGCCAACCCAGATGGACGTCACAAACGTCGTCCACTTATTCCAGGTACCTATTTACAGCTAGGTGAACTGAGGCTAACACATGAAAGGAGACAAGCCCAATTTGTCTCCGCCCGGCCGGGGATTGAACCATTCGGCCCCCTCAGCCTACTGTTTTGAGACGAGAGCTCTACCTACTAGGACCGGGCTGTGTGTGTGTGTGTGTGTGTGTGTGTGTGTGTGTGTGTGTTTTTAAAGCAAGCTAAATTTGTACATGTTTTGATAGAAAAATTTCTCCGGCGAAGCCGGATTTCTCCATACAATGCTGGCTCGCTATCGCTCGCCAGGAAAAAAACGACACCTGGATGGGGATAAACGTCTTAAAACAGTTGGCTGAATGGGGCCGAATGGATACAAGCCAGGGAATGAAAGAAAAGGAGAGAAAGATAAAACAAATTCCGGTTACCCCCCCCCCCTTAACAGGTACAGTCATTCCGGTTACCCCCCCCCCCCCTTAACAGGTACAGTCATTCATAACAAGTCCTGGACCACACCTTATCATTATGGAAGTATGTGTCTGGAATCGAATTTATGATTACCGGTATATATTTATGATTACCGGTATATATTTATGATTACCGGTATATATTTATGATTACCGGTATATATTTATGATTACCGGTATTACCGGTATATATTTATGATTACCGGTATATATTTATGATTACCGGTATATATTTTTGCTCATTAACTACAAAACTATATAATTTATTGAAGGACAAGTTCCATCCTAAAATCAATCCACATAGTTATTTATGCATATAGAATAACATTAGGGGATCCACGAATGTTTTTAAGTAACTGTACAATCGTGCTAATAAGTGATGTCTCGGCACCATGTATGTTTTGATCAATAATTGGTATCAGCAATATCTAAGCTTCATTTCTTCATATCGAGTGAAATATTTAAACATGTTCCTACACTTACCCACCCTATTCAACATCTGACAGACATTAATATAGCACAGAGCAAGCCAAACGTAATGACAGCTGAGACATGACTTATTAGCGCGACCGTACGGGGTGATTGGGGTGACATTTGGTGGTGGTGTTGATCATTTGAAAAGTGGTGGTGTAATGGTTTAGATGCTTATGTTCTGGGTGTGGTGTCCCGAGTTCGAATCCTGGGAGGACCATTATACTTTCATTAGTTTATTCAAGTGCATTGGGGTTTGTAATTGATGATTAATTTTAAGAACGGGGTGTTACCTAAGTCTCCCACGGGTAAGTTAGCTAGGTAAAATAGGACTGAGTACAGTTTGGGTATTTATGATAAACTGCTGAAACTAACTACAACACTCAAAGCATGCCGAGAGAGAGAGAGAGAGACAGGGGGGGGGGGTCTGGAAAAGGTTATTGATGGTGGTAGTAATGGTTGCGCTGGTTTACTTTCTCACGGAGGAGGTGATGGTAGATGGTAGTTGGTGGTGGTGGTGTTGGTAGTAGTGGTGGTAAGATTATATGTTATTGATGATGGTAGAAATAGTGGTTAATGGTATAGAGATATGTAATGGTAGTGATAATTGTGGTGGTGGTGGTTGTGGTAGCGATATTGTGATGGTGAAATGGATAATGATAGTAGTGATCATTGTGGTAGTAGGGGTGATGATGATGGTGGTGGTAGTGGTGTTAATGGTTGTGATAGTGGTGGTAAAAGTGGAACGGGTATTGGTAATTGTGGTTACGGTGGTGGTAAATGTGGTTGTGGTGGTGGTAAATGTGGTTGTGGTGGTGGTAGTTGTGGTAGTAGTAATTATGGTGGTAGTAGTAATTGTGATGATAGTGGTAGTTGTGGTGGTAATGGTGGTAGTAGTAATTGTGGTGGTAGTGATAGTTGTGGTGGTAATGGTGGTAGTAGTAATTGTGATGGTAGTGGTAGTTGTGGTGGTGGTGGTAGTTGTGGTGGTAATGGTGGTAGTTGTAGTTGTTGTGGTGGTAATGGTGGTAGTAGTAATTGTGAGGGTAGTGGTACTTGTGGTGGTAGTGATAGTTGCTGTGGTAGTGGTGGTAATGGTGGTAGTAGTAATTGCGGTGGTAGTGGTAGTTGTGGTGGTAATGGTGGTAGTAGTAATTGTGGTGGTAGTGGTAGTTGTGATGGTAATGGTGGTAGTAGTAATTGTGGTGGTAGTGGTAGTTGTTGTGGTGGTAATGGTGGTAGTAGTAATTGTGAGGGTAGTGGTACTTGTGGTGGTAGTGATAGTTGCGGTGGTAGTGGTAGTTGTGGTGGTAATGGTGGTAGTAGTAATTGTGGTGGTAGTTGTGGTGGTAATGGTGGTAGTAGTAATTATGGTGGTAGTGGTGGTAGTAGTAATTGTGGTGGTTATGGTGGTAGTTGTAATTGTGGTGGTAGTGGTAGTGGTAGTTGTGGTGGTAATGGTGGTAGTAGTAATTGTGGTGGTAGTGGTAGTGGGAGTTGTGTTGGTAATGGTGGTAGTAGTAATTGTGAGGGTAGTAGTAGTTGTGGTGGTAATGGTGGTAGTAGTAATTGTGGTGGTTATGGTGGTAGTAGTAATTGTGGTGGTAGTAGTAATTGTGAGGGTAGTGATAGTTGTGGTGGTAATGGTGGTAGTAGTAATTGTGGTGGTTATGGTGGTAGTAATTGTGGTGGTAGTGGTAATGGTGGTAGTAGTAATTGTAGTGGTAGTTGTGGTGGTAGTAGTAGTTGTGGTAGTAATGGTGATAGTAGTAATTGTGGTAGTTGTAGTGGTAATTGTAGTGGTAGTGGTAGTTGTGGTGGTAATGGTGGTAGTAGTAATTATGGTGGTAGTAGTAACTGTGGTGGTTATGGTGGTAGTAGTAATTGTGGTGGTAGTAGTAATTGTGAGGGTAGTGGTAGTTTTTTTTTTTTTTTTTTTTTTTCTATGTGATTGAGGGAGGCAAAAGGCATAACTGCCTATAGCGAGTGCCTCCCCCATAGTTGAAAGAGTGACAGGGCCAAAATCAAGGGACGTTCGAGCCAAAATGCCTGGACACACGGAGTTTGAAGCAATTTAAGTCATAGGAAGAGGGAAAGACTGATTCTGGGAGAGAGTTCCAGAGCTCAGCTGTTGAGTAGAAGAAAGTTTGAGAGTAACGTTTCACTCTTGGGTTGGAGAGTTGCACAGAGTAGGGGTGGGATTGAGTTGCAAGACGGGTACCACGTGCCCTACGTAAAGGAGGTGGTATGCACTGGGATAGCTCTGAGGAACACTGATTATTATAGTAGCGATAGAATAGCGAGAGAGATGCAACATTGCGGCGGAGAGAGAGAGATTGCAGAGAGTTGGTGAGTGGACGGGAGTTAATGATACGAAAGGCCTTCCTTTCAACTTTGTCTAGGAGAGCAGTGTGAGAGGAACCTCCCCACACATGTGAACAATACTCAATACAAGGGCGCACTATGCCCCTGTACAGAGCAAGAAGCTGTGCAGGGGAAAAGAACCCCCTAAGGCGGTTGAGCACACCCAGCTTCTGGGAGGCTGCCTTAGCAAGACTGGTAATATGGTCCTTCCAAATGAGAGCAGAAGAAAAAAGAGACACCAAGAATATTGAGAGAAGATGAAGGGTTGATTTTTGTATTGTTGAAGAATAAGGGATAGTCCGCTGGGAGATCCTGACGGGTAGATAGATGGAGAAATTGGGTTTTGGAAGCATTAAAGTTAACAAGGTTTTCTCTGCCCCAATTGGAAATAGTATTTAGATCAGAATTTAAGAGTTCTATGGCTTCATTACGTTTGTCGTTGAGGGATTGCTGGCTGGGGCGTTCTGAAAAACTAATGGAGTAGTGCAAGGTTGAGTCGTCTGCGTATGAATGGATGGGAATTAAGGTACAGTTAAGGAGATCATTTATAAAAATTAGAAAGAGAATAGGAGATAGGACAGAGCCCTGAGGAACACCGGAGTTTATAGAGTGAGGAAGTGAACAATGGCCGTCCACAACCGCGGCTATGGAACGGCCGGAAAGGAAATTAGAGACAAAGGCACAGATGGAGGGATAGAAACCGAAGGAGGGTAGTTTAGAAATTAAAGATTTATGCCAGACTCTATCGAAGGCTTTCGATATGTCTAGTGCAATAGAAAAAGTCTCACCGAAGTCCCGAAAGGAGGATGACCAAGAGTTAGTAAGATATGAAAGAAGATCACCAGTAGAGCGACCCTTAAGGAAGCCATACTGGCGATCTGAGAGCAGATTATGAGAAGAGAAATGCTTAAGAAATTTGGAAGCAAGAATAGTTTCAAAAACTTTAGAAAGACAAGAGATAAGAGCAATTGGACGATAGTTGGAGGGTTGAGAGCGGTCACCCTTCTTTGGGACAGGTTGAATGTGAGCAAACTTCCAGCATGAAGGGAAGACGTTAGAGGATAGACAGAGACGAAAGAGTTTGCCTAGGCAGGGAGTCAGCACGGAAGCACAGTTTTTGAGAACAACAGGAGGAGTTGTGGTGGTAATGGTGGTTGTAGTAATTGTGGTGGTTATGGTGGCAGTAGTAATTGTGGTGGTAGTTGAAGTGGTAATGGTGGTAGTAGTAATTGTAGTGGTAGTTGTGGTGGTAGTAGTAGTTGTGGTAGCAATGGTGATAGTAGTAATTGTGGTAGTTGTAGTGGTAGTGGTAGTTGTGGTGGTAATGGTGGTAGTAGTAATTGTGGTGGTTATCGTGGTAGTAGTAATTGTGGTAGTAGTGTTAGTTGTGGTGGTAATGGTGGTAGTGGTTGTGGTGGTGGTGGTAGCGGTAAGGAACAAGCTGCTTTAAACTGAAAATGTGACCTTGAAAGAATTTTTTAATAACGTGAACAGAAAGTGAGGGGAACTATTTTGTAATATCCAGTACCCTTTTTGGTGTGTGTGTGTGTGTGTGTGTGTGTGTGTGTGTGTGTGTGTGTGTGTGTTATTATTTGTTTTTGTTTTGTCTCTCTCTCTCTCTCTCTCTCTCTCTCTCCTTTTAGTAAGAATTGGCCTTCACCCCAGTGTGTTTCGTGTTGAAGAGAGAGAGAGAGAGAGAGAAAAAAAAAAGTCAGTATCCTCCTCGCTTTAATTATTTGGCAATTTATTTACTTGTGTTGTATCTTATTTCCTCGTCCTTTTTAATTTTCTTACATTTTCGCTTCAATTTTAATTTTGCATCGTCTACGTTTTTTTAACCCCTTCTGTACCGGCGACGTCTTTTGGACTGGATTTCAGCTACATTTAGACGATTTTATGTAGGTTAGGTAGGATATAATTATATGGTAACTAAAAGGATTAATTGAGATAGTCTGTAGCATATTAATTGGTAGACGTCCTTCCGAAGCTGAATAATATCATCTAACAGCAGCCTGGTACAGAAGAGGTTAATCCAATTTATCTGCCACATTTATTCTGCATTTTATTGTTCTGTTGTTTTTCGGCTTCGCTTTTTGCTGGCATTGTTGCTGCTTCCGTTACTTGCTTTCATATTTCAGGGGGGTGCCCTGCTTTTTGTTATTTCTGTCCTTTTCTCTCTTTTTCTAGCTTGTATCCATTCGGCCCCATTCAGCCAACTATTTTAAGAAGTTTATCCCCATCTAGGTGTCGATTTCTTCCTGACGAGCGATAGCGAGCCAGCATTATATGAAGAAATCCGGCTTCGCCGGAGAAATTGTTCTATCGAAAAATGTACAAATTTAGCCTGCTGTCCAACAAAAATAAAAAATATGCTGGCTCGCTACCGCTCACCAGTACAACATTGACACCTGGATGGGGATAAACATCTTAAAACAGTAGGCTGAATGGGGCCAAATGGATACAAGCCAGAGAAAGATAGAAAAGGAGAGAACAAAAACAGGTCACCCCCCTTAAGTCGAATATCCTTTTACTAACTTTTCTTATTATTATTTATCATTACTTTTCTTATTATTATTTATCATTACTTTTCTTATTATTATTTATCATTACTTTTCTTATTATTATTTATCTTTACTTTTCTTATTATTATATTACTTTTCTTATTATTTATCATTACTTTTCTTATTATTATTTATCATTACTTTTCTTATTATTATTTATCATTACTTTTCTTATTATTATTTATCATTACTTTTCTTATTATTATTTATCATTACTTTCATATTGATCTGAAGTTGAATCTCCTTCTACTAACTTTTCATATTTTATAGTTACTTTATTTTCAATTTGCCAGAAGTCGAATATACTTTTCTGTTTAATTAATTATCTATTTTACTTGCTTTCAAATTTATATAAAGTTTAATAGCCTTTTCTTCCAGTTCGTATTATTATTTCCCCTTAACTTGTCTTAAGGGGAGATGGGTCCCTATACCTCCCTCTTTCATTCTGTCCTTCCCTCTTTCCGACTTCCATCCCTTCTTTCCCTCCTTCCTTCCCTACCTCCCTCTTTCATTCTGTCCTTCCCTCCTTCCAACCTCCATCCCTTCTTTCCTTCCCTTCTTCCCAACCTCCCTCTTTCATTCTTTCCTTCCCTCTTTCCGACTTCCTTCCCTTCTTTCCCTCCTTCCTTCCCTACCTCCCTCTTTCATTCTTTCCTTCCCTCCTTCCAACCTCCATCCCTTCTTTCCTTCCCTTCTTCCCAACCTCCCTCTTTCATTCTTTCCTTCCCTCTTTCCGACTGCCATCCCTTCTTTCCCTCCTTCCTTCCTTCCCAACTTCCTCTTTATAATTTTTCTTCCCTCACTTTTTCCCATTCCCATCCCTTCTTAACTTACTTCCTACTTTCCCCACCTCCTTCTTTCATCACTCTCCACTTATTTATATAGCTACTTTTCTTTCTTCCTTCTTACCATTCTTGTTCTTCTTTCCTTACTTCCTTCCTTCCTTCCTTCCTTCCTTCCTTAATGGCTAACTTAATCAATTATGGTACATCCTCCCTCCGCTGATCCTCCCTTCCTTCCTTCCTTTTGTCTTCCTTCCTTCCTTTTTTTCCTTCCTTCCTTCTTTTCCTCCTTTTCTTCCTTCTTTCTGTCCTGTTTTCCGTCCTTCCGTTTGACTTCCTTCTTTCTTGCTTACTTAATAAAATACTTTCTAACATTTTATCCATTCCTTCCTTTTCCCAGCCAACCTTCCTTCCTTCCTTGCTTACTTACTTGCTTGTTGACTTAATAACTTCTGTCTTTACTTCTATCCTTTCCTTCCGCAGCCACTCCTTCCCGTCCTTTTTATCTGTCCAGCTTGAATACTTAATATTTTGTTTCATTACTTCTTCCCTTCATTTCCTTTACTCATCCTTCGCCTCCCTTCTTTCCTTATCTTCCTTCACCCGTCCTTTTACTCCATTCTTTCCTTCACCCGTCCTTTCCTTACTTGATTAATTACTGTCATGAGAGTTGAAGTATCTACATACATGACAGACAGACATGTACACTCGGTCAAAAAAGTATCTGCACCCCTACCCTGATCATCTGGTGTGTACAGCTTGGTATTATAGGTTATAGGTCGTAGATAGTAGGTCTTAGGTAGTATAGGTCGTAGATAGTAGGTCTTAGGTAGTATAGGTCGTAGATAGTAGGTCTTAGGTAGTATAGGTCGTAGATAGTAGGTCTTAGGTAGTATAGGTCGTAGATAGTAGGTCTTAGGTAGTATAGGTAGATAGTAGGTCTTAGGTAGTATAGGTCGTAGATAGTAGGTCTTAGGTAGTATAGGTCGTAGATAGTAGGTCTTAGGTAGTATAGGTCGTAGATAGTAGGTCTTAGGTAGTATAGGTCGTAGATAGTAGGTCTTAGGTAGTATAGGTCGTAGATAGTAGGTCTTAGGTAGTATAGGTCGTAGATAGTAGGTCTTAGGTAGTATAGGTCGTAGATAGTAGGTCTTAGGTAGTATAGGTCGTAGATAGTAGGTCTTAGGTAGTATAGGTCGTAGATAGTAGGTCTTAGGTAGTATAGATGGATATAACTGCAGGTAGAGATGCTAACCCTACCAAGCTGTACACACAAGATGACCAGCGTAGGATGCAGATACTTTTTTGACCGAGTGTACATGAGAGCCTTTGATCATCCAGAATTGGCACTCTAAAGTCGGTATCACACGAGCGCATTTCCCTCAACATTTATCCTCAATACTGGTCTAGCAGCTTATGAGGTCAACAATTAAATGATTTCGGTTACCTCAATTAATCCAACATCAGTCTAGTTTCCGATACAAGTGCTAAATATTCCAGAAATGTTGCCAGAAGAAAGTTGATCATCGAATGTTGACTATAAAAGCTCTCGTGTGATACCGGCTTTAGTTGCGAAGTAAGAGGTGAATCTCCCACTGCAATACAACAGTAACTTAGGAGCCCACTACTCCAGCACCGCAATACCACCTACTGGTCATTTGGGAGTGTGTGGATAACAGTGGCTTTATGCAGGACCACCACTATCTAGGAATCTAGGTAGTATTCCTCTATATAGGACCGTATTCCTAGACAAACGCCAATATTGTCTGTGGTAATTACTACAGTTTTGAGGTAACCCTAGCTTGTCAACATGATACACTTATTTCTGTAATAAGAGTACCGTATTAGTCCCAGCACTTCTCTTTGTAATTACAACACCTAGCGCATCATATCGACTGGCTGGGAATAAGTCAAAACTATACAATAGTAATTACCCCCGACAATAATGATGGCTAAAAGCAGTAACAAGAAATAGGGTGGTCAGTATGGAAGTGAAGAAGTCCTTGCATGACAGTGTGGTAATCCCGACACTGACTTACGGAAGCGAAGCATGGACGTTGGTTGAGAGACTCAGACCAAGAGTGAGAGCAGTGGAAATGAATTACTTAGGGAGTGCGTGCGGAGTTACAAGGAGGGATAGGCAGACTAATGAGGAAGTAAGAAGGAGGTGTGGTGTGGAGGTAGATGTGCTGGAAAGTGTGAAAAGGAACAACTTGAGATGGTTCGGCCATATGGAACGTATGGAAAGCGAGAGAATGACTAAGAGGGTGTACGAGAGCGAGGTGGAGGGACAGAGAGGGAGAGGTAGACCGAAGGAGAGGTGGAAGGATGGAGTGAGGAAGTACATGAACGAAGGTGGTGCTGGTTGGGGGGAGGGGCGTCGACTGACTGGGGGACAGAGGTGCATGGGGCCGGTTCGTTCGTGGCCACCCCTTCGGGGATCACGGCGTCAGGCAATAGATAGATAGATAAATAGAATAATGATGGCTTTGTTTAGGAATATGGGCCTTACACCTAATATGGTTACCACACTTCATATACTTTATACTTAATATATACTTAATATATAAATCACTTAGCCTATCTTTTTCTTTCCTCCCTCCGCCCGTCCAACCTTCCTTCACGCCTTCCTTCCTCTCGTTATTTCTGTTTTTTCTTTCTTTATTTCCTTCCTTCCTTCCTTCCTTCTCCTGCCTTTGAGCTCAGCTGCAGTACTCGTTAGGGGAGAAAAAGTAGAAGGTTGAGAGAGAATGAGTGTTTGTGTGGAAGAGAGAGGAAGGGGGGTAGTGTTTGTGTGGAAGAGAGAGAGGGGGGGGTAGTGTTTGTGTGGAAGAGAGAGGAGGGGGGTAGTGTTTGTGTGGAAGAGAGAGAGGGGGGGGTTAGTGTTTGTGGGGAAGAGAGAGGAGGGGGGGTAGTGTTTTGTGTGGAAGAGAGAGAATGGGGGGGGGGGGTAGGGTTTGTGTGGAAGAGAGAGGGGGGAGGGTAGTGTTTGTGTGGAAGAGGGGGGGAGGAGGGTAGTGTCTGTGTGGAAGAGAGACGGGGGGGTAGTGTTTGTGTGGAGGAGGGGGGGGGTAGTGTTTGTGTGGAAGAGAGAGGGGGGAGGGTGGTGTTTGGGTGGAAGAAGGGGGGGGGGGTAGTGTTTGTGTGGAAGAGAGAGGGGGGTAGTGTTGGTGTGTAAGAGAGGACGGGGGGAGGGTAGTGTTTGTGTGGAAGAAAGAGGGGTGGGTAGTGTGTGTGTGGAAGAGAGAGGGGGGTAGTGTTTGTGTGGAAGAGAGAGGGGTGGGTAGTGTTTGTGTGGAAGAGAGAGGGGGGAGGGTAGTGTTTGTGTGGAAGAGAGAGGGGGGGGTAGTGGTTTGTGTGGAAGAGAGAGGGGGGGGGGTAGTGTTTGTGTGGAAGAGAGAGGGGGGGGGTAGTGTTTGTGTGGAAGAGAGAGGGGGGTTAGTGTTTGTGTGGAAGAGAGAGGAGGGGGGAGGGTAGTGTTTGTGTGGAAGAGAGAGGGGGGGTAGTGTTTGTGTGGAAGAGAGGGGGGGGGTTAGTGTTTGTGTGGAAGAGAGGGGGGGGGGTAGCGTTTGTGTGGAAAGAGAGAGGGGGGTAGTGTTTGTGTGGAAGAGAGAGGGGTGGGGGGGTAGTGTTTGTGTGGGAAGAGAGAGGAGGGGGGGTAGTGTTTGTGTGGAAGAGAGAGAGGGGGGGGTAGTGTTTGTGTGGAAGAGAGAGGGGGGGGTAGTGTTTGTGTGGAAGAGAGGACGGGGGAGGGTAGTGTTTGTGTGGAAGAGAGAGGGGGGGGGATAGTGTTTGTGTGGAAGAGAGAGGAGGGGGGGTAGTGTTTGTGTGGAAGAGAGAGGGGGGTAGTGTTTGTGTGGAAGAGAGAGGAGGGGGGTAGTGTTTGTGTGGAAGAGAGAGAGGGGGGGGTAGTGTTTGTGTGGAAGAGAGAGGGGGGGTAGTGTTTGTGTGGAAGAGAGGAGAGGGGGTAGTGTTTGTGTGGAAGAGAGAGGGGGGGTAGTGTTTGTGTGGAAGGGAGAGGGGGGGTAGTGTTTGTGTGGAAGAGAGAGGGGGGGTAGTGTTTCTGTGGAAGAGAGAGAGGGGGTAGTGTTTGTGTGGAAGAGAGAGAGAGGGGGGGGTTAGTGTTTGTGTGGAAGAGAGAGGGGGGGTAGTGTTTGTGTGGAAGAGAGAGAGGGGGGGTAGTGTTTGTGTGGAAGAGAGAGGGGGGGTAGTGTTTGTGTGGAAGAGAGAGGGGGGGTAGTGTTTGTGTGGAAGAGAGAGGGGGGGGGTAGTGTTGTGTGGAAGAGAGAGGGGGGGTAGTGTGTGTGTGTGGAAAGAGAGAGGGGGGTAGTGTTTGTGTGGAAGAGAGAGGGGGGGTAGTGTTTGTGTGGAAGAGAGAGGGGGGGTAGTGTTTGTGTGGAAGAGAGAGAGGGGGGTAGTGTTTGTGTGGAAGAGAGAGAGGGGGGGGGTAGTGTTTGTGTGGAAGAGAGGGGGGGGTAGTGTTTGTGTGGAAGAGAGAGGGGGGTAGTGTTTGTGTGGAAGAGAGAGGAGGGGGGGTAGTGTTTGTGTGGAAGAGAGAGAGGGGGTAGTGTTTGTGTGGAAGAGAGAGGGGGGAGGTAGTGTTTGTGTGGAAGAGAGAGGGGGGTAGTGTTTGTGTGGAAGAGAGAGGAGGGAGGGGGTAGTGTTTGTGTGGAAGAGAGAGAGGGGGGGGGGCGTAGTGTTTGTGTGGAAGAGAGAGGAGGGGGGGGGGTAGTGTTTGTGTGGAAGAGAGAGGAGGGGGGTAGTGTTTGTGTGGAAGAGAGAGGGGGGGTAGTGTTTGTGTGGAAGAGAGAGAGGGGGGGGTAGTGTTTGTGGAAGAGGGAGGGGGGGGGGTAGTGTTTGTGTGGAAGAGAGAGAGGGGGGGTAGTGTTTTTGTGGAAGAGAGAGAGGGGGGGTAGTGTTTGTGTGGAAGAGAGGGGGGGGGTAGCTGACGGTAAATTGTTAAGGGGAGACGAGTCGCTTTTCTAGACCACCTTCTCCCTCATCTTTAAACCCATTAGTTTGGCGATTTTATGAACTTTCGCCCCATTTCTGTCAATTTTAAGACCTTTCGTGTCAATTAGGTCTCGTTTTTTTCCTGGCGAGCGATAGCGAGCCTGTAATTTAAGAGGAATCGGCCTTCGGCCGGGACATTTTTCTACCGAAAAATGTACATATTTATCTTGAAAGGGGGTCTAGGGGGCTTCATTTTAAGTTTGATGGAGGTCTAGCGAGGAAACTAGAAAAATAATAAATAAAAAAATTATTTTTTACAAAAAGTGAAGGATCTCCCCTTAAGTTCCCATCTTGATTATTCAGCTATTATGAAGAGATTGTATGTTATGTAATATGAAATCTAAGGATATTATTTTGCAGACACAATCCTTTCATATTTAGTTTTATTAAGCAACAAAAATGAAAATAATGTATGAAAACTAAGCATTATATTTTCCAGAGACACAATCCTTTCATATTTTGTTTTCATCGAAATATCAACTGCCAGATTACTAAACACTCCACCAGGTGAACGGATAGGTTATAATCAAGAATTGAAAGGGCGAGGAATATATACAAATCGCTACATAAATGAGGAGATAGATGAACAACATTTATATTATTTGATAGAGAATAGACGTAGGTATAGGGCGATATTTATATAACTTAACTAATTGATAAGCGATGGGTTTTCGATTACTTCTTTAAAAAAAATGCAATAGGTCATAAATACGGTCAAATGTCGTATCCAGCCTCAATAATTCTAACATTGATTTTTATATCTTATAAAAAATAATCATCCTTAACATCCTAGTTCAGCTGTCTTCAGTCTTGTTAACCCCTTCTGTACCGGCGACGTCTTTTTCATTATATTCTAGCAATATTTAGACAATTTTGTGCAGTTTAAGAAGAAGCTGTGGTAGTATAAAGAGTCAAGTGAAATAGTTCAAAGCCTGTTAATTGCCGGAGGCCCTTTTGAAACTTAATATAATCGTCTAATAGTAGCAAGAATAAAGTGAAAAGGACGTTGCCGGTACAGAAGGGGTTAAGGGATATTATTTGTTCATATCAAGAAATTCAAGTAAAGTTGTATTAGCGAAAACATATCACGATTTGTTTTTACCATGCCTGTACATTACTCTTACATTTGTACATATACTTAAGTGTCTCTGTACATATTAGTTAACTATGTCGTAGGCTAGTGTACAGTCGCGTGCTATAATACCTGGATACCCATATGAATCCCTCAACATTTAAGGCCCTGTTGAGACCTCTAACCTCTGTAACTCAAAAGGGGCTAGAGCAAAGGGCCTGTAAATTTCTACATCTATTCCCAGACTGACTCTACCCAAATGATATAAATTGTAGCTTGATTATTCTAGTTATTTTTGAGTTATAGAAGTTATTAGTTAACCCTTTCAAGCTCCAATACGCGTTTCTGTTTTGTTTCTGGCTACTGTTAGAAGATTTTATTCAGATTAGTAACGGTATATGGAAGTCAAAGGGTTGATTGAGATAGTATTTACCCCTTTAATACCCACAGATACTTCCTAAGCTGCATAAAATCGTCTAATGATAGCCAAAATAAACTGCTAAAACGCGTCAGAGCTTCAAAGGGTTAAGATTGTTGGCCTAATTATAGTGAATATAATATATATAGTCTATTCGCTGTAAGTAGGCGAGCAATCATGAACTTTAACCTCTGTAACTCAAACATGACTAGAGTAATCAAGCTAATATTTCTACCATTTGGGAAGGGTCAGCCAGGGAATAAGAGTGGAAATTTACAGCCAATTTGCTCTAGCCCTTTTTGAGTTACAGAGGTTAAGGGCTATGATGTCTCGCCTACTTTCAGCGAATAGACTATAGATTATAATAAAGCATTGTAGTGTCTTGTTTGAGTTCGATACAGATTAACCCTTTGAAGCTCTGACGCGTTTTAGCAGTTTATTTTGGCTATCATTAGACGATTTTATGCAGCTTAGGAAGTATCTGTGGGTTTTAAAAGGGTAAATACTATCTCAATCAACCCTTTGACTTCCATATACCGTTGCTAATCTGAATACAATCGTCTAATAGTAGCCAGAAACAGAACAGAAACGCGTAGTGGAGCTTGAACGTGTTAAAATAGATTATCATAAAGCATTGTAGTGTCTCGTTTGAGTTCGATACAGATTCAAATGGGTGTGCAGGTATGGTGGTCCTCTACTGTACTTCCAAGTGTAGTGTAGTCCCAAGTGTATTCTGTCCTGTATCTGTGTTATATGTGTGTGTGTGTGTGTGTGCCTTTGCCTTTGTGATGCACGCCTTGTGTTAATATTGTACATGCCTGATGTAGTATATATATTTAAGGCCCCCATTCTCATTCCCCTGTGACCATTTTCTATGTATGTATTAAGGGGGGTGACCTGTTTTTGTTCTGTCCTTTTTTATCTTTCTCTGGCTTGTATCCATTTGGCCCCATTCAGCCTACTGTTTTAAGACGTTTATCCCCATCCAGGTGTCAATTTTTTACTGGTGAGCGGTAGCGAGCCAGCATATTGTTTATTTTTGTTTGACAGCAAGCTAAATTTGTACATTTTTCGATAGAAAAATGTCTCCGGCGAAGCCGGATTTCTTCATATAATGCTGGCTCGCTATCGCTCGCCAGGAAGAAATCGACACCTAGATGGGAATAAACGTCTTTAAATAGTTGGCTGAATGGGGCCAAATGGATACAAGCCAGAGAAAGAGAGAAAAGGAAAAAAAATAACAAAAAGCAGGTCACCCCCCTTAACCCTTTGAGTACCAGCGACGTGTGTTATATTATATTCTAGCTACATTTAGACGATATTATGCAGCTTAGGATTGATCTGTAGTAGTTAAAAGGGTTGGTATAGATAGTCTGAATCCTTAGTATCGCTAAAGGTCCTTCCTAAGCTGAATGAAATCGTCTAATAGTTGACCAGAATATGATGCAAAGGACGTCTCTGGTACGGCATGGGTTTAGTTAGAAGTATATCCCCACATATATGACATCGTATTATACATGACATATGTATTGTGTGTGTGGTAGAATTATGTATTGTGTGTGTGTGGTAGAATTATGTATTGTGTGTGTGGTAGAATTATACATAAGTGTAAACCTGCAAGTTATACCTGAATTATATTATCCCAGTGTATTCTGATAACCTGCCAATTATACCTGAATTATTACCTGATCCCCTTCTATTGTGATGACCTGCAAGCTATGGATGTTCTTTATGTAAACACACGACTTCTATTACTGTGTGTGTTAAGGGGGGTCACCTACTGTTATCTCTTTCTTGCTTGTATCCATTCGGCCCCATTCAACCTACTGTTTTAAGAGATTTATCCCCATCCAGGTGTCGATTTTTCCCTTGCGAGCGACAGCGAACCAGCATTTTATGGAGAAAACCGGCTTCGCCGGAGACATTTTTCTATCAAAAAATGTGCACATTTAGCCAACCGCCTAAATCATTATTCAAAATATGGTCGCTCGCTATCACTCGTCAGGTATAAATCGACACCTGGATGGGGATAAACGTCTTAAAACAGTTGGCTGAATGGGGCCGAATGGATACAAGCCAGGGAAAGAGAGAAAGGGAGAGAAAGATAAAAAAAAAAAAAAAAAAAGTGACCCCCCCATAACTGTATATGACATTCCTATATAATTGTGTCATATTGTGCGTTACAGATACATTGTGTCATATTGTGCGTTACAGATACATTGTGTCATATTGTGCGTTACAGATACATTGTGTCATATTGTGCGTTACAGATACATTCACATTCATGACAGACATTTTATGAATGACACTAAACCGATACACACATATTCTTTAGTAATATCCTTCTTCTTATGACTTTAATACATTTCTGTTTATATCTACCTTTCAATTTACTTATATCCACCTGTATCTGCTTATGAGTTCACGTAAAACCACACTTCATCTTTATATATAATCTCTCTCTCTCTCTCTCTCTCTCTCTCTCTCTCTCTCTCTCTCTCTCTCTCTCCATATGTGTTTCCTGTGTTCCCGTTTTACAAGCTCTATCCACACTCTCACCCCGTATCCCACTCTTTCATTAGCTCTATCCACACTCTCACCCCGTATCCCACTCTTTCATTAGCTCTATCCACACTCTTACCCCGTATCCCACTCTTTCATTAGCTCTATCCACACTCTCACCCCATATCCCACTCTTTCATTAGCTCTATCCACACTCTCACCCCGTATCCCACTCTTTCATTAGCTCTATCCACACTCACCCCGTATCCCACTCTTTCATTAGCTCTATCCACACTCTCACCCCGTATCCCACTCTTTCATTAGCTCTATCCACACTCTCACCCCGTATCCCTCTCTTTCATTAGCTCTATCCACACTCTCACCCCGTATCCAGTGCTTTCATTAGCTCTATCCACACTACCACCCCGTATCCCACTCTTTCATTAGCTCTATCCACACTCTCACCCCGTATCCCACTCTTTCATTAGCTCTATCCACACTCTCACCCCGTATCCCACTCTTTCATTAGCTCTATCCACACTCTCACCCCGTATCCCACTCTTTCATTACCTCTATCCACACTCTCACCCCGTATCCCACTCTTTCATTACCTCTATCCACACTCTCACCCCGTATCCCACTCTTTCATTACCTCTATCCACACTCTCACCCCGTATCCCACTCTTTCATTAGCTCTATCCACACTCTCACCCCGTATCCCTCTCTTTCATTAGCTCTATCCACACTCTCACCCCGTATCCCACTCTTTCATTAGCTCTATCCACACTCTCACCCCGTATCCCACTCTTTCATTAGCTCTATCCACACTCTCACCCCGTATCCCTCTCTTTCATTGCTCTATCCACACTCTCACCCCGTAGCCCTCTCTTTCATTAGCTCTATCCACACTCTCACCCCGTATCCCTCTCTTTCATTAGCTCTATCCACACTCTCACCCCGTATCCCACTCTTTCATTAGCTCTTCAAAATCCATACCGACGTCCTCTCTTTTTTCTCTCACACACACACACACACACACACACACACAAACACTACACACTACACTACGCTACACGACACTACAATAGGATACAATACAGTGCACTACAATCCCCCTAGTATTAATTGTATAGTGCATCTCCTAACACCTCTAATGTTTCAGTGATTTAACCCCTTCTGTACCGGCGGCGTCTTTTTCACTATATTCTTGACATATTTAGACGATTTTGTGCAGTTTACGAAGGATCTGTGGTAGTCAAAATGGTCACGTGAGATAGTTCGAAGCCTGGTAATGGCTGGACGTCCTTTCTAAACTGAATAATATCGTCAAATAATATCCAGAATATAATAAGAAAGACGTTGCCGGCACAGAAGGGGTTAAGTGTGACCTCTACCCCATACCCTTAGCTACCCTTGATACATGCATTCCCAGTACCTTGCCCAGTAACAGTACCCACACTAACTATCGGTCTTGGTCAAATGTATGGATCCCTAACTTTGGTTCTATGTCAACTCAACCGGTAGATCTCAACCAGTGCCCGGATCAATACAACCAAGGCCATCTCAACCAGTGCCGCTTCAACCAGTAGAACTCAACTAGCGGCAACTCGACCAAAGTCAATTAGAACAGTGCCAACTCAACCGAAGTCAACGAAAACTGTGCCAATTCAACCAAAGTCAACTAGTGCAGTGCCAGCTCAACCGAAGTCAACTAGAACAGTGCCAACCCAACCAAAGTCAACGAAAACTGTGCCAACTCAGCCAAAGTCAACTAGTACAGTGCCAACTCAACCAAAGTCAGTTAAAACTGTGCCAACTCAACCAAAGTCAACTAACACTGTGCCAACTCAACCGAAGTCAACTAAAATACTGCCAACTCAAACAAAGTCAACTCAACCAGTGCTAGCTTATGTCCTAATCTAATCAAACTTAACTTAGCAGTACTGGTTTAGCTAGCTTTGATTGAGATATACTCGTTGAAATGGTCTGCGGGTTAAAATAGTCTATTGGTTGAAATAGTCCCCTGGTTGAAATAATCTACTGGTTGAAATAATCTACTGGTTGATAATATTATAGTCTACTGGTTGAAATAATCCCCTGGTTGATATAGTCTACTGGTTGAAATAATCTACTGGTTGAGTTGTCCGCTCCTCAGAACTGCATTACTCCCTTCTATACCGATATAAGATAAACAAGAAGAAGAAAAAAACACATATATCCTTGCTTGCTAATGACCCCCTAGATATAACATTTTACCAGCGTCATTCGGATGTGTTATTTACGTGAATGTTCTAACCGTGTATTTTCTCTTCTTTCCCCTCTTCTGTGCCTTTTTAATTCCTCTCCTCCTCTCCTACCCCCACCCCGTACCCCCACTTACGTTTTCTGTTGTGTATTGCCTGGTTTCATTATCTCGTTCTCGTTTTCTGTTCCTTTTCTATTTCTCGGTTTGTTTACCTTTTTCCCCTCTCATCTCGTTTTCCTTTATGGTCCACTCTTCTAAATTGTGTTCTCTTCTTTTCTGATTTATTCTCTTTCTTCCTGTTATCTCTTATCCTTTCCTCTCCTCTCATTTCTTCTCTTATCTCTAACCATCCGTTTGTCTTTCTGTCTTATAATTCGCCTGTCTATCTATGTGTTTATCAATCTACCTACCTATCCATTCCCATTCTAACTATCCATTTAACTTTGTATTTTTATTCACCTATCTATCTGTATTCACTTATCTATCTATCTATCTATCTATATCTATCTGCCTATCCATCTATCTTTATTCACTCATCTATCTATCTATATATTTTTTTACTTATCTATCTATCTATCTATCTATCTATCTATCTATCTATCTATCTATCTATCTATCTCTTATCTGTCCACCCGTCCATCCCCACTCCCTCCAACCCTCTCGATCCTCCTCCCCACCACCACCTTACCAATCCAGATGCAACCACGAGTACATGGACATCTACACTGAGATCCGTGACCCCAGCACCCCGGACCTGGTGAACTCCCCCTTCGGCGGTCGGTACTGCGGCGGGATCTCACCCAGGCAGCGGGTCTCCCTCTACAGCGCCGTGGTCATCAGCTTCTACACCGACCTGGCCAACACGTCCACCAGTCTCTTTCTCGGATCGTACAAATTCATCAATGACTGTGAGTATTAAGGGGGCCCACCTCGTTGTTTTATTCTCTCTCTCTCTCTGGGTTGTATCCATTCGGCCCCATTAGCTTCTACAGCGACCTGGCCAATACGTCCACCAGTCTCTTCCTCGGATCTTACAAATTCATCAATGACTGTGAGTATTAGCTTGGCACATTGGTATTGTTGATGATTTTACTATAGTTTGTTCGCTGTAAGTAGGCGGGAAATCATGACCTCTAACCTCTGTAACTCCAAAAGCTACTAGAGCAATCGAGCTAATATGTCTACTATTTGTGAAGAGTAAGTCAAGGAATAGATGGGGAAATGTATAGCCAATTTGCTCTAGCCCTTTTTGAGTTACAGAGGATAGAGTTCATGATCTCTCGCCTACTTACAAACTAGTGTCTTCTTTGCCGCTGGTTATATATTGCCAATTGCTATCGCCCGTCACTTTTATGGCGCAGATAGAGGTTGGAACTGCGAATCCCTCTTCCAGAATGTACTTCCACTAATGGATCACCCAGCCTCGGAGATGGAACCTTTGCCTGCCAGGGGGATCAGTACCGTTTCTTGCTGATCCTCCCTACCCCTTTAAGGAAGTGCGGGTTTGACTCCTTACTGACTGAGTTTGTGATGGAAAATAAATGTCTTACTAAAATTTTGTTTTTGACTGTGAGGAAAGAAATTATGATCGCCAATTTATTCTACTCTCCTTCCCCGATCATATATATATTTAACGTATAATATAACTCTTTTCAGCCAAATTCACCGTGGGCGAGAAGATCCCCCACACCCTGTGCGAGTACGTGATACAGTCCGACCAGTCCCAGCGGCGGAATGGTCAGTTTATGTCCCTCACCTACCCCGGCGCCTACCCCAAGAACATCACCTGCCAGTACAAGTTCATCGGCAGCAAGGGACAGCGCATCAGGCTCGAGTTTAGGGATTTTGACCTCTTCTACGGCGGCCCTCAGTAAGTTTTTATTTTACTTTTTGTGTTGGTGTTTGTATTTATACTTGTAATTTCCTTCTATACTTGTAATTTCCTTCTATACTTGTAATTTCCTTCTATACTTGTAATTTCCTTCTATACTTGTAATTTCCTTCTATACTTGTAATTTCCTTCTATACTTGTAATTTCCTTCTATACTTGTAATTTCCTTCTATACTTGTAATTTCCTTCTATACTTGTAATTTCCTTCTATACTTGTAATTTCCTTCTATACTTGTAATTTCCTTCTATACTTGTAATTTCCTTCTATACTTGTAATTTCCTTCTATACTTGTAATTTCCTTCTATACTTGTAATTTCCTTCTATACTTGTAATTTCCTTCTATACTTGTAATTTCCTTCTATACTTGTAATTTCCTTCTATACTTGTAATTTCCTTCTATACTTGTAATTTCCTTCTATACTTGTAATTTCCTTCTATACTTGTAATTTCCTTCGCAAGTAAGAATCAGCGCATCAGGCTCTATTTTAGGGATTTTGACCTCTTCCTCAGTAAGTTTTTTTTATCATATTTTGTGTTGGTTTTTATATTAATACTTGTAATTACCTTCGCAAGTAAGAATCACCATATCAGGCTCCAGTTAAGGGATTTTGACCTCTTTTTCGGCGGCCCTCAGTAAGTTTTTGTCATATTTTGAGTTTGTGTTTGTACTTATATTTTGAGTTTGTGTTTGCACTTATATTTATTGTTTCCGTTGAGAGAATCCTTGTCACAATTTTATCACAAGTGATTACCAGGGCGCCAGGCTAGAATTTAGGAAAATCGACTTTTTCTATACTGCAGTCCTCAGCAAGTTTCTATTAACGTTTGTGTTTATGTTTATTGTAGACAAATCCTAGTTACACTTTTATCGCAAGTAAGAACCAGCGCGTCAGGCTGGAGTTTAGGAATTTCTAACTTTCTAACTGTAATCAACATTAAGTTCTCATTATATTTGTGTTTGTTTGTTGTTGTTGTTAGACATGTAGTCCTACCTTGACTCAACGGTCAGTCCATGTCGCTCACCTACCCCAAGAACATCACCCATCACCACAAGTATATCGGCAGCAAGAGTCAGTGCACCAGATTCTAGTTGAGGAATTTCGACCTGTTCTACGGCGGTTCTCAGTAAGATTTTATTGGACTTAGTGTTGGTGCAGTATACAGTTAACGTAAATCAAAGATGGATCGAGGTTCCCGTAGACTTTAACATATTACTGCACAGTATAGTTAATAATAATAATAATAATGTTTTATTTCAGAGTCACACAGTACAGAGGAGACCATACTGGGGTCCATATACACCTTACAATAACATACAAATATACATACATACAAAATATAAAATACTACCCAGTTTGCCAGTATGTAGTTCACAACACTCTTCCAACCAAAAACAGTGGCCATCAAACTACTGTGTATTTAAATGACAAAATGTCTTAATAATGTACAGTATCATGCCTCACATCATTTAGTTGTAAGATGTATAACTTCTTAATATAATATGTTAACCCTTTCTTATACTTATACTCTATTTCTCTCGAAATTTTCGTTTTTCTACTTTTTTTCTAGTTTATTCATCATTTCGTTATTGCTGTCTGTTCTGTACCACATATATATTAACGAATTCGAAAGGAAATTCGAACATACCCTTAGCTCCTCATCTTTATTAGAAAACGACTGTTTTAAGGTAACACACCCACCCACACACACTTATCTCTCTCTCTCTCTCTCTCTCTCTCTCTCTCTCTCTCTCTCTCTCTCTCTCTCTCTCTCTCTCTCTCTCTCTCTCTCTCTCTCTCTCTCTCTCTCTCTCTCTCTCTCTCTCTCTCTCGAAGGGTAAATTCCAATATCCCCCTCCCCAGTGTTGCCAGTGTAGCTACTTCCCGCTAGATATAGAGGTATTTACTTCGATCTAGAGGCCAATTCTTGCCTCGAGCCATATGAATTCTAGCGATATTTTGTAGATTTGAGCCATTATAGGGCGATATTGTAGAGCAGGGGTTGGTCCCCCTCCCTCTAACATGCGGCCCCCCTCCCTCTAACATGTGGTCCCCCTCCCTCTAACATGTGGTCCCCCTCCCTCTAACATGTGGTCCCCCTCCCTCTAACATGTGGTCCCCCTCCCTCTAACATGTGGTCCCCCTCCCTCTAACATGTGGTCCCCCTCCCTCTAACATGTGGTCCCCCTCCCTCTAACATGTGGTCCCCCTCCCTCTAACATGCGGCCCCCCTCCCTCTAACATGTGGTCCCCCTCCCTCTAACATGTGGTCCCCCTCCCTCTAACATGCGGCCCCCCTCCCTCTAACATGTGGTTCCCCTCCCTCTAACATGTGGTCCCCCTCCCTCTAACATGCGGCCCCCCTCCCTCTAACATGTGGTCCCCCTCCCTCTAACATGCGGCCCCCCTCCCTCTAACATGCGGCCCCCTCCCTCTAACATGCGGCCCCCTCCCTCTAACATGCGGCCCCCCTCCCTCTAACATGCGGCCCCCCTCCCTCTAACATGCCGCCCCCCTCCCCCTAACCAACGGCCCCCCTCCCTCTATCCTTCGGCTCCCCTCCCTCTAACATGCGGCCCCCCTCCCTCTAACATGCGGCTCCCCTCCCTCTAACATGCGGCCCCCCTCCCTCTAACATGCGGCCCCCCTCCCTCTAACATGCGGCCCGCGAACCAGTTTGGCCAAGTAGTGTCAAATATTACCTTTTCTTGTTCATGTAATTATTATATAATTTAATATAATATGTTACAGCACATGTTGATACTTTTTTAACTTAATGTCTAATTCTAGGAAGTACTTGTGAGAGTAAGAAACTTAAAGTAGATTATATACTCTTTCACTCTTACACGTTCTTCTTAAGCTGAATATAATCGAAGTGCTGAAGTGCTTCTATGCAGTGAAATTTATATTTCCATGGAAGAAAAGGGAGAAGGAGGTGTATGAACTGAAGCACATTGTTTGGGTGAAAAATGTAGCTGTCATGGTGGATATTACAGAACACTTAAACTACCTCAACACAAAGATGAAAGGCAGAAACAAACTGGTGACAGAGCTCAATGACTATTCGTACAATTGACACAAAGCTTGTGCTTTTTGAAAGGCAGATTGCAGCACATAATCTCGCACACTTCCCCACTTTAAAATCCATGCAAAATTATGAATTTCATGATGGTGATCATACAGATAATTTTGTGAGAAGATGCCCCAGCTCAGAATTGAGTTTAAAGACAGATTAAGTGACTTTAAATACCTGGAAACTGATCTTGCTATCTTTCGAAACCCATTTTCAGTTGATCTTAATGTGGTGCCAGAACATATGCAACTCCAAATAATCAAGTTGCAGTGAGATTCTGTTTGGAAAGAAAATGTGTCCACCGTTGATTTGGGCACATTTTATCAATATGTTGGTCCAAATTATCCCAACAGAAAGTGTTTCAAAGATCATGTCCATGTTTGGAAGCACATTTGTATGTGAGCAGCTCTTTTCGGTTATGAACATTAACAAGTCACAGTTTCGTTCATAACTCAGTGACGAGCATCTTAACTAAATACTCAAGATTGCTGCATCCCAGTCATTTACTCCAAATGTTGACACTCTGGTCTAAAAAAAAAAAAAAAAAGGTGTCGAGTGTCAGGAAGCAGTGGCTCCCGACACTGAGGAATAGTTACAAGTAAATTACAAGATTAATTTGTCTTGTACCTGCATACATCTAACTACCATACAATATTTGTTTTCGTACCTTTCCGTATGAGTTATTTTTACGTGTGGTATATATATATATATATATATATATATATATATAGTGTACTGTAGATAGCGAATTACATTTTCGTTGTCAGTCACTCACCCATTTGGGCCGCTATATGTATGCGGCCCTACAATATTTTACCGTGTCAAATTTGGCCCACCAGAGCAAATGAGTTTGACACCCCTGCTCTAGGTCTATTTTACAGTTTTAAAACTCCATAGACGAGTTATTTATGAACGGATTTTGTTTAAATTTATACCATAAGTACACTTTGGCAAGCTGAATCGAATGGCGCAAACAGAATTAAAATCGGACCATTAGTTTAGGATTTCGATTTTGACTTAGCGTTCCTGGAGGGCCCAGGGCCCCGTTCGCCCAGAATCGAAAATATTTTTCTCCAAAAACATTGGGTTTAAGCCCAGGCAAATCGGTGATTTTGGTCGAATTTTCACTTGTCAATATTATTACACATTTGGATTCGTCTCGCCGTTGCGGATTCAACGGTATAATTTTGTTTGAATGTTGACCTATTTTTAATCGGTGATTTTGGTCGAATTTTGACTTGTCAATATTATTACATATTTGGATTCGTCTCGCCGTTGCGTATTCAACGGTATATTTTTGTTGTTTTGTTTTGACCTATTTTTAGGCCCTCTAGGCCTATTTTAAAGTTTAAAAACTCCATAGACGAGTTATTTATGTACAGATTTTGTTTAAATTTATACCATAAGTACACTTTGGCAATCTGAATCGAGTGCAGCAAACATAATTAAAATCGGACCATTAGTTTAGGATTTCGATTTTGACTTAGCCTTCCTGGAGGGCCCAGGGGACCGTTTTTGGGACTTTAAAAGTCCAATGTAGCCCAAACTATAACTCCTAGAAGTCTAGGCCTATTTTAAACTTTAAAAACTCCATAGACGAGTTATTTATGAACGGATTTTATTTAAATTTATACCATAAGTACACTTTGGCAAGCTGAATCGATTGGCGCAAACAGAATTAAAATCGGACCATTAGTTTAGGATTTCGATTTTGACTTAGCCTTCCTGGAGGGCCCAGGGGACCGTTTTTTGGACTTTAAAAGTCCAATGTAGCCCAAACTATAAGTCCTAGAGATTTTTAACTGGTGCCATTCGTTTTCTCTAGCCGAGCTGCTGCTAGACATGGTCTTAGATTTCATTTTCGCCCGGCCATTCGCCCAGAATCGAAAATATTTTTCTCAAAACACCCAAGGTTTTTTGAGAAAAATATTTGTCCAGGCAAATCGGTGATTTTGGTCGAATTTTAACTTGTCAATATTATTACATATTTGGATTCGTCTCGCCGTTGCGGATTCAACGGTATAATTTTGTTTAAATGTTGACCTATTTTTAATCGGTGATTTTGGTCGAATTTTGACTTGTCAATATTATTACATATTTGGATTCGTCTCGCCGTTGCGGATTCAACGGTATATTTTTTTTTAAATGTTGACCTATTTTTAGGCCCCCTAGGCCTATTTTAAAATTTAAAAACTCCATAGACGAGTTATTTATGTACGGATTTTGTTTAAATTTATACCATTAGTAGACTTTGGCAAGCTAAATCGAATGGCGCAAACATAATTAAAATCGGACCATTAGTTTAGGATTTGGATTTTGACTGGGCCTTCCTGGAGGGCCCAGGAGACCGTTTTTTGGACTTTAAAAGTCCTCTGTAGCCCAAACTATAAGTCCTAGGGAATTATACTTGGTGCCATTCGATTTTTCTCGCCGAGCTGCTTCTAGACATGGTCTTAGATTTCATTTTCGCCCAGCCATTCGCCCTGAATCGAAAATATTTTTTCTCAAAAAACCTTGTGTTTAAAATTAAGCCCAGGCAAATCGGTGATTTTGGTCGAATTTTCACTTGTCAATATTATTACAGGAGGTCAGAAGTGTGGGAAGCCATGAAAAGAGTGAAGTTGGGGAAAGCACCAGGAACAGATGGAGTGTGTGGGGAAATGTTGAGGTATGGTGGTGAGATAGTGATAGAATGGGTATGGAAAATGTGCAAACTAGCATGGGAGAAGGGGAGTGCACCCGATGACTGGAAGACTGGCATAATAGTCCCCCTATATAAGGGCAAAGGGGAAAGAGGAGTGTGTGGTAACCACCGAGGAATATGTCTTCTAAGCGTAGTAGGGAAGGTATACAGTAGGGTAGTGATTGAGAGAGTGAGAGTGAGAACGGAGAAATGGATAGGCGACGAGCAGGGAGGTTTTAGGAAGGGAAGAGGATGTGTAGATCAGATTTTTACCCTGAATTGTGTTGTGGAGAAGTATCTGGAGAAGAAACAAAAGGTGTATGTTGCCTTTATGGACTTGGAGAAGGCCTATGACAGAGTGGATAGAGAAGGTTTGTGGAAAGTACTTAGAATATACGGAGTAGAGGGCAAGTTGCTGAAAGCAGTGAAGAGCATGTATGAGGGTGCAAAGGCGGCAGTACGTGTGGAGAGTGAGCAGAGCGAGTTCTTTGACCTGAATGTTGGTTTGAAACAGGGGTGTGTGATGTCCCCGTGGTTGTTTACTGTATATATGGATGGAGTCATGAAAGAAATACTATCAAGAGCAGTGAATGTTGGTGTATCGCTGAAAAGGGAGGGAATTGAGTGGAAGCTACCTATACTGCTGTTTGCGGATGATACAGTTCTGATGAGTGATAATGAATGGGAGTTGCAGGGTCTGGTAAATGAGTTTGGAACAGTGTGCGAAAAACGGAATTTGAAGGTAAATACGGGGAAGAGCAAGGTTATGGTCTTCGAAAGGGGTGAAGTCACAGAGTGTGAGGTGAAGCTGAACGGTCAGGCTATGGAGATCGTCAACTCTTTTAAGTATCTGGGCAGTGTGTTGAGTAAAGATGGGACTATGGATGAAGAGGTGCGGGAGAGGGTACAACAGGGGAAGAGGGTTGTAGGAACGCTAAAAGCAGTAACAAGAAATAGGGTGGTCAGTATGGAAGTGAAGAAGTCCTTGCATGACAGTGTGGTAATCCCGACACTGACTTACGGAAGCGAAGCATGGACGTTGGTTGAGAGACTCAGACCAAGAGTGAGAGCAGTGGAAATGAATTACTTAAGGAGTGCGTGCGGAGTTACATGGAGGGATACACAGACTAATGAGGAAGTAAGAAGGAGGTGTGGTGTGGAGGTAGATGTGCTGGAAAGTGTGAAAAGGAACAACTTGAGATGGTTCGGCCATATGGAACGTATGGAAAGCGAGAGAATGACTAAGAGGGTGTACGAGAGCGAGGTGGAGGGACAGAGGGGGAGAGGTAGACCGAATATGAGGTGGAAGGATGGAGTGAGGAACTACATGAACGAAGGCGGTGCTGGTTGGGGGGAGGGGCGTCGACTGACTGGGGACAGAGGTGCATGGGGGCGGTTCGTTCGTGGCCACCCCTTCGGGGATCACGGCGTCAGGCAATAGATAGATAGATAGAATATTATTACATATTTGGATTCGTCTCGCCGTTGCGGATTCAACGGTATAATTTTGTTTGAATGTTGACCTATTTTTAATCGGTGATTTTGGTCGAATTTTGACTTGTCAATATTATTACATATTTGGATTCGTCTCGCCGTTGCGTATTCAACGGTATATTTTTGTTGTTTTGTTTTGACCTATTTTTAGGCCCTCTAGGCCTATTTTAAAGTTTAAAAACTCCATAGACGAGTTATTTATGTACAGATTTTGTTTAAATTTATACCATAAGTACACTTTGGCAATCTGAATCGAGTGCAGCAAACAGAATTAAAATCGGACCATTAGTTTAGGATTTCGATTTTGATTTAGCCTTCCTGGAGGGCCCAGGGGACCGTTTTTTGGACTTTAAAAATCCAATGTAGCTTAAACTATAGGTCCTAGAAGTCTAGGCCTATTTTAAAGTTTAAAAACTCCATAGACGAGTTATTTATGAACGGATTTTATTTAAATTTATACCATAAGTACACTTTGGCAAGCTGAATCGATTGGCGCAAACAGAATTAAAATCGGACCATTAGTTTAGGATTTCGATTTTGACTTAGCCTTCCTGGAGGGCCCAGGGGACCGTTTTTTGGACTTTAAAAGTCCAATGTAGCCCAAACTATAAGTCCTAGAGATTTTTAACTGGTGCCATTCGTTTTCTCTAGCCGAGCTGCTGCTAGACATGGTCTTAGATTTCATTTTCGCCCGGCCATTCGCCCAGAATCGAAAATATTTTTCTCAAAAAACCTTGGGTTTAAACCCAAGGTTTTTTGAGAAAAATATTTGTCCAGGCAAATCGGTGATTTTGGTCGAATTTTGACTTGTCAATATTATTACATATTTGGATTCGTCTCGCCGTTGCGGATTCAACGGTATAATTTTGTTTAAATGTTGACCTATTTTTAATCGGTGATTTTGGTCGAATTTTGACTTGTCAATATTATTACATATTTGGATTCGTCTCGCCGTTGCGGATTCAACGGTATAATTTTTTTTAAATGTTGACCTATTTTTAGGCCCCCTAGGCCTATTTTAAAATTTAAAAACTCCATAGACGAGTTATTTATGTACGGATTTTGTTTAAATTTATACCATTAGTAGACTTTGGCAAGCTAAATCGAATGGCGCAAACATAATTAAAATCGGACCATTAGTTTAGGATTTGGATTTTGACTGGGCCTTCCTGGAGGGCCCAGGAGACCGTTTTTTGGACTTTAAAAGTCCTCTGTAGCCCAAACTATAAGTCCTAGGGAATTATACTTGGTGCCGTTCGATTTTTCTCGCCGAGCTGCTTCTAGACATGGTCTTATATTTCATTTTCGCCCAGCCATTCGCCCAGAATCGAAAATATTTGTCTAAAAAACCTTGGGTTTAATAATTCTAAATAATTCTAAAATAATTCTAAGCCCAGGCAAATCGGTGATTTTGGTCGAATTTTGACTTGTCAATATTATTACATATTTGGATTCGTCTCGCCGTTGCGGATTCAACGGTATATATTTGTTTTTAATTTTGACCTATTTTTAGGCCCCTAGGCCTATTTTAAAGTTTAAAAACTCCATAGATGAGTTATTTATGTACGGATTTTGTTTAAATTTATACCATAAGTACACTTTGGCAATCTGAATCGAATGCCGCAAACAGAATTAAAATCGGACCATTAGTTTAGGATTTCGATTTTGACTTAGCCTTCCTGGAGGGCCCAGGGGACCGTTTTTTGGACTTTAAAAGTCCAATGTAGCCCAAACTATAAGTCCTAGAAATGTAGAGATTGTGACATTATTCTAGCGATTTTCGGCATTTATATACTATCTAGCGCACTTGAATTCTAGCGTCCCCATGTTCCGAAGGCCGGGAGAAGCTTGGCCCTTTGTAGAGGGAGTTTTCCATATTATTTTTACGGTATTCGCCTTAAGGTGTCGGCCACCCCCTCAATGGGATATGTGCCTGTGTATATACATACAGACAAAGGAATTCATTGAGATAGTCTGTAGCCTTTTAATTGGTAGACGTCCTTCCTAAACTGAATAATATCGTCTAATAGTTGGCAGAAAATAATGGAAAGGATGTCACCGGTACTGAATGGGTTAAGGGGGGTCACCTGCTTGTTTTCTCTTTCTCTCCTTTTCTCTCTTTCTCTCCTTTTCTCTCTTTCTCTCCTTTTCTCTCTTTCTCTGGCTTGTATCCATTCGGCCCCATTCAGCCAACTGTTTTAAGACGTCTATCCCCATCCAGGTGTCGATTTCTTCCTGGCGAGCGATAGCGAGCCAGCATTGTATGGAGAAATCCGGCTTCGCCGGAGAAATTTTTCTATCGAAAAGTGTACAAATTTAGCTTGCTGTTAAAACAAAAAAATATATATATACTGGCTCGCTACCGCTCGCCAGGAAAATATTGACACCTGGATAGGGGTAAACGTCTTAAAACAGTAGGCTGAATGGGGCCGAATGGATACAAGCCAAAGAGAGAGGGAGAGAAAGAGAAAAAAGCGAGGTGGGCCCCCTTAACTGACTATGGAAAGAGACCAATTTATATAAGGAGCGGGCCTCTTTGTCGATATTATACAAGTTGATGTTCCTCGGGCTGGCGTCGATAGCGTGAGAGATCTATGGAAAAATAAGTAAGCCTCCCCCCCTCCTCCAGACGAGCTAAGTTTTCCCTTATGACGCCAGTTTCAGGTTACGCCAGGGGTTTGGGTTAGAGTCTTAATTTTTAAGGGGAGGGAGACCGTTTTTCTGGACCCCCTTCTCCCTAATGTTTAGCCCTACTAGTTTTGAGATTATATGACGTTCGGTCCATTAGTTTGGCGATGTTAACACCTTTCCCTCCATTTCGTTGTCAATTTTAAGACCTTTCGTGCCATTTAGGTATCGATTATTTCCTGGCGAGTGATAGTGAGCCTGCAATTTTAAGAGGAAGCGGCCTTCGGCCAGGACATTTTTCTACCGAAAAATTTACAAATTTATCTTGAATTTTAGGGGATGTTTTTCTAAGCTTGATGGAGATCTAGGGAGGAAACAACAAAAATTATATGAATAAATGAATTAATAGACCAAACAAACGGTCTGCCTCCCCTTAATCCTTTTATAGTAAATCGTAGAGTGGGCCTTTGGTGGAGGATGGAAGTTCAGAAGTTGGGAGTAACGGCACAGAGAGAGTAAAGCCGGTATCACACGAGAGCTTTTATAGTAACGGCACAGAGAGAGTAAAGCCGGTATCACACAAGAGCTTTTATAGTAACGGCACAGAGAGAGTAAAGCCGGTATCACACAAGAGCTTTTATAGTAACGGCACAGAGAGAGTAAAGCTGGTATCACATGAGAGCTTTTATAGTAACGGCACAGAGAGAGTAAAGCCGGTATCACATGAGAGCTTTTATAGTAACGGCACAGAGAGAGTAAAG
The DNA here is from genome assembly GCA_032716605.1 of Paralithodes platypus. Lineage (NCBI taxonomy): Eukaryota > Metazoa > Arthropoda > Malacostraca > Decapoda > Lithodidae > Paralithodes > Paralithodes platypus. The sequence continues at coordinate 10,764,211 of CM064486.1, read as the reverse complement.
CCGATATCACACGAGAGCTTTTATAGTAACAGCACAGAGAGAGTAAAGCCGGTATCACACAAGAGCTTTTATAGTAACGGCACAGAGAGAGTAAAGCCGGTATCACATGAGAGCTTTCATAGTAACGGCACAGAGAGAGTAAAGCCGATATCACACGAGAGCTTTTATAGTAACGGCACAGAGAGAGTAAAGCCGGTATCACACAAGAGCTTTTATAGTAACGGCACAGAGAGAGTAAAGCCGGTATCACATGAGAGCTTTTATAGTAACGGCACAGAGAGAGTAAAGCCGATATCACACGAGAGCTTTTATAGTAACAGCACAGAGAGAGTAAAGCCGGTATCACACAAGAGCTTTTATAGTAACGGCACAGAGAGAGTAAAGCCGGTATCATATGAGAGCTTTCATAGTAACGGCACAGAGAGAGTAAAGCCGATATCACACGAGAGCTTTTATAGTAACGGCACAGAGAGAGTAAAGCCGGTATCACACAAGAGCTTTTATAGTAACGGCACAGAGAGAGTAAAGCCGGTATCACATGAGAGCTTTTATAGTAACGGCACAGAGAGAGTAAAGCCGGTATCACATGAGAGCTTTTATAGTAACGGCACAGAGAGAGTAAAGCCGATATCACACGAGAGCTTTTATAGTAACGGCACAGAGAGAGTAAAGCCGGTATCACACAAGAGCTTTTATAGTAACGGCACAGAGAGAGTAAAGCCGGTATCACATGAGAGCTTTTATAGTAACGGCACAGAGAGAGTAAAGCCGATATCACACGAGAGCTTTTATAGTAACGGCACAGAGAGAGTAAAGCCGGTATCACACAAGAGCTTTTATAGTAACGGCACAGAGAGAGTAAAGCCAGTATCACATGAGAGCTTTTATAGTAACGGCACAGAGAGAGTAAAGCCGATATCACACGAGAGCTTTTATAGTAACGGCACAGAGAGAGTAAAGCCGGTATCACACGAGAGCTTTTATAGTAACGGCACAGAGAGAGTAAAGCCGGTATCACACAAGAGCTTTTATAGTAACGGCACAGAGAGAGTAAAGCCGGTATCACACGAGAGCTTTTATAGTAACGGCACAGAGAGAGTAAAGCCGGTATCACACGAGAGCTTTTATAGTAACCGCACAAAGAGAGTAAAGCCGGTATCACACGAGAGCTTTTATAGTAATGGCATAGAGAGAGTAAAGCCAGTATCACATGAGAGCTTTTATAGTAACGGCACAGAGAGAGTAAAGCCGGTATCACACGAGAGCTTTTATAGTAACGGCACAGAGAGAGTAAAGCCAGTATCACATGAGAGCTTTTATAGTAACGGCACAGAGAGAGTAAAGCCGGTATCACACGAGAGCTTTTATAGTAACGGCACAGAGAGAGTAAAGCCGGTATCACACGAGAGCTTTTATAGTAACGGCACAGAGAGAGTAAAGCCGGTATCACACGAGAGCTTTTATACTCAACATTCCATGATCAACATTTTTCTGGCAACATTTCTGGAATATTTTGCCCTGGTATCGGAAACTAAACTGGTGATAGATATATTTAAGTGACAGCATTTTTTTTTTATTTTTACCTCAAACTGCCGGACCAGTGTTGAGTATAAATGTTGAGGGAAAAAGCGCTTGTGTGATAACGGCTTTACAGAGATACACAGACTTCACAGACCTTGCGGCCCCTACATTGTCAGTCCGGACTTAATTCTAGCAAAATTTACTACTAAGTGGGAGGTAAGGCTACCAAAACAGAAGGCTCTCTCCCCACCCAAAGTGGGAAGAGAGAGAGAGAGAGAGAGAGAGAGAGAGAGAGAGAGAGAGAGAGAGAGAGAGAAAGGAGGAGGAGGAGGGAGTTGAAGTGGAGAAGTGCAAAGAGAGAGGGAAAGGGAGGGGGGGGGAGGGGGATAGAGAAACAGATGAAAAGTGAGAGAACCAATGAGTGTTACATAGATACACATACCATACAGATCAGTTGGCCCTACTTGCTAATCCGGCATTATTATTATTATTATTACCGGTATTTTTTTTTTTTTTTTTTTTTTTAGATGTAGGGCAGAAGAAGAATTGTGGCACCCCTTCTGTACGTCTTTTTAATGTTATTCTAGCGATATTTAGGCGAATTTGTGCCGTAGGGGAGACTCCACTTTTTGTTTTGTCTTTGGTCAAAATTTCAAGTTTTTGTGTTCTCTTTGTAAACTACTTCTTTCAACATAGGAGAATAGCATAGGAAGGAACAAAAAAACATATCGCATACATAACCCCCCATAGCGGGGGTTCGCCCACGACCCCCGAAAAACTAAAAAAAAAAAATTCAGCCACCCAAAAAAAAAAATTGTGTCTGTAGTCTAAAGGGCTTCTGTAAGGAATAGAAATGATCATACGAGGGCATAAACACCCTTATTACATCCCTAAGGGACCCCTTTGGGGTTCCCAATATCAAGGAATTTGGTCAATATTGAAAGGAAATTAGTCCTTACCTCTGGGTCATATTTAATTTTTAAATTAGTTAGCCATAAAAGTTAATTTTCTATTCGTAGCGCTCACGATAGAAAATGTTGATTTAGAATGGCTAACTATCATATCCCCCCAAAACGTATTCTAAGGCTTAAAATTCTAAGAAATTAATTTGCCAGAAATCATATATTGGCACTAACAAGTCTATTAACAGTTTTTTGTATTGCCCAAATGCATTCCCCTTCTAACCACTACAAATAGGCCTATAAAGGAACATTTGTTCGTCGATTTATGGCCGATTTCCTGAAAATTTGGAGATTTGGTCATTTGGAAGTCAAAATCCAGCTGTATCCCGAAGATAATTGTATAATAGATTTTTTTTCAGCACCTTCTATTATTCAAAAACGATGACGCTGCTTTGTAGGGGATGCTTATAGGATACGCCATGCAAAAATTGCGGGAAATTTGAAAATATTTCTGTGACTTATCGATTTTACAAATATTGCAATGAAATTCTGCGCTCACGCGCGCGCGCACGTACATAGAGAGCTGATTTTTTTCATCGAGTCAGTGTTGCACCATTACCATATACTGTATATGGCAAAAGGCCAGCAATGAGTCTCTTATAGAAGTTGAGATAAAAATATTCCTAGAGTCTCCCCTTTTAAGAAGGACCTGTGGTATTAAAAAGGGGTAAGTGAGATAGTGCCGAGCCTGTTAATTGCTGGATTCCCCTTTTAAACTGAATAAAAATCGTCTAGTAGTAGCCAGAATCAAGCTAAAAAGACGTCGCCGGTAGAGAAAGGGTTAATCCCATAATTAGGAGAAGAATGTGAACCCTTTGAGTACCAGCGACGTGTTATATTTTATTCTAGCTATATTTAGATGCTATTGTGCAGCTTAGGGAGGATCTGTGGTAGTTAAAACGGTTGGTTGAGATAATGTGAAGCCTTGTTATTGCTAGAGGTCCGGCCTAAGCTGAATAAAATTGTCGAACAGTTGCCAGAATTGGATGAAAAGGACGTCCCCGGTACTGAATGGGTTAAGGGGAGGTTTTTAGTTTATTACCTTAACCTCCATCAAACTTAAAATTAAACCCCCTTGACCCCCTTTCAAGATAAATGTGTACATTTTTCGGTAGAAAAATGTCCAGCCCGAAGGCCGGTTCCTCTTAAATTACAGGCTCGCTATCGCTCGCCAGGGAAAATTCGACACCTAAGTGGCACGAAAGGTCTTAAAATTGTCAGAAATGGGGTGAAAGTTCTTAAAATCGCCAAAGTAATGGGGCGAACGTCTTAAAATCTTAAAAGCAACGGGGCTAGACATGAGGGAAAAAGGGGTCAAGAAAAAAGTCCCTCAAGTGGATATCTCCCCTTTAAGCGGAGACTGAGGATCTAGAAGAAAAACAAAACAAATTGATGGTCTGTCCTTTATACCAAGATATCAGAAACAAGAGTGTCCTGCCTGTTCATGCAACCATATACAGAAAAACCATTAAGGGAGCCCACCTCGCTTTTTGTTCTCTTTCTTACCCTCTCTCTTTGGCGCTTGTATCCATTCTGCCCCATTCAGCCTAATGTTTTAAGACGTTTACCCCCATCCAGGTGTCAATATTTTCCTGGCAAGCGGTAGCGAGCTAGCATATATATATATTTGTTTGACAGCAAGGTAAATTTGTACATTTTTCGATAGAAAAATGTTTCCGGTGAAGCCAGATTTCTCCATACAAAGCTGGCTCGCTATCGCTCGCCAGGAAGAAATCGACACCTGGATGGGGATAAACGTCTTAAAACAGTTGACTGAATGGGGCCGAATGGATACTTAAGCCAGGGAAAGAGAGAAAAGGAGAGAAAGATTAAAAAGTCGGTGACCCCCCTTAAGGACACTAAATGTAGAGGAAGTATGGAGTATGGAAGAAAGTACCACGGCAATAGGAAGAATGAGACTACTACTACTACTACTACTACTACTACTACTAATAATAATAATAATAATAATAATAATAATTTTACCGGTAGAGATTTTTAGGCAAGGCGTGTGTGTGTGTGTGTGTGTGTGACGAGAGAGGTCATTACTGAAGTGGTATATAAGTCACTCCTGTTATTTTTATTTATGTTTATTTAATTATTTGTTTTTCTTGGTGGTGGTGGGGTGGGGGGGGGCCTTAAGAGATGCCTGAAGAAATGTTGGAGAGGAAGCGGAGTGAGGAGGAGTGGTGGAGTGAGGAGGAGGAGGAGTGTGGTTGTGGAGTGCGTGTGTTGTAGTGGAGTGGGTGTGGTAGGAAGAAGGGGTAGTAAGTGGGGTTAGAGTGTGTTGCTCTCAAAATACTACTACCCATAACAAACAAAACACATAGAAACCCTCGTAACAGCGTGAATGGGGCCGAATGGATACAAGCCAACGAGAGAGGGAGAGAAAGAGAAAAAAAGCGAGGTGGGCTCCCTTAACACAGTCACAGTCTCACCTTTGTCACTACCGTATGCCTCTTATATTTAACTCACGGCTGCCATACCTCTGTAAAGCACTAGATATTGTATGTGAGATGGTAACTCTGTGAATGCCTCTATGACATAAAGAGGTGTATTTATAATAGAAACCCTTTGTGGTTGGCTATTCATGGATTATTATTAAGTGTGGGGGGGGGGGGTATAGGGGGGCATCTCCTTATGGACTTTCATTTGGAGAGGGTTACGTTAATGATTCCGAGTAAAGAGAGATTTTATGAGCTATAACATCAGATATAAATAATCCTGTATTTTAATGGACACTTATTAATTTATATATATATATATATATATACTGTACTATTGACATTCAAACCTGTTCCTTATGTCTTTATCAGTGATCTTTATACAACTAGGCATGAACATCAACATGTTCTGAATATTATATGTTCTGAATATTATATATGTTATACCAGGCTTTTTGCTGGGTTTACCCCTGAAAGGGGTGTTTCCGGGTGGATGGGACTCGATAGCCTTGGCGGGCAACCCATCTAGGGGAATAAACCCTAAACAAATTACCGATGGGCGACACGCTAATCGGTGCCACTTACACGTGGCGATCTTTGTAACAGATAACAGATAACAGATAACAGATATACTCGGGTTTCAGGCTACACAGGGACCGGTGTACTGGTGACAGCCTTGACCTAAGCCTGGAGGGTTAAAGAACTTACTAGGTAGTACGGACCAGTGTACTGTCCACCAAGCAATTCCTCTCTCGAGCAAGGGAAAGTCCTTAGGGTCCGGACAACTTCCAATACCCAAGTTAGGAAGGGCCAGAGAATCTGTTAGGCGGCTCGGACCAGTACACTGTCCACCTAAGTTCCTAACAGTTTCCCAGTTTAGGTCAATACCCAGGGACTGAGTTATAGCGGGCTCACCCCCCCCCCCCCCCATGACTTATTATTGTCATCATCATATATATTGCCAGCAAGGGGGCTAATAACAAGCACGTCGCAGCCCAATTATACCGCGGCCCAACCATGCCGCGGCCTGACCGACTGTACACCATTTTATCAATATAAACTGTAAATATATACTGTATAACCATTCACACCTACTTCGTATGTCCTTATGGTGGGGCGGCATAGCTCAAAATATCAGAAAGATTGTTAATTTTGTGATAAAAGTATCAAAATTGACACAAACAATCAAATAGTCAATATACTTTAATCAAAATTAGATATTGGGCCATCATAGGTTTACTCTACATTGGCTTTGGCAGCCCCCTATCAATTACTTTCCATTAGAGTTCTTAAGCACTGATTTTTGCCCCAAACTGTATACCCTGGTAGAGATGTCAAACTAGTATCAAATGACTTGTCATATCATGGGTAACAACTTATATTAAGACAATGTTTGGCTAATGTTGACCGTTTTACTTGTACTGGTTCCTGTAGTTCAACAAATTAGTGGCAAATGGCAACATAACTTACCAATGTATGGCATGATGACAAACTACAACAGACTGTACCTATCAAACGGTCAACATTAATTAAACATTTTCTGAATATAAGTTGTTACCCATGTCCAGACAAGTCATTTGAACTAGATTGACATCTCTACTATGGTATACAGTTTGGGGCAAAAATCAGTGCTTAAGAACTCTAATGGAAAGTAATTGATAGAGGGCTGCCAAAGCCAATGTAGAGTAAACCTATGATGTCCCAATATCCAAATGAAATATATAAAGCTATATATATGCCGAATTTGGTGCTTTTATCACAAAATGAACAATAGGTTAGCTATGCCGCCCCACTATTATAAATAATCACACACAAATATTCACACACCCTATTTCAGATATCCTTTTATAAATAAACACTGCTTTAAACTTGTATGTGCTTGTATGTACTTGTATGTATGTCTCTTATGTTCATTAATAACTAAATACACACACTCACACCTCCCTTTTCTTCCACCAGCTGTCCGTTTGATCAGGTGAAGATCTATGATGGGGCCTCACAAGTGGACCCGCTCATAGGGACTTATTGCGGGCAACAGCGGAACCTGGTCATCTTCAGTACCTCCAACACCTTACTCCTCACCTTTACTACCCTCGACCGCAATGCCGACACGCAGAATAGAGGCTTCCAAGGCATATACAACTTCTCCGAGAGCTATGTTAAATTAGGTAAGCAAATTAGCAATATGAGTAGCTTGATCTTAACTCACAGGCTTCGGGGGTTTAAATCATGGGCCAATTGTCCCACCCGAGGCTATTTGACGTACAAATGCCTTGTTTATGCATGTTATAAATCTGTAAATACTACTGTATTAGTAAAGTATAAAATCAAATATCATGATCACATACCTTCATTTACCTTGAAAATGGTGAAAACCGCATCTTTCTACGTTGCAATGAGAGCCTCAAGCAACAATTCCACCGGTTGAGCGTGCTTGCGTACACATGTGTGTGAGGAAAAGTCAATCAATACTCGTCTGTGTGTTACTCAGTTACTTGTTCGTCAAGGGGAATCCACGCAATGCGAGCTAAGCTCATTATTATCGCGCCTCCTTAACCCGGCAAGCGCGATAGGCCTCACGGAAGGCTTCCTATAGGGAACGCGATAGGCCTCACGGAAGCAGGACCATAAAAAAAGCCTTCCATAAAAAAAAGGGCCTATCAAAACAAAGGAATTTGTCTCTAGGTGAGATAATTCCCCTCCAGTACTCATCCATGTAAATCTCACCCACCCCCTCCCCTCCTTCCCCACCTTATTCCCCCCTCCCTCCCCTCCTCAATTATCACCTATTTTTCCTCTTATTATCATCATTTATCGGTTATTTTTCTCTCCCGCGATAATGTAGCACAAGTGGGTTGCATAAAAGATCGTTATGCAACACCCAGACACCGGCACACACCGCCCCGCTCTCCTCAGTTGACTCCCAGACAGCGAGAGGGGAAGGCTGCCTGTCTCTCTCTCTCGCCTGAGATTATGACCGGGTGGCCAATATCTTCGTTTTTCACCACCCAAATGCTTTTCCCACTTATTTTAGCACTCTTGAAGGTTCATATATACATCATATATGTAAAATAAAAGCATACCGAAAACAAATAATGGTTTATATTGTAAATATAACGAATTCTGTCAGAATCCAGGGCTAGAAATGCACAAATAACTACCCTAGCACCTACGTCTATATCGCGCTTGTCAGGTTAACTGGGAATGTATTGCGTGAAATGCATGTTAAGTGTTTTATGTACTGTTGGAATGGCTGTGGATGTGTGTGTAGTCTGTATTTTTAGCCAATTGGCGACATCGGAAACGAAGGCTTAGGGTGGATCTGTATGGTACCGTTCTCACTATAGACGGTACCGTCTCGCCCGAAGGCTTAGGTAGCCATCAGCTTAGGTGAACCATATGATACCCATCTCGCCTTGTACCATTTTTGCCAACCCCAGATGGGACGTCACAACGTCGTCCACTTATTCCAGGTACCTATTTACAGCTAGGTGAACTGAGGCTAACACATGAAAGGAGACAAGCCCAATTTGTCTCCGCCCGGCCGGGGATTGAACCCCCGACCCCTCGTGTGTAAGACGAGAGCTCTACCTACTAGGCTACGGGCTGTGTGTGTGAGAGTATGTGTGTGTCGATCACATGAATGGAGAATGGCTCAGACCTAGACAACACATACTTCCACACTCTCATTCAGTCTCACTCTAACTCTTGAGCCAGGCGGGATGATGCAATCACGTGAGAGGTAGGGAGGTGTTTGTGGGTGGGTGGGTGAGAGATGGGGGGATGTAGGGAGAGGCTTCGGGAGGTGCAGAGGGAATGGGTATGAAGCTTACTTTATCACTAGACCAATTGGGCTGTGATTGGACCCTGGAAAATGTTATTGCTTGGTGCGAAGCATAAGGACACCATATGGCGTCACCCGGGTTGTAGAACACAACCCTATTGACGCCATTTGTTGTTACCCGTTTTTTAAGAGTTAATACAGGGTGAAAAAACATATAAAACTTCTCATAATTATGAAAAATTAGTAAAGGATCTGGCAAATGTGGATCATACTGTCTGTAGCTTATTGCTTCTTGTAGACAAATATGACTATACTGTACTATGATCATCATGGAGGTATTAGGTGATCATAAACTGTATTGCTTAGCAATTAGAAAGTTGTGTTCAACTATACCCTGTTCTATTTCATCTGACGGTAAATTGAATCACTTAGCAACTGATTTCTCGATAACCAACGGGAAAATGTGAAACAACTATGTCTCTTCTTCATATTAGTGACAAGTTTTCATAATTAACCCGGCAACTACTGGAAGACTCTTAAGAGTTTCCCCGGGCGACTGCGGGAAGACTCTTAACCCTTCAACCCCGGGTGGTACACGTGTGTACCATTATGTTTTGCCCCCAGGAACCCGGGTGGTACAACATTGTACCATTGCTTGAAAGCCTGTGAGCTCCGTGTGCGAGGCGTCGGTCCGACGCATGTAAACAACAGCCGGCTGGACCGACGCCCCGCATCTCCGGCCACAAGAAGGAGAGCGTCGCTTGTTCGTGTGTGCCTGTATGTTGTTGTTAAGTATCGAAAAGTAGTGTACAGTGGCTGTTTTGGCCATAAAGTTATCTCCAATGAAATCATCATCACAAATCAAGCACTTGACTTAGAGAGCTCTACTTAACGCCATTCTACAGGTAAATAACACAGCTACGCTTGGGGATGCGCGGGAATGCGGGAAGCAGTCAGCTTAACAATGATACGGTAGCCTAGCCTAGACGTTTTTCGGCCAAAACACCCGGATTTCGGGGAATATTTATGTAATGCGTAGCCGGGGCGGGAGGGTTAAGAGGCTGGGGGGAAAAAAATCCATTTAAAACATTATTTTTATTTTTTTGCCCCTGGGCCATGCCAAATATCACTCCTCCACCTCCCCTCCTTCCCCACTTTCCTCACCTCCTTCAGTTATCACCTATTTTCCCTGTTATTCCCTTATTCTGTGGTCTATTTTCGTGCTAACATTAGCGAGTTGGTAGCAGGGCATTGTCATCACTGTTACCAAGCGTGGGAAAGAGCGAGAGAGAGACTATTGCGTAACAGTGTCTCTCCAGACAAGGGGAGGGGAGGAGGGGAGGGAGGTTGCCTCAGCCATACATTATGCAACTCCCGGCCTGTATCGCCGATTTTGACCATCCAAACACTGTTTCCACTTGTTTTATTGTTGTAACAGGTTAATACCTTTATAATCAACCTATAATAGGTGCATATGGATAAGTATTAATGCTATTTATGGTAAAATAACGATGTTAGTGATGGGAACAGCTCAAATACGTGCGCACAGGAGTGTGGTGTCTCATACCCCCCATGCGCACGTCTTAGGTTAACAACCGATTTCGCTACAAAACCTGCATAATACCGGAGTAATTATGATGAAGAGATTGCAATTTACCGTCAGATGAAATGAAACAGAGTATAGGTTTGGGACTTGTGTACTATAGTGTGATCATATATTTAATTACTTAGAGAGTTATGTTAAACTAGGTTCAGGATCTGACTGTTGTGATTATATATAACTTCTGAGAGCTGTGTTGTACTAGATAAGAGGTCTCACGAGTATAATCAAATATGAATTTCTTTAAAGCACTACAAAGCCTTGTTTTCTAATGGCCTTACTAAAGGTCAAATGTTGATATTCATAATCAGTAGTATAATTGTTTATGGTGGTTAGGACAGTAGTACATAATCTAATAGTACATTGACTACTAGTTTCAAATGCCTCACCAGTACAGTTTCCTCCATCCTCAGCTCTCCCAGCAATGCCACTGTTGCATTCAGAACTAATCAGCGCATTATTCCCCCTTTTAGTCGCCTTGTATGATACATAGTAGGATATGTGGGGCATACAGTATTCTTTTCCTCCACTAAATATGGAGGTTCTTTGTCAATCCTGTAGCCAGTGCATCAGAACTTCTAAATCCTATAAGCATATGCAGCTTCTATGTCAGTATTGTCGCAATGAGATAAGCTCTTCTGTTCTGTAGCAATGGGATCAGCTATTCTAAAATATACATCTCCTCTTGCAGACTTCATAAACACGGAAGACTCAGAACACATCAGAGGGACCGAGTGTGACCAACGGATCCTGAGCAAGCGGGAGTCCAACGGCACCGTGTACAGCCCCAACTACCCCTTCCCCTACCTGCCCAACATAGTCTGCCGCTACTTCATATACGGGCTACAGGACAATCAGAACCTGGAGCGGGTCAGACTGCAGTTCTTTGACGGATTTGATATTCCGGCCGAACCGAAAGGAGATAAAGAGTATGCATAAGTTGTTTTTTATTGTACTTTAAAATAGTATTTGCTTATTGCAATTTTCTTTGTTGTGTCTGAAGTTAGCAATATAACTATATTTACCGTACGTTGAATAAGTATGAAATGTATGTAGTTCAAGTTAAACTATTCATAAAATAACAGGTTATACTTATGCCATAGATTGTTTTATAAATATAAGAATAATAGGAGATACCATCTCTGCCGGTGGTGGGGCCGAGGCTGCCACTGTTGCTAGAAGTAGATGTGGCTGGGGGAAGTTCAGAGAACTGCTGCCAATTCTGACCATGAAAAGAATGCATCTCCCCCTGAAGGGAAAGGTGTATGCCTCATGTGTTAGAAGTGCAATGACGTATGCCTCAGAAACATGGGCCGTTAAAGTAGAGGATGTCAACAGAATGGAACGTAATGAGATTAGAATGGTGAGATAGATGTGTGGGGCCAGGCTGCAGGATAGAATAACAAATTATGAGTTGAGGAGACGTTTAGGTATAAAGAGTATTAGCGAGGTGATGAGTACAAGTAGACTGGGATGGTATGGACATGTGGAGAGAATGGATGAACAAAATTGGGTGAAAAAATACTGGTCTGTGATTGTGGAGGGAGCTGCACCAAGGGGTGGACTGAGGAAGACCTGGGATCGGACTATATGTGCCGATCTCAAATTCAAAAACTTGACAAGTGAAGCAGCCCTTAACAGGGTTGCCTGGAACGCCGCCATTAGGACAAGAGACTGAAACTGCACATATGTGTGGAGCACTCAGTCTTAAAATTTCATGTATGTATACAAGGACTTGCGAATATTTAAAGCTACATCTCTCCTAGACTTATAAGGCTGTCCATTATTAGTATCTACTTTACTTACACAAAACAAAATTAGTTTCCCTTGTATGAGTTCTCACTTCTAAACAATCTCATAACTATTATTCATAAAAATGAATACAGAACATATAATGCCACTAGGCCCTAGGGTCTACCAAGGTCATCCAGAAGAACCTTCCTGGCTCACATAGCCTCCACACCCTACATAGCCTCCTCAGCCACACATGGTCTGCAAAAATACCTAATATTTGAATATTAAGTTAGAAATCTAAAGCAGAATAATACTGTACCTCCATTTCTGCACTACATAATCCATCATAAATACATAGTGGTAAGTGTTCTATAAAAAAATGAATTGAAATTGTTAGTATTAAGGCAATGACCCTAAAGTAGAATGATACAACACTCTCTGTGCTACATAACTTCTCTGAACTCCCACAGTTGGACAGATGGGAGATTTAACGCAGCAAAACTATACCCCACTCTCTACCCTACATACCCATCCTCCATGGTGTACCCTACTCTCTACCCTATATACCCATTCTCCATGGTGTAGGCTACCCACTCTACATACCCATCCTCCATGGTGCACCCACTCTACATACCCATCCTCCATGTTGTACCCACTCTCTACCCTACATACCCATCCTCCATGGTGTACCCCACTCTCTACCCTACATACCCATCCTCCATGGTGTACCCCACTCTCTACCCTACATACCCATCCTCCATGGTGTACCCACTCTACATACCCATCCTCCATTGTGCACCCACTCTACATACCCATCTTCAATGGTGTACCTACTCTCTACCCTACATACCCATCCTCCATGGTGTACCCATCCTACATACCCATCCTCCATGGTGCACCCACTCTACATACCCATCCTCAATGGTGTACCTACTCTCTACCCTACATACCCATCCTCCATGGTGTACCCCACTCTTTACCCTACATACCCATCCTCCATGGTGTACCCACTCTACATACCCATCCTCCATGGTGCACCCACTCTACATACCCATCCTCCATGGTGTATCCACTCTCACTCAGTTAATCTGATGAATAACTACTGATTTACTCAAAATTTTAATATTTACCCCTTCTCTACCGGTGACATATTTTTTATTTTATTTCAGCTACTATTAGACAATTGTATTCAGTTTAAATAGGGCCTGCAGCAATTAATAGGCTTCGAACTAACTCCCATAACTAATTTTACTACAAAAGATCCTTCATAAAGTGCACAAAATTGTCTAAATATAGCTATACAGTAATAAACTTAAAAAGACGTCGCTGGTACATAAGGGGTTAAGACAATATTTTGTCTTTATAGAACACTCTTTGCACTGCATGACCTCCCCATCCAATTGCAGTTACTCTGATGGGTACCTAATACAGTTTGGTCCCTCATAGCGCGAGAGATTGGTCAATGCAAGGCCTCGCGCCATGTGAAATCGTGCAATCTGCATAGTGTATCCTTTGGGGAAAACTACAATTGGTCCTCTTGATTGTACCTATATGATTATACTCATTCACTCCCAAGCTTGCCAAGAACAAATAATGGTGATAAATTAGACCTTTCATTTTACATTACCATATGCTTGAATACCTCAACCCCGGCCAAAGTCTGCCGGCTGTCTGGCTGGCCGCATCTACGTCACAAGTTAGGCGGCTTGTGTGAATTTTGGTTGCGCTAATAGAGAACTCCCCAGAGTTGCCCTATATTGACACCAGACTTGCTTTAACAGAACGATATTGTCTTGATAAAAAAATTAATATTTTATTGTTTATTATTTTCTGTTACTTGCGCTAATCAAGAATCGCACTATCTGAACTTGTTTTATGCGGGACTGAACTGTATTTGAGTGTTAAGATAATGAAACTTAAGTAGAATATTTTCACAATCTCTGCCCTTTATGTAACCTCCCTGCCCTCCTACAGTTGTTCTGACGGGTACCTGCGGATATACCTATTAAGTTTAATCATTAAGGCTGCAAAACTATACCACACACTATACCCTACATAACCTCTCTACCCTTCACTAGAAGCTCCCCGCCCCCCTACAGCTGCTCTGATGGGTACCTAAGGATATACCTAAAGGGGCAGGAGATGGAAAATGCTTACGACAGCCCGGACCACGAGGTGTGCGGGAAGACACTGCCCCAGACGGTGGTGTCATTCGGACCCAGGCTCGTCATGGTCTTCAGCTCCGGGAAGTTCCAGGGCGGCAGATTCAAAGCTAATTATAAGTTCGAAACAGGTACGTCCAAGATATCTATAGTCCATTCATTATAGGTAGGCTATAATTTATTAACCCTAACCTCTGTGACTCATAAAGGGCTAGAGTAAATGGGCTGTAAATGTCCACCTCTATTCCCTGGCTGACTCTTCCCAAATGGTTGAAATATTGGCTTGATCAGTCTAGCCATTTTTGAGTTATAGAGGTTAGTGGTCAAAATTTTTAGGTCTACTTATAATGAACAGGGTAGCCTATAGTTAATGAAATGTGAAGGCACAGTCGCGGTCGTTAATACTGATACATAAACTTCAAAGCTGTTTCCGATTCCATTGAACCCCAAAATTTATGCTTTACCTGCTATTTATATTGCAGAGGTTCCTTTTCCAAAGCTTCAAAGTGTATCAGAATTAATGACTATGACAGTTCAGTGGAACTACTAAGTCATGTCTCGGCTGTCATTACCCTTGGCTCGCTCTGTGCTGTATTAATATTTGCCAAATGTTGAATAGGGTGGGTAAGTGTAGGAACATTATCGTATATCTCACTCGAATGAGTAAATATAGTTTAGATATTGCAGATACCAATTATTGATCAGAGACATAATTTATTTGACCGATTGTACATAGCGATCATACCTTTTGATACCCATGACTAAGGCAGTGCAGCCTCCTAGCCCCTGTAGCTCATTATTATTATTATTATTATTATTATTATTATTATTATTAGCATTATTGAATATTGTATTTTGCCTATGTTAGCATCCATATGTACTATATAGAATGTATGAATCTTTAGATAAGAATATTATGTCATTGTGATCATCATACAGTACATTACTACAGCACCAAGATTTAATTGACGGAATTCCACTGATCTTGTTGAAGAGTTACCGTATATAACGGCGTATAAGACGCTCCGGGGTATAAGACCAGTAGTTATTTACGATACTCTGTATTTTTGTATGTTTATATGTAAATAAAGCTTTTATTTTGGTTATAATCATAATAATTATACTTATTTAAGATATGCTCAATATATTTTGCTCATTTTCCAGAATATAAAATCCCCGGCACCCCTTCTCCTTTTGGCAACTGCACATTCACATACTATAGCTCAAGCCGCAAGGAGGGGACGTTCAACTCCCCCCGGCACCCTGCCAACTACCCGTCCAATACCACCTGTGAATTCAACTTCCAGGCCAACCCAGATGAGCAAGTTCGATTGGCATTTTCTACATTTGAACTCCGCAGCGATAAAAATAATTTAACATATGGGTAAATACATTTTTTTTTTTTTTTTAGAATTAGTAGCATAGTAGTAGATGAATCAATTACTTTTATCACACCTTGCATAAAATAAACTTTGAAAAATAGACAGAATATACAAAAACAATAGACGAGAAGAATTACTTTATTGACTACATTTTGCCTAAGCATTATAGTTCTCTTCATCTGGTGTTTACATTCACAATAGGCCCTAGATGTTGATGCACTGACCCACCAAAATGAAGAACATTTGGGCATTTAAACTTTATCATTTTCAATTAATTCTCTATGATATGTTGAAATGAATTTTGAAATATTACATTCTATTTTCTGCAAGCCTGATTTTTCTTGGAGTAAGGCATCAAGAAATAGATTATATTAACCCTGGCATAGACCCATTTTACGGCTAGTCAAATATAGACAAGGGGTGTGAGGAGACTGCCCGAGCATCTCCACCTGCCCTGAAATGAACACGTGTCCTTTCGATTCTAAACAAACATGTTACCGATTACACTACAGGTCATCCCCAAAGGAAGCCTGCTTACCATACAAACAAAATTAATGCCGACCTGCTCACTGATATTACTTCTCCATACCACAGCAACCACTGTCAGGAGGATTGGGTGGAGATTTACAACGTGTACCGGCCAGAGGGTTCCCTGGTGGAGCGAGAGAAACTCAATGGTCGGTACTGTGGCCGGGCGGCTCCAGGGCCCATCGAGAGCGACTTGGAGGCGGTGGGGCTCAAGGTTATACTCCGCACAGACCATGAGCACGTCCACAGTGGCTTCGATGCCCGCTACCAGTTCAAGAAGAAGGAGACCGTTTACCGAGGTTGTTGTTTTTAATCCTGTATTTTATAGGATCCTATGTCCACAAAAAACACAATAACTTCATATATTTCCTTCTTATTTGCTTTTGTTAAAGACTCTGATATTGAGCAAGTGATTCTACAAATTGTACTTTGGAGCTTTGTGCAATGTTAGTCAATATGATAAGTCAATATATTAGAAATATTATGTTTCTTAATGCTTGTACAGTATTATGAAAACAAAATCTGAAATATTAGAGGCTTGAGCCAGCTGTGTAAGCAGAGGTACAGTCTTGGTAATGAATACTTCAACACCACTAAATAATATACGAAAACAGTGAGCAGTAACTAGCGACTCAAAGTATATTTTATCTTTGTAGCTTAAGCAATATACCAAAATAAATTATCAGTGTGTAATAAATATGCAAAAATTGTCCAGGGAATCATATTCACAACTGTACTAAATCCATACTGTATATCAAAGCAATAGAATATAACCGTCATAGATTTTAACAAATTTACCTGTTACCCCATTACCTTGGGGTAAGGGAGCCTTCACATTTAGAGGAGGAAAAAGAGTATGCCCCAAGTATCCTACTGTGTGTCGCATAAGGCAACTAAATGGTGGATGGCACAAGTATGGACCAACAGTCATCCAATACAATAATGTCTTGTTAGGGTATTGTCTTGTAGCACTGATGAGGCTGGTATGATGTTGATACAGCAAGTCATACTGAGGCACTGCTAGCACTATGTCAACAACAGCCACAGTGATGACATGATGAGGCAGTGTTATGCAATACTTCATTATACTCCACCTGCTGAAATGCAACTCTGTCTGAGCCATTACAATGTATAGTTAGTTATAGAAAAGCACGTTAAATCATTGTATGTATTATATATCTATGTATGATTGAAAGATAGATAAATAGATAGATGATTGATAGGGTTAAATATTATGGGGAATATCTCTCTGCCCTACAGATTGTGGTGAAAATATGACAAACGAGGAGTACGGGGTGATACACTCGCCCCACTGGCCCAACAAGTACAAAGGTCCGGACCTAGAACGGCAGGGCGGGGCGTTCTCCTGTACCTGGTTCATCCATGTTCGCCCCTACCACAAGATCCTCCTCTGGCTTCAGTCCTTCGCTGTCGAGGGCGATCCAATTGGTAGGATTAGCATTGAAGATTATATATAACTATAAGCTCTTTGAATATTTAGGTAATGTGAACACTATTGAATCCACAGATGTGGAGAACTGATGCTTGTGACAATAGAAAACACCAGTTTTTATTATTATTACTACTAAAGAGGAAGATACTACTGTATTAGACTTGACAGTCCTGAAATTTGTATTGGAAGATGGATATGTATTGCCACCGTGAGAGAGGGACCTGTATGCAGTGACAGAGCAGAATTGAGAAAGGCTGTGATGGTTTTATTATTATTATTATTATATGAGATGCCGAAGTCTCCAACCAGGGTGCAGAAACACCATCAAGATCAATCCACACAAAACACCCGGAGGCACTGGAGAGAGACTACGGCAACTTAGGAAAAAATAAAAACATACACTGTATACTGTACTGTACATATACACATATTAAACACAGATAACATATTATGCAGTGGAGGATATCAAGCTTAAATATAATACAATAAAATAGAATAAAATAAGTTTAAAAATTAGAATTAATGTTGCAAAAAAGCATTAACTCTAGACTTAAAAATGGAGATATTAGCTGAATTGACTAGCTCATTTGGCAACTTATTCCACAAGTCAACCATGGCCGGCACAAAACACCGTGAAAACTGTGTAGTAGAAAAATTAACACGGCTCATGGCAAGATAATTAAGATTGCTTGTGAATCTAGTTGCACGAGCCCGGACATAGGGCCCAGGCAGAACCCCATGTAAGGGATGCTGAGGGTTGTTAAAAACTTTAAATAAAAGACTAAGGGCACCAACTTTACGTCGATGACACAGATCAAGAGACAAATTAGGTAGAATAAAACTGATGGAATTTAGCGACCTGTCAAGCAACTCCCTTTCAACTCCCTTTTAGCCATATCGAGAGAATAGATTAGGATGATTGGGTATACTATGTTAAAAGTATGGAAGTGGAAGGAAGGACGGCAGTAGGTAAACTAAGGAAGACCTTGGTCAAGATTCTAAGGAAGAATCTCAGGGCAAGGGGACTTGATAGGCACTCTTCTGGAGACCATGCAGTACGGAGAACAGCCATCAGGTGACCAAGGCATATCTTATCTGTGCAAAGCATGGAATTTCCCTTTCAACCAATGGCAATACTAATACCTCTCACCTCATCAGATCGTGGTTGTCCTGCGGCGGTAGTGCGAGTGTGGCCGGACTTGGAGAAGATTCCCATCGAGCTGTGCGGAGATGGTCTCAGCGAGGATGCATCCATGATCATCTCCAAGTCCTCCCTCATGAGAGTCGCTTTCCTCACCGCTGATAAGTCTGTGGGGGCTGGGGGATTTGAAGGCATCTGGACGGAAATACAAGATAGTAAGTATTACTTTCAATAGTTTCAAACTTTAAATGATTAATTATGTGCATTTTTTTTTTTTTTTTTTTGAGAAGTAAATCTTAATATAATGTATTATTCTTAAGTTTGCTGACCTACTGAACTTTATAGAATAGTCTTTTGTCCTTACTATTGAAGAACTGTATTATGAAGGCATTATTGTTTTCTTTGTTGCAAATTTCAATGGTTCTTTTCTCTTCTCAGGCCCGAAGTGTGAACAGTTCCTGTGCTCAAAGAGCAATTTCTGCATATCCAAAAATCTTCGATGTAATGGTGTTCCAAATTGTGGTAACGGTGACTTGTCAGATGAAGACAATTGTAAGTGTGTCCTCCTTATAAACCTGGATTGTTGCTGTTAAGAGGGGGAGGAGGAGGAGGAGGAGAAAGAAGTACTGTATGAATGAGTTTTTCCTATTTGAGCTATCGCCTTTTATAAATTATTTTTGAACAGTATACCGTAACAAACCTGGTACTACAATATAGACCTTTCTGAACTATTCTATATAAGTTTTGACTCTATCTTTTGCCAGAGGTGTTGGTAACTAGGAATACTTAAGGGGAGACTGACCGTTTGTTTGGTCTATTCATTCATTTATTCATACAGTATATTTTCTTAGTTTCCTCGCTAGACCTCCATCAAGCTTAGAAAAACACCCCCTAGACCCCCCTTCAAGATAAATTTGTACATTTTTCGGTAGACAAATGTCCCGGCCTAAGGCCGGTTCCTCTTAAAATTGCAGGCTCGCTATCGCTCGCCAGGAAACAAATGACACCTAAATGGCACAAAAGGTCTTAAAATTGACAACAAAATGGGGTGAAAGGTGTTAAAATCGCCGAACTAATGGGCCGAACGTCGTATAATCTCAAAACTAGTGGGGCTAAACATTAGGGAGAAGGGGGTCCAGAAAAACGGTCTGCCTCCCCTTAACTTGAATAGAGGTCAATAACTCCATGTGCAAGAAGGAAAAGAAAAGGGAGACTCATACCAAGTAAATTAAGCCTCCCTCCTACAGACTTTATCAGGTGGAGATACTTTTGGAAGTGTGATGCACCTCAGTCTCTTGGACTTTCTGCCATAGCCTACCATATTAATAAAGTTTACCCTCGTATATCCTGACGCATTGGTTACCGAAAAATATAGATACAGTATAAAATTCAAACTATAATGAACAGAGTGATATAAAGATCTTTTCTATAAATCAGTACTCAGTTCTTTAGTCTTTGTTCGGCATGGTATGGACAATGCCCTTCCAGCATGTTTACTAAAATACTAGGGTGATAATCCGAACTGGATATCACCATAGTTCAGACATTTATCTCTCTTTTTTTGGATAATGTTCAAACCAGAAACCTACTGGTAGTTCTGAAGCCTCTTGTTTCTGTAGCCCTGGAGTTCAAAAGAAAGGTGTTGGACTGTATTGGATTATCACTTAAATAACTTGCAAGTTTCAATGATAAAAACAAATACAGGTATCTTGCACTTCTTTCCTCTTTATCAATATCGACTGGCTCTTCTGATTGACTTACGGGGGTTCCACTGGAAGGCATTTCGAACTTGTTCAACCGTTTTATCTGAAGTTGAAGGGCGTCCTGTTTTCTTTGCCGAGCACAAACAACCTTTTTCCTTATATTTTGCGTGCCAATTCACAATGGAACGTCTGTCTGGTGGCTGCTTTGAAAATTCAGTCCGAAATCTGCGTTGAACACGCGTCCATGACTCAGTTTTAGCTAATTCTAGGACGCAAAACGACTTCTGCATTGTGAATGGCATTACTACATCTGAAAAGCTAGAAACCACAAAATGAATAGAAGAAAACTTTATGATTTCAGCTTTAAAATTGTACCAGTTTCATCTTGCTACCATTTGTAGTTCTTGAGATATGAGTTCTTAGAAAGTGACACATACTTTTGAAATACCCTGTATGTTATACTGGTGGGTTACATTAATATACTTTAACATTTACTTAGTGAATTACTTTAGTACAGTACTGTACTGTACTGTATTAGCGAGGAGACGCGTACAAGTAGACTGGGATGGTATGGACATGTGGAGAGAATGGATGAACAAAATTGGGTGAAAAGATGCAGGTCTGTGATTGTGGAGGGAGCTACACCAAGGGGTGGACCGAGGAAGACCTGGGATCGGACTATACGTGCCGATCTCAAATCCAAAAACTTGACAAGTGAAGCAGCCCTTAACAGGGTTGCCTGGAACGCCGCCATTAGGACAAGAGACTGAAACTGCACGTATGTGTGGAGCACTCAGTCTTAGCATTTTATGTATGTATGTATGTATGTAGCCTACTGTATATATATATATATATATATATATATATACAGTATATTCTAATCTATTTTTTGTCATGTCTCAGGTACAAAAGCCTCAGTAGTGAATTTGTATACAACTGGTGGGTTACATTAATATACTTTCACTTGTACTTGGTGAATTACTTTATTACTGTATTATTCTAGTCTATAATTTATCTTATGTCTCAGGTATGTATTGACTTACTTGATTTCTGTATATAATTCTGATCTATTTATTCTTGTGTCTCAGGTATGAAGGCCCCAGTAGTGAATGTGTTACTACTGGTGGGCGTAGGGCTGGGCATATCGTCAGTGGTGGTAATTGTGGTGTGTATCTGGTGCCACCGCAAGAGTGTCAAGCAGCGGCAGCTCCGAAACATGTCCATGCCCGTCCACGTGTGCGAGCGCGGCGCCCGCTTCGCCTCAGTCGACAGTGTAGGCCACAGCGGTATTAGCGTACATCATGTTGGCCCTTCCTGTACCTATCCCATCCCACAAACCCAAATTAACTAACCCTAGCACCCCACCTTCAGTCAGAGGACAATATTTATATTGATTTATTACTACAGCCAGAGGATTTTACTCAACTTGGAAGAACCTTTAGGAATGGATAGGTTTAAGGGTATCTAAATTAACTCTCTAAATCTGACAGGTCCTTCCTAAATTGAAGTAAATTGGCTGGAGGTACCATAGTCAGAATGAAACATAATCTGGAGTAATTTTATTGAAATGGTTAACTTTTCCTACGATCGAATAATTTGTGTTTTGTTCTGGCTATTATTAGACAATTTTATTCAGCTTTTCTTCTTTGATTCCTAGAGGTCCTTGCAATTGTCTTAATTACTTCCTAGAGATCCTTTCAATAGACTTTTCCTCATTGATTCCTAGAGTATCTTGCATTGATTCCTAGAGGTCCTTGTTAAGCTGAGTAATATCATGTAATGTTAGCCAGACTGAGATGAACATGATGGCACCGAATTGAAGGATATAATCCTTTCAAGCAGAAAATACCTTTTTTCAAAATATATATTTTAGCTACCTAGGGTGAGGGCTGGTCCTGTCCAGAGTGAGGTTTGACATCCTCTACCCAACCTTAGCTGTTTCTGTCTGTCTCTTTTCATGTAGCCTACTATACTACTTTTCCTACTTCGGGGGCAGGAGGTTAGGAATCCTCCTCCCCTTGTAAAATTCACCTACTAGACGAGACAGAGAAAGGGGCGAGGGAACGCGAAAGTGGTCCTGGACCCTATGAATTGGAACTTTAAATGCTGTTCTGTCCGGGCTCTGTCTCACGTTGGCCACCCCCAGCTATGGGGTATTATGCCTGAGTATATACATACAAGCTACCTTCGAATGATTAACATGATCCAACTTGACTAATTTCTTGGGGTGAGATTGATTATTCATACATGCATACATACAGTTTATTGTAAGCAAATTATTTACACTTTTTCAAGTAATTTTAATACAATCCCAGCCATAAATGTGCTCCTTGCATGGTCAGTTTCCAAGGCAAGAGAGTAGCTTCAAAGCTAACCAGGCCAGTTAGTAGAGGATCTGCCAAAATCCACAAGAAAAAGTAATACTGTATATTATTTTGTAAAGCTTAAACATATTGTATGCATGTTTGATAGACATACATTCACGTGTGAACCTTGGTCACCCTAAGGTGGCTGTGGAAACAGAGAGTGGAATCCTCAACTGCAACGCCTCAGTTATGTGGGTGCCCCCAGCCCCAGCACCACCTTGCTACCTGTAGGATCTAAGTGGGAAAGTTGGAAGTAGCACCCTGTTCCTAAATATAGGGCCATACAGCCTTACTGACACCTCCGACTGTGATGTCAACCATGATAGCATGATGCTGTAAACCGGACCGGTCAACTGGCCTGATAGAAGAGGTACATGCTCTGAACAAAACATTTGCCACAAAATGTGGATGATCGGCATCCCCTCCTACCTGGCAAAAAATAGTGCCAAATGTAAATTGAAAATTAAACCAGAGACCCTGGAGTCACAAGGCCATTTTTTCCTCTCAGCTCACATAGTCTAAGATGATTATAATCACCCTGGTGGTAGAGTAATAGAATGTAAAAACACATCCTTTGATTGAAGGTGTTAACCTATTTTGCTCCTCACAATCCTCACACTTCTTACCCTTATCCCATTTTACTAAACCTCTCCACCGCTAAGATGGCCATCAGTCATTGCTTCTCATCTTCCTTCGCTCTATCCTACTCAAATATTCATCAGTCTTCAATTGCTTTATGGTTCCTCGACAACTCAACCAGTAAACCATTCTAACCAGTAGATCTCAATCACTTCCCCAACTCAACCAGGGCTAACTAAACCCGTACTAATTTAAGTTCCTAACCTAACTTACCTAACTAACTCCCCAGTTCTGGTTGAAGCTTGCAGGGGTTGAGATCTACTGGTTGAAATGATCTATAGGTTGACTTGTCCGGTCACCAGGGTGTCAAACCGGGATAATTTGGTTCTAAGACTGGAATCATGACAAGAGAGAATACAGGAAAACGTACATGTAGTTGCATTGTTTTAGTCCATTTTATCACTTGCAAGGACATGATAAGAACTGTGAAGCATAATTTTAACTATGTATGTTTTTTAATGGTGACTAAAACGAAGGGACTAGATCTCTCATTTGACACCCTGCCAGTCACCTTTCATTATATACGGCTCACCTTATCCTATGTCTCCACTTTCTCTTCATAATTTATTTGGCTCTCATTTCATTTTCCTACTTCTATTTCACTCCTTGCATTAATTTGATTGCACATAGCTTTCCTTTGCTTCACATATGTCATATTAAGGATATTGTAACTTATTTCTCAGTATGAATGTTATTTAATGGCAGAAAGGAATAATTATAATTTGATTCTGGAGGATCTCGAGAGACCCTTTAGGGAGTTTTGGTCATGCTATGTTATTTAACTCTCTTTGCTTTCCCAAAATTGGTCATGTCATGGTAGGGTACATCAGGGCGATAGTATTTATAGGATTATTGGAAAATGTGTATCTTAAGCTAGAACAATTAAATTTACTTGATTTGGCATTAACCCTTGTACATTCATTAAAATCAGTACAGTACTGTATTGAGTGTCATCTGACAAGGTAGCTCTTCCACCTTGTTTATCTTGGACTTAATATTATATGTTAAGAGTATCAGTGAAGAGATGTGCATGAGCTGTCTTGGTAGGTTTGGGCTTGTGGAGAGGATGTATGGCCAAAATTTAGTGAAGAGATGCATTTCTGTGAATGTGGAGGGACTTGCACGGAAGGGTAGACGTATAATAATAATAATAATAATAATAATAATAATAATAATATTTATTCAGTTAGCAATTTACAGAGTTGGTACCACATAGTATGTTACAAATATGACATGTACCAGCCTTGCATAATTCCAACTAAGGATAGCCCAATAAGGCCGTTAGGCGTATTTCCATTGGGGTCCTTGTAAGAAGGGGAAGAAAGAAGTCGTATCAGGTTCTACGATACACCATAATCTCGTACTTAAAACTTAATAAATGAGGCAGCCCAAAGACGGGCTACATGAATAGATAGTATAGACTATATGTCTCCCATACCTAGCTTTCATGGTTACAAATGAAGTATTAAATGTGTGTTGCTTAAAATGCCTACCTCCCTTCAAAAATGAGTTTGCGTGTATCCCATGGGGCATTGAGAGCTTAGGTTTACCTGAAGGTATGATTTAGGTCTTTTACATATGGTCAGATGCCTTCCCTGTTAGTCATTTTGTCTTTCCCTTATACTCATTCTTTTATACATTTAAAAAACTATATTTCAATCTGACTGGGATATTTTTCTACATTGATATCTCAATATCCACCAACCTCTAGGTTATTTTTTTATTATACTGCAATATAACACCTCATGTGTGCATATATTGATACTTACCATAATATATTTTCTAGTACCCAAAGTAGGCTACCCATAGATGAGGAGGATACAGCTACAGTAATAGACTTACTATCATATGTATTTTATTCATGACACTTATTCATATAATTATGATTTTTGTATAGATATTTTGTCCAAAATTAAGTTGTAATCAATTTCATAATTTTTGCTTAATAATTGTTCAATTTGGCTGTAACAGTAGAGGTTATAGGTAGCTGACCAGTAGACCCCCTTCATATGGACCTTGACTCAACTCCATAAGTATAATGCATACCTGTTGCATTATTACAGTATTTGGCCAATATTAGACAGTTTAATTTAGTTTAAAAGTGGCCTCTAGTCAAATTATGTAATTAATTACTAACTTAAGTAACCCTGTAGTATGATGATCAGTTTTTTTTTATATTGTGGCTAGGGTGAAAAGGAGTATTGGTGGGGACTTGTCTGATCATTATGTGGTGGCAGCAAAAATTGGGATACAGAAGAAATGGGTGAAGTGAAGTAGAGTAAGGAGGGAGAGAGGAGGAGTGGTGAAGGGTGGAAAGGTTACAGGAGGAGGGAGTTAGGGAAGAGTTCAAGAGAGTAGTAGAAAGACGGCTAGGTAGATATGACTTGGAGGAAGTGGAACGGGTGAGTAATATATGCAGCATGTGAGGAGGTATTTGGGGTTAGGAGAAAAGTGAAAGGAACAACATGGGGGACTGTGGAGGTGAAACAAGCAGTCAGATAGAAAAAGAAAACATACAGGGAGTGGTTGGGTAGTAGAGGGAATAAGGATCCAGAGATACTAATGGGAAATGTATGTGGAGAAAAAGAGACTGGTGAAGAGAGGAGTGAGGGGAAGTAAAAAACAAAAAAAACAAAGAGTAGATGAGGAATTTGGAAGGAATTGAAGTGTAAAGTAGAGGGAGTGTAAACAAAAATGTATTGGAAGGAAGTCAAGAATGTTAGGGAGGGTGACAAAGGAAGTAGTAAAGGTGTGAAAGATAAAAATGGCAGAGTGCTAGTGGAGAGGCAAGAGAAACTCGAGAGATGAAGAGAGCACTTTAATGAGGTATTGAATGTAGAAAATTAAAGCACTGCAAACATAATTTGGATGGAGAATGGGAGAGAGAATAAGAGAAGCAGTGGTGGAAAGGATCAGCTCAAAAGTGTGTGAAGGTTTGAAGAGGGTGGAGAAGGGTAAAACATCAGAGATAGATGGAGTATGTAGCGAGATACTGAACTATGGAGGTGAGGTAGTGATCAAATGGGATGGAAAAAGTGTTGACTAGCATGGGAGGGAAGTGTGCCTGAAAATTGAAAATCAGGCATAATAATCCTCTTGCAAAAGGGAAGAGGGGAGTGTGTGGTAATCATAGGAGGATATGTCTCCATAGCATAGTAGGAAAGATGTACTGTAGAATAGTGATTGAGAGAGTGAGAATAGAGTCATGGGTAGCTGAGGAGCAGGGTGGGTTTAGTAATGGAAGAGGCTGTGTAGGCCACATCTTTTCCTTGAGATATGTTGTGGAAAAATATCTGGAGAAGGAACAAAAGTTGTATGCTGCCTTCATGGACTTGGAGAAAGCCTATGACAGAGTAGATAGAGAAGGTTTATGGAAAGCATAGAGAATATACAAAGTAGTTGGTAAGTTGCTGGAAGCAGTGAAGAGCATGTACAATGGTGCAAGGGTGGCAGTGTGTGTAGAAGATGGACAGAGTAAGTTCTGAGGTTGGGTTTAAAGCAAGATGTCTCCATGGTATTTCAATATACAGTATATGTATGGATGGAGTCATGAAAGAAATACTTTATTAGGAAAAGTAGTGCATGTTGGCATGCACCTGATAAAGGAAGGGAGTGAATGGAAGCTGCTTATGATACTGGTTGCTGATAATACAGTTATTATGAGTAATAATGAGTCGGAGTGGGAGTTGGAGTGCTTGGTAAATATGATTGGAGATGTGTGTGAGAAATGGAACCTCATGGTCAATGTTGAGAAGGGTGTATATATGGTATTTGAGAGGGATGCATTCACAGATAATGAGGTGAGGTTGAAAAATCAGGTAAAGGAGAATGGTAACTAATTTAAGAATTTGGGCAGTGTGATAAGTAGGCTATAGATGGGATCATAGAGGATGAAGTGCAAAGCAGGATACAACAGGGAAACAGGGTTGTAGGAACACTGAAAGAAGTGACAAGAGAAAGGGCGGTGAGCATTGGAGTAAAAAAGCCATAGCATGATAGTATTGTAATCTCGACATTGGCTTATGGGCGTAAAGTATGGATGTTGTTGGAGATTTGAGTCAAGAGTGAGAGGGGTGGAAATTAATTACTTGAGAAGTGTGCATGGAGTCACATGGAGAGATACAGACAAATGAAGCATTGTGGTGTGGATGTGGACGTGCTGGAGAGTGTGAAGAGGAACACCTTAAGGTGGTTTGGTCATGTGGAGCATATGGCAAATGAGAGAATGACTAAACATTTTTATGATAGTGAGGTGGAAGGGCAGATAGGAACGGGCAGACTGAGAGTGTGATGGAAGGATGTAGTTGAGAGGTATATGAGTGAAAGGGGTGATGGTCAATGACTAGACTATTGACCCTGACACATAGACTGTTGTTGTTAGTCAATCAAGAGTTATACAAGATGATGTGGAATTTATTGTAAACAATTATAAGCTTTAGGATCTTTGAATAGTTATATAATTTGAGTGCCTATGTAAAGATTTGGTGCATATAACAATAGATAGTACCAGCTTTTATTATTATTTGGTTTTTTTACATTACAGTATTGGTGACTATATTCCCTTTGCTGACCCCCTTGTTTCTCCTCAGGGTGAGCGTAACCTGTCCCCGGTGCTGGGAGCGTGCCAGGCCCACCACCTGAGTCGCACCTCCCTACGCACGGAGACGGTGGTCTGAGACTACGCCCAGCACCACCCCCCCTGCGGCCACTCTGGCTCTGGGGGTGGTGCTGAGGACTCGCGCGCAACCACCCCCACCGCATCCTCACACCACGAGCTCCTCATGTACTGAGTTGAATGAGGGGTAGAGCCAATCGGTGCTCCACTCGATTTCACGTCGATTCAACCCCGGTCAATTTAACTTGTCTTGCTCACACCTACAGTATGCGATCTTCCCTACCGTATCCGATTCTTGCTTAGCTCAACCCATTATTGCTTTTGTCACCCTCAAGCTATTTTTCTAACCTAGTGTAACCAAACTTGTATATTCTTGCTTAACCCACCCTAACCTTTATTATAGCAATCTTCCCTACTGTGTCCTCACACCTCAAAAATTCCACAAAGACGGCTGATATGATCCCTTGATTCTGTGCCCATTCAACCTTTGGTCATTTCAATCCATCTTACCCTAAGCAAACTGCATAAGTTATCTAGACTATTGTAGCTTGACCCATCTTAATCTGTATTCCAACTTAATTTTGCCAAGCTTTACAACCTAGTTTATCCTTATTTAACTCACCCAATTAAGGTTACCTGAACTTCACAATTTAATCTGTTCTTGCTGGACCCTCCCTAAATTAGTCTAATCAAACTTTCTTGCCTAATCAAATGTTTAACCCAACCTGAATTTATTCTAACTCAATAAAGTCAGCCATGTCCACTGCATCCTCACACCACAAACTCTTCTACTGATTCGGGATGAGGAAAGGCCTGATTGGTGGTTCCCCTCGGTCCCAAGTCTATTCAACCCCCATCAAGTTAATCTTGTCTTGCTCACGCCTGTACGACCTTAGATTTAGCTAATCTTCCTTACCTATCATTACTATTCTTACCTGGGCCAGCCTATTCTTTCTTAACCCACCTTGACTATTAGTTTAACAATGCCTAACCAAACATCCTTGGTCTAGTCTATTATTGCTTAATCCACCTTAACTTTCATGTCAAATTAATATAATCAAATTCCCAACCTAACCTATTCTTGCTCAACCCACCCTAACATTCATTGTAACTGAGTACAGTGTGTTATTGGCAGACGCCAGTGCTGTGGAGGATAGCGCGGTCTAGCAATCTGTGGCAACTGTTCACTGAAGCCCCTGAAACATTAGGGCACCCACCCTATTCCAGCTCCTGAGCAGGGAGTGCATGGTGGTAAAAAAATGCATCAAACCAGGAAAAGCTTTTTAGCCAGGAAATTCTCGTCAGTACTCGGGGTAGTAAAAGATCTAGTCTGTTTTCTCCTCAGTATCATGTTTGTTTAACCCTGGCTCACTTTAATTAATCTTACTGTAGCCAAACTTCCTACTTAGCTACTCTTGCTTAGCATATACCCTAATCTTTATTCTAACCTAGTCTAACTCTTCCAATCTCTCCTGCTCAAGCCCATACTATAACCAAACGTCTCTACCTAACCTATTCCTATTCTTGCTTATCCCAACTTAATGTTTATATAACTTAGTGTAAGTAAGTTTCCTAACCTAACCTATTCTGGCTTATCCCACCTTAGCTTTTCCTAATCTGTGTTAAGCCATCTGAGCAAAACCCAGCTTAAAATCAGACCTAATCTACCCTAACACAGCCTACCATAACCGATTTGAATCCACCCTAACATAGCTTGTTACTGTACAGTATATATAGCCCATCCTAATTTAACGTAGCATAGAATTCACCGAGGTTGAGTTGACCGTGGGTTGAATTGATCGCTCAGACATGAAGGAGGAAGAGAACGGGTAGCCTACATCTCATTAAGCCAGTCTCACACCACCATCTTTAACAAATTGTATCGGAGCCACTCAATCGGAGTCAGATTTTCTCTGCTGGAGTCAATTTTGTGATGATTTTCAGTTTTGTGATGATTTTCAGTTTTCGGGTGAAGGAGGTTTGAACACGGCAGCTCATAATCTTGTACAGGTGTATAGTGAAATTAAACTAAGGATAGGCTGCACTCATCTCTCAATCTGATGTGATACTTGAAGCAAAAACCATTAATCTGATGCAGTTTTGGCGTTAAGTTTGGTGGTGTGGCAGCGGCTTGATGCTTGGAGCAATGGCGCATCCCGTACATCGTTATCCAGGATGGAATTATAAGTGATTGTTGTGATGAGAGTCTTTACTTTAAGAAATCAAATAGCTATTTATAAGAGGGAGTAAAAATCTCTTATTTTAAGAAATCCTATAGCTTTATAACAGATGAAAAATATTTGAAGAAGAACAGTAGACTAAGTTGTTATCGATTTGATATCTATTGTTTTGAAGTGTCATAATAAAGGTGGTACAAGGAGAGAAGACTTATAGCTATATTTTATATGTGAATAAACTCCAATACTAGAACAGGGTGGCAAACTAGAGACTATTCAAATGTAAAACTTGCAAACTTAACAAACCAAAACTGGGACAAAGACAATATAGAGTCAAATTAACTTATCAAAGCCAGTCCTTCAGTTGAGTCCCTTTCTTTTGGTAATTTTATTAGCTATAGAGTTAATGTTATGCTTTACAGTTCTTGTATGCCTTTGGAAGTGATACAATGGTTAAAGCAAACCAATCTCATGTCAATTTCCCTGCATTCCCTCTCGTATTCATTCCCGTCTTTAAGGGGGCATGGGCCGGTTTTCTGGACCACTTTCTCCCTCATGTTTAGCCACATTAGTGTTCAAATGTTAAGATGTTTGCCCTATTAGTTAGTCGATTTTAAGACCTTTCGCCCCATTTCTTCGTCAATATTTAGACCTTTCGTGCTATATAGGTGTCGATTTTTTCCCTGGTGAACGATAGTGAGCCTATAATTTTGGAAGAACCGGCCTTTGGCCGGGAAATTTTTCTACCGAAAAATGTACAAATTCATCTAGAAAGGGGATCAATGGATGTTTTTTTTTAATTTGATGGAGGTCTAGGGAGGAAACTAGAAAAAATAATGAATACATGCAAAAATTGCCCAAAAAGTGAACCATCTCCACTCAAAGCCAATTGTCCCTGTTTGCCATCCTACACTAGAGATACCCAAGCCTCTTCTCACCGGTGCTAACATGAGTGGTGCGGCTACCAGCTGTGGTCATGCAAAGGCAATCACTATTTTAATTGTGCTAAGCTTATATTGTTTTTGTCTATGACGAGAAGCCTTACTAAGAGGATCTTCTGCCGACAGTGATGGTTTATAACATAGTGCAGTGAGTTGAGAAGTGTTTGTTACCCCGTGGGAGGACCCGGGGCCTTGTTGGCAACTTGACTTAGCCGTAAACCCACTGGAAAAATGGGTTACGTATTATAACTGATATGTTTATGAACATATTTTTTCTACTCTGAAAAACAATCAATGAAGGAACTATGTGATTGTTACTAGAAACATTTACAAATTATAAACCACTTACGACAGTGAAAGACAAGCATTACTAATGCATGCTTAAGTATATTACCTGGTATGAAGGTGCTCATTGGTTATGAGATCACCAATAACACTATTATAAGTTGTGTGCTCAATATCAATAAGGTTAAGACACAGTCTAGTTGTTGTGATGTTGAGGTTATTTGTTCTAAACCCATTTCTTGTTCACCTACTGATGTTCTGAGATCTATTACTTTTGTCTGCACATCTGTTCCAACTGTGCTTTTTGCATTAGTCAGGCATGGTAGACCCTCCTTGCTTCTAGACTCAAAAATACTGAAGTGGCCACTGCACTAAAGTCGCCACCTACATAATAACAATCCCTGGGCTTTTATTTAGCGCCACTTCTTCCAGAGGATTTAACTGGCGCTCGGAACACTTTACCACAGTTTTTTACCCCAGATGGGACATCACAAATGTCTGCTAACACCAGGTTCCTATTTACATCTAGGTGAACAGAGGCATCGGGTGTTAGGAGACTTACCCATCCGTCTCGTCCTGCCCGGGAATCACCATAAAATCTCCCGTAATCAACTATACCCTCCTAATAAAGGGTGGCGCAGAGTTCGGTTACTCAGGACCCAGGGCTGGCGTCTATCCCTGGGTAACTGATTTATGTACCCCCTTGTTTATCCAGAGACATGAAACCTGGTGGAAATAATCTTCATAGTGTTGTTTATGAAGGTGTACTGATGATTTATATAGTGAGGTATTGGAAAAAGCTTCATAGTGGTGTTTATGATGATGTTAATGGTGATTTATATTGTGATGTATTTGAAAAACCTTCATAGTGTGGCTTATGAAGGTGTAAATGATGATTTATATAGTGGTGATATATATATATATATATATATACATATATATTGGTGTTTTATAGGACGGGTGGTGACTTTATTGCAGCGGCGACTCTGGTGGCATTGACGTTAGACTCAAAAATACGGCTTTGTGCCTCACCTTTGATTTAGAGCTAGTCAATCTTATGAGTTTCATTGTTTATATTTGGGCCCATCATTGCTTTGTTCGTATTTTATATTACATATGGACTTATGCCACAATTAATTGATCTGGTAATTCTTCTTAAGAGTAAAGCTGTATTTAACCCGTTCGATACCATGACCCTATTTACATTTTACTCTGGCTAACAGTAGACAATATTATTCTGCTTAGGAGGGACCATGAGGAATCAAATAGAGAATCACTATAGTTTCGGGCAAGGAACTCGGCAGTCATACTAAAGACTTGATCCTATGAAGTACAGTATGATCATATATCGTAGGTTAAAATTCAATATAGAAATTCGACAACATAACTGAAATGCCTGCCAAGCTCAGTAAACAAAACGATAACAATAATTGCAACGTAAATACAGTATTAGCTAAACCGCGATAACTAAATAAAATCGCCATATCACATAGAATCATAGAGGCATCAACAATCTCAATCAAATCTCTCAACTCCCCCAAAAGGTCCCTCCTGAACTGTATAGGATTAATGTAGGTATCAGTATCAACAATCTCCATGAAATCTCCGACTCCCACAGGTCCTTCCTAAACTAATAAAATCGACTAACGCTGGCCAGAGTAAGATTGATGCACGTGGTGGCACCGAAAGGGTTGAGAAGAACTACCAAGACCATGCACATTTAGTCATCTTGTAACCCACGGAGACTTCAGCTCTTGAAGTTTCTTGGGCCATATTCCTCTCACTGACTTTTCTTGAATTAGTAACCCCGGATTGGCTATTATAATGTAAAACTTGCAAAATAAACAAACCAAAACTTTGACGAACACAGTAAAAAGACAAAAAAAAATATCAAAATCACTATGTGGAAACAACGCTTAAGCAAAATAATAATTCTTTATAAATTAAAGAACACAATCCACCACATAGGGTGTACATTACTACATGAGCAAGTTTATATTTGTAATTCAAATGTAAAACTTGTAAAACAAACAAACCAAAACTGGGATGAGACAATGTAAAGACAAAAGAACTAATCAAAATCGCTATGTGGAAACAACGCTTTGGCAAAATAAAATTATGAAATAAAAGAACACGATCGGATTCTGTTATATACATTCATTAGGCATTCTGTTAGTAACACTGGATTCTCTTAATTATATTAATTGGGTCCTTGATTAGTAACACCAGAATATTTTTCATGTTTTAGTTATTTGATTAGTAACCGCAAATTCTCTTTAATATTTTCATTAGGTGTTCAATTAGTAACACTGTATTCTCTTAACTATTATTTTTCATTAGGTAATTAATTAGTAACACTGGCATGTTTTTTTTATTTTCTTTCGGTATATAACTGAATAGTACACCAAATTCTCTTCAATATTTTCATTAAGTGTTCAGTTAATAACACCGGATACGCCTAAATATTTTCGTTATAGGCATATTGTATGTACAGTATGTCTTAAACTTTGAGATATGTAATGGAGTTAGATACCTGAGATTTATTTCAATGTCTTCATTAGGCTCATTCATCTAAGATGTGTAATGTTGTGTCTTTTTTGTTCAGTATTTTATTTGCGAAAAGTACTGTTTTCAATATTAAAGGAGGGGGTGTATTTTATTTGTATTTTGTATTGTTATATATATTTTTTTTACTTTACTCCCTAGACCTCAATCAAGCTTAGAAATATACCCCCAAGACCCCCATTCGAGATAGATTTTTAAATTTTTCGGTAGAAAAAGGCTGGTTTCTACTAAATTACAGGCTCGCTAGCGTGAGTGAGAAGGGGGTCCAGAAAAAACAAGTACCTCCCCTTAACAATGGATGATATACTATAAGACTGAACAACATGTGTAGTACTGTGTTGTTGCAGAGTTTTTGTTATACAGTTAAATATATGTGGTTTATGCTAATCACGGTAGTCTTTGTTTACTTTGCTCTATATTCTCTCTCTCTCTCTCTTTTGCTTGTACAGTACTGTACTACGGTAATTTCAGTAGTCTTTTGTTTACTTTTATCTATACTCTCTCTCCTGCTTGTACTACAGTAATCACAGTAGCATTTGTTTACTTTTGTTTAAATCCTCTCTTTCTTTCTCTTGCTTGTACTACAGTAATCACAGCAGACAATATTTATCTCTCTCTCTCAATCTCTCTTTAATAAACAATCAATATCCAAACATGGTAAGGTAGAGTACAGGACACCCTTACAACTAGGCTTCAACCTAATAAAGCCATGAGAAACCTGGTACGTACTACCCCAAGAAAAGTCTGTGAGAGGAGTAGCGCCCCTAGACTACAATTTGAACGTTTGCAGAGTCAGGTGGCCAGCTCATGGCAGAAGCTGCTGGTATAATTACTATGGTCTTCCCCCTGACATGGAATCACGTGAGGACGAATAACTTATTTGATTCCTGGCCCAGGTCTTCACAAACTTAAAGCGGGTTTATTGGTATAAGTGGCACAAATGTGGACTGGCTGCTCTAAGTTGTGTCCGCTGGAACGGTTTCAAGTCTAAATGGCCACAATCCTTAAGGGCTACAACCCAAATTACCAGAGTCTGCTAACATAATTTGACCTAAACAACCTAACATAATCTAGTCCTAACCTAACTTAACCTAGCCTAACAAAACCCAGGCTGCTTAGTCCTCGTACTGTGGTTGTTTTGGTTGTGGCCATTTAGGAGTGTGGTTGGTTTGACCTGCTTCCGCCTGAACAGTGATCGGACAATGTTATAATTTGGACGTGCAATAATCTACAGCTATGTGCAGTGTGTAGTTGTCAAGATGTGCCAGCATAGCAAACAAATCTTGGTAAGGCATCGTTCTCTATGTACAGGATATTTGTAATGAATTGTAATACTTAAGTTGTATTTGTATCAACTCACACCAAATGGAAAAGCTACTGTAAAATATCTTTCAAAATGATCATGAGCTTTTTTTATCATTTATCAGCTTGAACTGATAAATGATTTTCCTTGTAAAGCAAATCATGGGAGAGAACATTAGTGGACCTTCCTACTTCCAAGATTTCTTTGCAATATAATGTTATTTATGATATTTAACTGTTGGGATTATTTAAACACCATGCTAGTGTCCCATGGTCTTGCTGCTGTTTTGTGAAGAGTGTGAGAAAGTTTGAATGAATGCAGTGACAATGTTGTAAGCTTTATTCACCTGTGAGTCTTACATTTCTTTATTGTTTTATCGCAAGCTTGGTGATTTATAAATAAAGGGCTTTGTGAAGGCATGATGTGTGAGGGTGTGCGAGTGTGTACATACAGCAACAACCAACTGCCCCAGTGTACTCCCAGCTTGACAGCTGTGTTACACCTCTGTAAAATAATGTAATAATCAATCTGTCTCAGAATGTCTCATAGTATCAAATAAACAAGTTTCCAGATTTCTTTCTAAATATGGCTCTAATTTCTCACCTACTCAAACACATTTATCCAAAAACTCTTTTCTCCATGTCTTAATCCCACCTCTTCAAATCTCTATCAACCTACCAACTACTTAATCATTCACTTCCCTTCCCCCTCACCCACCTAACAACTTTCAATCAAGCTATGATATATTTTTATTTTCATATCCATCCAGCCAGCCACGTGCCCTCCCTTCTATGCACAGAACCACCCTTCCATCCAATTATCCACCCACTATTCCATATTTTTATCTTCCTAGCCAGCCCTCTATCCTCTTCATATGTCTCTACTTACCCATTCCTCTATCTTCTTCAGCTTTATCTATTTGCCCACGCCTCTACCCACTTCATTGGTAGTTTCACTCCTCTTTTAGGGAGAGTAGTTCATGGTCACAATACTGATCAGCCTTCTGAGGGCATATTTACCTCTTACTACAGAACTGATGTATAAATATTTAATATATGTTACTGTCATCCTGTTTTCCTAACTATCAAATACCTGTGATACGCCCTTCAACAATCCCCAATGCTTCACAAAGGAAAGCCAAGTTTGATTTACTGGTAAATTTACATATACTGTACATGAATAATCCATCCCCCTACTACTACGCCCCTTGACGAGGTTGGGGGCTTCAGGGCTGACGACTGGGGCTTGATGAGGGAGGGTTTGGGTTTTTTCCCTTTCCCTCTCCCCTCGAGCTTTTGTCGTTGGCTTGACTAATTTTGCATAGTTTTTCATTCCTCTTTCTATGTTTTTCCCCTTCTGTTCTTATTCTGCCCCATTTGGTTGTCCTCGGGCAGCCTATATCACATGCCTCCCTGGCCTGGCTAGGTAGTAGGCTCTTGACCTGATTTGTCTCTTCGGTCACTGATGCGGCCGAGCTGACTTGATTCCCCTCAGTAGAGCATTTTTTTGCATCTCGCTGTGGTTTTTTTCCACCTTAGTCCTGATCTTTCCTTCTTCGCCCTTGATCACTTCTTGGTTGGTGCTGCGGTGTAGCAGTTCTTGCCTCATCCTTTGGCACTGCCTTATAAGAGCTCTGCTGTGGAGTTCATGTGGTCCGGCTGAACTGATGAAATGGCGAGAAATGTCTGCGTGTCTTCGCCTTCATAGATTTGTTCACCTCCTGCCCTTCCCTATCTATCTTGACTTGATTAGTTATCCATCTTGATCTAATCCTTCGGGCCAGCCCTTTGAGAGTTCTTTTGTGGAACTCAGTGGTCTGGTTATACTGATATTAAAAACAAAAAACATGAATATTCCAAAGGTCTACTTCCAAGGTAAACCACTGACATGCAGTTCCCAATACAGTTCTGCTGTTAGATATTTTTAATCTTCGTGATGCACTGAATCCAATGGCGCAAACCATTTTTATTCATATTTGTGGCCTTGGAAGCTATCCAAATATTTATACACATATTTGACATGGTTAGATCAGGTTATAAGATTTTTGGCACCTTGGGAGCTATTCAAAGATTTTTACACACATTTGAGGGGCTAAAAAAAATAAAAAAATAAAGATATGTATATAATTTTGGAATCACGTCATGAAGAATCCTAATATACTATTCAAAATATGAAATTCGAAAAAGACCTGTGCCAAAGTGCAAAAATTCAGGTTTTTGTCGAAAATCTACATTTCGCTAGGACCGTTTTTAGACTACAGTACAGTATACTGTATTTTTATTCTTCTTGACGCGCTGAATCCAATGGCGTGAACTGTTTTTAATTTCATCCATTTTTGTGGCCTTGGAAGCTATTAACAAAAATTATACACAAATTTGACATTGTTAGGTTAGGTTATAATTTTGTTGTGGCCTTGAGAGCTATTCAAAGATTTTTACACAAATTTGTCATGCTACAAAATGTAATTTTTTTTATTTTTTTATATACTGTACCATTAGAATTACAACGTCATGAAAAATCTAAATATACCATTAAAACTATGTATGTATAGGCCTATATATACTTAGGCACATATCCCATAGCTGGGGGTGGATGACTCAAGACAGCCTGAACAGGGAAAACATAACACAACACAAAAAAAGAAAAACAAATGCAAATTCACACACATCTAGGTCGCCCATCAGAAGACCCAAAGACCAGGGATCACTAAGGGCACTCCAGCACTCCCCCAGCCCCCGACCTCCCGGAGAAGTTCCGATCTCAGCTGGCAGACTTGCAGCGAAGCACACCACATTGCCCGCCCACCACGCATCCAGGCATGTCCCTTCATATATACCGGCTCCCCGGGCCAGGCGCCTGACGGACTATTATCTAGTCTAACTGGCGCCCGACCACCTCTCCCAAATGACCGTGTTTTCACTCATCTATTCACTAGCATTCTCCATTCATTCCTATTTATTACCACTTCCCTTGACTGATCTATAGTCATTCCTCTATCATCCAAAGCTTGTCTTGCACATTCTCTTCATCTCAATGGAGGTCCTCTTACCCTCTACCTCCCCTTGTATCTGATTCACCTATTCTCTTTTGTAAGCCTTTCACCTTCCATTCACTCAACATGTCCATACCAGCACAGCACCCTTCTGTCCACTCTGGCCGACAAAGGTTCCTGCTGCCCCATTCTCCTACGTATCTCTTCATTCCTCAATCTGTCACTACGAGTCACTCCACGCATACACCTCAAACAGCTCATCTCCATCACAATGTATAGGCTCTCAGCCTATGCCCGAGAGGGAGTAGTTGGAATATAGAAGAAAAAAAACAACAACCCAGCTTTCTTCTCTCCTTTGCATGCTTTTACTGCTTCTACTATTAGAAAACCTGAAACCCTCCACAAGAAAATCATACAATTGTAAATATGTTTGTCATGTTCAATCAATATTATATACACACATATATATAATTATATAATATATATATATATATATATATATATATATATATATATATATATACTGTATATATACTGTATATATATATACAGTATATTTATTTATTTTTATTATATTTTCCTTTGTGAATGAGGGATACAAAAGGCAAAACTGCCTGTAGCGAGTGCCTCCCCCAGAGTTGAAAGAGTGACAGGGCCAAAATCAAGGGACGTTTGAGCCAAAATGCCTGGAGGACACACAGTTTGAAGCAATTTAAGTCAAAGGAAGAGGGAAAGATTGATTCTGTGAGAGAGTTTCAGAGCTCAGCTGTTGAATAGAAGAAATATTGAGAATAGCGTTTCACTCTTGGGTTGGAGAGTTGCACAGAGTAAAGGTGGGATTATGTTGCAAGACGGGTGCTATGTGCTCTACGAAGAGGGGATGGTATATATTGAGAGAGCTCTGAGGAACACTGATTATTGTAATAGCGGTAAGAATAGTGAGAGAGATGCAGCATTGCGGCGAAGGGAGAGAGACTGCAGAGAATTGGTGAGTGGACGTGAGTTAATGAGACAGAAGGCTTTCTTTTCTACTTTGTCTAGAAGTGCTGTATGAGAGGAGCCTCCCCACATGTGTGAACAATACTCAATACATGGACGCATCGTGCTCCTGTACAGAGCAAAAAGCTGCACAGGGGTAAAGACCCCCCGGAGGCAGTTGAGCACACCCAGCTTCTGGTAAAGCAAGAGTGGTAATATAATCTTTCCAAGTGAGATTAGAAAAAAAGAGACACCGAGAATATTAAGAGAAGATGAAGGGTTAATTTGTATGTTGTTGAAGAGTAAGTCATAGTTTTCTAGAAGGGGGCTACAGGTGCAATTGAGAAGGTCGTTAATTAATAATAGAAAGAGAATTGGAGATAGGACAGAACCCTGAGGAACACCGGAGTTGATAGGTTGAGGAAGTGAACGGTGGCCGTTCACAACCGCAGCTATGGAACGGCCGGTAAGGAAATTAGAGACACAGGCACAGATGGAGGGATAGAAATAGAAAAAGGGTAGTTTGGAAATGAGGGATTTGTGCCAGACTTTTTCGAAGGCCTTCGATATGTCTAGCGCAACAGAAACAGTCTCACTGAAGTCCCGAATGGAGGATGATCAAGAGTTAGTAAGATAAGAAAGGAGATCACTAGTAGAGCGGCCCTTAAGGAAGCGATACTGGCGGTCTGGTTATGGGTAGATAAATGCTTAAGAAATTTTGAGGTAAGAATAGTTTTAAAAACTTTAGAGATGCAAGAAATGAGAGCAATTGGATGATAGTTGGAGGGTTGAGAGCGGTCACCCTTCTTTGGGACAGGTTGAATGAGAGTGAACTTCCATCAAGAAGGGAAGACGTTGGAGGAGAGACAGAGACGGAAGAGTTTGCCTAGGCAGGGAGTCGGCACGGAAGCACAGATTTTTAGTGCAACTTGAGGAACACCGTCCGGTCTGTACACCTTCTTAGTATTTAGCCTAGAGAGGGTGGAAAGTACATCCTTGGAAGAGATTATGATGTTAGGCATAAGTAGGAGAGAGGGGGGTGGAGAGGGAGGAATAGCTGCTGAATCATCCAAAGTGGAGTTTTTAGCGAAGAGTTCAGCTTTGTCAGGGGAAGAAGTGACGGTGGTGCCGTTAGAGTGGAAAAGAGGAGAGAAAGATGAAGAAGAAAAATTGTTGGAGAGATTTTTGGCTAGATGTCAGAAAGCTTGGGAAGAGCTAGAGTTGGATAGTTCAGTGCATTTATTATTGATGAAAGATTGCTTGGCAAGTCGAAGAACAGATTTGGCTTGATTCCGGGCAGAAACATAGGAATTATGACATTCTTGATTTTGAAGGCGACGGTACCGTTTAATTACTCCTTAATTACTCCTTATTGCGGACAGCAGTAGAACAAGCGTGTGTAAACCAAGATTTTTTTGCATTAGAATGAGAGAAAGAAAATGGGATGCGTACTTCCATGCCCAAGAGGATTACCTCGGTAATGCGTTCAGCACTCCGAGGGTCCCCGGCCTCGGAAGCAGAAGTCATTCCATGGGAAATCAAAGAAGTACTGCCGAAGAGCCTCCCAGTCGGCAGCGCCAAAGTGCCACAAGCACCGCCGGCTGGGAGGATCAGGTGGCCGTACCGGAGAGATAGGACAGGGAACAGAGATAAGTTTATGGTCGGAGGAGCCCAAAGGAGAGAAAAGATTTTTAGTATAAGCAGAAGAGGTTAGAAATAAGTCAAGAATGTTGGGCCGATCTTCGAAGCGATCCGGGACATGGGTGGGTTACTAGACTAACTGCTCTAGGTCATTTAGGATAGAAAAGATGTAGGCTTGTTCTCCAGGTTGGTCAGTGGAAAAAGAGGAGAGCCATTGGCGGTGGGGAACGTTGAAATCTCCTTGGATGGAAATTTCTGCGAAAGGATGACTAGAATGTGTTCCACTTTAGAAGTTAGATAGTCGAAGAATTTTGGAGTCAGTAGAATTAGGGGAGAGATAAACAGCGCAGAAATATTTAGTTTGCGAGTAACAAGAAAGCTTTCGCCAGAGAGCTGAGAATTCAGAAGAATCAAAGTTGGGAACACGAGAGAAAGCAAGATTGTTGCGTACATGTTGCAACATCCACCTTTGGCTTGAAACTGAGGATATAGCCTACATATATATATATATATATACCGGTATATGTATATGATGTGTGTGTGTAGTCAATGGAGGAAGGCAGGGTATAAGTTTGTGAAATTATAAAAGAATGTTTTAACCCCTTCAGCACGATGACGTAACTTTCATCATACTCTGCTTTCCATTGGACGATTATCTTCAGTTTATGATCTACCTTTAGGACTCAAACGGGTAACTATGATCTCAATAAACCCTCTGAACAATAAAGGTCCTTTTTAAGCTGTATAAAAACTTATAATATTGACCAGCATAAGTACTCCCGTGGGGGTAAGGGGTCTAGAATATGCACCACGTGCCTCCTGCATGTTGTAAAAGGCGACTAAAGAGGTTTGGTAGTTGAGCTTGCGACCCTCCACCCACTAGAATCAAAAGAGTAGCCTCGGAAGCTGACGGACCTACTGTTGACAACCACCGACTGGCCAAGGAATGTCTTAAGATTGCGACTTGGAATGTGAGAGGTGTGAATGATGGCACAAAAGAGAGAGAAGTTATTTTTAAAAAAATCTTTGTGTATTGAGTAGACAAAGGCAGGCTGCATGTAACAACTAGTGTCTCCCCCAAAGCCAAAGAAGTGACAGTGAGCCAAATTCACAGGACGTTGGGGTCAAAATGCCTGGAGACACAAAGTTTAAAGCTGTCTAAATCATAAGAATAAGGAAAGATTGATTGAGGGAGAGCGTTCCATAGTTCACTTGTTGAGTAGAAGAAAGACAGAAAATTTGGTAATTCTTGGATTGCAGAGCTGGACAGAATAGGAGTGGGAATGTGTTGAAGGGCGGGCACTCACCGTAAGGGAGGGAGTATGCATTGAGAGAGCTCTGAAGAGCACTGATTGTTGTAGGAGCGATATAAGAGTGAAAGAGATGCAACATTGCAGCGTGTAGAAAGAATATAGGGAAATAGTAAGAGGAATTGAGTAGATAAAGCAAGAACAATTTTACTTTATGTTTTAGAGAAATGTGGTATGGGTGGAACCTCCCCACACATGCGTACAATACTCGATACATGGGCGCAGTGTGCCCCTATACAGAGAAAGAAGCTGTGCGAGGGTGAACAAACTGGCACGGAGACGGTTGAGTACACCTAACTTCTGGGAAGCTGTTTTAGCAAGAGGGGTAATATGATTTTTCCAAGAAAGGTTGGATGAAAAAGATACACCAAGAATATTGAGTGAAGATGAAGGGTTGATTTGTGTATTGTTGAAGACTAATTGATAAGTCTTGTGAAAAATTACGACGGGTAGATAAAAGGAGAAATTGGGTCTTGGAGGCATTGAAAGAAACAAGATTTTCTCTGCCCCAATCAGTAATAATTGATAGATCAAAAGATAGGCGTGCCATGGCCCCGTTATGCGAGTTTTGGAGTGATTGCATGCTGGCCTGGTTGTTTCAAAAAAGTAGTTGAATAATGTAAGGTAGAATCGTCAGCATATGAGTGGATAGGACTAGAGGTAGCCTACAGTTGAACATATTATTTTGAATATTAGAAAGAGAACTGGAGACAGAACCCTGGGGAATACCGGAGTTAATAGGTTGAGGAAGTGAGCGATGGCCGTCCACAACTGCAGCTTTGGAACGGTCAGAAAAGAAGTTAGAGACAAAGGCACAGATAGAGTGATATTAGATATTTGTGCCAGACTCTATCGAAGGCTTTCGATATGTCTAGCGCAATAGAAAAAGTCTCACTGAAGTCCCAAAGTCCGATAATTAGTAAGATAAGCAAGTAGATCACCAGTACAGCGGCCCTTAGGGAAAGCATACAGTACTGGCAATATGAAAGTAGATTATGGGAAGATAAATACTTAAGAAATTATGAATAATCTAATTAATTAATTTCACTCCAAACACCAAACACCTAGCTCCCAATGAAATTCATGAAAACATGTGCTCCTCCCAGGATTCTAATCTGGGATACCACATACAGATCGTAAACACTCTAACCATTACACCAGAAAGACAATACTGGCAACGTTTTTTATATTTTATTCAAACTATATTTAGACAATCTTGTGAAGTTTGCGCGAAGGATCTGTAGTCGTAATTTGTAAAAGGGTTAAGTGAGATAGTTCGAAGCCTGATAATTGCTGTTAACCCTATTTAAACTGAATAAAATTATCTAATAATTATTGTTGGCAAAATATAATGCAAAGGATGTCACCGGTATCGAGTGGGAAATCCACAGCTTGTGAAATTATA
Organism: Paralithodes platypus; assembly: GCA_032716605.1. Lineage (NCBI taxonomy): Eukaryota > Metazoa > Arthropoda > Malacostraca > Decapoda > Lithodidae > Paralithodes > Paralithodes platypus. The sequence goes on along the minus strand of CM064486.1, from coordinate 10,720,580 downwards.
TATTGCATAGTTACTGCTTGAATAATCATCGAAAGAATACGTGCCCCAATCAAAGAAAATTGTAATTTTACTTTCATTATAGGAGAGACTTAGCTATATTTTATTGAGTCCAAAATGTATATCATATCCAAGTAAGCCTAACATTCACATGAACATCATGTATAGTTACCCAAATGAATTTGTGCAAAACCCGAGATTTTACGTATGGAAGTAAAAATAGTCTAGACAAATTAGAAGAGTAGCTTTACCTTGGTTAACCCATTCAGTAGGCTACCGGTGACATCCTTTATATTCTGGCAACTATTAAACGGTTTTATTCAGCTTCGGAAGGATGTCTACCCATTAAAAGATTACAGACTAGTACTATTAATCCTTTTAGCTACCATATATCCTTCCTAAGTTTCATAAAATCGTCTAAATGCAGCTGGAAAAAAAAAACTTCGCCGGTACTGTCTCCCAGAGGAAAAAGACCAGGGTTGATTCCTGGTGTCACGTGACCTTATGGAGAGAGTTCCAGGGTGGTATTCTTCAAGTTCAGAATATAACAAATAATTCCCCTTAAAACACGGCCCCCAGAACTCCTTCAATGTTATAGACGGCCCCCCCCCCCCCCTTCAAGCTAAAACACGGCACCCCAGACCCCCTTCCAGCTAAAACACGGCCCCCAGACCTCCTTCAAGCTAAACAAAATGAACAATGTTATTATTCCAGTGTAGCCTACACATGTATGCGGCCAACTATACAAATAGTCATTGTATCATTTGACTTTCGCGCATGTTTTACTTCATCTATTTTATGGTGAGGTTGATATCGATGCCAGTGTTTCAGTTTAAAAATAATATATGTCTGCATCACAAGCACTATATGCAGCTTACAACTACTTCCAAATATCTAAGATAAAGCAGACTATGCTCTGTGAACATCCTAAGCCTGTAGATAATGCGGAAGTTGATTAATTAACTATCATAAAATACGAACAGGAGTCGAGGATTGTCCGGCAGAGGGCGTTAGAATGTGACGTCATTTCTCATTGCAATCATTCTCCTGGACGTATACGGACGTATCGTCGTTGGCTCTTCACATTTTTACCGCATTTAAGGTGTGTATGGGCATATGTTCGTGTATATATTTACATAATAAGTGTGTACTGAAATTCTATTGATGTTAAGGTAGTCATACATGTAAAATATTATATATATACAAGAAATTCATAGAGTTATGACTGAATGAGCCGGTTCGTCTCTGCCGTGTCAGCCTATATTCTAACAAATAGTAAATACGGGAATATCGTTGACCTCCAGGATTTTTAGGTCATAACAGGAACAATTTGCCGTGTTAACAATATGTTGGGGAGGTGCGGTGAACATAGAGGGGTACGTTATCTCATAATTAAGGTACAAACTAGCGTATGAGGTGATATCGATGCCCCCCCACCCCAACCCACTCCCTCCCCCGCACTTCTAAATTCCAATCCCTGCTCGTTTCTCCCCTCCCCCCATCTATTCTCTGCTCCCCCCACCCCTTCTCTCCTTTTCCTCCACCCCCTCTCCTCTTCCTCCACCCCCTCTTTTCTCTTCCTCCCTTCCTCTTCTCTTCCTCCCCCTCCTCTTCTCTTCCTCCACTCTCCTCTTCTCTTCCTCCACCCTCCTCTTCTCTTCCTCCACCCTCCTTTTCTCTTCCTCCACCCTCCTCTTCTCTTCCTCCACCCTCCTCTCCTCTTCCTCCACCCTCCTCTTCTTCCTCCACCCTCCTCTTCTTCCTCCACCCTCCTTTTCTTCCTCCACCCTCTCCTCTTCCTCCACCCTCCTCTCCTCTTCCTCCACCCTCCTCTCCTCTTCCTCCATCCTCCTCCCCTCTTCCTCCATCCTCTTCCTCCCTCTCCTCTTCCTCCCTCTCCTCTTCCTCCCTCCCTCCTCTCCCTCCCTCCCTCCTCTCCTCTCCTCTTCCTCCCCCTCCTCTCCTCTTCCTCCCTCCCTCCCTCCTCTCCTCTTCCTCCCTCCCTCCTCTCCTCTTCCTCCCTCCCTCCTCTCCTCTTCCTCCCTCCCTCCTTTCCTCTGCCTCCCTCCCACCTTCCCTCCTCTCCTCTTCCTCCCTCCCTCCTCTCCTCTTCCTCCCCCCCTCCTCTCCTCTTCCTCCACCTCCTCTCCACTTTTCTCCTCTTTCCTCCCCCTCCTATCCACCTTTCTCCTCTTCCTCCCCCTCCTCCTCCTCCTCCTTTGTACTCCCCTCCTCTCCTCCTCCTCCTCCTCTCCTCCTCCTCTCCTATTTTCTCTTCTTCCTCTTTCCCCTCTCTCCTCTTCCTCTTCTCCTCTTCTAATTATCTCTTCTGACTCCCGCCCCCTTCCTTTCCTGCCCTCCCCCCCCCCCTTCTCTCCTCCCTCACCCACTAATCCCCCCCACTCCCCCTCCAGGTTCCCTCGCCATTCCACATCACCACTCGTTCTCCATTCAGGATTTATGGTATGGATAATGAATATGGAAGGTAAAACTAATCATTTGTGTTGTGAGCTATGGCCTAGGGTGATTTAGATGCTGCTCTATGAAATTATCCAACTTACCGCCTAGCCTCCCCCCCCCTCCCCCAATCCCCTCTTGCTCTCTAAAGGGATCCATCTTACTTCCCCTACCCCCTCTCACCCCGCACACATTCTCTCTCTCTCTCTCTCTCTCTAGCCTCTAGGAGGAGGTTTTCTACTGTATGGCATCAAAACTCGATTAGTTTTAACCCTTACAGTACCGGCGACGTGTTTTTATTTGATTTCAGTTATATATATATATAGACGATGTTAGAAAGCTTGGGAAAGATATGTGGTAGCTAAAAGGATTAATTGAGATAGTTTGTAGCCTTTTCATTGATAGATGTCCTTCCCAAGCCGAATAAAATCGTCGGAAAATATTACCGAAACTACCACTAATTTTCCCATGTTATTTTCTGTTTGGCTTTAGGTAGTTTTTATGATAATTATAGGGAATAGGCTCGCAGCCTTATTATACATAATTTATTAGGGACAATGTAGGTCTATGGAATCCTTATACTGTACTCATGTATAATCCACTTGATTTTGATCACATTATTTTATAAAACCCGATATTGATAGAAAAAACGCCCATTTTAATCAATCTCAGAGCTCTTTCGGACATCCTCACTGTTTACAAACGCCTTCTTTATTCAGTATAATCGATATTTACCCCCTGCTGTCAACATAGATGGGGCAAAGCCCCCCCCCCCCTCAACCCATCGTGTATCCCACATTGGAATTATAACTAAGACCATGAAAACACTAATTTCTCAAAATCTGGAGGAAAAAATATGAAAAATAAGGGTGCGAGCCTATTCCCTATAATAAGGGTGCGAGCCTATTCCCTATAATAAGGGTGCGAGCCTATTCCCTATAATAAGGGTGCGAGCCTATTCCCTATAATAAGGGTGCGAGCCTATTCCCTATAATAAGGGTGCGAGCCTATTCCCTATAATAAGGGTGCGAGCCTATTCCCTATAATAAGGTGCGAGCCTATTCCCTATAATAAGGGTGCGAGCCTATTCCCTATAATAAGGGTGCGAGCCTATTCCCTATAATAAGGGTGCGAGCCTATTCCCTATAATAAGGGTGCGAGCCTATTCCCTATAATAAGGGTGCGAGCCTATTCCCTATAATAAGGGTGCGAGCCTATTCCCTATAATAAGGGTGCGAGCCTATTCCCTATAATTACCATATAAATACATTTAAGCCACATTTACTTTTAAAATTATGCATTTAAAGTGCGTGGATAGTCAGTACCTGTATGTATGTATGTTTATACTCAGGCATACACCCCATTGCTGGGGGTGGTCGACTCGAGACAGAGTCTGAACAGAAACCAAAGTTATTACGTAAATACTACATGCTTTCCTTTATATTACGTAACCCTCTCAGCACCATGATGATTATTTGCCTTTGATTCTGGTTACAATTAGATGAATTTGTGTAGTTTCAGAAGGACCCATTTTACTAAGAGTGTTTATTGAGATCGTATTTAACCATTCGAGTCGTATAGGTAGATTGCAAACTAAAGAAAATCGTCTAATGGTAACCAGCATGTGATGGAAATAACGCCAGGGTGCTGAAGGGGTTAAGGGGGGATGGGTCGGTTTTAAAGTTTCTTATTTTTAAAATGTTGATGAGAAACCGAATGTATAAATTATAATGTAAAACTTAAAAAAAACAAAAAAAATTAAAAAATGGGACGACACAAGATAAATACTTAGTCCACTGCGTATATGATAAATAATGATAAATAATGATACTAAATAATTACGTAACATAAAACATGTGTGACCGGAAAATATTAATGAATGGAGATGAAGAAAAACTCTAAGATTAAGGGGGGTGACCTGTTTTTGTTCTGTCCTTTTCTATCTTTCTCTGGCTGGTATCCATTTGGCCCCATTCAGCCTACTGTTTTAAGACGTTTATCCCCATCCAGGTGTCAATTTTTTTACTGGTGAGCGGCAGCGAGCCAGCATATTTTTTATTTTTGTTTGACAGCAGGCTAAATTTGTATATTTTTCGATAGAAAAATGTCTCCGGCGAAGCCGGATTTTTTCATATAATGCTGGCTCGCTAACGCTCGCCAGGAAGAAATCGACACCTAGATGGGGATAAACGTCTTAAAATAGTTGGCTGAATGGGGCCGAATGGATACCAGCCAGAGAAAGAGAGAAAAGGACAGAAATAAGAAAAAGCAGGTCACCCTCCTTAATAGAAAGGAACTAGCCGCGAAGGGGTTAGATGATGCGGTAAATCGAGTGGCATCTTTCCAAAGGCACCTACTGTATAATTATGTTAAATATGTTAGTATTTCTCTGATGGTGACTACTATAGATATCCATTAATAATTGTAATCATATCAACCGACAAGCACACTACATATTAGCGAACATTTATTCACATACATCCACACATACAATGCACACATACAGTACAGTATATGCGATGTTTTGGTCTTATTGAGAATAGGGAAAAAACGTGACAAGATTTACTAAGATATCATACGAGAAAGGGTTAAATGATGCGGTAAATCGAATGGAATTGGTTAGAAAGGTGTAGCGTTAATTTGTCGTGATGAATTAGGATTTTATTGGGTGGATAAGGCACCAGGCAGTCAGACTTATCAAGAACAGTGGATCACCAAGTACGTCAATATCTACATTATTCATTTATTATTCGAGTTTCTACTTTATTAAAGCGTTCATGTAAAACGGTATATATAATTGAGTGCATAATTGTAAACATAAACATTTAATTTCAACCATAGTAACTTATAATCCAAGTTGTATGAATAGATCGGCACTAATTAATTCATATCTTTATTAAAATTCAAAAAAAATAAAAAAATTAGAAACTAAATTTCTCTACATTAATGGAACTACCTATTGTCAAAGTCTCAGCCTTGTAACTCAAAAATTGCAAAAGTTACTCAACTTTGAAATTTATGACTGAAAATGTCGATTCTTGGCTCAGGGAAGGCGAATTTCGAGAATCTGACGCATGTCCAGTAAAAAAAGCTCAAAAGAAAGTCTAAAATGCTGCGGTAAATCCATTGGTGTAGGTTAGAAAGGTGTAGTGTTAATTTTGGGCGTGGTAAATTCGGGCGTTTGGGGTGTTTTTGGCAGGATTGGGGCCAGGCAGCCAGACTAGCCCAGTGTGCATGGATCACCAAATCCTTTATTATTTTTATTATTGGGTCATTATTGAATATTATTTATTCTTTAAGTGTTTATATAACGGAATATATTATTGGGTGCATATTTGTGTGATTAAACCACTAATTTCAACCACATTCACTTATAATTCACGTTTTATGAATAAATCGGCACTGATATGTTCATAACTTTCTTAAAATAACATTTAAAAATCTGAAAAACTTAATTTCTAGAAATAAATCGAACTACCTATTGTGAAAATCTCAGCCTCGTAACTCAAAAATTGCAAAAGTTAATGGACTTTCAAATTTGTGACTGAAAATTTCGATTCTTGGCTCAGGGGAGGCGAATATGGCGAATCTGATACAAGTCCAATAAAGAAAAAAGTGTGCAAAGAAAGTTTAAAATGATGCTGTAAATCCATTGGTGTAGGTTAGAAAGTTGTAGCGTTAATTTGGGCGTGGTGATTTAGAGAGTTTAGGGTGTTTTAAGGTGACTCAGGCAGCCAGCCCGCCCCACGACCAACGCGCGCGCTGGGGTTTTATAATTATACAACCCAGCTCTGTAGATATTTTTAAAGGCAACTCGGTTCTTTGCACTGTCAACATATCCCGCACTTTGTAAATAATTGATGGTTTATCACTTAAATATTTTAATTCATTATTTTTATGATCCGTACTTTACAATAAGGTATTTTAAATTATTATTTTAATATCCTGTAGGCATACTTCGTAAATATTTCTTAGTCGATTATTCTAATCGATAATTTACCTTTTGATGATCATGACGCATTTTGACAGTATATTCTGACTATTATTAGTTGATTTTATACAGTTTAGGAAGGATCTATGGGAATTATAATGGTAAATACTGCCTCAACTTACCCTCTGACTTCCATAGACCCTTCCTAACATAAATACTGCCTCAACTTACCCTCTGACTTCCATAGACCCTTCCTAACATGAATACTGCCTCAACTTACCCTCTGACTTCCATAGACCCTTCCTAACATGAATACTGCCTCAACTTACCCTCTGACTTCCATAGACCCTTCCTAACATGAATACTGCCTCAACTTACCCTCTGACTTCCATAGACCCTTCCTAACATGAATACTGCCTCAACTTACCCTCTGACTTCCACAGACCCTTCCTAACATGAATAAAATGGTCTGATAGCCAGCATAAACTGACAAAACCTGGTCATAATCCTCAAGTGGTTAACCACATCCGAGTTTCTAGATGTGAGGAAGTTAGGTTAGAAAGGTGTAGCGTTAACCCTAGCAATACCGGTCACGTCTTTTGGTTATTATTTCAGCTGCATTAAGGGGGGGGGGGGTTGACCTGTTTTTGTTCTGTCCTTTTCTATCTTTTCTCTGGCTTGTATCCATTTGGCCCCATTCAGCCTACTGTTTTAAGACGTTTATCCCGATCCAGGTGTAAAAATTTTACTGGTGAGCGGTAGCGAGCCAGCATATTTTTTATTTTTGTTTAACAGCAGGCTAAATTTGTACATTTTTCGATAGAAAAATGTCTCCGGCGAAGCCGGATTTCTTCATATAATGCTGGCTCGCTATCGCTCGCCAGGAAGAAATCGACACTTAGATGGGGATAAACGTCTTAAAATAGTTGGCTGAATGGGGCCGAATGGATACAAGCCAGAGACAGAGAGAAAAGGACAGAAATAACAAAAAGCAGGTCACCCCCCTCAAGACGATTTCTGAAGTTTAGGAAGGATATGTGGTAGCTAAAATAATTGATTGAGATAGTCTGTAGCCTTTTAATTGGTTGAGATAGTCTGTAGCCTTTTAATTGGTTGAGATAGTCTGTAGCCTTTTAATTGATTGAGATAGTCTGTAGCCTTTTAATTGATTGAGATAGTCTGTAGCCTTTTAATTGATTGAGATAGTCTGTAGCCTTTTAATTGATTGAGATAGTCTGTAGCCTTTTAATTGATTGAGATAGTCTGTAGCCTTTTAATTGATTGAGATAGTCTGTAGCCTTTTAATTGATTGAGATAGTCTGTAGCCTTTTAATTGGTATACGTCTTTTTTAAGCTGAATAAGATCGTCTAATACTTGCCAAGATATTATGAAAAAGACGTCACCGGTACTTAATGGGTAAATATTATATTTCTATCCCTTACTGTGTAAATATTTCTTAGTCTCATATTCCTATTTTTTCTGATCTTTTTCAGGATTTGAGTTGGTGTTTGCGTCCTACCTCCCCCACCAAAGTATGGAATCGACCAACACACCACAACCTACCAACTGCCTGGGATAAGTTACTGCCCAACTCAGTATACTATTAGCTCCTTGAGGATTATGACGGATTCTGATAGTTTATTCTGGCTATCATTAAGCGATTTTATACAACTTAGGAAGGATCTGTGGGTATTAAAAGGGTAAAGACGGTCTCAATTAACCCTCTGACTTCCATATTTTTTTCTATGTGAATGAGGGAGACAAAAGGCATAACTGCTTGCAGTGAGTGCCTCCCCCAGATTTCAAAGAGTGACAGGGCCGAAATCAAGGGACGTTCGAGCTAAAATGCCTGGACACACGGAGTTTGAAGCAATTTAAGTCATAGGAAGAGGGAAAGACTGATTCTGGGAGAGAGTTCCAGAGCTCAGCAGTTGAATAGAAGAAAGTCTGAGAATAACGTTTCACTCTTGGGTTGGAGAGTTGCACAGAGTAGGGGTGGGATTGTGTTGCAAGGCGGGTATCCTATCTAAAATAAATGTCTAATAATAGCCAGAATAAGCAATCACTACGTGTCATGATCCTCATGGGGTTAGTATATGATAATACTGTACATTCAAATTGTGTCATGTTACTATACTGTGCATATTTATAGAAGTACTGTAATCAGAAAGTATTATACAGTAGCTGCTCATTCCGTATAATTGCTTGATAATTAACCGTTTTTCCATGTTTAACTCTTGTAACTTAAATATTCAAATGGGAAAAATAGAAACTAAGTATTTGCCTACTTGTTGTGAACAGTATAAACAGATTGTTTATTATTATTATTATATTTCTGATCCAATCGTAGTGTATTTCTTGCTTCCTGGATTTGAGTTGCTGCCTGTGGACTCTGCCAACGCTGCGAGACTGCAACACCATCAGGAAACTAGGGGGAGTGGTATTCGTGTTTTGTTTGTAGTCGTAGTTTGTAGTAGTAGTTGCATGGTATGAATGTGGCATGGTATGAATGTGGCATGGTATGAATGGTGCGTGTTAGGTTAGGTTAGGTGTAGTGTAGTTTGTAGTGTAGTTTGTAGTGTAGTTTGTAGTTGTTGTTCCCCAAGCTGCCTGGCCGAACAGCCCCAAGGCCCCGAGCAAGGCCAAGGCCATAACCGAGCGCCCCCACAGAACCCCCCCCCCCCCCTCCCCCCGCCGTCCATAATAAAGCCTGGGTGACCGAAGCCACTCCATGGCGGGGAGCTGAGGAGGGTGCGGAAACGCCCGGGAAACCAAAGCCCCATCCAGGACCCTGTGCCCCTCAGCAATTATGAAGAGAAAGTTGAGGGGCAAAGGAAAAATGTGACGCTTTGGCTTCCAATCTTGGTAGATTGGGAGGTCAATCCACGGAAAAGACGCCGTCACTTGAGATCTAGAAAACATATAAGTAAAAGGAACAGTCAGAGTAAGCTATGGGTATGGCAGAGATCGCTCAGTGCTCACTCTGATAGACCAGCCCATCATCACATGACTAGAACCCAATCCTCTCAGCATCAGCTAGGAAAGGCCCTAGAAAGCCGCCTTTGGCGGGAGGATAGCTCTCCTATTTCAACCCCTTTCGGGGTTGGGCACCCGCCTGTAGTAGTAGTTGCATGGTGTGAATGGTGTGTGTTAGGTTAGGCTAATCTATGTTTCCCTTTCAGATAAGATAGGTCTTATTACCTTTACTAATCTTTTCTATTTTTCATATTTCTTCAGTTTTGTTGCTTTGATGATGTCTCCCCTCTCCTCTTCCCCCCTGAGTTGGTCACCCCTCCTTCAGCTTCAATATTTTGTTTTGCTTTAATTTAAATAATGATTGTATTTGTCTTTAACTGTCGCTGCTAATGATATACTGTATATTCTGTCAGTCATTGTACCGGGTGATATAATATCTTTGAGTCACTTGAATTCATAACTCTGTATTTGCCATTAACTTCACTTGTGATAATTATATACTCTGCTTTTGTACCGGATATAATATTGTTATATATCGTCTTTGTCACGCGAACTTTACTTAATAAAAGAAAATAAAGAACTTATACATTTTATTGATCACTTTATTATAAGCTATGACTTTAATAACTGATGAAAACTTTGAAAATAGTTCTCAATTATATGCAAAGTTCCAATATATGGACCTAGAAATAAAAAGAAAGAAAATATGAAACTATACAAATATAATAGAACTGAGAAACTGACAGAATATGAAAAGAGAACTTGTAAAACAAAATATAATTAACTTTGAAAAACTATATTTGAAAAAACTTAGCATTGGAGAAAAAAGTACTTAAAACTTATGCACAAATAATGAATTCACAATTGACAAATTATTAATTATATATAAAGTCCAAATATATGGACTTAGAAAATATGAAAATAAATAATAAACTGACTTAGAATGTGAGAAGAGAACTTAGATAATAATAGGTCTATTCAATTAACTTAGAAAACTTAGCATGAGAACAAAAGTAATTATGTATAACTTAAATAAATAATGAACTTGCAATAGACAATATGGAGAACCAAGATAATTAACTTAGAAAAAAAATACACTTGACAACTGTCTTTATAAAACAGGAAACAATAAAATAGATATTAAAAGAGAGCATATATCAACTAAGTATTGTATTGATCAGATTCAGACATGCATGTATATAACAAAAAAACTGTACATACAGCATATACAAATCGTGTATTTGAATACATATATAATACCAGTAAAAGTCATTATTAAATATATCTTATACATTACGAACAGCCTTGTTTTTACATTACGTACCTAAAGTACTTCACACAACCAATATGCAAATTTAGTTCATGCCTAACTTGCAACTTGGCTCAGTGATCATGGTATATCTTATTCAGCACATAATTTAATCAATTATATACATTAATTTGCTTTGGAAAGTATATCTTTATAATCTATCCATATTGTAGTAACCATTGGGCTTTCAGTAATTCGTTATATAGCTTTATTTTGGATTTTAAGCTGTTCATATTGGTTTAATTGGCTTTGTTATTCTTATTGATTAAAGTTTTTTATATTTAACTGCAAAGCTTTTAAGTAATATTTGTATATCTTCTTAGTGCTCTTCTTAAGTGTACTTGGATTGTCCTAAATATATTTCTTACTTCAGGTAGTAATCCAGTTATCAACCAAGTTATCAAGTAGTTACACCACAACTAACCTATAGATCATTTTTCAAAGACACTGTGGACCATAGAGTTTTCTAGTTGGACTGGTTTGACCTGGGTGATGTTGACGTCCCTTATGACAACAAACAAGATGGCGGAAAATGTCGGGTACGGTGAAGAGCTCGTCCTCAGTGATGAGAGTGCTTGGCTTTTTTCACAAGCTCTTGGATTTTTTGCCCTGACCATACGATCTTGGAAGTTTTAGTAGGGATCTAAGATTTATTTTAGGGAGTTAATATTGTTGATTTTGAGGGGATATACCCTGTCCTTGTCTAACACATTGTTGTGTTGTTGTTGTTTATCATATATTGCATGTATTTAAATAATGTTCCGCATGCCATCATAATATTCAGAATACAGAAAAATAGGTAGAAAATCCTCTTTCAGTGCCTCTTTATTGGAACAGCCATATTGAAATTTCAGCCAATCCGAGAGCTGTAACCCGGCCTGGGTTAAGTCAGACTCAATTTTCCCGATCTTTAGGTCAGACCTATCTTCAAATCGCGAAAACGCGCCTTATCTCCCTAAATAAGCATTATTAAATAAAAGTTAGTTAATATAAATTGTGTGTATTTATACCCCTTACGTGTCTATATAAGTTTGACTAATCTAACTTAAGTAGTTTGGAAGTAATTAATGATTTCTGGGATTCAAGGTGCCAAGTAGCCATATTCCCTTCACGATTGCCCATTTTCTTTGAACACGGGTGTTTGAGAGAGTTGCTTCTTTTTGTTTCGTCTTCATTTTGTGGGGTGGCTCGCTGCGGGCAATGCGGGTCTATACCAAACAATGTAATTATGCAATTATTTCCAACATTATTTTACAAGTTTATCAATAACGAAGTGAATCTTAAGCTGAAAATGAATAATCTTTTTTATCATTTTCTCAAAAATACACCATACACGAATAATCTATAAGGCACGTGTTGTAGCCCTCGACCAGTAATTAATCTACTGCCAGACGTTTGGATCCCGGATGAGGTGGCCACGAATTAATCTCCCTAATCATCAGTAACCGAATTAAGAGAAGTACGGTGTAGTGATATAAAGACGTCCGAATTCAATAGAGGTGTTATTATGAATGTATTCTATCTATCTATTGCCGGACGCCTTACTCCGCTTACGAGGGTGGCCATACACAGAATGCCCCCAAGAGGACCCATTCCCTGTGAGAGGGACAACCCGAGCCAGTTTAGTGAAGGACTTACAGGATTGACCACTCAATTTAGGATCCGTCCGACTCCGAGGCCCTCTGTGTATCTTGTTAGCACTATTTTTCTACAGTGGTGTTCGGCTAATCCATCCACTAACCTGCCTTACCCTTAGGTAAGCAGTACGGATTTGTATCAGGTTTACTCCCCTAGACAGGTTGCCAACCAAGGCTGACGAGTCCCATCCACCCGGATTTGTATAAGATTGTCTCCCCTAGATGAGTTGCCTACCAAGGCTAACGAGTGGGATCCACCCGTTATGATCTATGTGTTTATTACCATAGCCTATTTGAATAATCTAACTTATTATACCTGTTTATTTTCAACTGACTGTAAATTGCAAAGTTCCTATCAAGATTTCTCAGTTATTTTGAAGATTTTGTAGTAAAAAATGGTGCTAATTATATAAACTTGGTCTTAATATGATGCAGACATAGAGTAGTTTCTCATTTGTCCGTTAGTTATCGAGAAATTAGCTGCTAAGGGATTCAATTTACCGTCAGACGAAATGAAACCGAGTATAGTGATATCCCAGAGAGTGGTAGAGCAGCGATCTAGCCTCACTCCCCGGGCCCACTCTACTCTTGCATTGCGTTGAAAGCAGAGACAACCCCCCGCCCCCACCATACATTCCCCTACCTCCCTTGTTCTCTCGTTTTCTCTTTCTCTCTCTCTCTATCTATCTCTCTATCTCTCTCTCTCTCCCATCCTCCTTCAATGATGGGGGAAGCTATTAAGATCGGACAACTGTTCATCCTGTGGCCATTTTGGAGACAAAACATAGATGTTCATATATATCTTATGCATTAAAAATAACGATAGTTCTCTGTCTGAATGTACAGTCGGCCAAATAAGTGATGTCGCGGCACCAAGTATACTGTATTTCGATCAATAATTGGTATCAGCACTATCTAAGCATTAACGAGTGAGATATAAACACATGTTCCTATCTTTACACACCCTTTTCAACATCTGACAGACATTAATACAGCACACAGCGAGCAAAACGTAATGACAGTGGCGACACGACTTATTTGGCCAACTGTACCATACACATTATTATTATTATTATTATTCTAACTTATTCATTGCTGACATTAATAAAAAAAATAGATAAAATGGAAAATATTTGTTTTTTCCATATCCTTGTATATTACTATTTAATAAGTAAAGGGAGTAATCGTTTAATGTCCTCTTAAATTATAATTATTTTTGTGTTTAGTGTTGTGTTATTAGTACCAGCTGTTTGTAATTACATTACTGATGGGTAAGGGTCATTACAATACGTTGTAATAAACTAATATTTATTCATATGTAAACACTTCATACAATAAGTAAATCATAATACAAATTACACGAATAAATAAAAAAATAACAAATAATATGAAATAATTGATACATAGGCCTACAAAAGCAAAACAATAAAATAATGGCTAATTAAAAACACTGACGTCAATATTGTATTATATGTTGAATTTCAATACACGATTTTATTCAGCTTAGGAAGGAGCTGGAGAAGGCGAAGGGTCTTTCCTAAGCTGAACAAAATTTATTATTGTTATCCCGACTAAAGGATCATGACGCGTTTTGGCAGTTTATTCTGGCTATTGATAAACGATTTTATCTAGGTTAGGAAGGGTAGATGGAAGTCAGAGGGTTAATTAAGGCAGTCTTCATCCTTTTCATTCCCACCGATCCTTCCTAAGCTGTACAAAATCGTTAAGGAATAGCCAGAATAAACTGTCAAAACGCTTCATGATCGTCAACTTCGTCAAGGGGTTGGTGTTTCGTTTCGTTTAGTTTCGAAGCAGGGTCATAGTGGCGTTATTGAATCATCTCGCGCCCGTCTTGCCATTAACCCCTTCTGTACTGGCGACGTACTTTTTAACTGTATTCTGGCGACTATTAGACGATTTTACTCAATTGCTTAAGGGCCTCCAACGAATTAACATGTTTCGAACTATCTCACTGAACCCTTTTCACCACCACAGATCCTTCTTCAACTGAACACAATCGTCTAAATATAGCTAGAGAAAAATGAAAAAGACGTTGCGGTACAGAAGGAGTTAACCCTTTGAAGATTATGGCGCAGTTTGACCATTTATTCTGGCTATTATTAGACGATATTATACAGCTTAGGAAGGATGTGTTGGGGTTGTACAGGTAAAGACTATCTCAATTAACCCTCTGACTTACAAGTGAACTCTAGACCCCCCCCCCCAACCCCTTAATCAAATTTTCCTTCATCCTATGACTTAAACTGCTTTAAACTTCGTGTGTCCAGGCATTTTGACCCCAATGTCTCTTGAGTTTGGCTCTGTCACTCTTTTGGCTTTGGGGAGACACTCGTTACAGGCAACCTGTTTTTTGTCTCCTTCATACACAAAGATTTTTTTTTTTAGGCTACCCTTCTTAATCTGAAATGCGTAATCGAATCTTGAAAGGGTTATTTGAAAGTAGACCTAAATTTAATAATCTTAACAATTCTTATGTTTACTGTATAATATATTACTGTAAGCCTATGTAAAGAAAAATAATATGTGCTATAAATATATACTGTATGTGTGGACAAAATGTGTTAGTAATTTCAGTAATATATAACTAATGAATCAACTTGTGTTTCAGATTCGTGTGTTTCGAAGCCGAGCCTGTGTTCATGGTTCGAGTCTCTAGATTAACAGAGTAGGTGGGTAGAAGTTCCGGCCGCCATCTTGATTCCATAGCCACTTCTTGCCAAGTACTCCTTTCAGTCAGGGTACACCGATGGATAGGACTAGAAAAATATGTACTGTATGATAAGAGGGGTTTTATGGGGTTATAATAGAATAAACATCATATGCTCAATAATGAATGAATGCGGTGCTGGTTGGGAAGAGGGGCATCGACTGACTGGGGACAGAGGGTGCATGGAGCGGTTCGTTCGTAGCCATCCCTTCGGGGATCACTGCAATAGATAGAATAGATAGATAAATTATGGCGAGGTATATTCTACAGCGTAAGTTGGACTCAAGATGGTGGCCGAATGTCAAGTTGTGAACTATGTTAATATAAGCTACCCTAGTCTTGGTGGGCGGGGCAAGACGAAATGGTAATTATGCAACAGTAATTGAATTTTACAAGGTACAGGGTTTAATAATGCCATTAACAACATCACTATTATTATTCTAATATACAATAATATATTGCTAAATAAGTCAATTAGTCAATAGTTATAAATGTGATTGATAATTACTCGTGTTTATTGTATAATTGGCAACTCATCTACATAGCAACTATGAAGAACATGGCGAGGGTAGTCGGCCTGTAGTAAATGGAAATAGTCTACGGAAAATGTACCCATATTTTCACATTTTACTATTACTGTACTACTAAAAGTTATTAATGGTTATTACTGCTACTACTACTACTACTATTAGTAGTAGTAATATACTTGAAAATAGTTCTTCTCCTGGGTCACAGGCATTTAGGGATAATAAAACATATTAATAGTAGTTTTTTATTATTATTATTATTATTGCGGGCATAATTATGCTAAATTATTTTATTCGGCTTCGGAAAGACCTAAGTTCTACAGGCCCTTCCTAAGCTGAATAATATTGCCTAATGAAAACCAAAAACCAAAAACAAATAATACAAAAATAATAAATATGTTTCTGTTCTTAATCCTTTTAGTTTGGGCGACGTCTTTTGTTATCATGGTTACATTTAGAGGATTTTATGAAGCTTAGGAAGGACCTGTGATAGTTAACCCTTGCTGTGCCGATGATGTCTTTTGTTTTAGTTGATTTCGGCTACATTCAGACAATTTTATGAAGCTTAGGAAGGATCTGGGGTAGTTAAAAGGGTTAATTGAGATCATGTGTAGCGCTTTAATTGAGGTCCTTCCTAAACTGAATACAATCGTCTAATTAGGTGCTTAGTTGATGTTTTTAGTTAATATATTTGATGTAGTTTTGTAGGCTTATATATTTATCATTCATTTTAGCTTAAGTATATTTGTTTGTAATTTATTGTATTGTATTCGTGTATGATGTATTTATTGTATGAAGTGTATGCATATGAATAAAGATGAATTTATTACAACCTATTTCCCTAACCTTTATCCATTCAGTAGTGTAGACACAAGTAACTAGTGCTTGGAAATATTAAGGGGATTTTTTTTTCTGAAATCCCTTCTTCCTCATGCTTATCCCCATTAATTTTGAGATTTTAAGACGTTCGTCCCTATTAGTTTGGCGATTTTGAGACCTTTCGCCCAATATATTTGCCAATATGAAGACCTTTCGTACCATTTAGGTTTCATTTTTTTCTTGGCGAGCGATAGAAAGCCTGCAATTTAGGAGGGCTTAAGCAGAGACATTTTCTACCGAAAAACGTACAAATTTATCTCGATTGTTGTTGTTTTTATTAAGTTTGATAGATAAAGAACAAACTAAAAAAAAAAAAAAAAAGGATAGGCAAACAATAAACATAATGTCCCTTTTATTTAATCATGGGTTAGTGTACATTCAAACAGAGAACAGTTTATTATATATGGCATACCTATACATAGCAAGCAATTAATGCTTAAGCTAGTGTCCCCAAAATGGCGACCGGATGAGAAGTTGTCCGGTTTCTCCCGTCATCGAAGGGGGGGGGGGGGGCTGTCTCTCCTTGTAACTCAAGACAAGAGCTGAGTGGAGGCAGGTTCTAGAGGCCAGCAGGGGAGGCAGGCTAGATCGCTGCTCTCCCACTCTACGCTATATAATATTATATATATATATATATTTTTTTTTTTTTACTTGATATCATCTATATTTAGACGATTTTATGAGGCTTAGGAAGGCTATGTGGCAGCTAAAAGGATTAAGTGACATATATCGTAGCCTTTGAATAGATAGACGTCCTTCCTAAGCTGAATAAAATCGTTTAATAGTTGCCAGAATATTATGAAATACCCTCTATAATCGCATACATCACATTAAGCTATAATAGTATACAGATAGCCCATAATAAACTCCTATTGAATTATAACGTCTCTAAAATAGCATACATTGTAGGGCGATTCCTTCGTGTCCATCCCCTCGGGGATCTAGGCGTTCATGGGGGGATCGAGGGCTCTAATGCATGGCAAAAAGATTCTTTTTTTTTTTTTTAGAACACGAGAGCATTGTTTAATAAAGCTGCATAAAAATATCGGGTACCTAAGTCCACGCGGCATGGGAACTCTCTCTTTCTTTCTCTCTCTCTCTCTCTCTTTCTCTCTCTAGCCCCATGTGAAGGAAATATGACGACAACCATTAATTATTTACAAAATATATGTTAGAAATGTCAAACTTATACCAAAAGATAGAGGATACAAATACGTATAATATATATTAAGTAAATTTTATTCAGAAATGTATAGTTAGGGAGATATTGACGATTTTGTGAGTGAAATTCTCGATCATCTGTCACCCAATAGTTGCCATCAACCACCAAGGTTATATAAACTCTGAATTTTCGCCTGGCTCGATCATATTGTTCCCGGTCGTCCAGCTCTAAGGAGGTAAGTCTCGTGTGCTCCCATTTTCCCCCATTTTCCCCCTGAAACTAGAAGAAACTTCGGTGTAATTGCTAAATAACGTGACCTATTTACCACCAGACCCGAATTTGTGGACAAGAGCTTGTTGTTTTCCCATAATACTTCATAAGTTTGCATTAAATAAGGCCAGAAATGTGATGGAAAAAGCCGGCAGGTTTGACGAACTTTCTGGAAGCCGGCACTTGACGTTCGCTCAATTCTACCTCCTTAACCCTTTCAATAAAACCATACGTCTCCATATTATGGCGATCACTAGTAGATTTGATTAATTTAGGAAGAAATTGAGATCCAGATTATAAATTGATGGCATAAACTTAGGCTATATTCCCATGTGACTATTCTAAACTGAATTGGGCTAAGTATTTTTTTAACCTGAATAAAATTTGTGGACAAGAGCGTGTTGACTTTCTCATAATACGTCATAAGTTTGCATTAAATAAGGCCAGAAATGTGACGGAAAAAGCCGGCAGGTTTGACGAACTTTCTGGAAGCCGGCACTTGATCGTTCGCTCAGTTCTACCTCCTTAACCCTTCCAATAAAGCCATATGTCTCAATATTATGGCGATCACTAGTAGATTGTATTCATTAAGGAAGAAATTGAGATCCAGATTATAAATGTATGGCCTAAACTTAGGCTAGGGCCTATATTCCCACGTGACTTTTGTAAACTGAATTGGGCTAAGTATTTTATAGCCTGAATAGAATTTCTATATTGATTAATTACCTATTAACCCACGAGTAATAGATGCCTTAATGATAACGTGGATGATTTGGTTAGAATAATTTAATTGGATTTTGAAAACTAGCGAATTGAAGCCGGCTGACTAGACGCCTCGTGGTTATTGATCATTAAGGGAAGAGGGTAGTTTTTCTGGAACCCCTTCTCCCTCATGATTAGCCCCATTGCTTTTGAGATAAGTTTGCCCCAATAGTTTGGAAATTTGAAGAACTTTTATTTTTTGTTTTCAATATTAAGACCTTTCGTGCTATTTAGGTGTCCATTTCTTTCCTGGCGAACGAGAGCAAGCCTGTAATTTAAGAGGAATTGACCTTCGGCCGTGACATTTTTCTACCGAAAAATTTACAAATAAATCTTGAAAGGGGATATAGGGAGTGTACTTTTAAGCTTGAATGTCTAGCGAGGAAAATAAAACTTTAATGAATATAATAAATTAATAGATTAACAAAATAGCCACTGTCCCCTTAACCCTTTGAACATTGACCAATTGAGTTTCTTCTGGCTATCGTTAGAAGATTTTATAGTTTACGAAAGATGTGTGGGAATCCTAAGGGCACGAGACCGGTTAACTTGGATACCTCGTGGGTATTTACTGTATAGGCTACTGTCTTATTAACGATAGCATAAGGATATTTTCCATTCTATTTCGGCTATCATTGCAAGATTTTAGTTTTAGAAAGTCTTGGAGTTTCACGCAGATTAATTTTATGTAATGTTAGTCATATTTTATTTTCATTGAAAGATATTAGTTTTGGAAAGCCTTGTGGAAGTTTCAGGCAAATTTATTAAGTTTTATTTATATAATTTATAAGTTTTGTTCGATTTTATTTTATTTTATAGCCTAAATCTTATTCTATTTTTTATTTGTATTTTTTAGTTTTTTGTCAACCTCCCACGTGTCAAACCGGCAAATTTGGGTTTAAGTCTGGAATTAATGAGAGCAATGTAGTCAATTTACCTTGGGATTTAACCCCTTCTGTACCGGCGCAGTCATTTTAACTTTATTCTGGCTACTGTTTGAAGATTTTATATAATTTCAAAAGGCCTCCAGCAATTAATAGGCTTCTAATTATCTCTTAACCCTTTTTACTACCACATGTCCTTCTTAAACTGCACAAAATCTACATTATATAGAAACATGAAAGTGTTAGGACTCTGCTTCATCCACTTACCCATATGCGATCATTAATAACATTGCATTAATCAGTCCACACGTACTTTAGGTGAAATTATAGATAGTGTTAATATAGGTCAGTGAAATTATAGATAGTGTTAATATAGGTCAGTGAAATGCTAGATAATCAACAAACAAGGCAGTTATTTGGGGCTGGTAACATGTCGGCCAACCTCCGCCATTTTGGTAACCAGTAGGGTGGTGATCCTCTCTTTACACCAATATGTCTATAGATTCCACACCCATAACAAACATTCGGTAATACTGGTACAGGATATATACTTTACTCCATAGATATAATTTACACAAATTAAATATCGCCCCGTTGTTTGATAATTGACAACAAAATGGCGGCCAAGGAAAATTATGGCAGGTCTCTCACAGCGCCTCCATTAACCACATGGCAGGTTATATTATTACAAGGGAAGGTCAGTTTAATTTTGCACCTGGCGGAAAATTAAATTCCTGTGCCGCTAAATTACCAATGCTTAGCGCCTTAGTTGTGGATTTGCATACTATTAATACCTAGTTATCATAATTAACCCCTGCTGTACCGGCGGCCTCTTATAATTTTATCCAAGCTATATTTAGACGAATCTGTGCAGTTTAAGGAGGATCTGGGGCAGTAAACCGGGTTAATTGAGATGGTTCAAAGCTTAATAATTTATTGATGGAGGCCCTTTTTTAAGCTGAATAAAATCTTCTAGTAGTAGCCATAAAAAGCTAAAATGACGCACTGGTAATGAAGGGGTTAACATATTTTGCTTTACATCTTAATTGTCGAGTAGTGAACACGGGAGCATGACAATTTACCGCTGGCCGAAATATAAGACTGGATTACTTCTTCATAGTGTATTTAGCTCTTCCAATCCTACTTTGTTGAATATTGCTATTGTTAAACAATTTCGGACTTTAAAGTTTGTTATCGATAATTAATGCCACTTTGAAAGTACTCAATGCTTCTGGATCATAATAATGCTAAGTTGTTTATCATTAACATGCTTAGCTACCAAATCTTCGTAAGAGCTGAATAATCTAGATAGGTACGGTCGCGCTAATAAGTCACGTTTCCGCTGTCATTTAGTTTGGCTCGCTCTGTGCTGTATTAATGTCTGCCAGATGTTGAATAGGGTGGGTAAGTGTAGGAACATGTTTGTATATCTCAATCGAAATTAATAAATAAAGCTTAGATATTGCGGACACCAATTATTAATCAAAATATACTTGGTGCCGACACATCACTTATTAGCGCCACTGTACATGTAATCGTCTAATGATAGCCAGAATTACTATGTTTTCAACACCAACCAACTTATGAATTTAAAGAAAGTATACAAAGGAATAATTAAAGTGAGAGAATATACCTTTTTGGAAGCATATTAGGGTAAGATCCTGTGTAGCGGGTAGAACTGTTTTTGAGATGCCTATTTACTAAGAAACCTTGAACAATATCGTTAAGGGGAGATTTTTTTCTGGACCCCTTTCTCCCTCATGTTTAGTCCCATTGCTTTTGAGATTCTAAGACGTTCGCCCCATTAGTTTGGCGATTTTAAGAGCATTCGCCCCATTTCTGTCAATTTTAAGACTTCGTGCCATTTAGGTGTCGATTTTTTCCTGGCGAGCGAAAGCGAGCCTGTAATTTAAGAGGTACGGACCGGGAAATTTTTCTACCGAAAAATGTACAAATTTATCTTGAAAGGGGGCTTAGGGGGTGACATTTTAAGCTTGATGGAGGTCTAGGGAACAAACTAAAACGTCTCTTTAACCCAACCTAACCTAACCTAGTATATTAGTGGACTATTTATGAATGTAAAACTTAAAAATATATTGTAACCTTACCAAATTATTGAGATATAAATATATGTCTACCCGCTACACAGGATTATACCCCAACTTCACATTTAAACTCAATGAAATCAACAAATACATGTGGCACTCCAAGGACACAAACCTAGGATACTCCCATCGAAATTCAGCATTACGCACTGGGAAAAAGACAGTTTCTAAATATACACAAATATAATAATAATGCTAACACAAACAAATTATGGTAAACATTGAAGAGACTATAGTCTATTTTTTTCCAGCTGATGGTAAATTGAATCCTTTAGCATCCGATTTCTTGATTGTTACTGAACAAATATGCTACTGCTGTATCTGTGTATCATATAATATGCTACTGCTGTATCTGTGCATCATATAATATGCTACTGCTGTATCTGTGCATCATATAATATGGTACTGCTGTATCTGTGCATCATATAATATGGTACTGCTGTATCTGTGCATCATATAATATGCTACTGCTATATCTGTGCATCATATAATATGCTACTGCTGTATCTGTGCATCATATAATATGCTACTGCTATATCTGTGCATCATATAATACCTAAGTTTTCATAATTAGCAACATATTTCGCTACAAAATTATGGTAATAGCGTAGTAATCAGGATGGAGAGATAGCAATTTACCATCAGCTGGAAAAAACCAAACTAGTTATTTTTTGTCGATTTGTTAGGTTAGGTAAAAAGGCTGTCCGGGGTCACTTCATTGTTTACCCAAATTATATACATTATACTTGGCTGATTGAGATATATTTTAACAATGTATTTTTTTTCTTTACAGGTGTCGAACGATGATTGAAACTTCAAGCAGTCTACCACCACCACCACCACCACCACCACGGCAACAATTAGCATCCTTTAATCCTAACCATCCTCTCCCTCCTATATCTGTAAAGGGAAGTTTTGATTTTGATTTTGTATATATATAAAAAAAAAAAAAATCGTCCCAAGACCTTCAGTCACGCTTAAATAAAATACCTCGAGAGATAATTTTGTACATTTTTCGATAGAAAAATGTCCCAGCCGAAATAATAGTAATTGGGCTATACTAATAAGGCCAGTTTTTCATTAATTTCAGGCTCACTAGCGCTCGCCAGGAACAAAATAGATCGCTATACGGCACACAAGGTCTTTAGTGCCTAACTAGAGGGCGAACGTCTTGGTCTCAAACTAACCTGGGCTAAGCATGAGGGAGAAAGGGGCCGGAGCAAACTTCCCTTTAATCCTAACCATCCTCCCCCGCCCCCCTTCCTTCCATTGTCCTTGTCACCACCTAAACCACCTCCCTTCTACTAACATGTGTACAGACATTACGTTAGATAGGCGGCAAATTTAAGGTAAGATTCTATTTTAATACATTTCAGTGTAAATGATATACTTATTGTTTTGCAATAATTTATATATAAATAAATCTAGTATATATATTTTTTAAAATTTGCTATAACTAATATTTCAAATAACGTAACATAAGTTTTGTATAATTAAATATATATATATATTGAAATATAATATAATTAATCCATGCACTAATCGTTTTCTCCTATATCGTCGTTGGCTTCGAATTAGAAGAGGTTTCTGGTAGGGATGCTGAGAGGGAAGGGGGGGGGGGGAGGTAGCTCTTAGTTAGTTCAAGGGGTAGGGATAGGTAGGAGTCTGTTCTAGGTTAGTATTGGTTAGGTGTTGGTTCTATTCGGTTCGCTGAGGAGGTTGGTTAGCGGTCTGTTGGAGGGTTGGATAGAAGCTTAGCTATCTGTCTGTTAGAGGCTTGGGTATAAGCTTAGTTAGTTAGTTAGTTAGTTAGATTTAGTTAGTATAGGGTTGTTTTCTTGTTGGTTGAAATCCGGCCGGTGCATTTCTGGTCGTCTGTTCGTTGGTTGTGAAGGTTGCAGGTTTTCAGATGATGTGGCGGCTTGCAGACCCGATGTGGCGGCTTGCAGACCCGATGTAGCGGCTTGCAGACTCGCTGTGGCCGATTTGCAGACCGATGTTGTTGCTGGCAGAACGGCGCTCCTGTAATAATTAAATATTTTATCAACAGGAATGAGCTGGATGGCCCGACGGAAGAGGAACAACGGTGAAATAAGGTATGACAGAGAAACTGTGACTAATGTGATGTTAAATCTTCCCAACAGGTTAGAAATGGGAAGACCATCGCGATCTTACCCGACCCAAGACGACCCAATACTCCAGGCATCACGACCACCTTGGCTATGGTTGAGATATAATGTTTTTTTGTTGTTGCAAAAATATTTATGAATTGATAAATTTTGAAAATCTGCATTAGGCCTATATCAGAAATATTGGCCTAATTGACCACTTGTGAGTTTCAGGCTATAAGGAAGTTTGGGCCGTATACAAAGTTATTAAACAGAAATGCAGTAATGTAATGTAGGTTTTTGATGGATAGAAAGTACGATGAATTTGGTTTTATGTACTTGTACTTTTGTAGATGTTTAGGTGACTATCACCACGGTCGATCTGGGGATCCGCCGCTAATGAGATCGTCCTGGAATCTTTAAGACTCTGAATCTTACGATTCTTTACAGGACTGACCATGCCATTTTTATCGGCACTAGCTCAGAGAAGAGTGTTGAGAGGGGAGAAGGGGTGTTGGAGTAGCTTTGTTATGTGTGTTTTAGTCTGTATACGTAGTCAGGATGTCCCCTGACTGGGTGCAAGCATGTGAAACATGCTAGGACGTACTACCGCACCCACTAAATGTCCGCCATGGCAGGGATTCGATCCCGGATCTTTCAGATTCACACGCAAGCGTGCTCACCACTTAACCACCACAGCTCCTGTGTTTATATATGCAATACAACTCGTATTTTCGCTCGTAATTCTGCTAAATGTCGATATAAAAAACTAACTTCCTTATAGCTTGAACCTTGCAAGTGGTCAAATCCTTAAGCTGTAATATTAATATTGGATTTTTTAACAGATGTGAGGGGGAGAGGAGGGACCCTGTACGGTACAGTTGAGGCTCGGCGGAGGAAGACACTGCTGAAGACCAACTTAAGAAACTCAAACGGAGCCTTAACCATCTTCACCAACAAACTAGGGTAAGAACACAACAATATTAACCCCTTGAAGCTCCGACGCATTTTAGCAGTTTATTTTGACTACCATTATACTATTTTATGTAGCTTAGGAAGGACCTGTGGGTATTAAAAGGGTAAAGACTACCTCAATCAACCCTCTGACTTCCATATACCCTTCCTAAACTGTATAAAATCGTCTAATAGTAGCCAGAAAACTGAACAGAAACTCGTATTGGAGCTTGAAAGGGTTAATAGGGTTAATGGCTAATGGTTTATTCATTGGTATAGATTTAATTATTTGTAAATGTTTCCTCTCTAGACATCCATCAAGCTTAAAAAACATCCCCAAGATCCCTCTTAGACAAATTTGTAAACTTTTCGGTAGAAAATTGTCCAGGCCGAAGGCCGGTTCCTCCTAAATCACAGGCTTGGTATCACTCGCCAGGAAAATTAGTCTCTTAAATAGCACGAAAGGTCTTGATAATGACTCAAAATAGGTTGAATGGTCTTAAAATCGCCAAAGTAATGGGCTGAAAGTCTTATAATCGGCAAAGTAATGGGGCTAAACATGAAGGGGCACCAGAAAAATGACTTCTCTCCCTAACCATATTAAAAGTTTAAGTTACCATGTGTATAGTTGTCTCTTAAGTTCCCATATACTGTATTCATTATATTATGAAAATCTATTTTTTAAGTTGTTTATTTAGATCTTGGTCCTCTTAAACGAATTCTGGTGTTCCATATACTGTATTAATACTAAAACATAGGTTCATTACAAATTCCATATTTTTATTCAGAAATAGTTCTCAATCTCATCATTACCTCTCCAAAATTAGTTTGATGCCCACAGCTAACTCAAAGACAACTGCAGAGGTTGAAGTAACTAAAAGTTTCTAAACACCCCTGATGGTCACAAAGGCTTAAGTATCATAGAAAGGGCGCAAATCGCGTCCTGTGCGTGAAAGGTTTAATAATATTATTGTGGAATTTAGTCAGTGGATGGTTTATTTTTACTAGAAATTAGAAATATTTAACTTCTATAGGTAGGACACAACTTCTGATCATGACTTCTAATCTGGAAGGGTCAATAACAGTACCTGCCACTGCATTAAAATCTCCCCCTGCCTTACAACAAATCACAAGTATATATTTATAAACTACACTGCAGATGATTTCAATTAAAAAGGTTCTAAAATATATAACTTTATCACTGCAGGCTTATGTATAGTTACTAAAACCTGAACTTTGGACAATATAGTTGATGACTGATTATTTGCTAAAAGTCTTGGATTAATGGGAGGTTTTTAGTTTGCTCCCTAGACTTCTATCAACACTCCCCTTAGAGATAAATGTGTACATTTTTCGGTAGAAAAATATCCCGGTCGAAGGCAATTTCTTCCAAAATGACAGGCTCGCTATCGTTCGCCAGGAAAAATTAGATATTTGAATGGCATGACAGGCCTTAATATTTGACACATTAGGGCGAAAGGTCTTTAAATCGTCAAACTAATGGTCGACTGTCATAAAATCTCAAACCGAGCTAAACAAATAATGCAGCGGTGGCTTTAGTTATTAACGTTGTACAAATAAATTACTAATACTGACCTAATGTTTCAGATGTGTGGTAGACGTCCAACCTTGGGGGAGGACAACAGACGGATGGTGGGACACGTGGACAAACTCCTCTCCATCACAGCTCTGAAACAGCCATCATAATTATCGGGTGTGTCACTAAAATGTTTTAATACAATCTGTTCTGAAAGTTTATGCAATGTAATATTTTGAAGTTTGTCAGTTTTAATGAACCGGATCTTAAGAAGAGACGAGCCGTTTGTTTGGTCATTCATTCCTTTATTTCTTAGTTTCCTCACTAGACCTCCATCAAGCTTAAAAAAAAACCTAGACCCCCTTTCAAGATAAACTTGTACATTTTTCGATAGAAAAATTTCCCGGCCAAAGGCCGGTTCCTCATAAAAATTCAGGCTCGCTATCGCTCACTAGAAAACGATCGAAACCTAAATGGCACGAAAGTTAATAAAATTGACAAAGAAATGGGGCGAAAGGTGTTAAAATCGCCAAACTAATGGGCCGAACGTCTTTTAAAATCAAAACGAATGGGGCTTAACACGAGGGAGAAAGGGGACCAGAGAAACGACTCTTCTCCCCTTAAATTTGACCAATAGGCTGCTATGGATACTAAAGTAATGTTTGGTGCCCTTTTGGCCTGAAGAATAATTGTCCTAGAGTACACACAGGCGGCTGACTTCTGTCTTAGTGGACGTAGGCCTTTGTAAGACCTAAATACTTATATGTGTGGCTTATCCCCCAAAGTAAGATTAATTTTGCCGAGCACCGTTTAATCTCGAGTGGTCGACGATATCCAATAATCCTAAAATTTAAGTTAGATATGTTCACCATCATAATTCTCAAAATGGGATTTGGTGACTTTCAATTCAGTTCCTACTATGGAAGGTTTGTTTAAATGTGTGAATAATGTAATATCTAAGCTAGTTTGTATAACTTTAATTTGTCAAAACTCCTGCGTTAAACTATTTTAAGACTATAATAATTAAATACTTTACCTACATTGCCCAAAACAACTGAATGACAAATTAACTTAAATAGACCAGTTTAGTAAAGCCTAACAAACTTCAAAATATTCCATAGACTATCATAAGTGGTGGACAGGGTATAGGCTGCAGCTTAATCTAACCAATTTAAAGTATTTCGTACATATGGCAACACTGATGATAATTAAGTTATCCCGAAACAGATCCTTTCCACACTGAAATCTGTGGAAATTGGTGAACGGTGAAAACAGGCTGAATTAACTAAACTCGGTGTGGGTGTCCTAGGTTAGAGTCCTTGGCGTGCCACATGTATTTGTTGATTTCATCGAGTTTAGAGGTGAAGTTGGTTGGTGGAAAAACATAATTGATAGATCTTGCCTTGTTTATTAGATATACCTTTCTATCTTTAGATGGGTTTATCAATACAAATATGCTTCCAAAAAGGTATATTCTCAGTTAATTATTCCTTTGCATACGTTCTTTAAATTCATAAAAGTGTTGTTATAATATCAGTGTTGCCAAATGTACGAATATCCACTTAAGTTGGATATAGAAAAGATGCTGCCAGTTAGTCGAAATAAAAATAGTTCGCCCAAAATACTCTGTGTAAATTTAAGTTATCATAAATTTTCTCTTGACAGTCCTTATGTGCTTCCAATAGCCTGTGACTAGAAAGATTGGTTTAAGGGAGCACACCTCACTTTTTGTTTTATCTTTCTCTCCCTCTCTTTGGCTTTTATCCATTCGGCCCCCATTCAGCCCACTGTTTTAAGAAGTTTACCCCCATCCAGGTGTCAATATTTAACTGGCGAACGGTAGCGAGCCAGCATATATACATTTGTATTTTGACAGCAAGCTAAATTTGTACATTTTTCGATAGAAAAATTTCTCCGGCGAAGCCGGATTTCTCCATACAATGCTGGCTCGCTATCGCTTGCCAGGAAGAAATAGACACTTGGATGGGGATAAGTCTTAAAACAGTTGGCAGAATGGGGCCGAATGGATACAAACCAAAGAGAGGGAGAGAACGAGAAAAAAACGCGAGGTGGGCTCCCTTAAGTCATAAGTGTCTGCGAACTATTTATATTGACTGTACCCTTGTTAATATTAGTATGTAGTTACTTCAGTCTTAGAAGTTAATACAGTAGGTTTTATACTAATATGCAAAACACTGGAGACTAAGAAAGTTATAATATAATTGAGATTTACCATAGAACTGCATTTTTTCACTTTTGTGATCAATATAACTGAATGAATCTTACTTAACCTGCTGACATGCCACTGTAGATGCAGATTATCATAGACCAGCTTAGAGGAAACTCAATATCGGTATGACCTTTTAAATGTCCAAGGTAACTCCATATAAACACTTAAATCCATAAGAACCATATTATAGACCTCTAAACAGGCTGCTCATATTGTCAGATACTGTCCCAATTGTCACTTGACTACGAACATTGCATTGACTATTTTTTTTTTAGAGGTCCATCCAAAGTTTGATTTGTTAATGTTAATCCTAGGTAAACTCTGTAAGCTTTTAGACAGTTTTTATGAGCACTTATGCCTCGTTTTAAGCAGATATCCCCATGATTCGAACAAAATATCTGCAAATATCAGTCCCCCCCCCCCCCCCCATGCCTAAGGACTTTAATTTTATTTATAAGTTGTTGAAATACTTAACGTCAAGCCTATATGCCTAGATTCGTGATAAATCTTCAAAATCGTAAATGTTTGTACTTTAAGTCTTTCTCATAACTACTTCAAAGGTATTCAAGCCTGATTAGATATATCTTATTCGTACAACGGCTATGACTAGTGTCTTTAGAATAATAGCGGTCCTACTGCTTTACTAAGATAATACCTACTTGTTTAGGTAAATGTTGATAACCGATATTTTAAGCCTATGATAATTTATTCTACAGCTGGCATTGTTTAGCGTCATAAAATACAGGTTTTCAGTCATTTTTATCATGCTACGAGAAAGTGTTGCATAATTTTGATAACGGATTCGATTTAAAACCTAACCATTATTCTCCAGTGCTTTCTAATTCCTGAATAATCATCTAAGATATCATTAATCGATTTTAAAAATGTGATCTGCAGTTTAAAATACCTTTTATCATTCAGTTTTAAGACTAACTATATACCTCATTGGTTATTGAATAGTTTAAATTTAATTTAAAGAGTATTTTTTCTTAGCTTTTATAATTCCCTTAATACAGATCTAGACTGTAAAGTACAAATTTACGTAGTTGATACAGGTTATTTTAAGTAAATCGATGAGTGAATGAAGGGTGGCCTACTGAGTTGGGCACACTGTTTTCTATCATTCTATTTCTTTCCTTTTCTTTGGGGCCTCTTGTTCCCCTTGACATATCAAGTTAGGTACTGACTGACTGACCTGTTTTTCCCATACAACAATATTTAGATTTGTTCACCGAATCGTCGCTGTTGTCCGCTGCAATGTTGCTGTCTCTCGCTCAGTCGCCGTTGATGCTGAATCCATCAATCGCCGCTGTCGCCGTTGATGTTGTGGCAGTTGTTGATGTCTGTCCATATACAATTCCGTTGTCATCTTGATTTGCTCTCGTCTGCTCACATCTGTTGGAATCCCACCTTTTAAAACTTCAACCAACTCGTACAATAACCATACTCATTATCAAAACCAGATAATTTATGCTCACAATGCACTATCTACCAACTCAAATGGAATACCTATATCCTCATACTGAATACTCAAAACTCAAACTCCTACTCACTCAATACTCTCCATATATATTAAACTCCTAAACATCTGCATAATGAGAGATCATCAATATACCAAACAAATCTTAGTCAGAACATATACATTTGTTTGACTAACCATAGCTAGCTCACCTCGTTGCTAATTCCTTGTCTGCTGTTGATGTACGGTTTGTTGTCACCCGTTCTGCTGTCGTTGGCCCGTTCTGCTGTGCCTAGCCTTTTCTGCTGTCTGCTGAACATTTACTCCTGCTGTTTGTCCTTCTTGATACGGTTTGCTTATACCCCATACTTGACATCGACGACTTTTTGACTGCTTTCTGACAATAAAAAATAAATTAAAAATATATTCCTGACTTTTCTTGTGTGTGTTTGGGGGCGTGTTGCAGGGAGGGTATTGATGTACCAGGGAAGGAGGGAGGACAGAATAGATTTAGCCAGAATAGAACTAGTGTGCACAATAGAACAGAATAGAACAGAATAGGACTGAAGGGAAGGTCTAGCTGGGATGGGGCTAGGATGAACTACCAGGGAAGGGAAAGGGAAAAACTCGTAGCGGGTGTGGAATGGTTATATAGGAGACTGAATTAAAAATATAAGAAAAACTAACCCCCCTACCGAGTCTCCCCCCCCCCCCTATCCTTTCAGGACCCCCCCCTTCCTACCCCCTTAGGCCCCCCCCCCCCTACCCCCTTCAGGACCCCCCCCCCTCTACCCCCTTCAGGACCCCCCCCCTACCCCCTTCAGGACCCCTCTACCCCCCTTCAGGACCCCCTCCCCCTCTACCCCCTTCAGGACCCCCCCCCTCTACCTCCTCCTTGACCCCCACTCTACCCCCCTCAGGACTCTTCTACCCCCCTTCAGGACCCCTCCCCCCCCCCCCCCTCAGGACACTCTTCCCCCCCCCCCCCGACCCCCTCCTTGAAAACTCTTGTATTTCTGGTGCCTCAATATTTTCTTGTTTTTACAGATGTGACGTGTTGCTGTGACCAGACTAAGGACCCTGGACCAATGGACAACACTACCTATTTGTTTACGAAAAAATAAAGAAGAAATATTTGAATCCTGACTATTGATTCCAACCTGTTGATGTAATCCAATATTGTAGATCAATCTTGTATATTTCTGATAGTTATTCATATTAACTTTGAATGACATACAATTTAACCAATTAATAATTGTAATCCAATATCGCAGATATTTTTGGATAACTAACTGTAATAGCAATTAATATTAATTTTGGTATGAATAGAAAAATATATTTGAACAAATTACTACACGCCAATACCGTCGATAAATGTAAATAATACTTTACAAATTATTATAAATTAAAATTTTGAAATATTGGAATACATTGCCAGAGAATAGCTCAAGTTCACGAAACGAACTACAAAATAAAATGTCTGGGTGAGGAGGGATGACTTTCAATACCTAATATATCTAGATTCTTGGAGAGGTAGGTAGGAAGAGCTATATGGGTTTGGGATAAGCAGGCAAATAGCAATAGTTACATGGGATAGATCATGATAGTTACATTGGTAGATATACACCTGTTACATGGGAAGAATAGATCAGTAGAGATATAGTTCAGGAATATATAGCTTAGTTAACCCAGTAATTAAATGTATACAATAGTTAAAATTCAGATTACATAACCCATACTAATAAAACTTAAATATATACATAACCTAAAATAACATTTAAGTTATATGGGATATATCTATTGCCGGACGCCTTACTCCCCTTACGAGGGTGGCCATATGGGATACGGCCAGTAAAAACAAATACATGGGGATAAAGATTGAATCCTAATTTGCACATACAGTAGCTCCAGTCACATGATAACTTTAGGATTTAAATTATTTACTTTGGCATAGGCAATACTTTGACTCCCACATGTCCTATTGAGAACACCGAATATTAGAATACACCAAAACACCAAATTCCACTGTCCTCGCACAAAGTACACTACCAACACCCTTAATTTCACTGCCAACACATCAAATATCTCTACCGACACTTCAAATAACTCTACCGATTCAACACATTTCACTGCCAACACTATGCTTCTTTATTGCACATGACTAGTTGCATTATACTTTCAATGATGAAATTAACCAACACTTCCAGTAATCACTAGGAACAATGCCAACACACCATATCACACTGCCAACATTTATGTTCAATAATTGTCAACACCTCTGCCAAACTATCCACACTTTACTTTGCCAACACACCATATCACACTGCCAACATTTATGTTCAATAATTGTCAACACCTCTGCCAAACTATCCACACTTTACTTTGCCAACACACCATATCACACTGCCAACATTTAGGTTCAATAATTGTCAACACCTCTCTGCCAATAATCCACACTTTACTATGCCAACCCTCAAACACTATCAGCTTATCACTACCTTCCCCTACTTTGTCCATACACTATTAACACCTAATCACACACCCTTAATCAGTCACTAGATCAATATCCTTCCTCTACTTTGATCACGTACTGTCAACTTCCACAAATTCCATCACACGTCCAATACACACTTGACCACAATGCCAAAAGAGTTTCTCATTTTGCCAACATCCCTACTCCACTTAACACTATTCCTTCACACCACACACAACCAATCATTCGGAAAACTTACCTCCCCCCAAAAGCTGCACACTATATAATTATAAGATAGTTTCAAAAGTCTTAAACACTACTTCATAAACAGAATAGGTTAGAGTTGAGCTATAAACTAGAAACTAGTTAACACAGGCTTCCCTCAGTACTGCCTGGTGGCTAGGGAGATAGTCCAGGTGTAGACTACTTATCTGATGAACTGGATTAAACTTGAATGAATTAAATAAGGACCGAATACTTAACATTTAAAAGATTATAAAAGTATTACTTAAAAGCTTGGCTATTAAATTCAAATCAATAATGAAAATGCCAAATTGTATTACCAATGAAACTGTTATAGGCATAAAATCCAAAATAAATCTAAATTAAAAAATACCGAAATTCCAATGGTTAATGCAAAATGAATGGATTATAAAGTTGTACTTTCCAAAGAAAATTACTGTACACATTAATATTGGACATTATAATGTGGTGAACCAAAAGTTATACTATGGTCACAAAGCCAAGTTCGGTATAAAGTACTTTAGGTACGTAATATAAAAGCAAAACTTTGTTCATTTGTTATAAGATTATATAAAACCAGTAAGGGTAATACAAAAATAACGAAGTATTAAAAGTATATGATTTTTGTAAGATATTATACAAATGTATGTCCGACTCTGATCAATAAAATACTAAGTTAATATATTCCTTTTAATATCCAATATATTTAAAGTTTATATACTGTATGTACTGTTTTGTAAGATATTATAAAAATTTATGTCTGACTGATCAATAAAATACCAAGTTGATATATTCTTTTTAATATCCACTATATTTTTGTTTTTCCTGTTATATACAGTAGTCCGTTTTCAAGTATTTATTTTAAGTTAATTATCTTGGTTCTCTTTTTCTAAGTTCTTTTCATATTCAGTATATTTTCTAAGTCCATATATTGGTACTTTTTATAATTGAGAACTATTTTTCTAAGTTTTCTTTTCATATTCAGTATATTTTCTCAGTTCTCTTATGTGTATAGTTTCATTTTTTTTTTTCTAAGTCCATATATTGGAACTTTATTTATAATTGAGAACTAGTTTTTCTAAGTTAATTGTTTTATTTTCTAAGTTCTCTTTTCATATTTTTTTTTCTAAGTCCATATATTGGAACTTTATTTATAATTGAGAACTATTTTTCTAAGTTTTTATCAGTTATAATAGTCATAGCTTATAATATAGTGAGCAATAAAAGATAGAAGTTCGTTTCTTTTTCTTTTTATTAAGTAAAGTTCGCGTGACAAAGACGATATTAAACCCGGTACAAAAGCGGTGTAGATATATCAAGTGAAGTTAATGGCAAATACAGAGTAATGAATTCAAGTGATGCAAAAATATTATATGACCCGGTACAATGACGGAATATATAAGTTACATTTAAGGCAAATACAATCATCAATGAAATTAAAGCAAAGCAAAATATTGAAGCTGAAGGAGGGAACCAACTCGGGGAAGAAGGGGGGAGGGGGAGACATCATCAAAGCAACAAAACTGTGAATTAATAAGAAAAATAGCAAAGATTAGAGTAAAGGTAATAAGACCTATCTCATCTGAAAGGGAAAAATAGATTAGCCTAACCTAACACACACCATTCATACCATGCAACTACGACTACATACTACGACTACGAACTACGACTACATACTACGACTACATACTACGACTACGACTACATACTACGACTACATACTACGACTACATACTACGACTACGAACTACGACTACTAACTACGACTACGAACTACGACTACTAACTACGACTACTAACTACGACTACTAACTACGACTACGAACTACGACTACTCCTAACCTAACCCCCTACCTAACCTAACACGCATCATTCATACCATGCAACTAACTACTACTAACTACTACTAACTACAAACAAAACACAAATATCACTCCCCTTGTATCGTAGTGGCGTGGGCAGTCTATAGCAGCGGCGGTAGAGTCCTAAGGCAGCAACCGGCAGAGTCCACAGGCAGCGGCGGCAGAGTCCTAAGGCAGCGGTGGCAGAGTCCACAGGCAGCAACCGGCAGAGTCCACAGGCAGCAACCGGCAGAGTTCACAGGCAGCCACCCCAATCCTGAAAAACAAGAAACAAAACATTAATTTGGGCAATAGATTGACAAGCGCTGAGATCATATATGATAAATTAAACAATACTTTGTTCACGACAAGTAGGCCAGTAATTAGTTCTGTCTTTGAATGTTCAACAGTTACTTAACATATGGATATAAGATACTAATTATTAAGCGACGATTATGATGCATATTTCTAGTAAACTTTTTAACATTCAAATTGTGGAAATATAAACTGATTATTGGCGTACTTGTCGTGCACAGAGTATAATGAGTTGGGCAGTAACTCACCCCAGACAGTTGGTATGTTGTGGTGGGAGAGTCCATAGATCGATGATGGTGTTGATAGCTTGTTAGAATAGCTTGATGGTGTTGGTAGAGTCCATAGTTGTTGGCAGTCTCGTAGAGCTGGCAGAGTCCACAAGCAGATCCTGAAAACAAGAAACAATAAATTAATTTGGATAATAGATTACCAAGATGAGAGCTCACATAAATAATAAATAAAACTACTATTTTCCACAAATGGAATGTTTTTCAGTAAGGCGAGGTAAGCAACGAAATACGATGGTAATTATCAAGCATCAAGAATGAAAGGAATAGTTATAAACTTTCTGATTATGTCTAATTATCAATAATATTGCGGGCTATGTTGACAGTACAAAAGAACCGAGTTGCACCTAAACGTCTCTGTTGAACTGGGTTGTATAGAAAACGGTAGTGCGCGCGTTGGTCCTGGGGCTGGCTGCCTGCCTGAGTCGCCCAAAAACGCCTAAAACGCCCGAAATTACCACGCCCAAAATAACGCTACAACATTCTAACATACACCAATCGATTTACCGCATCATTTTAGACTTTCTTTATATACTTTTTTCTTTGCTGGACTTGTGTCAGTTTCTCCATATTCGTCTTCCCTGAGCCACAAATCGAATGTTTCAGTCACAAATTTGAAAGTCCATTAAGTTTTGCACTTTTCAAGTTACAAGGCTGAGACTTTAACAATAGGTAGTTCGATTTATTTCTAGAAATTAAGTTTTTCAGATTTTTTAATTTTTGTATTTTAAGAAAGTGATGAATAAATTAGTGCCGCTTTATTCATAAAACGTGAATTATAAGTAAATGTGGTTGACATTCGTGGTTTATTCACACAACTATGCACTCAATAATATACTCTGTTCAATAAACACACTTAAAAAATAAATAATATTCAATAATAACCGAATATTACAAATAATAAAGAACTTGGTGATCTTCCCGCCCTGGGCCTGCCTAGCCCCACTCCTGCCAAAACGCCCTAATTCACCACGCCCAAAATTAACGCTACACCTTTCTAACCTATGCCAATCGATTTACGCATCATTTAACCTAACTCTTATTATTTCCAAGATCCAAGACGCATTTCTTTTCTGTTTTTCTGGTAATTCTTGGACGATTTTATTCAGATTAGGAAGGGTAGGCCTATATGGAAGTCAGAGGGTTGATTGAGATAGCCTTTACCCATTTAATACGCCACAGATTCTTCCTAAGCTGCATAAAATCGTCTAATGATAGCCAAAATAATCTGCTAAAACGCGTCAGAGCTTGAAGGGGTTAATGATCTCACTTAAACTAGCGGGTTTTCTCCAATCCCATTCGTTAACTCACAAATCGACTTTTTCGGTCACAAATTTGAAAGTAATATAATATTCCAGTTTCTAAGTAACAAGGCTGAAGCTTTAACTGGTAGTTTTAATCAACCCCTTGAAGCTCAGGAAGGCGAGGTAAGCAACGAAATACGATGGTAATTATCAAGTATCAATAATGAAAGGAATAGTTATAAACTTTCTGATTATGTCTAATTATCAATAATATTGCGGGCTATGTTGACAGTACAAAAGAACCGAGTTGCACCTAAACGTCTCTGTTGAACTGGGTTGTATAGAAAACGGTAGTGCGCGCGTTGGTCCTGGGGCTGGCTGCCTGCCTGAGTCGCCTAAAACGCCCGTAATTACCACGCCCAAAATAACGCTACAACATTCTAACCTACACCAATCGATTTACCGCATCATTTTAAACTTTCTTTATATACCTTTTTGCTGGACTTGTGTCAGTTTCTCCAAATTCGCCTTCCCTGAGCCACAAATCGAAATTTTCAGTCACAAATTTGAAAGTCCATTAAGTTTTGCAATTTTCGAGTTACAAGGCTGAGACTTTAACAATAGGTAGTTCGATTTATTTCTAGAAATTAAGTTTTTCAGATTTTTTAAATTTTTGTATTTTAAGAAAGTTATGAATAAATTAGTGCCGCTTTATTCATAAAACGTGAATTATAAGTAAATGTGGTTGACATTCGTGGTTTATTCATGTCTTTAATTAGCATCAGTATTGCAAAAGAAGGATCCACTTCCAATGGATACTCTTTTGCAATATTGTTGATATACGATGCTAATTACCAAGCAACATTAATGAAGGGAATAGTTATACACTTTCTGATTATGTCTATAATTACCTGTATAAAAGGTATTGCAAAGGAAGTATTTACAAAGTGCGGGATATGTTGACAGTGAAAAAGAACCAAGTTACATTTAAACGTCCCCCCTGAACTGTGTTGTATAGAAAACGTTGGTCCTAGGGCCAGCTAGCCGAGGAAACCTGCATGAGTCGCCCAAAAAACCCTAAAACGCCCGAAATTACCACGCCCAAAATTAACGCTACAGCATTCTAACCTACACCAATGGATTTACCGCATCATTTTAGACTTTCTTTATATACTTTTTTTCTTTGTTGGACTTGTGCCAGATTTTCCATATTCGCTTCCCCTGAGCCAAGAATCGAAATTTTCAGTCACAAATTTCAAAGTTGGATAACTTTTGCAATTATTAAGTTACAAGGCTGAGACTTTGCCAATGGGTAGTTCTAATTGTTTAGAGAAATGGAATTTCTCAGATTTTTAAATTTGTATTTCTTTCGAGAGATATGAATAAATTAGTGCCGCTTTATTCGTAAAACGGGAATTATAAGTAAATATGGTTGGAATTAGCTGTTCACTCACACAATTATGTACTCAATTATTTAATACGCTTTATATGAATAGTCACACAAGTAGGAAACTGTATTAATAACTGAATAATGTAGATAACAAAGTACTTGGTGATCCACGCACTCTGGCCCAGTCAGGCTGCCTGGTGCCAAGTCCAGCCAAAAACGCCCTAATTCGCCACGCCCATATTAACCTACATTTGTCTAACCTAAACATAATTAATAACCAATTTGAATATTCGACTACGAATTAGTAAAAAGTCCAAGTTCTAAATAATAGTAATAAGAACTTTTAATCACTAAAATACTCGACTTTGAAATATTAACAACGTACGGATCTTTAGTATTAATTAAATACACACAATAATAAACTGAAGTATTTACAAAGTGCGAGATATGTTGACAGTGAAAAAGAACCGAGTTGCATTTAATCGTCTCTACTGAACTGTGTTGTATAGAAAACGGTAGCACGCGGGCGGGTCCTGGGGCTGGCTGCCTGCCGGAGTTGCCCCAAAACGCCTAAAACGCCCAAAATTACCACGCCCAAAATTAATGCTACAACATTCTAACCTACACCAATGGATTTACCGCATAATATTAGACTTTCTTTATACTTTTTTCTTTGTTGGACTTGTGCCAGATTCTCCATATTCGCCTCCCCTGAGCCAAGACTCGAAATGTTCAGTCACAAATTTCAAAGTTGAATAACTTTTGCAATTATTAAGTTACAAGGCTGAAACTTTAACAATGGGTAGGTCTATTTATTTAGAGAAATTAGTTTTCTCAGATTTTTAAATGTGTATTTATTTCGAGAGATATGAATAAATAAGTGCAGCTTTATTAACAAACGTGAAGTATAAATAAATGTGGTGGAAAGCAGTTGTTAATTCACATAATTATGCACTCGATTATATATTCCGTTTTATATGAATACTTGCAAAAGTAAGAAACTGTAATAACAACTGAATAATGTAGATATTGAAGTACTTGGGTGATCCACGCACTCTGGGTCAGTCTGGCTGCCTGGTGCCAAGTCCAGCCAAAAACGCCCTAATTCACCACGCCCAAATTAACCTATACCTTTCTAACCTATGCCCTTCGATTTACCGCATCACTTAAGCCATTAATTATACGTTTCTTTATAAAATTCTATAACTTGTCACAGTTTTTCTCTATTCCCATTCATAATTCCACAAATCGCGTTTTTTCAACTTGCGTCAGAATTCCTAATTACTATCTCGTTGAACATTCAAATTGTGAAAAGAAACTCATTGTTGACCTACTTGTCGTGAACAGAGTAAATACTATAATTGATAATTATCGCAAATAGACTCGCAGCGTTATTATACATAATTTATTAGGGAAAGTGAAGCTCTATGGAATCCTTATAATATACTCACATAGATTCCGTTGTGGTAGAATAGTTTTGATAAGTTTGTAACTCGATGTTGTCGATATAAATAGTCCCGCGCGTAAACAAACTCAGTCCTGCAATCTTGAGAGCTCTGCTACGGACGTGTTCATGTTTACAAAAAGTGTTCGAAATGGAGTACACTCGCTACGGTAAAGTGTTATGTTCTACAAAGATGTTATTGTATGTCTAATATATGAACCCACAGTAGCTGGCATTCAACTTGCAAGGGCTAGAGTGTTGTATCCCACGTACTGGGTCTAGGGCACTCTAGGGTTAGGTTAGGTTAGGTTATTTGGTTAGGTTAAAATACTAGGTCTCGGAAGCAAGATTCGTAGTTGCGGTAGTATTTACATCAAAACTATAGTTAACCATCAAAACTATTCTTCCACAGTGGAATCTATGTGAGTATATTATAAGGATTCCATAGAGCTTCACTTTCCCTAATAAATTATGTATAATAACGCTGCGAGTCTTTTCAAAAAAATTACCCTATAATTAATGCAGCAGTAACTCACCTCAGTCAGACAGATGGTAGCTTGAGATGTGTTGGCAGTCCACAAGCAGCAACTCAAATCCTGAAAAAGAGAAGAACAAACATAATTAATAATCGATTAGAATATTCGACTACGAAAAAGTAAGGAGTACAGGTTCTAAATAATAGTAATAAGAACTTTCAATGGTCAATATTAAGGAGACACACCATTAAATCACTAAAATATTCGACTGTGAAATCTTGTAAGTACGGATCTTTAAATGTATTTAAATAAACATATTAATAAACTTAAGTATTTACAAAGTGCGAGATATGATGACAGTACAAAGAACCGAGTTGCACATAAACGTCCCTCCTGAACTGTGCTGTATAGAAAACGGTGGGCCGCGCGTTGGTCCTGGGGCAGGCTGCCTGCCTGAGCAGCCCAAAAACGCCTAAAACCCCTAAATCACCACGCCCAAAATTGTCGCTACATCATTCTAACCTACACCAATCGATTTACCGCATAATTTTACACTTTCACATCTGCTTTCTCTACTGCTTTTCTCTTAGTTGGACTTGTGTCAGATTCTCCATATTCGCCTTCCCTGAGTCACAAATCGAATCTTTCAGTCACAAATTTCAAAGTTGAATAACTTTTCCAATGATTTAGTTACAAGGCTGAGCCATTGATAATGGATAGTTCTAGTTGTTTAGAGAAATTAGTTTTCTCAGATTTTTACATTTTTATTTAGTTCGAGAGATATGAATAAATTAGTGCCGCTCTATTCATAAAACGTGAATTATAAGTAAATATGGTTGAAATTAATTGTTCATTCACACAATTATGCACCCAATTATATAATACGCTTTATATGAATAGTCACAAAACTAAGAAATTGTAATAATAACCGAATAATGTAGAATATGAAATACTTGTGATCCACGCACTCTGGCCCAGTCTGGCTGCCTGGTGGCAAGTCTAACTAAAAACGTCCTAATTCAACAGGCCACATTAACGCTACACCTTTCTAACCTATGCCATTCGATTTACCGCATAATTTAATACATGAATACTATGCTTCTTTATATAAATTGTCACGGATTATCTCTATTCCCATTTGTAAGTCCACAAATCTTATCTTTCGGTCACAAATTTGAAAGTTAGCTTAGTTATTAAGTTGCAGGACTTCAAATAGTTATTACAATAGATAGTTCCCATTAAGTATAAAAAAGTGGTTCTCCAAGATAGTTCAAATTTTATTGTTTACGAAAGATATATGTTAAAATTTATCTTCTCATAAATTATCAGTAAATACTTTCAAAAGTAAGACACTTGAATAATTTAGTAGTTATGGAGCCAAAGCTAGAAATAAGTAACACCCCGTTCTTAACATTAATCCTCCATTACAAACCCCAATGCCAATGTACTAGAATAAATTAATGAAAGCATATGATCCTCCCGGGATTTGAACTCGGGACACCACACCCAGAACATAAGCATCTCAATTAACCCTCTGAATTCCATATACCCATCCTAATCTAGAATAAAAAGGGTAATAACTTATATATCAGTTAACCCTCTGACTTCCATAAAACCCTTCCTAATCTAGAATGAAAAGGGAAAAAACTATCTCAATTAACCATCCGACTTCCATATACCCTTCTTAATCTAGAATGAAAAGGGAACACAAATCTCAATTGACCCTCCGACTTCCACATACCCTTCCTAATCTCAATAAAATCGTCTAATAACAGCCATAAAACAAAAGGAAATGCGTCATTATATCGTGGATGTATCGGGAGGGAGGCTGGGTGTATGGGGAGGATGTATCATGTATGGGTAGGGGAGGGTGGATGTATGGGGAGGAGAGGGAGGATATATGAGGAGGGGAAGGTGGACGCATGGGTGGATGTATAGAGAGGAGAGGAGAGGGGGGGTATATGGGGAGGAGAGGGGGGGTATGGGGAGGAAAGACGAGGAGGGATGTATAGAGAGGAGAGGGGGGATATTAGGGGAGCAGAGGAGAGGTGGGGGTGTTTAGGGAGGAGGGATGTAGAGGCGGGGGAGGAGAGGTGGGATGAATCAATCACGTCTAAAATTACGGTTCCGATGCTAGAGATTATGTGGCGAACATGTTATATTGTTATGGTATATGAAGCAATTCAACCGATTTTAAAACCATTATATCTAGATAATTAATTAACCTAACTTACCTAACCCAATCTATTTAACCTATTAACCTAAAATATCTTAACCGAGCCAAACGTAATGACAACTGGGACATGACTTATTAGCGCGACCGTACATTGCTCGAAAATGGCAAAAACAATCAAAACCCCCAATAATAGTTAAGCAAAATAGCATAATAACCCCCAAGACGTCGGATGAGTTCATGTTAAAAAGAAAACGAGGGGCTAATTATGTCGGGACGTGATAGAAAATGGGCCCGATAGGGGGGGGGGGGGGGGGGGGGAGAGGAGAGGAAGGGAAAGTGGGGGGAAGGAAAGTGGAAAAGGTGGGGGGGGGGAGGTGGGGGGGGGGTAGGGAGGAGGGGGGGGTGAACAGCAGGGAACCATCTAGATCTTGTTCGCTAGTTTGATGGTTGAATGATTACTTTGAGTCCTCTTCTATATTATCCACACCTCAGCAACACATGGTCAATATATCAGACGTACTTTGATGTTATTTAAAGGCCCTGTGAGTCAATTATATTCCCGAGATTAGTTGTTTAGTGAAAGAATGGTTGACACGATCGCTCCTCAGCCGGTTTCTCCCGTCAAAGTCCCACATTTCCTTACATAATATCGAATATTTTACTTGCATTAATACCTTCACTTCACTGTAATGTCCAGATACACTCATATAACCCATGCATATCACATAATTCCCCAATACATACCTTAAATACGGTGAAATGCGAGGAGACACAGCCGCAACATCCTCCTCCTTCGAATGTTGTGGGTGAACTGGCATATGACGTCAGAATCAAGCCCCCCCCTCCACCCCCCTAATTCATATCCATCTGGCTATATTAAGACGATTTTATTCATCTTTAGAATAACTTGTAGAAAAGATGAGTTAATTAATAGGTTTAGTGCCTCACTGATTTCCAAAGGGCCTTCCTAAGCTGAATAAGATCGTGTATTGGCAACCAGAATGCAAGACAAGCTACCGATACATAAATCATCTTCAATCTCGTACATTTGACTTTTTCGGCATACGATGAAACATAATATATAGAGCATGGGAACCGTTATTAAGATCATTGGGTATTTTGATAGTGATTTACCTTTCTATCCTTGTGATCGGTGGGTTTTATTATCATCAATATATCTCCTAATGGGTAGATTACTATGGACACTTCAAATAACCTTTTCATACCCACAATTCTTGACAGGGTACCATGACAATTTTCTTCCCTTTATTCTGGTTATCATTAATTGATGCCATTCAGTTTAGGAAGGGCTTGTGGGAGTCAGGTTAATTAAGATATAAATGACCCCCTTCGATACCTTAATTTTAAGGATAATATTATGTTTGTTCCGCGTGGTATGTTTAACCCTCTTATCTGGTGAGATATGGGTCTTTTAGGATCCTCCCCGTTTCACTTCAATAGTTTGGATATTCTAAGACGCTTCACCACATTAGTTTGGCGATTATAAGACAGTATACACCTCCTCCAGGTGTCTATTATCGCTCGCCCACCCATGGCTACCCAAAGGGATCGCCACGAATAAATTGCCTCCATCCAGGCAATGTTTTCAATTATCTTGCTTGGATTGGAGGGGGAGGGGCTCGCCCAATCGCCCATGGTTGTGTCATGCATGTGAGGTGCATGTGGAGGGTTTCGTACAGTTAGAATGGCTGGGATCATAGTCTGTAACCAGTCTGTAATCAGCTCGATCATGCTGTTCATGTTAGCACCATATTGTAAATTATATTATTGATCTATTACACCTCTCATATCTGCCATTGAAGAGGTTGGCAGGCCATGGGTACGAGTGTCAACTAACAACCCGCCCAGTGGAGGATCGACCCTGCCTCTCCAGTGTACGACTTTTAAACGCTACCACCTACTCCATTCTTCTCATCCTCCTTAATAACCCTATAGCTGCGTATTTCAAAGTTCCCACCAGCTTCCTCACAAGTATTTGTTCTGGCAAAAATGTACGCCCTTCCCCTGAAACACGACCAAAATGTACAGCCATAAGCATAAATGGCGACCCACACAATATAATCCACATCGAATGCAAATGAGACAATGCAATGATTGATTATTACCCAAATACTTCAGCATTTGACTTTCAAGATTAAATTATTCGAATTGGTGTGACCTTATACAGTATATGCTCGCAACTGTACCTCAAACTGTTGGAAATATGGGACCTTGTGTGTGTGTGTGTGTGTTGGTATGAGTGTGTATGTGCGATGGTGTGTGTGTGTGTGTGTATGTATGCCATGTTGTATGTGTGTACATTATTATGTGCATATTATACAATCTACCTCATCAGTGTACACAACTAAAAGGGTAATTAAAATCAAACCCGAACACATGTTTTTTTTAAATTTTCTTCTTTATTAAAACAGGTATTCTCCACCACCACATTTAGTTTAATTTCATCTCTTTTTCATCCCGACCCAATCTGTTCTAAAAATCCCTATAGTCAAATCATTATGAGGAGTCTAGAAATCCTGATCCCCACCCTCTCATAACTCAAAAACTACTTGAGCAATGAGCTGATATATTTACCATATGGAAAGAATTAACCAGTATATACTGTACAGTAGGTGTGAACATTCTAGCCCATTTGCTTCAGCCCTTTTCAGAGGCTACGGATCATGACACCTTGCGGTGTTATTTCATGTCTCTAGCTTGATTACTTAGCTGTTACGAAGATCATGCAGCGAAATATGTGTGTAAATATAACAATTTGGTAAATATGGTTCCACAGCAGGCAACCGCAACATAAAATTATTGTTTTTTACACCAACCAACTTCACATCTAAACTCAATTAATAAAATCAACAAATACATGTGGCACTCCGAGGACTCGAAC
Source organism: Paralithodes platypus (assembly GCA_032716605.1). Lineage (NCBI taxonomy): Eukaryota > Metazoa > Arthropoda > Malacostraca > Decapoda > Lithodidae > Paralithodes > Paralithodes platypus. The sequence continues at coordinate 10,675,876 of CM064486.1, read as the reverse complement.
CCAGGATACTCACATCGAAATTCCGCGCACTATGCATTACACTATCAAGACAGAAGCCTACCACAATAATCAGAGAAGCAGCCTCAGAATTCTTGTGGCATTAAATTTCCAAACAGCATCTTAACCTCTTCTTTACCAGCGACGTCTTTTTAACTTTTTTACCCTACCTTCCCCTGTCGTAGTCTAGCGGGCTAAGGCTCTAAGCACTATGTTGGTGACGACTAGCCGTTTGGGTTCGAATCTCGGCTATGCTACGACAGTTTCCAGTGCTATATAACCTTCGTCGCTTAGTGCTGTAGAATTCATTACAGTTGGGAATTTCCCCCAGATGAAATTAATTCATAAGGTTATTCAACCTTATTATATTCCCCCGGGGAAGTAAGGCTCCTAGAAGTACGGTACCTGGATGCCGTGGGATTCCCATCAAGGGCATCTTGGGGCTATTACAACAACAACATCCCCTTCCATATTAGGACACATTTCTACCTTTCATTTTGGTTATCAATAGACGATATTATACAGCTTAGGTAGAACTTAAAGCACTCACAGTGGTATATACGATCTCGATTATTCCTCTCAATCCCACATATACTCTCTAAACTTAACAAAATCCTCTAATAAAAGCCACAATATGATGCAAGAGTGCGTGGTCGTGTGCTGCAATGGTTTAAAACTGTCTTCTCGAGGACAGAGTCTACCTGGCCAGGCTGAGATGTGGGTACCATCCAGCTCTTCTGAGCTATCAGAAGAGACTGGATAACTCCGTCGTTGACACCTGCCCAGGATGCAACACAGCACCCCATATTATTAAACACATCATAGAAGACTGCATTTCACACAATCACTTACGCCATGAACATAATCTATACATTCCTCGAGAGCCCTGTGGGAATACTCGATCGTGACTACTGACCATGGCCTTCCTTAGGGACTCGGGGCTGTTCGGCCAGGCAGCCTAGGGAACGACAACAAGAGATGACTATTCTTTCTTACTGTGTTGGTGGTGTACTGGTTTAGGTGCTTATGTTCTGGGTGTGGTGTCCCGAGTTCGAATCCCGGGAGGACCATACAGTATACTTTCATTAGTTTATTCAAGTACATTAGGGTTTGTAATTGATGATTAATGTTAAGAACAGGGTGTTACTTATTACTACATGATCTCTAACAAGGGCAGGTCAGAAAAGGGGCAGCAGTAGATAGACATGAGGGGGAAAGAGGGATAAACTTTTCTTTTTTATTTATCTATTTATTTATTCATTTTTATAAATTGATTTAACAAGAGCACTAAGTTCCCAAAAAGACCTCTCATAGGGCTGGCCCGATGGATTACATCAAGATGGATAACCAATCAATAAGAAATAGGGAAGAGCAGCAGGGGATCAAATTTAGGAAGGCGAAGACTCGCAGACATTCCTCGCCATGTCATCAGTTCAGCCAAACCACATGAGCTCCACAGTAGAGCTCGGCAGGGCCGAAAGATGAGACAAGAACTGCTACACTGCAGCACCAACGAAGAAGTGATCAAGGCCGAAGAATAAGAGATCAGGACTACGGAAGAAAACAAAACAAAAATCCCGAGATAAAAAAAGAAAAGAAAAAAAAAAAAAAAAAAAGGCATTAATGAGGGGAAGGCACACCACAAGGATGCACAGTCAGGGCAACAGCAAATAATTGAGTCACCTTGGCTGCACCAAAGAGACAGTCAGGTCAGGAGCCAACAACCAAGCCAGGCCAATTGTGAGGGCCTGGCAGACTGGCATATGATATTTTATTTTATTAAACGTTATTTCCACATAGCGATTTTGATTAGTTCTTTTGCGTTTATCTTGTGTCGTCCCAGTTTTGGTTTGTTTGTTTTGCAAGTCACCCAAAGGACAACAGGCAGGAAAAGAATATGAACAGAAGGGGCAAAACAGAGAGAGAGCGAGAAAATATAAGCTACGCAAAATTAACCAAGCCGACAATTAAAATTCAAGGGGAGGGGGTAACAACACAACCCTCCACCATCAAGCCTTAGTCGCTGGCACCGAAGCCCCCCTACGCCCCCTATGTCGGCAATGGGCATAGCACTATAGTCCATTCATTATATGTAGGCAAGAAATCGTGACCTCAATCCCCTGTAACTCAAAAAGGGCTTTAGCAATTGGGCTGTATATATCCACACCTTTTCCCTGACTGACTGTTTCCAACTTGGTAGAAAAAAGAACTTGATTACTCGAGTCCTTTTTGAACTACAAAGGTTAGGAGTCAACATTTCTGGCCTACCTATACTGAACAGGGTATAGGAGGGATACCCAATGATATTATATTATAATGTAAAACTTGCAAAATAAACAAACCAAAACAGGGACGATGCAAGATTAACGCAAAGGAACTAATCAAAATCGCTATGTGGATATAACGCTTAATAAATAAGTAACACCCTGTTCTTAACATAAATCATCAATTCCAAATCCCAATGTACTTGAATAAACTAATGAAAGAATATGGTCATCCCGGGATTCGAACTTGGGACACCACACCCAGAACATAAGCACCTAAACCATTACACCACCAACACACTTAAAGATAACTTTTTTTTTTTTTTTTTTTTTTTTATTGAGTACACGATCACGATTAATATCCATTTTCGAATTTTGGATATCAATCTAATCATGTGCTCAGACCCAACTGCATTATGTAAAGCGTAATGTTTTAGTGAGAGGAAAAAACAATTTTGGAATAAAAGAACACAGTCCATAATCCACCACAATATACCTTTTCCATGCCCTTGATTTTTTACAGCATATAGCACGAGGATTGGAAACAGAGATAAAGAGGAATGCACACGAGGGTAAACTTTCTTAGGACTTGATAAAATGTCCTCCTTTACTAAACCTGAGCTATTGTTGATACATAGTCTATTAGTCTGTGTTTCCAGTTGATGGTTAACCCGGGAGCTGCGGGGAGACTCTTAAGAGTTCCCCCGGCGCACTGCGGGGAGACTCTTAAGAGTCAGAGAAAATAAAAATCAACTTTTGACATCGAAAAAAAAAAAAAAAATTTATATTTTTTTGTTTTTTGTTTTTTTTTGTTTTTTGGCCCCTGGGCCATGCAAAATCTCAGTCCTCTACCTCCCCTCCTTCCCCACTTTCCTCCTCTCCTTCAGTTATCACCTATTTTCCCTGTTATTCCCTTATTCTGAGGTATATTTTCGTGCTAACATTAGAAATCCGATTGGAGGGTGTGGTCATCACTGATAGCAAGCGAGTGCAAGAGAGAGAGAGAGAGTATCGATCGACTGTGTCTCAGTGGCCTTGGGGGAAATTGGCGGGAAAGCAGATTGCCTCACCCATACATTATACAACTCGCGGGCTATATCTCCGAATTTGACCATCCAAACGCTGTTTTCACTCGTTTTATTGTTGTTTCAGGTTAATACCTTTATAATCAACCCATAATAGGCGCATATGGATAAGTATTAATGCTATTAATGGCACAATGAATATTTTAGTGGCGGAAACACCTCAAATACGTCAGCACAGGGGGACGTTTCCAATTACCCCCATGCGCACTTCAGAGGTTAATTGTCATGTCCCCATACACCCACCCTAGCCCCACTCTAGAGCAGGGAGTGCATGGTGGTAAAAACCGCATCAAAGGATCGAGAAATCACGTTCTTAGATATTGAATGAACCGTCAGCTGAAAACAAACCTACTATAGCTGGAGAAATTCACAGTACTATGAATGCTTGAATGGAGAAATATACCCACATGACAGAAATGTTTTGTATGTCAATATAAAATTTGCAAAATAAACAAACCAAAACTTTGACGAACACAGTAAAAAGACAAAACTAATCAAAATCGCTATGTGGAAACAACGCTTAAGTAATTATTATTTATAAATAAAAGACACAATCTACCACATAGGGTGTACATTACTACATAAGCAAGTTAATCTGTTTCCCAAGCAAACTAATCACACAAATAACGCATATAATACAAATATATAATACAAACTTGGAAGCAACTTGATCCACTGTACATGTAAAATCAATAGTTCGCCAAAAACCTTGCTCATAAACTGTTTAAGTTACCTTCACATGTTTCTAATAGCCCGTATCTATAGTCTATCCACTATAATTAGGCCAGAAATTATGACCCCTAATCACCATATAAAAGGCTAGATAAAATGGGCAGTAAATGTCCATACCAATGATATCAACAAAATGGAACGTAACAATATGAGGGTGAGATGGATGTGTGAGGCTAAACTGCAAGATAGGATATCTAGTGACGAGCTGAGGAAACGGTTAGGTATCAAGAGTATCAGTGATGAGATACGTACAAGCAGGTTTCGAAGTTTTGGACATGTGGAGAGGATGAATGAACTAAGCTGGGTGAAAAGATGTAAGCCCATTAATGTGGAGGGAACTGCACCAAGAGGGCAGACCAAGAAATATGTGGGATTAGAACTCATGGATAAAAAACACCATCTGAGGAAGAGCACTTTACTGACAACGTTTCGCAGATAGCTTCATCACAGTGACCTGATGAAGCTATCTGCGAAACGTTGTCAATAAAGTGCTCTTCCTCAGATGGTGTTTTTTATCCGTCTGTCTACTTTTCAAGTACCGCTCAACATTAGAACTTATGGTCTAATATTGGATTATAAAATCTGACAAGGCATCTCTTACCAGGGCTATCTGGACCACTATATGCATGTATGTACTCTTCCCAAATGGTAGATTCATTAGCTCGATTACTCTGGTAATTTGTGAGTTACATAAGTTAGTGGTCAAATTTTATTTTGACTAATTATACTGAATAGACTATAGTACAAATGCTTTCATAATGTATAAACGTCGAATTAATGACTCTCTCCTTAGACACAAATTATCATCAAGGTCCTTGGCAAACTATTGACTCAGGCTCGAGCAAATGGGCTGACAATTCCCACACTTATTTCCTGGTTGACTTTCCCCAAAATGTAGGAAGTATCAGTTTGATTGCTCTGGTCTTTTCTGAATTATAAAAAAGTTAGTGGTCAAGAATGTTGGCCTAAATGAGGAACTGACACAAAGCCCATGTCCACAATTGTGTGTCCGATTTGTTTGATTGATGGCTAGATATGGGCTTTAGCGGCCACTCCAATAATCTTGGCAGGGCACATCAATGTCATTTAGATTCCTTATTGTTTCTAACTGTTTATCTTAGATGGTGTCATTGAGCAAATACAAACTACAGACTATACTAGAAGAGTAGGTGCCATATTTTTAGCCACTTATCACTTGACTCGAAACCCCAGTGTGAGCTCGCCCATTATAGTGAATAGAGTATACCCGAGGAACATGACCAAAGTCCATTCATTATAGGTAGGCCAACAATTTTGACCAATAGCCTCTATAACTCATAAACGGATAGAGTAATAGAGCTAATATGTCTACCATTTAGAAAGTTTTAGCCAGGGAATAAGTGTGGACATTTATAGCCCATTTGCTCTAGCATTTTATGTTTAGTTACAGTAGCATCAGAATTTTATGTTTAGTTACAGTAGCATCAGAACTTAAATTTGGACTTTATTGTGGAATCGTGTTTAACCAATATAACAACATTTGGTTGATAAAGCCACTTTTTCAATTTTCAAATGATCAGGTGCTTAAAGATATGAGCCCAAATCCATGTTATCCTATAATGTATCAATGGACTCACCATGGTGTAAGGATTCCAAATATACTCTTGGTTTATGCATTGTCAATTTGGCACAATAACTATTAACTTGGGAAATACATTAACATTTTACATAATTTTCTGAGTGTCTATTTCCCTTGGAAGGAAAGTATGGAATAAGCCCAACTATTTTTTGCCAAATACATTACAACACCCTGGATCCATTAGTAGCATCAGAATATAAATTGTGTCTTTATTTTGGAAAATAGTTTTTTACCCATATCAGAAAACTGGCCAATCATTTTTTTTTTTTTTTTTTTATTATTATTAAGTGTTCTTGTGCCCAAAGATATGGGCCTAACATTAATTTTACCTTATACCAATGAACTCCTCATGATGTAAGGACACTTGAGAAAAATAGTTGGGCATAATCCATACATTGTTTCCTAGGGAAATAATTATACACTCGGAAAATTACATTAAATTATTATGCATTTTGCAAGGCCATAGCCCAAGGAAACTTAGAAACTTCATTGTTATTGTGCCAATTATTTTACCATGCACACAATTATACCAAGAATGAAGATATTAATTTGCTGGGCCAAACTGCGATTAAAAGGTAAAACTAGCAGACTAAACAAACCAAAACTGTGACAAAGACAATATAAAGTCAAAATAACTTATCAAAATAGCTATGTGGAAACGCTTACTAAAATAAAAATTTATGAAATTAAAGAACACAATCTAGGACACAATATAGAACACAATATAGGATATCTAGTGAAGAGTTGAGGACACGGTTTGTTATCAAGTGTATCAGTGATGAGATGTGTATAAGCAGGCTTGTTTGGTTTGGGCATGTGTAGAAGATAGAAGAACTAAGTTGTAAAAAATTATCAGAACGTCCCGGACTTCCCAAACTGAATAATTCCTTGAAAGTGACGATAGTGCGTTGTAATATGTGATTTGGTTTGCTTGGGAAACATATTAACTTGCTCATGTAGTGATGTACACCCTATGTGGTGGTTTTGTGTTATTTGATTAAAGCAATATTTCCACATAGCGATTTTGATAAGTTCTTTTGCCTTTATATTGTGTTGTCCCAGTTTTGGTTTGTATATTTTGCAAGTTTTACATTAAAATTGGATGAAAAGATGCAAGAACATGAACATGGAGGAAGATGCACCAAGGGGTAGACCTAGAAAGACATGGGACCAGGTCATACGATCTGATCTTTAATTAAATAATCTGACAAGTGAGGCAGCTCTGAACAGGGTTGCCTGGAGCAAAGCCATTAGGATGTGAGACTGGAACTGCACTTTGTGTGGTGCACCTGGTCTTTAGATTTATATATGTATGTATAATTGGGGAAGGGGGCTAGGAATCCACCTCCCCTTCTAAAATTCTCCTACTCAACGAGACAGAAAGGAGCGAGGGAACGTGAAAGTGGTCTCGGACCCTAAGAATTGTAACTATAAATGTTTCTGTTTGGGCTTTGTCTCAAGTTGGCCACCTCCAGCTATAGGGTATGTGCCTAAGCATATAGCCTACATATATACATAGGGTGAGGTGAGGGTGTAACGAACTATTAGTGGATAAAATATTCACCAAAAATCAGGTAACAAACTTTATGGAAAAATAGTTATATCACAATAAACTATGGGTCAAGGCCCATCATGGTGATTTTTACTAATCGTGTAAGTAGCAGTTAAGGTCAACTTATTGAATTTTTAAAAAAGGGTACCCCTTGTTCGGACCATACCCACCATATGGGGTGGTCCGAACAATGCATGGGAGTGATCGAAACACCACCCTTTTCACTATTAAAATGCATAGTGAGATTGTAAAAACTGGTGATCTCAAATAAAATATATGTTGAAAGTGTCTTTATTGCCAATTTTAGAGCACATTCTCAAGCAAGAAATATTATATTTCATACTGTCACAACTTATGATTTTACCAACATAAAACACCTTACATCCGACATTCTTCCCTTCTTCTAACTCCAACTCAACACAACCAAGTGCTTTTTGTATTATTTGGATTTTTTTTTTTTTTTTGGTCTTTAAACACCATTTAAATTTGTGGTGTACCGAACAGTTCGGTACGCACCCCATCGCTACAACCCCTTCGTGTCATCAATGTTTACACATGCATGATGCTGAATGAAATGTCTGAATGGAAGCCTTTCTCACCAGATATCATTGCAGCTAAGTACATTTCACTATTAAGCATCACACCACTAGAATCAGCACGTTTTCACAGTCAAGAAGCACTATATTAGAACGCGAAATATTACATCGATCACCTAAAAAATAGTAAAACTGACCTGAAAACTCTGTCCGTCGCGATGATACAATAGTTTCCCGTCATCCTCAAGCGCTTCGTTTTCTTCTTTTGAGGTGTTGGGGAAACTATTTTATTATTGATAGGGCAGAAATATGGACACTGTTCGTTTCACCCCCATGTTCGTTACACCCCACCTTCACCCTACATGTATAATTGGAATCCTTACACCATGGGGAATCCATGGATATACTGTAAAATGAATTAGGGCAATTATCTTTAGGCACAGGAGCATGTGATAATTGAAAAAGTGTCTGTTTCGGCCAGTTTTCTGATATGGGTAAAAAACTATTTTCCATAATAAAGCCCCCCAATCTACTGTATATTCACACTTTCCAACAGCAACACAACACAATCACATGCTGCAATCACAACAACAGACTCTACTCCTTCATGTAAACAACAAGCAAACACTCTAATCAATCACTTCTCACATGTCAGCCACCTAAAACCTCACAAAGACGACCGACGTGTCATCCGACGTAAGAGACAATTCCCCACAGACCCTGACTATACACCCTTCACCAATCATCAGACAAAGCATATCATCAACAATCTCAAGCACTCACCCGCCTGTGGCCTAGCTAGACAACATAAGCAACATATACCTCAGACACCTGGGACCACAAGGCATACAAGCACTCACTAACATATCAAACTACAGCTATTCACACAACACAATACCAGACATTTGGAAGCATGGTATCATCATCACATTCCCCAAACCCAACAAAGACCCCACGCTACCCTCCTCGCACCGCCCCATCACACTCCTTTGCTCCCCCTCCAAAGTCATGGAACGCCTAGTATTACAACTAATTACACCTGACCTACCCCTACCTCCAACACATGGCTTTAGGCCACTGCACTCCACAAACACTCTTCTCACAGACCTTACACAAAGAGCTTTCGACGGCATCAACTCAGCTAGACCACCACACAGATCACTATTAGCCACACTCGACATTAGTAAAGCCTTCGATCCCATCCCCCGCCACAACCTAACAAACAAAATCTACAATACAAACATGCACAACACAAAAAGGTGGCTGGCCAACTTCCTTGCAGGCAGATGTGCACACGTATCTTTTGCCGGTCAGTCATCTAAAATCAGAAACTTTCCAAACGGAGTCCCACAAGGATCCGTCCTATCGCCCGCACTCTTCAATCTATACATGCACGATATAACTACACCCAATACGCCCCAAATAAACTTAGCCTCCTATGCAGATGACATAACACTCACATGCACATACCATGACCCAAAAAGAGCAACAGATCTCCTTCAACCCTATCTCAACACACTACATGGCTGGTGCACTACAAACAGACTTAATCTAGCCCCAGCCAAATCCACCGCAACCCTGCTCACAAGTTGGACATAACACGAATACATCCCTCAACTCACCATAAACAACACACCCCTAACACATACACACACACCCAAAATCCTAGGAATAACATATGATACTCATATGACATTCAAACAGCACACCACAAACATTAAAAAGAAACTGACACCCAGACTTAACGCCCTCAGGTCACTTGCTCACACAAAATTTGGACACAACAAAGAAACTACCACCACAGTATATAAACAATCCATAAGATCAGTGATGGAATACGCAAGCCCAGCCTGGGCTTCTAACCTAGCTGAAACACATCATAAGACCTTACAGACTATTCAAAACAAAGCCCTGAAGATCATTACAGGCTGCACAGCTACTTCACCCACAGATCACCTACATCAAGAAACCAAAATCCTCAAAGTCAAAGACCATCTGGACATGAGAGGCACTCAATTCCTGGCAGAAGCCTCCACGAACCAAGACCACCCACTAAACTACATGGCAACACACCCACAGACACCAAGAAATATCAAAACAACACCCAGCACACGGTATCACATACAATTATTGTCCTCTCTCCCTCCCTGCCCACCCCGAACCAACTTCCAGAAGCACATCCATACTCATATCTCTCACCGATCCATCCACTCACTCACAGACAACACGCAGCTGCATGCACGACCTCCCAAAATCCATCCTTCCGAATCCTCCCTTCCTCGTGAGGACAGAGTCCACCTGGCCTGGTTGAGATGCGGACACCATCCAGCTCTCCTGAGCTATCAGAAGAGACTGGATGACTCCGTTGTCGACGCCTGCCCGGGATGTAACACAGCACCCCATAACATTAAACACATCATAGAAGACTGCATTTCACACAACCACATACGCCAACAACACAATCTACACTCAATGAGAGCTCTGTGGGAAAGCCCGATCGTGGCCATGGCCTTTCTCAGGGGCTCGGGGCTGTTCGGCCAGGCAGCTTAGGGAACAACAACAACTGTATATTCTGATGCTACTAATGAATCCAGGGGATTGTAGTGTACTTGGGAAAAAATGTTTCAGCATATTCAATACATTCTAAAAGTGGAGAATTAGTGTTATAAGTGGTGATGGTAGTTGTGGTGGTGGTGGTTGCAGTGGTGGTGGTGGTGATAGTTGTGGTGGTGGTGATAATTGTGGTGGTGGTGGTGGTTGTTGCAGAAGTGGTGGTGGTGGTTGCAGTGGTGTGGTTGTGGTAGTGGTAACGATGGGGGTTGTGGTAGTGGAGGTGGTGGTAGCGATGTTGGTTGTGGTAGTGGTGGTGGTGGTAGCGATGGTGGTAGTGGTAGTGGCAGCAGAGGAGGTGGTGGTAGAGGTGGTGGCAGTTGCAGCATCAATTCCTGGAAGATAGAATTATAACATAGTCAATTCAGTTTCTACAACAGTCTTTCATAATTCAGGGCATATTTGGAGGAACATATACAGGACTAGGTTTGACATGTGCAGTTCTATCATAATAGTCTACAAGAAAACTATGTAAATGGTAAGACTCGGAAATATAACTCCTTGTCACTTGTCAGCATGGGGAACAGAGGGTCGTGCTTTAGGTTGACAGGGAAAGAGTTAAAACTCTATGAAGATAATTAGCAATAATACCTTTTAACTAGCTTAGCTCAATGTTTGTTTATCCTATGATCCCTAATTCCAGGCCATAACAAAATACTTATAAATTAGTCGTACCATTGTTATATACTCTTATATGGAAATAACTGAATCCTTATTGCATATAATACGCAGGATTCTGAGGCTAACGTAAATGTCTCGAGGGAGGGCATGACTAATAAAGGATATATAATCAATATAAAACAAAAATGTGGCCAGAATTAGTGGAATAAAGGGAGGAAATATATAAATCTAAAAGAGAAAAACAAAATGGTGACTATGCCTTGTTCCAAGGAGGCCAAAACTCTTGAACATTAACCTCTAAAACTCACAAACGACTAATCAAGCTATTTCTACCATTTAGGACAGGGAATAGATGTGTACCTTTACAGCCCATTTGTTCTTGCCCTTTTTGAGTTACAGTGGTTAGAGTTCACACGTTCTGACCTACCTATTTGGAGCAGGGTATAGTGACTACCCATGTGCAGTCTTTAGGAAACAAGCAGGCAACTCAGTCAAATGTAATGTTTTTGATGATTGTGTGTGCATAAGAAATGTAGAGGAATAAATGGACCTCTGCTGAGAAATGAGTAATGTTAACAAATGTGAATATCTAGTATATAAAGAGCTTTGTTTTTGCATGTGAAAGAAGGGGACAGAAGAAAAAGCTGCATGTAACAAGCATCTCCCCCAAAGTTGAAAGAGTGACAGAGCCAAATTCAAGATTCGTTGAAGTCAAATTGTGTTGAATGACTTTAGTGTTAATGATAATTTTGACAGTGACTAAGGAGTGTGTTCACAATTTGAGTTACTTGGGTGATACTATCCCTGCCGAGGGTGAGCGAGAAGCTTGATCTGTTGCAAGATGAGGCAGTGGAAAGTTTATTTATTTTTTATTTTTTTAATAATGATTGGATTATATCATTTATCTCAAGGGAAAGGTGTGCGCTTATTGTAGGTTATTAGCGGGCAGGTTAAAATACAAGATATAAACAATTAAATATATATAGAATGGTGAGATGTTAATTTGAGGTTAATCTCATAGATAAGGTAACTAATTAGGAACTAAGGATGTAGTTGAGTATTAATCATTTTGTGTATGGAAACACCTGGGATACTTAAAAGCCTTTGTGACCATCGGAGTTTAGAAACCTTTAGTTTAGTTTAATCAACCTCTGCAGTTGTCTTTGAGCAAGCTTATTGGCAGAAAAAGAAATTTTAAAGGGTTTATTATGTGATAAGGAGAATTTTATATATAAATACTAAGGAACCTCTTAGGAGCCTGAAAGGGTTAACAGCATTGATAGAAGTGATAGTGGTGGTGGTGGTGGTGGTGGTAGTGGGTGATCTATGGTTATTGGGTTCGGCTTACAGCAGAAAGGTCACGGGTTCAATTCCTGGGTAGGGAGAGACGGATGGGCACTCTCCTCGCCCCCGATGCCTACGTTCACCTAGCAGTAAAGAGGAACCTGGAATAAGTGGACATTTGTGACGTCTAGAGGGTAAACTATGATGATCTGGGTAATATGCAATAGCCTCAGTGCACAATTGGCAAGACATAAACCTGGGACAAATACTGTGGAGAGGTTGATGCATAATATTAGCGAGAATGAATGCCCTGACCCACTGTCTCACGCCCCTGGTGTTTAATCGCGCCGCCAGTCACCCCACTCAGGCATTTTTGGGGCAAATAAGCCTTTGTATGCCTGTTGTATAATAGTAAAAAATAAATGTACAATAACCAACCAAATATCATGATCACATAGCTCCATTCAGCTTAACAATGTGGAAAACCGCAGCTTTGGGAGTAGTCTGATTGACATGTGAGCAATGCGGGAGTAATGGCAGTTTTTCCAGTCCAAGATTTCGTTTGAGAGCGAATGTGTGTGTGTGTGCGAGGGTCACACGATCAATACTAGTACTGTACTCACTCTGCGACTGCGTTATATGCGTGTGGGTGTCGATGTCGTGGGCGTAGATGAGGCGAAATGTATTCACTCACTGACATAAGCAAGCAGCCCAAGGATAAGTGTCCCGTGATAGGGAGGGGGGTGGAGAAGATTGTGGGGGGGGGGGTGCTTGTGAGTTTGGGAGCTGGTGGGAGGGAATAGGGAGAAGCTTAGAGGGGTGTGCAAGGAGCTAGGGATGGACCCTAGTTCATGACTAGTCTGATAAAGAGCGCAACAAATCTGATTGCAAGGCGCGAAAAGGAGAACGCTATGTGGCATCACACAGGATTATGGCACAAAAGATGTATGACACCATATGGCATAACCCAGATTTTAGAGTTAAGAACTTAGGATACATAATAAACTCCCATAAGCTCACTTTCTAACTAGGCCTATATAGACATTTTTGAGAGCATCTTACCCAGTCATTCATTCATTCACTGTACCAGGCTGGGTATGAGCTCCAATGTACAAAGATACAGAGATGAGGACAACCTTTAATATGCTCCTAAACTTTACCTTAATGATTATAAATTCTCAAAAATGCTGATTAAGGTGTTGTATCCTTCCTCCTAGTCCAAATTGGTGGTGATGGTGGTTGTGAGTCATGGTTGGTGGCGTTATGGAGAGCACAATCTACGGACAAAAAAACATCATTAGCAATCATTTAAGAATATTGCCATTTGGCTCGAACGTTCCTTGATTTTGGCCCTGTCACTCTTTCAACTGCGGGAGGCACTAGTTACAGGCAGTTCTGCCTTTTGTCTCCCTCATCCACATATTAAAATAAACAAACAAAAATATAACACGAGCGCTTTTTTCACTCAACATTTATCCTCAACACTGGTCTGGCAGCTTATGAGGTAAACATTTATAATATCTTTATCATCTAAATTCATTTACCATCAGTCTAGTTTTCGATACCAGTGACAAATATTCCAGAAAAATTGCCAGAAATTTTTTGATCATCGAATGTTGACTAGGCTATCGTGTGATACCGGCTTGATGTTGGTAGTTGTGAACATATGAAGAGTTCATAGTAGTACCGTACTGATTGTTTTGTTCATCATTTTATTCAGATTGTCCCATTTATGTAATACCATACATACTATAAACAATCTATGTTTCATTCTACGTGGCCTATACACTCATAAAACTAATTTGTCGGTCAATTAAATGTAGAACTCGATGTCAATTACAATCAAAGTCGGTGTTAACTTATAGTAGCCTAAGGGTTGAATATCGAGCCCCTGAGTACCAGTGCTCGCCTTCTCACTTCCCCATCCTGTCTCTGTATGTGATCCCAGCCTCTCATCTCTACAAACCCCCAACTAAAGATTCAAAGCAAAAGTCAAAGTCAAAGATTAAGGTTTAATAGACAGATCTACCATCAACTCTCTACTATGAGTATCGAATGCAGGCAACATTCATCACAGACAGTAATGAAGGCATATATACCCCATGCTGACCTGTTAAATCTTGGTCGTAGAAAATGTAGGTTGTGAGAGGAAGTGTTACAAGGAGTTACGAGGAATAATATCTCAAAGCTCTTGCGGCCCATTCCGGAGAGATACTCAAAGAAGAAGGAAAAACATATTGTTTAGTACATGACACTCATTACAGTGTGGAAAATACTATCTACTATATTCTTAAACTGTTCTACCGAGGAATTATTTACAAATTCTGAGTGAAGTTTATTCCAGTTAGAACAGTTGTTATAGCCTATGTGAACAAGTTTTCACAAATACTAGGGCTGAACCATTTCAATATTAACTTCCAGCCACGGTTGCATGATGTATTCATATTGAGACTAAACATATTGCTATAATCCACATTGTCAAACCCAATAAATATCTTAAAAACTTCAATGACCTGTACTTGGAGAGAGAGAGAGAGAGAGAGAGAGAGAGAGAGCGAGAGCGAGAGCGAGAGCGAGAGCGAGAGAGAGAGCGAGAGAGAGAGAGACGGGGTCTCTCTCTCTCTCGCTCTCTCTCTCTCTCTCTCTCTCTCTCTCTCTCTCTCTCTCTCTCTCGCTCTCGCTCTCGCTCTCTCCGAGCCGAAATTCAAGTAACCGACGTTGTATGTCAACTCATTTTGTGAATACAATTACATAATGATGTATTATATTCCTAATACCTGTTATATGCTGGCCAATGTAAGCGTGTGCAATGATGGTTTAGCTATAATTTACAAGACATGAGAACATACGTCGCTAATCACTAACTAGCAGCCAGAGGAGGAAAGTGGGGGAGTTGGGGATAGTTTGGGGGTGGAAGGTGG
Source organism: Paralithodes platypus (assembly GCA_032716605.1). Classification (NCBI taxonomy): domain Eukaryota; kingdom Metazoa; phylum Arthropoda; class Malacostraca; order Decapoda; family Lithodidae; genus Paralithodes; species Paralithodes platypus. Next base: position 10,660,656 of record CM064486.1, on the reverse strand, counting down.
GGGTAGACTTGGACGCGACTCCCCCTTTCCACCTACCCAGGGTGGAGAAGGGGAAGGAAGGACCCACCCCTGAGCAGCTATTAGTACGCGTGAGTGTACCTTTTTTCATGCCTCTAATAACTCAAAAAGGGCTGGAGCAAATGGGCTGCAAATTTCAACACCTATGCCCTGGTTGATTCTTCCCAAATTATATCAAATTAACCTCTATAACTCAATAAGGGCTGGAGCAAATGGGCTGTCAATTTCAACACCTATACCCCAAATGACTCTTCTCAAATGGTAAAAATGTTTCCTTGTTTAGTCATTTTGGAGTTATAGAGTTAGTGGTTAATAAATTTGGCATAAACATAATTATTAAACTATAGACGGTTTTATTTCAGCCGAGGGTGAATTAAATCCCTTAGCAACTTATATACTTTTTTCGAATATCAATAGAAAAATAAAGTTTTAACGTTCGTTTTACTCCCTCCTTCCTTATGCTTTACTCCATTAGTTTTGATAATTTAAGACGTTCAATCCATTAGTTTGGCGATTTTAACACCATCGGCCCAATTACTTTGTCAATTTTAAAGCTTTTCGTGCCATTTAAGTGTCGATGGTGATAGTGAGCCTGCAATTTAGGAGTAAACGGCCTTTGGCCACGATATTATCATAATGGTCTTCCAAAAGTTGTTTATAAATTCCTGTCCACTCTTGTACATTCATAAAAATTCGTAGATATCTCGTACAAGTATATTTACAATGTTAACACATTTAAAAATGTATACGTTTGACTAATAATTATACACCGGTAACCTTTATCATTTAACTTCAATCAAATTACATCTATAAATGAATTGAACTGCCCCAAATCGTCAAAATATAGCTAACATAGAATTGAAAATACGTCGCCGGTAGAGAAGGGGGCTAATAGGTAAGGCATATCACTTCAGAAATAATTAGAGTCGGAAATACAGCACATTTCCGATCCCCCCCACCCGACCCCACCCCACCTCCTTGCATAGAAAACGTGGGATCTGGGCTGATTCGATGGTGGACTTTGAAAGAGAGTGGCAGGGAGATCAATTATAATTATACAGTCGTGGACATAATTATGTTATTAACCAAATTGTCAAACCGGAGCCATTTGGGTTGAAGGCTTGAATATGAGAAGGAAAACAAGAAACATTACGTAAAATAGCATTGTTTTGGCCAATGTACCACTTCCTCAGACATAATTTGAACAATAAATCATAATTATATCTCTACATATACTGTACAATCATAAACACTAAAAATAATACTTTGATTTCGTTTAACACCCTGTGTAACCACCCTATCATTTTCATTAAGCAATTAACACTTTTATAGTCAATTTACGATTTAACGTACTTTTGCCTATATTTACAAATTGATAATTGCATTAATTTATAACTATTGTATAGCCTATAAGCCGGTCGCTTCAATATGTAATACTTGCATAATTATAATCACAGGGTGGTCCCCGGTGGTTAGAGCATATGTCCACGACTGTACATAGGCCTGCAGTATAATATGTGATGGATATTTCTACAGATAGGAATTAATTACTTTAAACCAAAGCTCGTGTCTGCGCGTCAGTAAGGGTATCCTGAGTAAAGCCGGTATCACACGAGCGCTTTTTCCCTCAACATTTACCCTCAACACTGGTCTGGCAACATGTGAGGTTAACACATATATATAATATTTCGGTTACCTAGATTCATATATCATCAGTTTAGTTTCCGATATCAGTGCAAAATACATCTAAATGTAGTCAACAAAAAGTTGATCATCGAATGTTGACTATAAAAGCTCTCGTGTGATACCGGCTTAAGGCAACACTCCAAAAGGTGAAACCATATTAGTAGAACTCCAAAATTAAGTGGCGATAATAAATACATATGTAGGCTACATATAGTTGTATAGTTAATATAAGCAAAATTAGGTTCAATGTTATTTTAATACCACGAATTTTGTTGATATATTTGAAGATAAATATTGAATCTATATGCTCTAAAGATCATAAGAAAAGTTGTTTTAACCCTCGGCAAAACTTAATAAAAAAGTATGGTAATAAAATGTCTTTTTCGTAACAAGGTTGTCAATATGGTACTACCAGTTATCGATAGCTCTAAAGATCATATGAAAATGTGTTAAACCCTCGGAAAAAACTAATATAAAAGTATGGTACTAAAATTGAATTTTCGTAACAAGGTTGTCAATATGGTACTTTCCCGTTATCAATGTACAATAAAAGCTGAAGATTGCAGAGTAAACACCGTAGACTTCATCGATTTCCTTTCACCTTCTATAATCGACAGCCAATTTTTTTTTTTTTTTTTTTTACTAAGGTATTAGTACTGAACCAGCGGGGGTGTGGGGGCAGCAGCCCCCACCCATAATACTAGGTTAGGTTAGGTAAGGTTGTTAGGTTAGGCTAATGTCTTTTCAAATCACTATCGGGGCGTGTCTCAACATTGATCAATAGGCCTAATGGGGAAAATAGGTTTTCCCGAGATTTCTAATTAATTACAAACACTATATATTGATGCAAATGAACAAATTCTTTTATAAAAAACACTCGGAAAATTCGTGGTATTAAAATAACATTTTTCCCAAAATTACATTAATGAGTTAAATTGCATGCACACAAATTTAGCAGTCAAATTGGATTTTAGGTCACGTATGTGTTTTTTGTATTATAATACTTTTTCTCATCAGTTTCTTCATTGATTAGTGTGTTTTAAGATGTTTTTCCTTCTGGAAATTCATATTTACCCATTATTTTGCAATATTAAAACATGCCCCCTAAAACCATATTTTGTCATTACCCTAACCTAACCTGGGGGCTGCCGCCCCCAGACCCCCGCAGGGTTAGTATTGATATAGAATATGACAAAATACTAAAACTACGGTAACAAAAATGAAAAATATTAGTTCTCAGCTGATCCAAGATGGCCGCCATCACCCTTATTTAACCCGCAAAGTCTAAGGAAAAATAATTTGATCTGCAGCGGTAAAGACCTATATTGTGGTGACTAATACTCTAACACAAAGCTATAGTATACATATAGAACATTATATCCCATACGTGACCTAAAATCCAGTTTGTCCAATTTAGTAAAAAGGGAAAAATGAGAGGTCCTCACACTTATGTTACTGACTGTACCTATCTCGGTTTCTTTCTCTTAACTCTACGGGGCCTCTACCACAACTTTCAATAACCATCACTGCCAGCGCACACACACATCACCAATTCTAAGGGGCCTGTATCACAATTAACTCTCATCATATCTATGTATGGGTATAGGCTTATACGCATTAAGAAAATTGCAAGAGCTCACAAACATTTGTGAGTAGCTGTACAGTCGTGGTCAGAAATACTTGGGCACCCCCTCATGATAAAAGAAAACGGTGAACGGTAGCTAATTGACCACTTGAGAGTTTCAGGCTATAAAGAAGTTAGAGCCGGAAATATTGATATAAAACAGAAATGCAGTAACAATGTAGGTTTTTCATAGATAGTATAATGAATTTGGTTTTATGTATTTGTAAATGTACTACGACCGTATTATTTTTAGCTAGTAATTCTGCTAAATATCGATGTCTACACTACAGCTCCAACTTCCTTATAGCCTGAAACTCGCAAGTGGTCAATTGATAAATACCAGTAATTTAATAATTATGGTTCATGCAGTTTCTCAAAATATAATTCGCCAATGTATTATAATTGACTCCAATAATTGTCTAGAAATTCCTGTCCACGAGTGTACATTTGGAATGACTAGAATTACTGGTACCCCAATTACACACACACACACACACACACACACACACACACACACACATATATAGATAAGCCTAGAATCCCTAGATAGCTATAGATAGATATACCGTAATATAATACAACTTACAATAGTCTTGGAGTTAGCCTTAAATATCACTGTATCTATTTAAGGAGCCGACCTAACTATAACAAAAAGTTCCTAGGCTAATCTGAATAAAAAAATCTACGGTAATTCCTATGATAGGCCTAAACCGAATATATTTATGTGTTAACTTAACATACAGTTATGCACGGCATGTTAACTTATATTTTGCTAAGCTTGTCCTTCATCCAAAAAACCTGCAGATCATGCAGCCCAGGTCTGGGGTGGGGGTGGGGGGGTAACCTCAGTCTTTCTTTCTCTCACTCTTCCCAACTCCCCCCCCCCCCCCCCCAACAGCTCCGTCCCTCTCTCTCTCTCTCCCCCAACTCCCCCACACACACACACAGCTCCGTTTCTCTCTCCCCCCACCTCCCTTGCTGCCTCGATCACCGCTCCCCCACCCCCACCCAGTCCCCTCCCCCTCATCACACCTTCCCATAATTAACACTTCCATTACATATTTCACCAAAAGAACTAATCACACTACACCATACCAAACCCAGGGAAACTATGAGATGTGGCATGAAAGGACTGAGGCTTAAAGAACACATTAAAACAGTGGTTAAAGATCGTATGTCTGCACCTACCTACCTCCATGCCCTCCCCTACTTCCCGAAATCGAGAGAACCAAGACGACATTATATCTTACCTTTATAGGGCGAACGCGTAATGTCTGGTATTCTAGGGGGTATCCAATATATCCACTGGCCCGGGTAGATGAAGTGGGGTAGGTTCACTAGGCGCAGGAGGCGATGTAATCGGAGAAATTGCGATCCTTTCCGTGAGCTTCCGACGCCCTGCTCCGGCAAGACGGTAGCCATGTTGAGTGTTGCCAGATACGAGCTGTTCCTCTTCCCACTCAAATAAATCTTATACATTTTCGTAATTACTTTGATTTGCACATGTATATAGCCTTGAAAAATACAATTGTATTTTACTTAAATATTAGTTATATTCAGATAGGTCAGAAACCCCTAAATAAGGCACAAATATTGACTTTACAGCTGGGAAGAACGAAGGATAAAAATACGCAAATTCAAGGTGCAATATCATGTTATAATACAATATACAGGTATATATGTGTATTTTGTTACCTGTAGATACTATACAAGCGGCTTCAAACACGCATATAAGGTGAAATAAGCAGAAATGTAGTGCAAGAAACATCTTATATTTCCCATTATAGCCACTTATCATACTCAAATAGTGGTTTACTTCAGAGCATAATAGGTTCAGCAATTAACTAATAGCCCATTTAGCATTCTACAATCTTATTAATACAAATATTCGGAGTTCTTATTATTTTAGAAGACCTAGAAATGAGCACTAGAATTCTAGTAATCCGAATAAAGTTGCCAGTGACTGCCATATACGAGAGATTTTGGCTAGCTGAAGTGAGTTGAACGTTTCATTTTCATACTGGATTGAACCTTATCTCGCTCATTTCAGGGTCATTTGTTTTCATAGTGCATCGAATTTCCCAAAACTGTCGGACACGCGTTTTTCCATTAGACTTCGCTCATAGGTAATAGGTACACAAAACTTTATCTATTTGCGATTATGATAACACCAATCGAAAGATCAAAAAATTCTGCGTTTAATGGATACCCTAAACATCCCGAAATATGCCTTTAGAGGGGCGAAAATTGCGCAAACAACCCTGGAATTTACGGGAATATTTCACCTCGGGTATTAGCACGTATCAGGGATGCAGTCTTCAACCCAAAGTTCGAACTTTTTCAAGGTGTTCGTTTCAGTACTCTTCGATGTCTTTGTTAATGTTTCGACCTTAATTTAGTGTTCAGTTTCCCAGGGCAAATCCAAGAAATCGAGGAAGGTAGTAATGTTGGAACCTGTGCCTGAGTGATGTGGCTGGCTTCTCACCTTATATCAACAGTCCTACAGCGATATTCGGCCCTCCACAGCCTAGATACTCCGCCACAACGTTACTTAAGGTAGGCAGAACTTAGTATCCAACCCATAAATAGATGGCGTGCTATATTATGCTATAATGAGAACAGTTTAGTGCCTCCTCTCATATTGTCGTATTATACATTTATGACAGCCTATTATGCCTAGATAACCTAGTATATCCACTCTACAACCCCCAGAGCAGTGTTTACATATCCCATTATGGCTTCGGAGATCTGACAACTAACTTATTTCCATAGGCTGATGGTTACGAGATGAGATCATATGATAGGGTTTGAGAGGCTGAGCTGCATTCTGGCAACACTGCCTGAGCTCTGGGGTTTGGGAAGGTGTGTGTACGTGCGTATGTATGTGTGTCTGTCTGTGTGCGTGCGTATGTGTGTGTGTGTGTGTAGGCTAGAGGGAGGGATAGTGGCGGTAGGGTAATGTGAGATATGTTGTTTATATCCCGTAGAGTTAAGAAAAGAACTAGTGTCATTTTCAGTTTCTACTTTATTCTGAAGTTTATTTATTGGTTACTTTTTTATGAGTGTACAGTCAAAATCAACAGTTCGGCGATAAAAATTGTCATAAAGTGTATAATTTTAACTTACTAAATTAGTATCACTTCCACTTGACAGTCCCCATGACTTTCTAATAGCCTGTGTCTAATAAAATCGTCTAATAGTAGCCAAAATGATATGCAAAAATGCGTCATGATACCGAAATGTTGAATGAGAAAGTCAAATTACTCCTGCAACTTCTCAGATAGTAATAACACACACACGCACACACTCACTCACACTAACGCACGTACGAACACACACAGCCAGGCGGGGGAGAGGGGCCCTATAGAATACAGAGGTTGGGGGTTTTAGAAATCCTGTATTATAAAGAGACTGGCTCGGGGAAAAGATTCTTGGCTGGAAAATGATCAACGTTAGGTTACGTTCGGAGGTAGCATTCAAGGAGACTACATCAGGACTCTTCTTCTTCTTCTTACCTCTGACCGGGTATAAGCTATCCTAGTGTTTACTAGCCTATACCCCTTTGAAAGGACATTAGCCTAACCTAACAACCTTACCTAACCTATCCTAGTATTATGGGTGGGGGCTGCTGCCCCCACACCCCCGCTATTAGACATCTTTGACAGATTTTTGGTGTATTTTTCTGTGAAAAGGGTATTTTTTCAATTTGTCAATAACGAAAATCCTCCATGCATACTATATGGAGAAAATATGGCGAATCTGTTGGTGCCTATTTTCCCTAATAAATTGTTTCTAATAAGGCGGATGTAGTGTCCTTGAATATTATCCGTTCGGCTAGGTCCGGTGGGGTCCAGGCTTGTTGGGATGGGTTCAAGAGGGTTAGAAAAGGGTAGCTTATATCTTTGAATAATACATTTTGCTACGGCTTAATTTATACAAATATTTTAATTACATCGTGTTTTAAAGCTAAAACTGGGAAGGTTTTCATATGATTTAAGTGGAGGTAGGTTGTATCTGTTTACACAAATCCGTATGCACAGTAAGTCATAACAAATTCAACATAATCATTAGAGGAAACCCAAAAATCTCAATTATAATCTTGGTTGAACTAAATTAATTCGGTTTTAGTTTCCAAAGCATGTACAGTATGTTCAATATATATATATATATATATATATATATATATATATATATATATATATATATATATATATATATATATACACAGTATATATGTATGTATATATTATTTGTCATATTTGAACACGGGATAAGCTCTCGAAGTAATTATTTATACTGATATATATTTTTTTTTTCTGTCACAGATACAATAGACGGCTTGATAGAAACAATACTTATTTAATAATTAATTCACTTGAACATATATAGTTATAGACAGACAGACAGACAGACTGAGATCCACATATAGGATAACAAATAGAAATAATATATTAACCTCTTCAACCGTTCATTCTGGCTGAAATTAGACGATTGCATGCAGTTTAAGAAGGACCTATGTTAGTCAGAGGGTCTTGTGAGATCGTATTGACCCTTTTTTATTCCTAGAGGTAGATAATAAGCTAAATAAAATCGTCTAATAGTAACCAGAATATGATGAAAATTACGTCATTTTAAGTCATGCTGAAGGGGCTTAACCATTTCAGTATACCAAGGGTCATTCTTTCAATATATTCTGGCTGTCATTAGAAGATTTTGTCAAATTAAGAAGAGAACAAAATATCCGTGGTAGGTGGAGACAATTGAGATATACGCTGTCCCTTCCAGTGCTATAGAGTTAGTTAGTTACTTTAGTTAAAATAGGATTTAGAGGCTATCAACTCTTCTGGATTATTAAGCCAGCACACTGTAAGTCAAGGACAGTGTCAGGACTGGAGACCCTTATCGAGAGCACCAGTCCCTTGTATGCTAGAGATAGTTCCTAAGCTGTATATAATTACTTACTGATAACAAAATAGAATAGATACATGTCATGCTAACTAACCCTTCAGTAACAGAACGTCTTCCTCATTATATTCTTGCTACTATTAGACGACTTTTGACAGATTAGAAAAGACATCAAACAAATCAAAAAGGGTATAATCTAATATGAATGACCTTTGTTCCACCCGTTAACCCCTTCTATGCCGGTGACGTCTTTGGTACATGATTTTAGCTCCATTTAGACGATGTTATGTTGCTTAGGAATTATATATGGTACCTAAAAGGATTAAGTGAGATAACCTGTAGCTTGTTAATGGGTAGACGTCCTTCCTAAGCTGCATAAAAACGTATAATTGTAGCCAAAATAAAGTGAAAAGGATGTCGCTGGTATTGAAGGGGTTAAGGTAAATACTGTAATATCGTCTAATGATAGCCGAAATGAAATATAAAAATGCGTCACGATACTGGAATGATTAATTAGAAAAAAAGTCAAATTCCTCCTGCTTTTAACCTTTGACCCCTTCTGTACGGGCGACGTCTATTTATAGTCCTTTTCTAGCTATATTTAGACGATTGTGTGCAGTTTAAGAAGGATCTGTGGTAGTAAGCATGGTTAAGTGAGATAGTTCGAAGCCTGTTAATAGCTGGAGTCAAAGGACTGGAGTTCTCGAGAAGGGGCTCCAGTCCTGACGTTGTTCTTGACTCACAGTGTGCTGGCTTAATAATCCAGAAGGGTTGATAGCCTCTGAAGTCCTATTTCAACTAACTAACTAGCTGTAGGCCCTTTTTAAGCTGAATAAAGTCGTCTAATAGTTGCCAGAATATAATGAAAATTATGCCACCTGTACTGAATGGGCATATAACACACAGACACACACACACTCACACTAACGCTCATACGAACACACACACTAACGCACGTACGAACACACACAGCCAGGCGGGGAGAGGGGCCCTATAGAATACAGAGGTTGGGTTTTAGAGATCCTGTATTAAAAAGAGACTGGCTCGGGGAAAAGATTCTTGGCTGGAAAATATGCCACGTTATGTTAGGTTACAATAGGATAGGTCCAGTGGGGTCCAGGCTTGTTGGGATGGGTTCGAAAGGGTTAGGGAAGCTTAAGTTAGATTTTTTCAATGTAAAATTCTGAATGGTTATTTTTTAATTAATATGTTTATTTAATATCATTTATTAGCTATAACTGAATATGATTGTTTACATTTGTAGTGGAATGTGGCTTTACTGATTGAATAAACATAATTTGTAAACAATAAATTTAAGATACCGGCCCTAAATATCCGTGTAAGAGCCAGGTGAACTTTATCGACTAGATATTACACAGGCTTGACTTATAAGGTTGTTATTTATAATGTATCTAGGTTAACAACATAGAAAACTGGATAGGTCGCAGATGATATGGTAGGTACAGTACTGAGGACACCTTCATATCATTATTGATTATATTCAATGGCTGGCTAAACTAAGAATAACTGAGACTGAATACATAAATGGTCAACAATTATTTACAAATACGTACAAGGAGGTGAAGGCCCTGAGAAAGCAATATCTGAGTGTCTGAATACCATAAAGGGGGCGTGGCAAATTAAGAACCACAATAGATGTCTGTAAGGCAGGTGTTGTTGGAGAAAAAGAATTACTAAGTATATATATATACTTATACTACAGGAACAGTCACCCGAACAGAGCCGTTCAGGAGTAATGAAGTTATATCTATTACTTTAAAAAATATTTAGGGATAGTCGTGTTTATTGTATTTTGCTTCTTCTCTTGATGTGCCTAAGAAGGGACTCTGACAGACAGAGACTGATATAGCTATCTTTTGCGTCCATCCAGGAGGGTCCTTCCGGGTGTTGGGGGTACCTGTAGGGGCAATCTCCTCTGGGTGACGGGGACCTTCTCGGGCTAGTATTCGGCCGTTTCTGTAATAGTGGTGGTGAGGCTGTCGTACACCGCATCCTCTTATGCTTAGATTCTCAGAACGCTCTCACTCATGGTCTCTATTAGATTTGGCCGGTTCCAGATTCTTAGATGTCAGGTAGTTCCTGGATTGTCCAAGGATAGAGAGTGTGAGACCGAGATCCTCAGGCTTGTCAGAATGTCTAGACTTTAATTTGCCGGATTGTCCAGGTAGAGATGGGACGGAATTTCCAGGCAGACTGGATTGTCCATGTCGAGGGGTACCGAATTGTCCAGGTGGGGTAACTGAGATCCTAAAATGTATCCTCTTGAGTTTCTCGGAGAGGAGAGCTGGACCTATTGCAGGTGAACTGCCCACCTTTGGTTATGGTTAGAAGTGGTAGTAGGCTAGCTCTCTGAACTCTCACTTTTGACAAATCCAGCTACGGTACCACCTTTGGTTTCAAATTAGATAATTCGTTTATATAAGATAGCCTATAGGCAAATAGGTCAAATTGATTTGATTGGTTTGGTGACAGAGTTTCATATATTTGGAATAGGCCTCACAGTAACCGAGTGAAAACAAGAATGATAGTCGATAGAGAGCCTCAAGATAAAATTAGCTAGGCATATGGACGAGATGCTGGGTGTGAAAGGAATCTGCCTTGTGTGGGCCAAGCCTCCTTTTGGCTCTCTGCAGACTCCTGTTTTCTTGTTTTTATGTATTTTAAACACTATAAATATTTAGTTATCCCTAAAACTAGCATTGTCTATGAGTGGTCATAGAAGAAAACGGAATTTTATGAGTAACTTACTTATTTGAAAAGGATTTCCCAATCTGTACGTACACACTAGGGGATATTTCGAGTTGGTTTCCTACTAAAACACAGAGTACACACTCACAATCACACATACATTTACAAATAAACACCCCTTCATCATCAATAATCCACAGTGCGGGGGCGAAAAAGAAATAATTAATCTAAGCTAATTGCAAGTGTTCTAAGCAGAGGTTCCCCAGAAATAGAATATAACCTACCAACCATATATCCAAGATTAGATTAGGTTAGGTTGGGTAACGATAGTAGCAACACTGAGTAGGTGTTGACAGAGAGCCAAATTCACCCTGATGCTACCAGAGAGATGATCCAGCTAACTCTTTCTATTACTCACAGATACTAACAGATACTCACAGACAATGATCTGGAAGAGGCTTATTCAGCCTGTGTCTCCAGCTCTATATTAAACTTACTAGCCAGTACCGGGGTGGTGGTCGATGTGTTATTTGCTCTTTTTATGTGTTCTTTGTAATTACGTTTTATTTCTTGGTTATGCCACGTTTGATCCAACCTTTTTTCAAACTTTTTTACAGATTCCGAGGCAACCACATGTTCTGGTAGATCATTCCAACAATTCACTACTCTGCAACAGAAAGATTTTTTTTTTTTTTCTGTTGCTGGTTCTTGGTTTGTAGATCTTCTTGGTGTGTCCTCTTGTTCTTGAATCCTGTCTGAGGGTGAAGATGTCCTCGCACACATTTGGGTCGTACACACCACATAGGATTTTATATGTTTCAATCATATCAAGTAATTCTCAATACGATCATTGGCTTTCCTAATCCAGGAGTCTTCCCATAGGTACAGTCGGATGCCATAGTCTCTAGCCCACTCATAAATATTCGTGGACTTCACCTATTTCTAATTATGGAAGTATATCTCTGGAAACGTCGAATTTATGAATAATATTCTCTATACATCAACTACAAAACTATATATACTATTTATTGATAAGCAAGTTCTAACCAAAAATCAATCCTGATAGTTATAATTACATAACGAAAAACATAGGGGGTCCACGAATTCTTATGATTGGGCTAGAGACCATGGTATCCGAGTGTACATTCGTTCAGGGTTGTCACCCATTTACAGTAAACTAATGCACGAGCAGGGTCACTGTCTCCTTACACCCTGTGCCTCGATTTCACCTAGCAGTATTAACCCGGAAGCTGGTACAGGTCTAAGCGAACTGTTTTGAAATTCTCTCTGGGGTTGCTGGTCTTATAGTTGAAAGGGTACGGTACTGCCTGACTAAGCCTTCGAATCCAGATGTCGCTAATGTAAATATGGGGATGGCACGAGGTTCTTTCTGATTATTTTTGTTATATAAAAATCCATGGAGTGTACTGAACATACTCTATCCCCTTAGTGTTCCGTCTCAATCAGCCGTTAATGAGAACTTGTAATGTACATTTCTGAGACGCTGTTTTTTTTTTTTCTATTTATTCAGTTATTTATAATATTTTCAGTTTCCTCGCTAGACCTCCATCAATCTTTAAAAAAACACCCCTTCAAGATAAATTTGTACATTTTTCAGTAGAAAAATGTCCTGGCCAAAGGCCGGTTCCTCTTAAAATTACAGGCTTACTATTGCTTGCCAGGAAAAAATCGACACCTAAATGGCACGAAAGGTCTCAAAATTGACAACAAAACGGGGTGTTAAAATCGTCAAACCAATGGGCCGAACGTCTTAAAATCTCAAAACTAATGGGGCTAAACATGAGGGGAAAAGGGGATCCATAAAACCGGCCCATCTCCCCTTAATTCCATTGCTTGTCTCACCTTTCATATATTTTCATGCCATGTCGTAGGATCTGTTTTGGGGAAATGAGCCATGTGAATTAGTACTCGTAAACAATTATTAAAACAATCAATATGCCTCGATTCAATTCCAAAAAATATATAGATTTTTTTTTTATTATGTGGATGAGGGAGACAAAGGCGTGCAATTTGATATATATGGGATACTCTAGTCAATGTTTTCCTAGTTGATGCTAAATTGAATCCCTAACCAACTGATTTCTCAATAATTAATGACAATATATAAAACTACTATGTCTCTGTATCAAATTGGCACTAAGTTTTGCAAAGTAGTAACGTTTATCGCTACAAACATCTTCATACAAAAAAACTATAATGAAGATACGGACTTGGCTGAAAAAATAAAATAGACTATAGATCGAGGTAACTTACTGTAAAATTAAAATGTAAAAATTGCAAACTAAACAAACTAAAACTTAGACAAAGACAATATAAAGGCAAAATATGTGGAGTTGATTTGTCTTACCAGGTTCTGATAATTAGTACTCAACATGTCTCTCATTCATATTAAAACGAGTTTATGCATAAATGCGCGGAAGTGGTGTGAGTATCCTAGGTTCGAGTCTTTGGAGTGCCACATGTATTTGTTGATTTCATTAATTGAGTTTAGAAGTAAAGTTGGTTGGTGAAAAAATATGAATATCACCAGTGGCTAGGGAGAGAGAGAGAGAGAGAGAGAGAGAGAGAGAGAAAGAGAGAGAGAGAGAGGGGGGGGGGAGAAAGAGTCACGAAGGACAAGTGGGATACTTGAGCCTACATTCTTAACCCCCTCCGACATATGACGCGATTTTGAGCCTATTAGGGATGCTTTAAAGCCTTTGTTACCATCAGGGGTATTTAGAAACCTTTAGTTTAGTTACTTCAACCTCTGCAGTTGTCTTTGAGTTAGCTGTGGCCAGAAAACTAATTTTGGAGAGGTAATTATAAGAGTGAGAGAACTCTATTTCTTATTGCTAAGCTGGCAACCTCTGCGTCATATGAGTCTGAAAGGGTTAATATGGAGTGTTTAGATTTAATGTATATACGCTCGTACCACCACTAACCCTAGCCCTCTTTGTGGGTGTGTGTGTGTGTTTGTGTGTGTGTGTGTGAGAGAGAGATAAGAGTCATATGTGTGTGTGATAGTTTAAGTAGGCCTACGTGTGTTTATGCGTGTGTGTGTGTGGGCTTTTTTCGACATCAGAATCTTCAACCCAAGAGCACAAACATATCGTGAGCGAGGACACAAGGCGGCATACTTGAGAAACGAAAGTGAGAAAAAACGCGCATATGAAGAAAGAATTTTGAACAGGGATCAAGGAAGCTTTACTCCTCTGGTCTTCTCATCGTCGGGAGGTATGGGACCTTCTGCAAGTGTCTTCTATGCCAGATTAGCTGAACAAATATCGGAGAAAAAGCGCCAGCATAGAAGCCAAGTCATAACTTGGATGAGATGCCGGCTCTCTTTCTCTCTTCTCAGGTCTGCACTCCTATGTCTCAGGGGTACAAGGTCCTCCCCGCTACAGAGGACAAGAATGAGAGACTTGGACTTTGAAATGGTCGTGGCGGAGGGACGAATTGGGGAACAACTAGGTTGATTGTAGGGAGGTACTGGTACAATAAGATAAACTACAATGTAACTAGAATAAGATAGATTGTACACCACTTTGTAACTGTCACCTTAATAAAAAAAAAAAAAAAAAAAAAAAAAGGAAAAAAAAAAGTGTGTGTGTGTGTGTGTGTGTGTGTGTGAGAGAGATAAGAGTCATATGTGTGTGACAGTTTAAGTACGTGTGCTTATGTGTGTGTGTGTGTGTGTGACAGATAGTGTATGTGTGTGTATTTAGGCTACCATAATTACAATTAGTAAACTATCAATTGATTTTATATACCAGTTTCATATACTTGATTTGTTTTACAGTACACAACACAACCGTTCTATGATATATATATATATATATATATATATATATATATATATATATATATATATAGAGAGAGAGAGAGAGAGAGAGAGAGATAATTTTAAAGTGAAAAATTGGAGTGTCCCTGGCCATCAATGATACTCTATTATCTCTCTCTCTCTCTCTCTCTCTCTCTCTCTCTCTCTCTCTCTCTCTCTCTCTCTCTCTCTCTCTCTCTCTCTCTCTCTCTCTTCAATACACCACTGTCGGCAGTACGTGATCTTACACTAATAACGTGTTAACCCCTTCTGTACCGGCGACGTCCTTTTAGTTTCATTCTAGCTATATTTAGACAATTTTATGCGGTTTAATGAAGGATCTCTGGTAGTAAGAAGGGTTAAGTGAGATAGTTCGAAGCCTGTTAATTGCTGGAGGCCCTTTTGAAACTGAATATAATCGTCTAATAGTAGCCAGAATATAGTTAAAAAGACGTCGCCGGTACAGATGGTATTAATGTAAGTCAAGGATTTTATGGATAATGATGACACGTATAATATTATAGTCTAGCAGCTTCGCATCACCTTCATATTGTATGTTTATTATTATTGAGGGTTTCGGTTATATTTGTATTATTATTATTATAAGTAACACCCCGTTCTTAATATTAATCATCCATTACAAACCCCAATGTACTCGAATAAACTAATGAAAGCATATGGTCCTCCCGGGATTCGAACTCGGGACACCACACCCAGAACATAAGCATCTGAACCATTACACCACCAACACAGTTAAAGATTGAGTACACGATCACGATTAATATCCATTTTCGAATTATGGATATCAATCTAATCATGTACTCAGACCCAACTGCATTATGGAAAGCGTAATGTTTTAGTGAGAGGAAAGAACATTGCATGGGGCCACATGTTGAGATGTAAAGAGATCTTGTCTGGAAGTATAACATCTGAGGTGAAGCCATTGATTTCGGAGGCTGGTGAGTGATTGGTGCTATTGAATGCTTGTGTGCTTGCTTTTTGTGAGCAAACTGTTATATGTGATCTTCTGTCGCCTCTTCTTCCTTTATCGTGTCTCTTGCTGATCCTCCCTACCCCTAACTAATTATGTATGTTTTTTTGTGTTTTAATTTATTTTATTTTATTATAAACTTATTTATTTATATACTGATTGCCTAATTAAACCCCCTTCAGACTACACACCCGTTCCCAGACCTCTCTTCAAGCTTAACCCCTTTAGCATCATTACGCTTTTTTACCTGTAATTCTGGCTAAAGATAGCTGATTGTATGCAGTTTAAGAAGGACCTACTCAATGTGAGTCGTATAGGTAAATTACAAAATTAAGAAGATCGGTTAGTGGTAACCAGAATATGATGATAATTATTTAATGGGGGTGAAGGGGTTAAACAAACTACCCCAGTGTATAGTAGTGCTAATAAGTCATGTCTCAGCTGGCATTACGTTTGGCTCGCTCTGTATTGTAGTAAAGTCTGTCAGATGTTGAATAGGGTGGGTATGTGTAGAAACATGTTTGTATATCTCACTCGAAAGGAAGAAATCATGTTTAGATGTGGCTGATGCCAATTATTGGTCAAAATATACTGGGTGCCGAGACATCACTCTCTAGTCAGCCACCCCCAGCTATGGGGTATGTGCCTGTCATGAGTGCATACATACGTACATGATTACATACATACATACATACATACTTCAAGTTCCGTGTGTCCAGACATTTTGGCTCGAACATTCCTCGATTTTGGCCCTGTTACTCTTTCAACTCTGGGTGAGCCACTCGTCACAGGATGTTTTGCCTTCTGTCTCCCTCATCCACATAAGAAAAACAAACATACATACATACATACATTTAGACGAGTTTATGAAGCTTAGGAAGACCGTATAGCAGCTAAAAGGATTAATTGAGATAGTCTGTAATCTTTTAATGGGTAGACAAAGGAGTACAAAGGAGTACAAAGGAGTACAAAGGAAATCAAGCAACAACAGATCTAGTGACCCTTCTAGGTTGCTTGTCCTCCAAAATACTGAGGATCAAGTGTCCAAACAGTGGTTTAGAGTGGGTAAGGGAACATTGGAAAGTGAATTACTGCCCTGGAACTAATGTCCGTGGCAGGATTAGGAAGTTAGTAGGGGACAGATGGGTTAGTAACTGAGGGGGGGATAAAATAAAGTTATTCATTTACAAACGCAGTCAGTCGCGGGTTTGATGCGAGATATTTGTCTAGGCGGAGTTTAAATGAATCAACGGTGATGCAGTCTATAACGTTTCGGGGAAGCCCATTCCACAAGTTGACAACTCGATTGAAGAAGAAATTCTTAGATTCGTGTGAGTTAAAAGATTTACCAATAATTTTGCAACCGTTTCCCCGCGTGTAATTAGATTGGTCGATTGTGAAGTACTTACTACAGTTCATATTGTCGATGCCTTTGATGATTTTGAACACTTGAATTAAGTCACCTCTTAATCTGCGCTGGGTTAAAGGAAATAGATTTAATTCTCTAAGACGCTCTTCGTATGGTTTGTTCTTTAGGCTAGGTATCATTTTGGTAACTCTACGTTGAACTCGTTCTAGCTTGTTTATATCTTTTTGGTAATAAGGGCACCAGGATTGAACGCAGTATTCCAGAAGAGGGCGGACTAAGGAATTGTAAAGGGTTAGGATAACTTCTTTGGATTTATGCTCAAATGACCTACCTATAAAGCCAATTATTTTGTTTGCCTTCTTAACAACTTCTGAACATTGTTGACTCGGTTTTAGGTTACTCGATATTGTTACTCCCAGATCGGTTTCTCTGTTTACATTCTTAAGCTGAGTGCCATTCATCGAATAGTTTGCTTTCTCATTTAGGTATCCGATATGTAGTACTTTACATTTTTCCGCATTGAAACTCATTTGCCAAATTTGGGCCCAACATGACAATTTATCTAGATTGTGTTGCATATCGTCAACTTGTTCTTTTGAGAGTACGCTATTTGCAATTTTTGTATCGTCAGCAAATTTTGAGATTGTACAGGTGAGACCCTCATCTATGTCGTTGATGTAAATTAGAAAGAGAATTGGTCCTAGTACCGATCCCTGGGGTACCCCGCTACTTACATTGGTCCATTTAGATGCCTTACCGTTTATGACTACTCCTTGCTTTCTGTCGCTGAGCCAATTTTCTATCCATTTCAACACACCGTCTTGTATTCCATGCGCTTTTAGTTTTAGCAATAAACGTTTGTGGGGAACTTTGTCAAAGGCCTTTTGAAAATCAAGGTATATAATATCTACAGCTTTACTCTCATCGTAGAGGTTGAGGATATCGTGGAAGAAGTCTAAGAGGTTTGTTAAACAGGAACGTTTTTTACGAAAGCCGTGTTGAGTATCTTTAAGTATGTTATTTTCCTCTAAGTGATTTACGAGTCTGTCTCGTATGACCGTTTCTAGCATTTTACATACAACTGAGGTTAAGCTAATTGGACGATAGTTACTGGGTAGGGATTTGCTGCCTTTTTTGAATATCGGTGTTACGTTGGCTAGCTTCCACTGATCAGGCATAGTTCCAGACTGCAAGGATTTATTGAATAGTAATGTCAGTGGTTTGGAGAGCTCATCCTTAGCTTCCTTTAGAACTCTAGGCGAGATTGTATCAGGTCCAGGCGTTTTATTTACCTTGAGTTTATCTAAACAATTCAATACTTCTCTCTCTGTAACGGTGATATTGCTTAGAACATCTGAATTATCAATCTGAATCCTTCCTAAGCCGAATAAAACCGTCTAATAGTTGAGAGAATACAGGATGGCATCGGTACTGAATTGGATATACAGTACATACATATTTTTTCACTGGTCATGCTTAGCTATAAATACTGAAGTAACATTAATATTGTGTTAATGCAGGTCCACATCCTGCTGACCAGGTGATTTAGGCCAAGGACGCTATTTATGGACCCCAATCTCTGTTTCATCTATTTATGTTTGACGAGTTTAACCCTTTCAAGCTCCAATACGCGTTTCTGTTCTGTTTTCTGGCTACTATTAGATGATTTTATTCAGATTAGTAACGGTATATAGGATTCAAAGGGTTGATTGAAATAGTATTTACCCTTTTAATACCCACAAATCCTTCCTAAGCTGCATAAAATCGTCTATTGATAGCCACAAAAAAAAACTGCTAAAACGCGTCCGAGCTTGAAAGGGTTAAGACGTTTAGATCCATTGAGAGGCATAACAAAACCAATGAATTACTATAGTTTATTTGTTTTGCCCACGACATCATAGCATCCTCATAATAAGGACAGTAGACTAGATCACGTTATATTACCGGGTTACGACTTGCTTGGCAGTATTAAGGGGGGTGACCTGCTTTTGTTCTGTTCTTTTCTATCTTTCTCTGGCTTGTATCCATTTGGCCCCATTCAGCCTACTGTTTTAAGACGTTTATCCCCATCCAGGTGTCAATTTTTTACTGGTGAGCGGTAGCGAGCCATCATATTTTTTATTTTTGTTTGACAGCAGGCTAAATTTGTAAATTTTTCGATAGAAAAATTTCTCCGGCGCAGCCAGATTTCTTCATATAATGCTGGCTCGCTATCGCTCGCCAGGAAGAAATCGACACCTAGATGGGGATAAACGTCTTAAAATAGTTGGCTGAATGGGGCCGAATGGATACAAGCCAGAGAAAGAGAGAAAAGGACAGACAAAACAAAAACAGGTCACCCCCTTAATGGCTCTGGTCTCTGGGTCTTCTCCTGGGTGACCTAGATGTGTGTTTTTGTTTTTTGTGTGTTCATTGTTTCGTTTTTTATGTTGTATTGTGTTGTCCCTATGCGGGCTCTGTCTCAAATTGGCCACCCCCAGTAAAAAAGAAGAAGAAAAAAAAATGGGCCTGATCAAATATATATATATATATAGAGAGAGAGAGATAGATAGATAGATAGATAGATAGAATAACTGTGCCCGTATTTTGGATATGGCTGTCATAGGGAGATAAGGAACCTTAAGTGGTTTGAGTTAAGGGGGGGGGGGGGGCCTTAACTCCCTATGACAGCACAGTTATTCTAGCGCCATTAACCCTTTCAAGCTTGTGACGCATTTTGACAGTTTATTCTGGCTATCTTTAGACGATTTTATTAAGATTAGGATGGGTATATAGAAGTCAGGGGGTTAAATGAGATAGTCTTTACCCATATAATTCCCACAGACCATTCTTAAACTGTCTAAAATCGTCTAATGATAGCCAGAATAAACAATCAAAATGCGTCATAAGCTTGAAAGGGTTAACACTCCTAAGGAAGTCATAACTGGGCATTATAGCTGAGAGTCTACTAAATAAATAAAGGGTTAACCCATTTGTCTCGCTAATTTCAGCATATATATTTGCTGAATTTTCCCATCATTCTTGTCTCAAACGATACATTGCATTATTTGTTGTAACTGCAATACCCCCTTGAAGAAGTTGAGGATTATGATGCGATTTGAGTTTACTCTGGTTAATATTGGGCGATTTTATTAAGATTAAGAAGAACTCGTGGGAGCTAGAGAGTTCATTGAGATAGATTTTACACCTTTGATTTCTAGAGATCCTTCCCAAACTGCAGAAAATTGTCTAATGGCAAGCATAATATGTGTAAAAATGCGTCTTCACGGCATTTAGGTCAGCATCAGGATTCATTACACCACATATTGCAACTTAAATATCTCAAACCATATAATACACAATGGAGTACACGGCATAATAGCTATGGTATACATTCCTATGTCACCATGACGGCTTGAAATTTAACCCACTCTACGAACTGTGTGTGTACGTTTTTGTGTCTGTGTGCTCATCTCCGTTTTCTTTTCTCCTCGGTATTACATTTTCTTCTCGCCATAAAGCTAGCTGGATAAGAAAGTATGCATTAATTTGGCATAATATTATTAACAACCAGATTATTGTATAATTATGTACTCTATTTCGGATATGAAATAAATATTATGACATCTTTATTATGGAACTAGTTTAAAGGGATGAGACACGGCGCGTGTCTTACTCCGCCGTGCATGTAAACAAACAAAACGTCGTCAGCTTTCATTCCCTGCTGGGCCGTGAGAGTGGTGGTACGTTGGTCGTCTGTGGTAGTTACCTAGTGCATCAAGTGTTCCTCGATCCTCTCATACAATTGTACTGCTGTTGCCAAGTATATGGGGGTATTTGTGCTGGCAGATTGAGTAATTTAGGCATTGTTTGTGTATATATTTTCTGTTTAAGTGGAAATTGCACAAATTCCGTAATTTTACATGAGATATAGGCCTAGCGCCAGATTTCAAGAGGCCAATATGAATGATCTGAGTTTAGAATACACCTGCTAAGATTAGGTTTGCTCTTTAAATATTCTATACTCTCACTTTAGCCAACTGATTCTCGCAGATTTCTACTAAATTCCTGGAACAGGCTTGTTTATTATGTGACTCCTCCAGCTTCCCATACTCCCTTCTGGATCGGCAACGTTTTTTTTTTTAATTCTAACGGCCTATATATAGACTATTTTGTGCAGTTTAAGTAGGATCTGTGGTAGTAAAAATGGTGAAGTGAGATAGTTTGAAGCCTGTTAATAGTGGGAGGTCCTTATTAAACTGAATAACATCGTCTAATGGTAGCCAGAATAAAGTTAAAAGGACGGCGCCGGTATAGGAGTTAAACCACTTGTGTGAAGTGTATGTTGAATGTTACTGTAAAGAAGGACGACATTAGAAAAAGAGTTCTGGACTGGGATTCGGGAAGATGGCGAGAGGAGTTGGCAGAGAAGAGTAGCCTAGAAGTGTATAGAAGTTATAAAAAGGAGATTAAGAGCGAGGAAGATATTTATGACACACAGGCATCTATAATGTTTTACAGATGCAGGGTGTCAATCCACAAAATATGAATTGTATTATCATTATGGTTTATTATTTTGTTATCATTATAGCGCGGCGAAGGCGCGAGCTCTAGGGGGGTCCGGGGGCATGCCCCCCAGATTTTTTTTTTGAGAATTTAGGTGTCTAAAACAGTATTTCCTGCAATAAAAAAACGATCAAGATGGAAAATATGGAGCAAAATTGTGTCAATTTAGCCTAGCCTACCTTTTTTTTTTGGGGGGGGGGGGAGTTTCTGTTATCATTATACAAAAAGTTCATTGCGTTATCACTAAAAAAAAACAGCGTCGTTTGACACAGATGTAGGGCAAATAACTTAAATCTAAAAGATAGAAATAGGCTAGGCATGTGGGAGGAGAGAGACAATGCGATCTGTGTAAGGAAGGAACAGAAGACCTAAAACATTTTCTACTACACTGTTCATTTTATAAAGCATGCAGAATAAAAGATCCAGGGTTCCAACAGCCTTATATTGAAAATGAAAACCAAGTAATCGGACATCTTTTATTTAACAAAGAAATAAGCGATAGAGTGAAACAGACAATCTATCAAATGTGGAGAGTACGAGAGAAAAAATTGAAAGAACTGAAATAAGAAGACTGAAGAGAGAAGAAACAAGAATGAAGGAAGAAGAGAGAAGAAACAAGACTGAAGAAAGAAGATTTCAGAAAAAGGAATGAAAAATTAGATAGCCTATATTTATTTTTAGACAAATGAGCACGTCACAAAAAGAAAAATAACAAAACCTCTTAGGGGAGTGCCGACGTTAAGGCTAAACTTCCCGAATTCCAACTGAACTGAACTGTAGGCTACTGTTATAGTGACTGTTAAAAATACCACTAAAGGTACAACTAATATCGGTACGGTAACTAAAGGTACCACTAATATCGGTGACCGGCTGACTAAAGGTACAACTAATATCGGTACGGTAACTAAAGGTACCACTAATATCGGTGACCGGGTGACTAAAGGTACAACTATCAGTAACTAAAGGTACCGTACAACTGAAATCGGCAACTAAAGGTACAATTGAAATTGTTAACGAAGTCACAATGAACCAGAATAATAATACTAATACCATGACAACTTGGGACAACATTGATGCAGCCCTCTCCAAACTATGTGGGCAACCTTTTTGGGTAAGTGTATTTTACTTCATGTTGCAATTTTGTATTTATATGTACGTCAATTTATGTAGCCTATAAACCTACTGTATGTGTAATTTGTGTGCTTTCAGTTTGTGTGTGTGTGTGTATAGCTAATGGTAGGCATAGGCCTACTGTATATTTCACATATAGACATACACATCATTGTAATCAGGAGCACGAATGATGCTGGCGACGTCATAAGGGCTAGTTTTATTACTATTTTTATATTTATTTATTTATATTTGTTTGACAATTCTGGCTATCATTTCAATCGGCATCACATTTCCCTTAATTTGACTTGCAAATACTTGCTTGGTGTACGATCGTCATCAATTCTAGGGTAGACTACACTTGGATGTCATTGTCTCTATAATTCAATACGGTATAATACTGTAGTGTGTGAGTCCAGTTGTATATATTCGTTTAAAATGGATGGGTGTGTTTTTAGTAATTTTAGTGGTGTACCCTATATTGTCTGTGTCTTATGCATGTTTGTTATAGGCTCTCTCTCTCTCTCTCTCTCTCTCTCTCTCTCTCTCTCTCTCTCTCTCTCTCTCTCTCTCTCTCTCTCTCTCTCTCTCTCTCTCTCTCTCTCTCTCTCTCTCTCTCTCTCTCTCTCTCTTCTCCTAACTTTGTGTGTGTGTGTATTTGCTCCAGCCTATTTTGAGTTACAGAGGATAGAGGTCATGATTTCTCGCCTACTTACAGCGAACAGACTATAGTGTTGTTGTTGTTCCCCAAGCTGCCTGGCCGAACAGCCCCAAGGCCCAGAGCAAGGCCAAGGCCATAACCGAGCACCCCCACAGAACCCTCCCTGCTAACCACAATAAAGCCTGGGTGACCGAAGCCACTCCATGGCGGGGAGCCGAGGAGGGTGCGGAAACGCCCGGGAAACCAAAGCCCCACCCAGGGCCCTGTGCCCTCAGCAATTATGAAGAGAAAGTTGAGGGGCAAAGGAAAAATGTGACGCTTTGGCTTCCAATCTTGGTAGATTGGGAGGGCAATCCACGGAAGAGACGCCATCACTTGAGATCTAGAAAATATAGAAGTAAAAGGAACAGTCAGAGTAAGCTATGGGTATGGCAGAGATCGCTCAGTTCTCACTCTGATAGACCAGCCCATCACCCGAGACTATAGTGTAGCCTACCTCGGTATAATTTGACGAGTAATTAACCCCTTCTGTACAGGCGGTGTCTTCTTCTTCTTCTTCTTCTCTTAATGGAGTTGTCTTCTTACTTTTGGTCTAGTTACATTTAGACGAGTTTATGAAGCTTAGGAAGGATGTGTGGTACGGTCAACTCAGTTAGTCTGTAGTCTCTTTTGATTAGGCTAGTTATTTTGCCTTTATATTGTCTTTGTCCGAATTTTGGTTTGTTTAGTTTGCAAGTTTTACATTTTAATGGGTAAAGACGTCTTTTTAATTTTATTCTAGTTACATTTAGACGAGTTTATGAAGCTTAGGAAGGATGTGTGGTAGCTAAAAAGGTCAACTCGGATAGTTTTTAGTTTCTTAATGGGCATTTTGGGTAGAGACGTCTTTTTATATTTAGACGATTTTATGAAGCTTAGGAAGGATGTGTGGTAGCTAAAAGGGTTAATTGAAATAGTCTGTATAGCCTTTTGATGGGTAGAGACGTCTTTTTAATTTTATTCTAGCTACATTTAGACTAATTTATGAAGATGTGTAGGCTGGCGCTTATTATTCCATGTTTTTCTCAACCCATGCACCACCACCTTTAAAATCGCTAAGATAATGGGCCAGACGTCATCAAATATGAAAACTAATGGGGATAAACATGAGGAAGAAGAGAGCCCAGAAAAGCAACCCATCTCCCCATTTCTTTGTCAATATCAACTAAGACCTTTCGTGTCATTTAGGTGTCTACTTTCTGGCAAGCGGTAGCGAGCCTGTAATTTAGTAGGGACCGACCTTTGGCCGAGATATTTTTCTACCGAAAAATTTACAAATTTAATAATGTAATATAATATAATTTATTAATTTCACTCCCAACACCAAACACCTCCCAATGAAATTAATGAAAGCCTGTGATCCTACCGGGATTCGAACCTGGGTTACCACATACATATCTTAAACACTAAGCATTACACGATCAAGACAGTTAAAGGTTAAGTACTTGACTAAGATTGTATTTAAACACTCTAAGCATTACACGATCAAGACAGTTAAAGGTTAAGTACTTGACTACGATTGTATGTTCATTTATAATTTTATAGTATATAATAATACAAACATAAGAATAAACATTATAAACCCCCCCCCCCCCTTTAAACCCCTACTTTATTCAGGGCTAATACGTCCAGGCTTCTAACCCTTCACCAGGACGGTCTTCTGTACGATAGTTAAAAAAAAAGAAAAAAAGTCAGCGGTGATGTTTATATATCAATCCAAGCATCCCTTAGTTTAGCAATATTTAGACCTTTTGTCTCATTTGTTTGTCAATATTAAGACCTTTCGTGCTATTTAGGTGTCGATATTTGCCTGGCGAGCGAAAGCGAGCCCGTAATTTTAGAAGGCACCGGCCTCCGGTGGTAGACAAATTTACAAATTTATCTTGAAAGAGGGTCTACGGAGTGTTTTGTTAAGCTTGATGGAGGTATAGCGAGGAAACTCAAATATATATAAATATATAGACCAAAAAACAAGCGTTAGCCCCTTAACCCTTTCAGTTGACGGGGACGCGTATCTTCACTTGATTTTGGCAACGTTAGACGATTTTGAACAGAACAGGAAGGCATTGTGGGAGTCGAAAGGTTAAGCGAGATCCCTTTACATTTCTCATTCCCAAAGATCCTTCCTAAGTTCCGTGAAAACGTCTAACAATAGACAAAATATAATTAACTAATGCATCTTAACACACTGAAAGGGTAGCCTAAGTAATAAACGAATGTTCCTATAAAATGAAATAATAAATTATAAAAAATCATCTCCTATTTATCCATCGCACCTCCCTCTCATACAGCAAACTTTGGCTGAAGGAGAGCTAGTTTTGTCATACAATAAGAATCATATAAAAAGACATTATAACATGCACGAGAAAATACAGACAACCGAAGACCTGTGCACCAGAATGAAGCTCTTTAGTTTACACAGTCATTATTATATATTTTAAGAAGACCCTCTACGTAATCGTTAGTTAGTACCCTTGGGGCAAGATGATCAAGAGCCAAGTGATCACCTAGGGTCAGCCTTCCAAGGATGAGTTTTTCAGCGTAGTACTGAAGGCCACACATAACTACCCGTTTTGTAGTACACGGGAAGACGACCACTAGCCAGACCAGCACAGTGGCGGTGGTAACCAATAAACCAACCATCATGTAGCATAGGACGATCAACAATCGTTCATAAACAGGATTGACCATGTTGTAGCAGCTATACACAATAGTTGCTTCGCCTATTATGTGGTCGGAATTTTTTTTTTTTTTTTTTTTTTTTTTCTGTGTGATTGAGGGAGGCAAAAGGCATAACTGCCTATAGCGAGTGCCTCCCCCATAGTTGAAAGAGTGACAGGGCCAAAATCAAGGGACGTTCGAGCCAAAATGCCTGGACACACGGAGTTTGAAGCAATTTAAGTCATAGGAAGAGGGAAAGACTGATTCTGGGAGAGAGTTCCAGAGCTCAGCTGTTGAGTAGAAGAAAGTTTGAGAGTAACGTTTCACTCTTGGGTTGGAGAGTTGCACAGAGTAGGGGTGGGATTGAGTTGCAAGACGGGTACCACGTGCCCTACGTAAAGGAGGTGGTATGCACTGGGATAGCTCTGAGGAACACTGATTATTATAGTAGTTAGTTGACACTTTGTGAACGGAGGGAAGGCTACCGTCACAGGGTCCAGCAGGGTATCATAATCCCTCAGTGAGCTAAAGTAATTGAATACGAGACTCAGCAATGAACCGTTTTAAACATAATTAATAAAACCCAAAGATCCCAGGCTGACCGTCAACAACAGCAAGTGCAGAAATACGCACTTGCAATATAGTGCCTTAAAAGTACCAAGGTTGTCTTTTAGACTCTCACCATCTATCTATCTATCTATATGCTCAGGCCCAATCCCCATTTTGGGGGTAGCCGACTCAAGACAGAGCAAGAACAGGGAAAACACAAAAACAACATAAAACAAAAAATAAACACATAAAAAACACAAACTCACACACATCCAGGTCACCCAGGAGAAGACCCAGAGACCAGGGTTACCAAGGTCGCTCCAGCACTCCCCCGGCCCCTGACCACCCGGAGAGGTTCCGATCTCGGCAGGCAGACATGCAGCGGAGCCAAAGCCACAAGCCCTCCCACCACACTTCCAGGCACACCCTTCATATTAATCGTCCCCCCGGGCCAGGCGCCTGATGGACTATTATCTAGTCGACCTTGCGCCCGACCCCTTACTCCAAATGACCACGTGTTCACTCAACTATTCACAAGCATTCTCCATTCACTCCTGTCCACCACCACTTCCCCTGCCTGATCTATAGTCATTCCTCTATCATCCAAAGCCTTTCTTACACAGTCTCTCCATCTCAATGGGGGTCTTCCTGCCCTTCTATCTCCCCTTGTACCTGACTCACATATTCTCTTTGTAAGCCTTTCATCTCCCATTCCTTCAACATGACCATACCAGCTCAGCACCCTTCTGTCCACTCTGGCTGACAAATGTTCCTGCTGCCCCACTCTCCTACGTATCTCTTCATTCCTCAATCTGTCTCTACGAGTAACTCCACACATACTCCTCAAGCAGCTCATCTCCATCACATCCAGCCCTCTTTTCTCCTTTTTCTTCAGAGCCCATGTCTCAGCCCCATACATCACTGTTGGCACAACAATTCCTTGATACAGTGCACTTTTTACTTTCACTCCGAGATTTCTCGTCTTCCACATACTTCCCATTGCTCCAAAAACCTTCCTTCCTTCACACACTCTCTGTTTTACCTCCACTCCTGCTTATTGTTCCTCCTAGATATTTAAAACACAAATATATTTATTTTGAACACATATTTAACACATATTTAACACATATTAACACATATTTAAAACACAAATATTGTTCCAATATTTCACCATCCAGCCTCACATCTAGATTCACCCTATGCTCTCCCCTATTACACACCATTACTTTACTTTTATTGACGTTCACCTTCAGTTTCCTCCTTCCACAAACCACACCAAACTCTTTGACTACCCGCTGCAGTTTCTCATCAGAATCCGCCACCAATGCTGTGTCATCAGCACCAACTCTCACCATAGAGTTCATTAAGTTTTCTATTGTTTCCATAATAATTTTCCAAGTGTTTTGGCGACAACCTATTGTCATTAGCAAAATGTTCAAAGAAAAAAAGAACTAACAAAACTACAACATTAATTATCATTATCTCTTGGAAGTAAGTGTAGGCGTGTGATATACGCTTATTTTCGTCCGTCCTGCTGTAGCCAGAAGAATATTGCTTTTGAGCACAAATAGCTTCATGTTCCTTAGGGATAGGCTCCCCTCGGCTTTGGTCCATGCAAACCAAGCCGTTGGTACCGGAAAAGAAACAGTTTATTGCAGCGATGCTAACTATCGTAAATAGTATTATTAATTTACCAACAAGTAGAGCAATCGACCCGAAGGGCAATGTGCCCTTGACAAACTCGTTAACTCTGTATACAAACATTGTTTTCGTATATTTGGTATTATAAAAGTACTTTATAAGGTTAATTAATGATTATGACAATCACTAAACGATCGTATCAAGATATAAATACTTTATGACAAGCACTGAACGACTATCACGATTAATACACCTTATCACAATCACCGAACGAGTATCACTAATAACACCAATAGTCCTACCAGGCTACCCGTTAAGTAACTGAAACGAAATGTGAATCTAAAATATCTACATCAAAGTCCAACCGTTTTAATTATTTGTTTACCTTTATATAGTATAGTATTAAATCCTCGGTGGTACCTGTCAAATAGGTGTCCAGTAACTAAAATCGTACCGTTTATTATTATTTTGTTTTCAGTTTTCTCCCAAGACCTCCATCAAGCTTTATCCCTTCTATACCGGCGACGTACTTTTAGCTTTATTCTGGCTACTATCAGACGATTATAGCCTATTCAGTTTAAAAAGGGCTTCCAGCAAATAACATAGGCTTCGAAGTATCTCACTTAACCCTTTTTACCTCAGATCCTTCTTAAGCTGCAAAGAACCGTCTAAATATAGCAAGAATAAAATAAAATATTCCCAAGTTCTCCCTTCGAGATATAGGCTATATAGGCTACTGTGTATATATATATATATATATATATATATATATATATATATATATATATATATATATATATATATATATATATATATTGTTACGGCTGGATCGGCAATACATATTCGGGATTCTTGATCGTAGGACAGAAATGGCTTAAGTGACAACGACACGTTCGATTCCAGTCCCAAATACTATATGCTCCAGACAACAAAAGCACCAACGCCCTACAGAGTTATCGTCTACGGTAACGAGGTACCTTAACTCGGCGAAAGTGTACAACAGGGGTAGGCTATGAGGCTAAACTCCCTCAGACATTTATAGGTTACGTTATTACTAAAGAAATGCAATACTCAAGAAACTACGTTAATATTAAGCCTCTAATAATGTAGAATAGAAGCAGGCTAAAGGTATGCCAGTGAAATGCTAAATGACAAATGTACACGCCTACTTGAAAGCGCGTGCACTACACTAACTGTCCCCTACTAACATGCACTAGCATGTAGCATACAAGATGGTCATGATCCAGTAGATACCTAATAATACACATGGGAGGAACATAAACAGTAGTCACTTATTATAATAATGAATCTATACTTGGAATAACTAAAAGGTTGCAGGCAACAGTACTGCGCCGGTAGCCTACTACCGCATAGGCTACTTCGCTTCTCTCACTCTGTCTCCCCTCCGAGTCCGTATGCGCCCTACGCAACAGAACTCCGGACACAGCAGCAAAACGACAGTGCAGTTAATTGATACATGAAAGTATTAATAGTGTTGTCTTGTGTGTGAGTAATGTGTATTGTAAAGTGTTATAGATATATACTTAAAGAGAGCTGCAATGCATAGTAAAATAAAGATATATCCCACTCATCATCCCCATGTGTTCTAGCTAGCAGGCCAAGTCACAGGAACAACGAGTCCCAGCACCGAAAGCGAGAACCCAGGAAAAGACTGTAGAGAACACAAGGACAGATAAATTACGTTACTCTACTATACCGGCACTACGAGCGAGCTGTAGTCTCGGGTGCTACACTCGCTCCTGGCTCGGTATGCAAATCAAGGCTAAGTCCTCGTCCCTCTACAGACAACTCCTGGGCATGGTCGGGCTCTTACACATGGCACCAGTCTAGTCACAAATGGGATGATGAGCAGGGCATATAACTCGTGAACATGTAGAACGTTCACCAACTATCCTCATCAAGAAGATCGCTGTTCACATTAACCCCTTAAATCTAATACATGTAAATATATGCTTGTCCTAAGAGTAATACGAGAGGTGAGTGCTGAAACTCCTTTAGGACCTCAAGGGAAGGTTATGCATTTAAATAGAGAGAAGAATGAAATGAGAGTAATGTCGTCAGAGAGAAAGAGTGCAACCGTGAGAAGTGGGGAGAGAGAGCAAGGGATGTTAGAATCTCAAAGGTTCTAGGCAACCTGGTCAAGGAACACACAGCCAACCTCCAGGCAGTGTGCTGTACGACAACATGGGCCCAGCCCAGGCAGGCAACAATGGACTACCAACCCTATCGCGCCTAGCTATAAGGGCAAGGCTGCCAACCAGTCCATACGTCTGGCAACCACCCGGCCGGCAGCGCGGCGCGTTGCTACCCTCTTGCTCTGAAGCCTAACTCACTCTCTCTCTCTGAACTCTCATTGTCTTATCTATCAACTTCTCTATTGATACTACATATTAAATGGAAGGTCTCGACATGGCTTAAAACAAAACCCACCACTGGTTAGCACATGACGAGACCTTTGCAGAGATACAAAGAACATAGTTATAAGTTGTCACACTCAATATACATAGCGGCGGTAGCCAGATCACGGGCGGTACAGTGGAGTACCAAGGAGTACAATCAGGTTGCGTTGCCCAGCACTGGTGTGCGTCACAATATATATATATATATATATATATTTATTTATTTATTTATTTATTTATTGATTTTATATAAATATATATATATATATATATATATATATATATATATATATATATATATATATATATATATATAATATATATATCTATAATATATATATATATATATATATATATATATATATATATATATATATATATACACAGTATATACACACCATACCCAACATTTTCAGCCATCTTGTTTGTTGTCATAAATGACGTCAGCATCACCCAGGTCAACCCAGCCCAACTTGGACCCCAGGGCTGACTTTACCCAGGTACACCCATGCAGTCCCAGATGACGTCACTGGCTCGCAAAAACATCCACTGGGACTGGGTCGACCCAGGTAGGCTACACCTAGGTACAGGGACTCGGGAAAACTGAGCTGACCCAGGTCAGGCCTACCTGGGTGTAAGTCTGTAGCCTCTTAAAATTAATGGGTAGAGACGTCTTTTTAATTGTATTCTATGTATATTTAGACGATTTTATGAAGCTTGGGAAAGATATGTGGTAGCGAAAAGGGTTAATTGAAATAGTCTGATGGGTAGACGGCCTTCCTAAGCTTAATACTATCGTCTAATTCTAGAGTATAATAAAAAAGGATGTCACACACACACACATGGTTTAGCTAGATAAACTCATACACGCGCGTATATTTTACATGTTAATCAATTTATTACAGACTCAAATATTTCACATATCACAGTCTCCTTAGCCTTCCTCCCCCCCCCTCTCTCTCTCTCTCTCTCTCTCTCTCTCTCTCTCTCTCTCTCTCTCTCTCTCTCTCCTAATTGTGTGTAAATGGATAAGTAGATGATTTCCCTATATCTTTTATTAACCAATGTGTCTGTATTCATCTTATAAATTCTCCGTTCCCCATAGTTTCAGCTCTCTAATTTAGTTTTATGTTAATCTTCCCTTATTTCCTTTTATATAAAGCCGGTATCACACGAGATTTTATAGTCAACATTCGATAATCAACATTTTTCTGGCAACATTTCTGGAGTATTTTGAACTGGTATTGGAAACTAGACTGATGATAGGTGAATTTAAGTAACAGAAAAATATTAAATGTTTAGCCTACCTCATAAACTGCTATAGACCAGTGTTGAGGATAAATGTTGAGTGAAAAAGTGCTCGTGTGATACCGGCTTAACCCGGCAAGCGCGATAGGCCTCACGGAAGGCTTCCTATAGGGAACGCGATAGGCCTCACGGAAGCAGGACCATAAAAAAAGCCTTCCAAAAAAAAAAGGGCCTATCAAAACAAAGGATTTTGTCTCTAGGTGAGATAATTCCCCTCTAGTACTCATCCATGTGTTTCTCACCCCTCCCCTCCTTCCCCACCTTATTCCCCCCTCCCCCCCCTCCTCAATTATCACCTATTTATCCACTTATTATCATCATTTATCGGTTATTTTTCTCTCCCGCGATAATGTAGCACAAGTGGGTTGCATAAAAGATCGTTATGCAACACCCAGACACCGGCACACACCGCCCCGCTCGTCTCAGTTGACTCCCAGACAGCGAGAGGGGAGGGCTGCCTGTGTCTCTCTCTCGCCTGAGATTATGACCGGGTGGCCAATATCTTCGTTTTTCACCACCCAAATGCTTTTCCCACTTATTTTAGCACTCTTGAAGGTTCATATATACATCATATATGTAAAATAAAAGCATACCGAAAACAAATAATGGTTTATATTGTAAATATAACGAATTCTGTCAGAATCCAGGGCTAGAAATGCACAAATAACTACCCTAGCACCTAGGTCTATATCACGCTTGTCAGGTTAATGCTCTCAACATCAGTCTTCTGCTTCTCGATATCCTTCTCTCTCATTCTATTCTCTTTCCTTCTTGTTTCTCATTTTATTTGTTCATCTTTCTTATTTCTTCTTTACCCTATGTTCTATTTGTGTTTGTTTTATATTTCATTCTCTTCTCTCCTTTATTCTTCTCTCCATTATTCTCTGTGTTTCTCTCATGATCATTTCTTCTCACCATCTTTAAGTTTTCATCATCTGTCTCCCTTTTGCCCAATGTTCTATTTGGATTTGGTTTATCTTTAATTTTCTTCTTCTCTTTCCTTTCTTTCTTTCTTGCATCCTAATTTCTTTCCTTCTATTATTTGTTGTCGTTTTCCCCACCTTTCTCTTCTCTCCTTCCCTTTTAATCTCTCTCTCTCTCTCTCTCTCTCTATTTAGGATCTTTTCTCCACTATTCCTTGTATCCTATTGTCTTCCAGCTCCTCTGCTCTTCCCTTCTTCCTTAATTCTCTTCTCTCCTCTCCTCTCATTTTCCTTTCGTCTTCCCTTCTCCTTCTCTCCTCTCCTCTTCCCCTTTCTTCATTTATTTCCTGCCTTGGTCCAATAGCGACTTTAACTCCGTTGGATTATTTTTTGTTCTATGTGTATGAAGGAACCAAAAGGCAAAGCTGCTTGTAACAAGTGTCTCTCCCAAATTTGCAAGAGTGAGAGTGAGGATGGGGTGTTTGTTATTGTTAGAGCTAGCTGGATTACTCTATGTAGGTGAAACAGAAATAGTGAGGGAAGCCAGACCAATGAAACAGAGTTCTAGCAACTCCTTATCACGTGCCTATGAGGCCTCCCCTGGGTATTGCCCTGCACGATTGATGTCTACAATCTCCCCAGGCAAGGGAATTCACATATTGGGAGCATTATATGGTTTAATTTTGACATACAGTACTATTTTTTGTCCTTGTATGACAAGTACACGAGTGCTGGAGATGAACCGAGCCCTGGTGAGTGTGTGGAGAATTAATATAATTGTCTGCTTTAGCCACAATAAGATGGAAAAGGCATTATCGTATTTAGGGAATTAACGCATTGGAGACTATATTTGGTATGATATTGACTAACTACATTCGTCCTTGTACCACCAGAACAGGAGTGCTGCCTGGGATGGAGATGTACCGGACGTTGGAGATTGTGTGGAGAGGACGGTATTGGTGTGGGCCCCTGGTATACTACTGCTATTACTGGGACCCCTGGTACTGTTGGCCCATCATAGGTCACAACAGGCCCCACTACCATGGTCCCTGCTACTCTACTCCAAGGTGGTCAGTAACTCAATTTGTACAAGCCGCGGCGGTTTAGTGGAGAGCACGCTCACGTGTTCGATCTCAGTTGTGGTGGATATTTATAGTGGGTGTGGTAGTACGCCCTAGCAAGTATATCTTGTTCGAACCCAGTCAGGGGACACCTCAACGACGTATACAGACTATTAACACATACCAAAGCCATTCCAAAAGCTTCCTCTATCTACAACACCCCTTCTCTGCTATCTACACTCTCCCAGCCGTATGGTCCTAGTCTGATGGCGTTAATGGATTTCGAAATGTAAGACAAGCCACCATTTTGCTTACATGACCTGACATGACATTCATGGGGAAAACACAAGCCATATGTATACAGTATTTGGTAGCCTGAATACGTGAATGTTAATAGGAGAGAAAAGCATCAAGACTTGACCCAATACCTATATGGGTAAGATTTACTTAGGTATAATTATGGCCGCATACACCTAATTACAGCCCTCTTATATAGCAATAGCCTAGTTACAGTTGATTGACTTGTGCGATCGTGATTATTTAAACCTTTGTTAAGAATATAATTATAATTGGTACAAGATGAGACATTGGACACAAGAGCCAATCAGCTGGAATTAGTGATATTGTAGGTGGCTTTTAATTTTCTCAGAGTCGCTGAAACTAAGTATAGTTACAGCACCGGCATTCCGTACATGGCTTCCTTTTACATTGCTACAGTCAGTGACACATGAGGACATGAGACATCACATTTAATTTAATACAGGATAGAGATTATAGCCATCTAATTTTCTATGCAATACACTGAACCAAAGACACTGATGCACGGCCCCCTGAAGTCCATCCCTCAGAAACTCTCCTTTCCCGTGAGGACAGAGTTCACCTGGCTAAACTGCGATGTGGGCACCATCCAGCCCTTCTGAGTTATCAGACGAGGCTGGATGACTCCGTCCGGGACACCTGTCCAGGTTGTAACACAACGCCGCACACTATCAAACACATTATGGAAAACTGCATAACACACAACCACTTACGCCAACAACACAACACACACTCCTTGAGAACTTTGGGAAAACCCGGTCTCGGCCGTGGCCTTCCTTAGGAGCTCAGCTAGGGCTGTTCGGCCAGGCAGCCTAGGGAACGACTACTACTACAACCATAGAGATTTATATCACAGGTCCTTATCTCTCATTTATGCAAGTATTTCTTCTTCCAGAGCCTTTCATTGGTGTTGTGTGTGGCGGCCATGACAGAGCTGTTGGTGGCGGTGGCAGACAGTATGAACACTCTCGACCCTCCTCCCACTAATGCCTTCCTCTCACCGGCTGTCCTTCTAACATCTTACGTGAGTTGTCTGTCTTGATGGTGTAATGATTAGAGCGTGTAAGTTCTGTATGTGATATCCTAGGTTTGAATCCTGGGAGACTCACATGCTTTCATTAATTTCATTTGGGGCGTTATTGGTGTTAAGAACGATGTTAAAATTGCTCAAATAGGGATAATAAAATAAAATATTGTATTCTTATCTACCCTCGTAAGTTTGATTGCTTATACAGTACAAGGTATGCTAGTGTGATGTATGCCCAATATTATAGGATGTAGAATGTTCTGCATAGATTATTTATCCTTTTAGTATATAGTGACACATTTTTGCTTATATTTCTAATGTAATTGATCAATTTTGGGAGTCTGAGGGTTGATTCAGATAAGATATTACCCAATCGATTCCAAGAGGGCTTTCTTAGATGGAGTAAAATCATCTAATTGGAGCCAGAATAGAGTGAAAAAGGGTGTTATAATACTGAGAAGATTCATGTAGTATAACTCATGAAGCAGGGTATGGAATTTTATATCTTAAAACTAATGGAGCTAAACATGAGGGAGAAGGGTGCCCAGAAAACCGGCCCATCTCCCCTTAATCTACTTATACCTACATACAGGTACAGTACATATATAATCTACTTATACCTACATACAGGTACAGTACATATATAATATCTACTCATGCCACAACAGTATATATAGGTCTCCCTCACTCTCAGATGTCCCAATTTATGATATTATTATAGGTTTTTAGGTGTTTGTGTTTGTGTTTTGGCTGGTCCGAGAACGCATCCCCATTTACCCCATTAATTTTAGGGTTCGCTATGCGATTTTTCTATCTAAGACCGGGGGCAGGGGGCTAGGAATCCTCCTCGCCTTGTGTAATTCTCTTACTCGACAGAGAAACGGGCGATGGAACGCGAAAGTGGTCCCTGACCCTCAGAATAGGAACTTTTAATGTTTCTGTTCGAGCTCCAGCAATGGGGTATGTGGTTGAGTATATAGGCTACATACATTCATACTGTCTTCATAGCGTAATGCATAGTGCGCAGAATTTTGATGTGAGTATCCTAGGTTCGAGTCCTCGGAGTGCCACATGTATTTATTGATTTCATTAATTGAGTTTAGAGGTGAAGTTGGTTGGTGGAAAAACATAATAATTACATACAAGATAGGGTTTTCAGGAATGTAACCCAATCGTAAATCGAGGGAGACCTGTATACTGTATAGAGCTTCTGTACTTCCCAGGTGGCGCATATAGTGTTGGTGTTGAGCGGGCGTAAGGGTGGTGAGCGTACCAGTGGAGTGTTGTTTATATATTGGCTCCTGGTGGTGATATGTGGACTACCTCGCCTCAACACTGCCATCACCGCTATTATCTATCAGGCAAGTATATCGTCATCCATACAATCACCCACAAAATTTGATGGAACATTACATACATACATACAATGGTTTAATGTCCTTTCCCACTACATTGTAAAGGCTCAGACAGGGGTTATTTACATTGAAATACTAAGAGTGGGAATATTCAGTCTCATGGATACAAGATTGGAAAACTAAACCCAATATATTAAAAATAGCTTTTATTCTATAGATACAACAGTTTTTAGCTCATTCTGTTCCTTTTTCAGTTGTGGGTTCACCTGAAGAGAAGAGCTAGACGAGCCAAAAGTGTCGCGTCTGCAATAAAAAGAATATATATATAGGTCCGCTTAGGGGCCTTCTGTGTATGGCCACCCTCATTAAGGAGAGTAAGGCGTCTGGCAATAGATAGATAGATATATACAGTAAGTATTTTTGTTTGTAATGTTACATTAGTTTTTCATTGATGTGGGTATTTTTTACTGATGTACATTTGTCCTCAGAGTGAGCGGCTG
Organism: Paralithodes platypus; assembly: GCA_032716605.1. NCBI lineage: Eukaryota > Metazoa > Arthropoda > Malacostraca > Decapoda > Lithodidae > Paralithodes > Paralithodes platypus. The sequence goes on along the minus strand of CM064486.1, from coordinate 10,623,413 downwards.
AGCACCACCCTGATATCAACCTTCCTGGTGCAGTACATTGGTGGTGTTTTCATCCTGAGCCTTAATTTTTTACCTGAGACTCCATCACAATCGTGGAACTTTGATAAGGTCAGTCATTGTAAATCTTTGAACCCCTTCTGTAATGGCGACGTCCTTTTCATTACATTCTGGCAACTATTAGACAATTTTATTCAGTTTAGGAAGGACGTCTACCCATTATAAGTTACAGAATATCTCAATGAATCCTTTTAGCTACCATATATCTTTCCTAAGATTCATAAAATTGTCTAAATTTAGCTAAGATCAAATATGAAAGACATTGCTGGTACAGCAGGGTTAATCCTTTCCATATATTGATGTAATTTTCCTTTTCTCTGGCTAACAATAGGTGATTTTACTTTCATCATTTAATTTTTAAGAATGATGGATGAATGTTGATCGAATAAAGAACTACTTGTAATAATTCTTCTCTTTTATTTCAATGTCTATGGAAATTCTGTCCTATTTTTCAACTCGACCTTCATCACAGCCGTATACTTTTCCAATGTTTACAGTACTGTACTGTATGTTGTTTACAGTATATTGTACCGTACTATGGTTAGTGCCAGCGAAATTGACAATAATCTTGACCCCTTAACTTCTTATAACTCAAAATGAATGAAAGCAATCGGGCTGACGTTTCTATCATTTGGGAAGAATCCAGCAGGAAATAGGTGTGGATATTTACAGCCAGTTTGCTCTAGGCCATTTTGAGTTACAGAGAGGTCAGGGACCAAGATTATTGTCAAGTTCGTTGGTGCTACCTATAGCAGCATTAATTTTTCTCTTTTATAATTACAGTACCTGTATTAGTTAATATGTGTCCTTTCATTACTGCCATCTACTATTTTCTAACCCTTCTTGTATCCATAATTTGGCAGACAATGGAACACCCGGAGAAGCGTGTGTCGTTTATTAGCCGCGTGACGTACCATTGGGTGACCGGCCTGGTGTGGCGGGGGTTTAGGGGGCCTCTCACCCCTGCTGACCTGTGGGTGGTCCCCTCGTATTGCAGCATCGCCCGGGTGGACAAGAAGTGGAGGAAGTGTTGGCGGAAGGAGTTGGCGGCTGTCAGGTGAGAGAATAGTTTGATAGAATTGTTATTTGACCACTTACTAGTTTCAGACTATAAGGAAGTTGGAGCCGTAACCATCGATATAAAACAGAAATGCAATAATATAAGTACAGTATGTGGAAATGGGTTTTATGAATTTTTATTAGCACTACAACCATATTCTAGCTGGTAAGTCTGCTAAGTATCGATGTCTACAGCTCTAACTTCCTTGTAGAACGAAACTCGCAAGTGGTCAAGATTGTTTGACTTTATATAGTATGAGTAGGCTACACACATCATAAATTCATAATAGGTACAGAGCATCAAACAAATTGTGAAATACACCCCCACACTGTATGGTTAAATACTATCTGTATAAATTTTATTCTGTCTCGTTTGAATAGACAGAATACAATTTATGTGCTCTGTCATGAGTCGGCCACCCCCAGGGAAAGGAAGGAAAAAAAAAAGAGAAGTAAAAAAAAGTAGGAAAAGTGGGGATTGGGCCTGAGTATATACATACATACATACATACATACATTTTTATTTTGCTAAAGCGTTGTTTCCACATAGCAATTTTGATAAGTTCTTTTGTCTTTATATTGTGTCGTCCCTGTTTTGATTTGTACATTTTGCAAGTTTTACATTCTAATTACTGTAGGGACTCTAGGAAAACAAAGTTGTTTCATTATTTTTACTATTTCTGTCAACAGTAAGAAGGCCATCACTTCAAATGACACAGCAAACGGAGATATCAAGAGCAGCAGCAACGACATTCCCCTCAAGAACGGAAATTTCAGCGATGTCGGCACAAAAACTACCAACGCTGAAAGTGGTGGCAGTGACAATGGTGATGATGGTGGTGTTGGCAGAGATGGTGATGTTGAAGGTGTTGGCAGTGGGAGAGATGGTAGCGTTGGCAGTGTTGGCAGTACTAGAGCGATAGAACAAACGGAAGATGCCAAGAAGGTAGTTGATGGTAAGTAAGGAATCAAGAGGTGGTGAATAAACAGAGCATAAAAATAATAATAATAATAATAATAATAATAATAAAAAAAAAATATGTATTGTATATACTCAGGCACATACCCCATTGCTGGGGGTGGCTGAATCGAGACAGAGCCCGAATAGAAACGTTAAATTTCCAATTCTTAGGGTCTGGGATCACTTTCGTGTTCCCCTCGCCCCTTTGTCTGTCTCGTTGAGTTAAAATGTAAAACTTGCAAACTAAACAAACCAAAATTGGGACAAGGACAATATAAAGTCAAATTAAATTATCAAAATTAGTAGGAGAATTTTACAAGGGGAGGAGGATTCCTAGCCTCCTGCCCCCTAGGAATATCATACCTGTACTATCTAATAATGATCATTGATATATAACTTTATATTATTACGTGACGATAGTGCGTTGTTATGTGTGCGATTAGTTTGCTTGGGAAACAGATTAACTTGCTCATGTAGTAATGTACACCCTATGTGGTTGGTTGTGTTCTTTTATTTATAAATTATTATTTTACTTAAGCTTTGTTTCCACATAACAAGTTTGATTAGTTGTTTTGTCTTTTTACTGTGTTCGTATAAGTTTTGGTTTGCTTATTTTGCAATTATAATATATATTTATAATTACAGAGGTTGGCGCCAATAATAACGCTAATGGCGGTGGGATAAACAAAACTTGGACAACCAGCACCAGCCCAGTAATGATGCCCAGAGTCTCATTGTTCAGGGTCATGTTTCGGACGTACATCAAATTCTTGCTGTACTTCTTAATTTTCCTCGTCTCGGAACTCCTCCAGTTCATCTCTCCGGCGATTTTGGGGTAAGTTGATATTTAGAAGCCAGCTCTTTGGTGCAGGGCCTCAAACAGAATCCAAGTCCAATGATTTTAGTCTTTATTATTGTATGTGTCAATATTATTAGGGTTTATATGCTTTCATTAATTTATTCAAGTACATTGGGGTTTGTAATGGAGGATTAATATTAAGGATGGGGTGTTCATTAATTAATGTGGTTTAGGTGCTGAAGTGCTACACTACTGGCCTGGGTTCGAACCCTGGCTGGGGCATGACACAAAAAATATTAATTTATTTATGTATTTCTTCAGACTATTGATCAACTTCGCGACCGACGCCTCTGAACCAGCATGGCACGGGTACCTGTACGCCGCGGTGCTCCTGGCGGTCAGCTTGGTGACAACAGTGGTGAAGAATATCTCCTATCACTACACTCAGATCATGGTGCTTAAAGTACGCACGGGCATCATGAACGCTGTCTATCGGAAGGTTTGATATACACCCGATTTTGTTCTGTAAGATACACTTTTTTTTTTTTACCGGTCTAGTAACTGACTGGCCTCGAGTTCATTTCCCCAGATGTGAGGGCTGAGTTTTTTGTGGGAAGAGAAGAAGTAAGCCTCCATTACAAAGAGTCAGCCAGGGAATAGGTGTAGAAATTTGCAGCCCATTTCCCCCAGCCCTTTTTGAGTTCCAGAGGTTAGGGATTCAAGATTTCTGACTTAATTTCTGACTGATCCTTGGAGTTCAACATCTATTCATTAGTTTCATTGATTTCATCAGTTAGGTTTATTTGTATTAATTTCATTAGTTAGGTTTATTTGTATTGATTTCATTAGTTAGGTTTATTTGTAAGTTAATTGATGGGTTGGTGAAAATATGAATTAATTATAGTGATTAAACCACACAGGCCTTGCTGCTATCGCCGTGGGCCTGCAAGGAGTCCACTGTTGGGGAGATCGTCAACCTGATGAGCGTGGACTCTCGGAGAATGGGAGAATTTGCCCTCTACATGGACTTTGGACTGATCGCGCCCTTCATCATTATCCTCGCTTTCTACGAACTCTGGAAAATATTAGGTGACGTTTTCTGGTTCTTAATAATATGAACAGTAGTATTAGTAGTAGTAGCAGTAGTAGTAGTAGATGTGTGTGAATTTGTATTTTGTTTTTGTGTGTTCATTGTTTTCTGTTGTGTTGTCCCTATTCTGGTTCTGTCTTGAGTCGGCCACCCCCCAAAAAATTAAAAATAAATAGGAAAAGTGGGGATTGGGCCTGAGTATGTAGATAGATAGATAGTATTTCTATTATATACTGTGCTGCATATAATCTAGAATATATATTAATTGTATATACTCAGGCACATACCCTATAGCTGGGGATGGCCGACTTGAGACAGAGGGTCCGGGACCACTTTCGCGCTCCAACGCCCTTTACTCTGTCTCGTCTAGGAGGTGAATTTTACAATGGGAGAATCTATATTGATTGATAGATATACTCTAGGTCTATCTATATATCTATTAAAATGTAAAACTTGCAAAATAATCAAACCAAAACTGGGACGAGACAATATAAAGACAGATTCCATGATCCCGAGGGGATGAATGAATTGCCTCAAGATAGAGCCAGAATAGGGACAACGCAACAGAAAAAAATGTATTACCATTATTACATTATCAAAATATTACATTACAGGTATTACATTCTTTCAGGTCCCTCAGTGGTATCGGGGGTGGCGGTGATGATATTGCTGATACAGGTGAACAGACGTGTGGTGGCCAACAAGATCAAGACATTACAATCATTATTACAGTTTATTTTGCAAGTTTTACATTATAATTATCAAAACTTTGCACTATTCCAGGTCCCTCAGTGGTGTCAGGGGTGGCAATGATGATATTGCTGATACCTGTGAACAGTGTGGTGGCCAACAAGATCAAGACACTACAGGTCACTCAGATGAAACACAAGGACCAAAGGACCAAGATGGTCAATGAGATTATCAACGGTATCAAGGTGGGAGACAAAGATATTGATTGTAGTCGATTCAATAAGGCTAAAAAGCATGACCACTAATCCATAACTCATAAGCAACTACAGGTCTCCCTCACTATCCAATGCCCCAATTTACAATATTATTATAGGTTTTTAGGTGTTTGTGTTTTGGCTGGTCCGAGAACGCATCCACATTTACCCCATTAATTTTAGGGTTCGATATACGATTTTTCTATTTAAGATCGTGTTTTCAGGAATGTAACCCAATTATGAATCGAGGTAGACCTGTATGTATGTATGTAGTAATTTACTGTAGACTTGTGTGTTCAATTTTTCTATTCTACATTCCTTTAGTTAATCTCAGTTCTTTGTACTTTCATATTTTTCCATTAGTTATCGAGAAATTAACTGCTAAGGTAGTAAAATATCCGCCAAGTTAAAAATTTTGAGTTTTATAGATTTGTGTGTGTTCATCTTTTCTATTCTATATCACTTAAGCTAATCTCCTTTCTTTGTACTTTTATCAGGTGTTGAAACTGTACGCCTGGGAGTCGTTCTTCGGGCGGCAGGTGGAGGGTGTGAGAGAGGAGGAGATCAGCCTACTCCGCAAGTCAGCCTTCCTGGAGTCTTTTGTGTCGTTTGTCTGGCTGACCACACCCTATCTGGTGAGTGTCACGAATCGCTAGGTCAAGTTGCCTGGGCTTGACATCTACCAATACAGTACATACATACATACATACAATGATTTAGCGTAATTTTCCCATTACACGCATTGTAACGGCTCAGACAGGGTTGCCTTTCAGTAGTTGGAGTGTACTGTAGTACAATAAAGTCCCGCCACAGCACTACCCCACCAAATCATCACTGTGGCTGATGTTGGTATAGTGCCAACCGTGCCTCAGCAAGACTTAACAGAGTCCCCCTGCAGCACTTGTACCAGCAGTATCTGCAACCACACCAGCCTTAACAGTGTTACAAAAAGACAGCACCATAACAAGACTCTACTGTATATTAGGCAATTTGGACTATAGAACAATAAAGTCCTGCCCTAACACTGCTCCAAATTGCAAACACTGTTGCCGACGCAGGTGTGGTGCCAAACAGCGCCCAGGTAAAACTCAGTCCCCTCTCGCACCTATCCGCACCCCACCAGCCTCGGCAGTGTCATCTTATATGACTTCCCAAAATGACTAATTCCTTGAACGTGACGATAGTGCGATGTTATGTGTGCGATTAGTTTGCTTGGGAAACAGATTAACTTGCTCATGTAGTAGTGTACACCCTATTTGGTGGATTGTGTTCTTTTATTTTATAAATTTTATTTTAGTAAGCGTTGTTTCCACATAGCAATTTTGATAAGTTAATTTGACTTTATATTGCCTTTGTCCCAGTTTTGGTTTTAGTTTGCAAGTTTTACATTTTAGAGGAAAGGATTAATTGACAAGATTAATTGTTTGCTCCTCAGGTGTCTCTGGCGTCGTTTGCCACATTTGTGTTGGTGTCAGAAGAGAATATACTGGACGCCAAGATAGCCTTCATGTCCATCGCTCTCTTCAACCTCATGCGTATGCCGATCAGTCAGTTCCCCACCGTCATCGCTTCTGGCATTCAGGTCAGGAGACTTCAGTTTTATCCGTATCTAACCTATAGTCTATTCGCTATAAGTAGGAAGGAAATCATGACCTCTAACCTCTGTAACTCATAAAGGGCTAGAGCAAATTGTCTGTGACTTTCCACACCTTTTCCTTGACTGACTCTTCCCAAATGGTAGAAATATTAGCTCGATTACTCTACTGTACTGTCGTAGTGTTTGAGTTACAGAGGTTAGAATCATGATTTCGCGTTCCCTCACCCCTTTCTCTGTATCAATGAGTAGGAAAATTTTACTACTGTAAATATACTCAATATACTGTACCTGTATATGTGTGTGTAATATATATTCATCTGACTTAAGGTTGGTGGTCTGACAGGGTTTATCTCTGACAGGCACGAGTGTCAATGAAGAGGGTAGAAAATTTCCTGACTCTTCCTAACCTGGACCACCGAGCTGTACTATCTGACCCTAAGGAGAGTAAGTAGTAATAGCAGCAGTAGTAGTAGTAGTAGTAGTAGTAGTAGTAGTAGTAGTAGTAGTAATAGGTAGTTGTTGTAGAATGAGTAGTAATAGTAGCTGTATTTATAGTATAGGTCTCCCTCGATTTATGATTGAGTTACGTTCCTGAAAACCCAATCTTAAATAGAAAAATCGTATAGCAAACCCTAAGATTAATGGGGTAAATGGGGATGTGTTCTCGGACCAGCCAAAACCCAAACCCAAACACCTAAAAACCTATAATAATAATATTGTAAATCGGGGCATCGGATAGGGAGGGAGACCTGTAGTTGAAGTAATTGTAATAGTTGGAGTAAAAAAGTAGTACCCGGTAGTTGTATTGTAGTACAGGTATAATATTTGCAGTAGTATTGTAGTACAGTAGTTTTGGGGGTTGAAATACATGTAGTTGATGAAGCAAGAGGGAATAGAAGTGTACATGGCTACTAGACATGAGGACAGAGGGCCTTTGATGTCAGAATTTTCAGTACAGTAGCTAGTGGTGCATGGTGGAGAGTTCTATACTGTAAGCAACATCCTCAGGTGGTGCGGTGGTGGTGCGTGGCGGACTGTTTACATGGGGCAAAGGTTCTTCAGAGGCAGGGTGGAAGCTGGGTGGTGGTGGTGGTAGTGATGGCAGGGTGGAGGTGTCGGTGGGGCGGGGACAACTGGTGGCGGTGGTTGGCTCGGTGGGGGCCGGTAAGTCGTCCCTCCTGGCGGCCATACTCGGAGAGATGAGGAAGATCACCGGCACTGTGGTCGTTAATGTAAGTCTTTATGAGGATTTCTTTCAATACAGATCTCCCTCGATTTACGATTCGGTTGCATTCCTGAAAACCCGATCTAATATAGAAAAATCATATAGCAAACCCAAAAATTAATGGGGGTTAATGGGGATACATTCTCGGACCAGCCAAAACACAAACACCTAAAAACCAATAAAGATATCGTAAATCGGGGCATCGGATAGTGAGGGAGACCTGTATATATCTTTTTCTCTTCCAATATAGTGTTGACTATTTCTCAATTTGCCCATGTTTTGTAAGTTGTATTTCTATTATAGCCATGTTCTGTTGGGTACGTCCATTTTTCCTTTCTCTCTTTTTCAGCCGACCTCTCATTTTGCATCTATTTTTCTCTTTCCCCTTCATTGTTACTATCTTCTTTAATGTAGGCTATATACTGTACATTGAAAGTAACAATCCAATTGATATATAACCATGCACAAGTTTGCTAAATAGAAAAGTTCTCTAATCCATAATATGAAACTAAAGCCGGTATTACACGAGAGCTTTTATAGTCAACATTCCATGATCAACATTTTCTTGACAACATTTCGGGAATATTTTGCACTGCTATCGGAAGTTAGACTGATGATAGAATATTTTGGGTAACAGACATATGTATGTATGTATATGTATATGTATATAAAATGTTGACCTCATAGGCTAAGCTGCCAGACCAGTGTTGAGGGAAAAAGTGCTTGTGTGATACTGGCTTTAAAAAATCAGTAATTAATTGAGTGGCATTACACCAGGGAAAAGTTGGATATGCAGCCCAACAAGCCTGGCTACAGAACGCCAGCCTGCGAGACAACATCACCTGGGGTCGACCATGGCAGGAACGACGGTACTGGAAGGTGGTGGCTGCCTGTGCCCTACAACCTGACCTAGACATGTTACCAGCAGGGGACATGACGGAAGTGGGAGAGAAGGTACGTTCTCAGATTATATACGGTTTTCTTGTGTTTTCATGGTTTAAAGATTTACATCGAGACTTGCTGCCTAGACGGTTCATGATGGTAGTGGCTGCCTGTGCCCTACAACCTGACCTAGACATGTTACCAGCAGGGCTCATGACGGAAGTGGGAGAGAAGGTACGTCCTCAGATTATAAACGGTTTTCTTGTTTATTCATGGTTTAACCCATTCAATACCAGTGACATACATTTCCATTATATTCTGGTTACTATTTGACGATTTTATTCAGTTTAGGAAGGACTTGATCTAAGTTTATATTCTACTATGATATGGAATTGCATCTGCAGGGCATCAACCTAAGTGGAGGACAGAAGCAGCGTATCTCTCTGGCTCGAGCGGCTTACAGTGATGCTGACGTGTTACTATTAGACGACCCGCTCAGTGCTGTCGACTCTCACGTGGGCCGACACATCTTTGAACACCTCATTGGGCCCACTGGATTGATGAGTGGCAAGGTAGGAGAATATAGAGGGTATAGTTCTCCCTCGATTTACGATTGGGTTACGTTCCTGAAAACCCGATCTTAAATAGAGAAATCGTATAGAAACCCTAAAATTTATTGGGTAAATGGGGTTGCATTCTTGGACCAGCCAAAACCCAAACATAAACACTATAATAATATCATAAATCAGGGCATCGGATAGTGAGGGAGACCTGTATCACACAGCACCTTTTATCGTCAACTTTCTTTGGTCAACATTTCTGGAATATTTTGCACTGATATCAGAAACTAGGCTGATGATAGATTAATTCTTTATACAGTAATGTAAAACTTGCAAAATAAACAAACCAAAACTGGGACGACACAATACTTTAAGATGAAGACCCCCTTACCCCCTGGGATACAAGGTAACTATAAGGGGAAGTGGTGTAATTATAGACCAATTCACAGTCATCCTATACAGTAAAGTCTTAATTGTTATGGCACTGTATTGTAGCAGTGTTGAGGCTGGTGTGGTTGCAAACACTATAGGCACAGGTGCTGCAGGGGGACTTTGTTAAGTCTTGCTGAGGCATTGTTTACACTATACCAACATCAGCCATAGTGAAGACATGGTGGGGCAGTGTTGCAGCAGGACTTTATTGTACTACACTCAAACTGTTGAACTGTCTGAGTCATTACAATTTACTGTAATGGATAAGGATTTTAAGCCACTGTATGCATGTATGCATATTTTCAGGAGATTATCTCCACATATTTGTCTCAATTTCTGACCATTTTCTTACCCCCCTGACAGACACGCATATTGGTGACCCACTCAGTCTGGTTACTCCCGGAAGTAGACCAAGTGTTGGTGTTGTCAGACGGGGAGGTGGTGGAACAAGGGAAATATGAACAGTTAATGGCAGCCGATGATGGACACTTGGCATCACTACTTATCTCTCACTTCACCACCACTCAGGGTAGTCAAGATATACAAAAGGAAGAAGAAGGTACGTGAAATGATTATATATTAACCCATTGGCTGCGGGAGACGTTCCGTAACGCCATGGCAATTTATAGCAATTTACAGGCTTTTAAAGCCTGAGGAGACGAGTCCGAGTGAGCGGGAGCGCGGTAGGCCCCCGTTCGCTCTCCAGCCAGGCGGCCGCGACACTGTGGGGTATGAGGAATATCTCGCTAGGCTCATGCAGCGCTGCCAAAGGCAAATGTAGCGGGACATTAGCGATATTCGCTCAGTATTAGCGAATGTCTATGGTAACGCTGCCGGTGAATCCTGCTCGCTACGAAGCTCGTTCTGGCGTAATTTTTAAGCTATTTTCGTCTTGTTCTTGGCTGAATACATTTCATTTCACTCAGACACTTACTCAATCATTCAGAAGTGCCTGAATGAGCCCTAATATAGCGGAAATATGCCCGCAGCGTAAGTGTTAACCTCTGAAGTGCGCATGGGGGTAATTGGAAACGTCCCCCTGTGCTGACGTATTTCTTACAGTTTCTTACAGTAGATCCTCTGGAAAAAGGCAAACTATGCCTGTGTATCCAGCTCAGTACCAGTGCTTGCACTGCTGCGGTCGTTCACGGTGTTGGCGGCGGCGGTAGCAGACGCAACATTTTTACTATTCTGTATTTTTGTTTTATAATCAAACTTCAAATCTTGTCTTCCCCATGCTTTATCAAGATTACTTTCAAACTCCCTTATTGATTCGGAATCGACTACATACTGGGGCAGTGCGTTCCACTCATTTACCACTCTATCACAAAATGAGTTCTTCGCCTTCTCAAGCCTATTTCTTTCTTTGTAAATTTTCTTAGAGTGTCCTCTCGTTCTTGTTCCCTCCCGCATCAAGAAGATACCTTCACACACATCCTCATCGTACTTTCCTGACACTATCTTAAAAGTCTCTATCATATCCCCTCTCTTTCTCCTATATGCCAGTGTCGGAAGTCCCAGTGTCCTCAACCTCTGCTCATAACCCGCGTTCTTCAACGTTGGTACCAGCTTGCTAGCTCTTCTCTGCACTTTCTCCACTGCTTCTATATCCTTTACCATATATGGAGCCCACACCTGGTTTGCATATTCCAGGTGTGGCCTAACCAGCGCTGTATATAGATTCCTGAAGATTTCTTCGTCAAGTGACACAAATGTCCTCCTTATCAGCCCTACAATTCTATTGGCTTTGTTTATCTTTTCCGCTAAATGTTCTGAGAAATTTAACTTATTATCTATCACTACTCCTATATCCTTTTCTGCACTCACTTCCTCCATCGCTTCATACATACTGTATCCTACCTTGTCTATCTTGCTGGTCCCAATCCGCATGTACTTGCATTTTTTTGGATGAAAAGGCATTAACCAATGCTCAGACCATCCCTTCATGCCCTCCACATCTCCTTGAAGCAAACCCATATCTTCCTTACTCCTCACTCTTCTATACAGTTTAGTATCATCCGCATACAGGTATACCTCACTTCCATTAGTTATAACTTCAGGCAAGTCGTTGATAAATATAACGAACAGCAATGGTCCCAACACAGATCCCTGAGGTACCCCACTTGTAATTTCCCTCCACCCCGAGCCTATTCCATTCACCAATACCCTCTGTCTCCGATCTTTCAGGAAGGCTTCTATCCATTTCACACATTTCTCCCCTATATTATAGCTTCTAACTTTCTCTATTAACCTTTTATGTGGGACCTTATCGAAGGCCTTCATAAAATCGCAATATACCACGTCTATTACATCACCATCTTCTAAAATTTGCATCCAATCATCTACCACCTTAATTAGCTGTAGTACCGTCGACCTCCCCGGCAAGAATCCAAACTGTCTCCCACTGAAAAGTTGGTTTGACTTCATATGATCCATTATTCCTTCTCTAATTACCGTTTCCATTAGTTTACACACAACACTTGTCAAACTGACTGGTCTATAATTCCCTGGGTCATTTCTCTTTCCCTTCTTAAATATAGCTGTTATGTTCGCCTCTCTCCAGTCCATCGGGATTTGTCCTGTATTAAACGATACCTCAAATAACATTTTCAATGGCTCTACTAACATCTCCCCTCCTTCCTTTATGATTCTTGGGTGTATCCCATCCGGTCCCGGTGACTTACTTCTATTCATTTTTTCTATAGCCCTTCTTATTCTAGCATGGGAAAACTCTACTAGTTCTAGTGCCGGTGCCTGTTTGATGGGAATAGTAGGCACTGCATCCTCCGACTCCACTGTTAGTACCCCCCCAAAGTATTTCCCCAGCACCTCTGCTTTCTCCTTATCAGTCTCCGCTCTACTCCCATCATTCAACCCCCCCACCAGCTCTGGGATCCCTACTCTTCTTGTTAATTTTTCCTGAATGTACTTCCAGAATATTTTTGGATTATCCTTCACATTTCTAGCTATCTCTCTCTCCCTCTCCTTCACCCCCCTCCTTGTTTCCCACCTTATTTAATTGTTTATTTGTCTGCGTTCCAGATCCACTTCCTTAGCCTCTATACTAGACCCCCTGTTCTTTTTTAACAATTTTAATCTTTCCCACAATCGTTTCTTTCTTCTAATCAATATCCAAAGCTTTCTTTTCATTGGCAATTCTGGGTTAGTTCTTTTCCTCAATTTTGTTTTATCCTTATATTCCCTTACTGGTACACTTTTGGATACAGCATTCTCCAGTTTGACTCTAATTTTCCTCCACATTCCTTCAGCGTCTTCACCGTTCAAATATTCCCCCCAGTCAATGTCCAAACACCGTCTCAGCAGCTCATAATCTGCTCTATCATACATGTATATTTTTCTATTGCTTTTATTATCCCTCTCCGATTTAATGTTACAACTAAAGCTTATACAGGCATGGTCACTACGACCTATAGGGCTATCCACATTAACATGTTCCACTATATCCTCTTCATTGCTAAAAATCAAATCAAGTACACTCCCCTGCGTCCCATCTCTATATCTTGTCATCTCTACAATATGTTGCGTTAAAAAACAATCTCTCACTTTCTCTATAAACTTATTTTCCAGGCTACCCTGTCCCGCTGGAGTAGTACAATTTGCCCAGTTGATCCTTGGCAAATTGAAATCTCCAATCAAAATTTTATATTTGTTCTCTCTATTATCTATCTCCTCCATTGTTTTCAGTAGGTTATCATCCTCTCCCCTGCTATTATTTGGGCTTCTATATATAGAGGCAATTAGAATTGATCCTCTTACACATTTTACTTCAATACACAAATACTCACAATACTGCTGTCTCATATCCACCTCATTAACCTTGAGCTCTTTTCTTACATAAATAAACAGTCCTCTTCCAACCTCTGCTCTAATAGCATTTCTCTCATATAACTCAAAACCCTCCAAACTATATTCCACCAGTTCCCTCTCAATTCTAACATTTTTTGGTCTTACTTCCTGTAGGGCTATGATATCAGGTTTTTCCTCTTCATCCTGCAACCTACATATCAGTTCTCTTTTCTTGTCCTGAGTAAACACATCCACATTACTAAACATAATCCTTAATCCATCTACCATTCCTCCAGCAATTACACCATCCCGCTCCTCCAGTCCGTACCCTACTCCCCTGTTAGCACTACTGGGTCTGACTCTTTGTCTCCTGTCTCTCCCTGTGACACCTCCACCCCGTTCTCCTCCTCCGTCACAACTCTCATCACATTCTCTCCCCTCCCTGATCTCCCCCTCCTTTCTACTCTTATAAACCACTTCCTCACTTTTCCGTCCCTCACTCTCCAGTAAAAATTTCTCTTTTCCTCCTCATCCAACTTTCCATTATTTTCATCAGCCTTTTCTTGTAATTCCTTAATTTTTTTCCTTTGTTCTATACTCAAATCCTTCTTTAGTCTTATGTGTTTCAGTTTATCATTTGTATTTAGCCTCCAACTAAAATTTGTCACAGTCTCCGCCACTACCCTAGTTTTAAACTGTACCCTTATAGGTCTCATCTCTCCCCTTTTATATCTACCTATCCTACTGATCTCCTCCACCTGCCCTTCCCATCCATATTCGTCCTCATCCACACCTTTCAAGACCTCCTTCACTGTCTCCATATCCCTCACTTTTCTCACTCCATTATCATTCATATGAGTCTCTATATCTCCATACAAGATTACACCCCTATCCCTGTCCATGGCCTCCCTCACGACACTCTCCTTGTTCTTCATGACCCCTACAACTGCACTCTCAAAACTTTGTTTGGTCATATTCATTTCTTCCTTTTGCTCTTTCATAATATCCTCCAAATCCTTGACTTTTTGTTTACCTACCACCGTCCATGCAGTCGACTCCTTTACTTCCGTGAAACGTCCTTCGTATTCCTTCAGCTGCTCCTTCAATGCCATATTCTCTGCTCCCAGTTCATCTACCCTTTTCAATAACATCTCTAGGCTCTCATTAACTGCCAAAAAAGGCCTGCATTCACTTCCTTCGCTAGGCCTATTCCCTTCCCCACCTATCACACCACACATTACACACAGTGCCTTAACTTTCTCACCAATATCCCCCTTCCATTTCTCCGTATCACTCATCCACTTTTCCAAATCCTTCACAACAATATTTGAGGTGTTTCCGTCACTAAAATATTCATTGTGCCATTAATAGCATTAATACTTATCCATATGCGCCTATTATGGGTTGATTATAAAGGTATTAACCTGAAACAACAATAAAACGAGTGAAAACAGCGTTTGGATGGTCAAAATCGGAGATATAGCCCGCGAGTTGTATAATGTATGGGTGAGGCAACCTGCTTTCCCGCCAATTTCCCCCAAGGCCACTGAGACACAGTCGATCGATACTCTCTCTCTCTCTCTTGCACTCGCTTGCCATCAGTGATGACAACACCCTGCTTGCAACTCGCTAATATTAGCACGAAAATATACCTCAGAATAAGGGAATAACAGGGAAAATAGGTGATAACTGAAGGAGAGGAGGAAAGTGGGGAAGGAGGGGAGGTAGAGGACTGAGATTTTGCATGGCCCAGGGGCCAAACAAAAATAAAAAAATAAAAAAAATAAAAATATATTTTTTTTTTCGATGTCAAAAGTTGATTTTTTTTTTCACTCACTCATAAGAGTCTCCCCGCAGTCCGCCGGGGGAACTCTTAAGAGTCTCCCCGCAGTTCCCGGGTTAATGAATAGATTTTAGGGTAATCTATTCATATATGTACAGTATGTATGAATATAGTCACTACTCAGGCACATACCCCATAGCTGGGGGTGGCCAACTCAAGACAGAGCTCGAAAAGAAACAACAAAATAATATAAAAATAAAGATCCACATACATCTAGGTTGCCCAGGAAATGATGATCTAAATTAGTTAAAAAGATGCAAGTCCATGAACATGGAGGAAGCTGCACCAAGGGGTAAACCTAGAATGATGTGGGATTGTGTCGTAAGAGCTGGTCTCTAATTATATAACCTGACGTATGAGGAGCCCAGGACAGCGATGCCTGGAATGCCGTCATTAGGACATAAGCTTACAAGTGTAGTGCACAGTAGTTTATTCAAGTGCATTGGGGTTTGTAATTGATGATTAATGTTAAGAACGGGGTGTTACTTAATACTTGGTGAAGTCTAGAAGTCACTATGTTTCAGATTTGGAGGAATTTTGTGATCAGCTGACCAACACACCGAGCGCCCGGGACCTGGTGAGAAGACTATCACTGCAGATTGAGGCAGAGAGGTACAGTTATAATCATATTATAATGTAAAACTTGCAAAATAAACAAACCAAAACTGGGATGACATAATATAAACGCAAAAGAACTAATCAAAATCGCTATGTGGAAATAACGCTTAATAAAATTATTTTTTTGAAATAAAAGAACACAATCCACCACATAGGGTGGACATCACTACATGAGCAAGTCAGTCTGGTTCCCAAGCAAACTAATCGTACATACAGTATAACAATGCACCATCGTCACGTTCAAGGAATTAGTCAATTTGGGAAGTTCGGGACGTAAGATTATCACCAACCCACCAATTGACCACTTGCGAGTTTCAGGCTATAAGGAAGTTGGAGCCGTGAACATCGATATTAAACAGAAATGCAATAATAATGTAGGTTTCTGATGGATAAATGGTATGTTGAATTGGGTTTTATATATTTATAAGTGTACTACGACTGTATTTTAGCTGTGAATTCTGTTAAATATCATTGTCTACAGCTCCAACTTCCTTATAGAACAAAACTCGCAAATCGGCAATTAACTTAATGGGGTAAATGGGGATGCGTTCTCGGACCAGCCAAAACCCAAGCCCAAATAACTAAAAACCTATAATAACCTAACATAAATTGGGGCCTCAGATAATGAGGGAGATCTGTATTCATTTGATCACCAACCCACCAATTAACCCTCTCCGACATATGACGCGATTTTGAGCCTATTGGGGATACTTTAAAGCCTTTGTTACCATCAGGGGTATTTTGAAACCTTTAGTTTAGTTACTTCAACCTCTGCAGTTGTCTTTGAGTTAGCTGTGGGCAGAAAACTAATTTTGGAGAGGTAATTATAAGAGTGAGAGAACTCTATTTCTTATTGCTAATCTGGCAACCTCTGCGTCATAAATGCGTGAAAGGGTTAACTTACAAATAAACCTACCGTAATTAATGAAGTCAATGAAACTAATGAATACATGTGGTACTCCAAGGATTCAAACCTGGGATACTCGCACCAAAATTCCGTGCACTATCTATTACGCTTTCAAGACATTTCAGGATTATAGAATTTCTGGGAGTCAAATGGGAGATCTAGTCCCTTCTGTTTATTCATCATGACTAAGAATATCCAGTGCTATTATTATGCTTCATAGTTCTTATTATGTCCTTGGAAATAATAAGATGACCAAAACAATTCAACATTATGTAGATTATCCTATATTCTCTCTCGTATGCATTCCAGTCTTAAATCCAAATTGTCCCGCTTTGACACTCTGTTGTATTTTGAAGCCTAAATCTAACCTAGTCTGTCCAGAATTTTGGACATTTGGGTAGTGGCTGTTTAGGAATCTGGCTGTTTGTACCTGTTTCTGGGGTCACCATAAACTATACACTAGCTGTGCTCCATTAATTAATTGATCGAACACGACTAACTCTACTTTTATCCACTTCTCTACCAGCCCAACTACTGAACCCAATCCGGGGAAGCTGTGGGACCAGGTAAAAGAGCTCAAGCAAAACCAACGTCAGCGACAAATATTCACTTGTTCGTCACTGGGTGGAGAAAGTCTGGACCAAAGGCAGCAAGGATCACGGCAACTACGGCAGCGGCAGGTGTCCACTTGTTCATCACTGGGCGGGGAGAGTTTGGACTCAAGGCAACAAGGATCACAGGAACTATGGCAACGACAGGTGTCCACTCAATCGTCAGTGGGCAGTGAGAGTGTTGTTGACATGAGGCGGCGAGGGTCGCGGCAGGAGTCTAACGTGGAGGGGACGCAGCAGGTCGAGGAGATGGTGGCTGGCTTGAAGCTTGTCAAGGATGAATTTACTGAAACTGGCAAGGTGTGTTTGGTCTTTCTCAAAAGTCCTCTGCCATCTTTACTGCTTCTCTCTCTCTGACTCTCTCTGCTTCCGATTGTCCCTTACTCCCTCTTCCTTGCTGGTATTCTTATTCCATCATTGTCGGTGGTAATTATACTATACAGGTCTCCCTCACTATCCGATACCTCAATTTATGATGGAGACAAAAGGCAAAACTGACTGTGACGAGTGCCTCCCCCAGAGTTGAAAGAGTGACAGGGCCAAAATCAAGGAATGTTTGAGCCAAAATGCCTGGACACGCTCCAAACTTATCTCTCCTTACTTCACAAATTCTTCTCTGATTCTCTTGTCTGTGAGTTACGACTGACTCTCTCTCACACACGTTCTTATTAAAAAATTTAAGACATACTGTACATTCTTGTACCTGATTCTAACTACAGTATCTGTTTCTCTGATTGTCTCTATCTTGCTCTCATAGCGATTTTGATTAGTTCTTTTGCATTTATCTTGTGTCGTCCCAGCTTTGGTTTATTTATTTTGCAAGTTTTACATTATAATTTGACACTCACTCTCTCACACACCCATTCTCACTCTCTGTCACTCTCTCTCTCTTTCTCTCTCACATGTTCTCATTAATTCAATTTGGGGGTTATTGGTGTTAATAACAATGGTAAACATACTTCTTAAGAACATTTTTAAGATCTACGTTGTTGTCGTTTCAGGTGAAGATGGAAGTGTACCGTTTCTACAGTAAATCTATGGGCTACCTCTTGGCTGTCCTTCCCATCATCTTCTACAGCATCGCTTCGGTAAGGCCTGCTTCATATATGTATGTAATGTATGTATGTATGTTTGTATGTATAATTTAATTTATTAATTTCACTCTCAACACCAAACACCTTGCAATGAAATTAATGAAAGCATGTGAGCGAGTTCTTTGACCTGAATGTTGGTTTGAAACAGGGGTGTGTGATGTCCCTGTGGTTGTTTACTGTATACAGTATATGGATGGAGTCATGAAAGAAATACTATCAAGAGCAGTGGATGTTGGTGTATCGCTGAAAAGGGAGGGAATTGAGTGGAAGCTACCTATACTGCTGTTTGCGGATGATACAGTTGTTGTTGTTGTTCCCCAAGCTGCCTGGCCAAACAGCCCCAAGTCCCCGAGCAGGGCCAAGGCCATAACCGAGCACCCCCACAGAACCCTCCCTGCCGACCACAATAAAGCCTGGGTGACCGAAGCCACTCCATGGCGGGGAGCTGAGGAGGGTGCAGAAACGCCCGGGAAACCAAAGCCCCACCCAGGGCCCTGTGCCCCTCAGCAATTATGAAGAGAAAGTTGAGGGGCAAAGGAAAAATGTGACGCTTTGGCTTTCAATCTTGGTAGATTGGGAGGTCAATCCACGGAAGAGACGCCGTCACTTGAGATCTAGAAAATATATAAGTAAAAGGAACAGTCAGAGTAAGCTATGGGTATGGCAGAGATCACTCAGTTCTCACACTGATAGACCAGCCCATCACCACATGACTAGAACCCATGATTATACAGTTCTGATGAGTGATAATGAATGGGAGTTGCAGGGTCTGGTAAATGAGTTTGGAACAGTGTGCGAAAAACGGAATTTGAAGGTAAATGCGGGGAAGAGCAAGGTTATGGTCTTCGAAAGGGGTGAAGTCACAGAGTGTGAGGTGAAGCTGAACAGTCAGGCTATGGAGATCGTCAACTCTTTTAAGTATCTGGGCAGTGTGTTGAGTAAAGATGGGACTATGGATGAAGAAGTGCGGGAGAGGGTACAACAGGGGAAGAGGGTTGTAGGAACGCTGAAAGCAGTAACAAGAAATAGGGTGGTCAGTATGGAAGTGAAGAAGTCCTTGCGTGACAGTGTGGTAATCCCGACACTGACTTACGGAAGCGAAGCATGGACGTTGGTTGAGAGACTCAGACCAAGAGTGAGAGCAGTGGAAATTAATTACTTAAGAAGTGCGTGCGGAGTTACATGGAGGGATAGACAGACTAATGAGGAAGTAAGAAGGAGGTGTGGTGTGGAGGTAGATGTGCTGGAAAGGAACAACTTGAGATGGTTCGGCCATATGGAATGTATGGAAAGCGAGAGAATGACTAAGAGGGTGTACGAGAGCGAGGTGGAGGGACAGAGAGGGAGAGGTAGACCGAATGAGAGGTGGAAGGATGGAGTGAGGAAGTACATGAACGAAGGCGGTGCTGGTTGGGGGGAGGGGCGTCGACTGACTGGGGACAGAGGTACATGGGGGCGGTTCGTTCGTGGCCACCCCTTCGGGGATCACGGCGTCAGCTAATAGATAGATATATGTGATCATCTTGGGATTCGAACCTTGGTTACCGGTACCACATACAGATCTTAAACACTCTAACCATTACACCATCAAGACAGTTAAAGGTTAAGTACATGACTACGTATGAAAGGCCTGCTTCCTACCACCACTTTTCCTCTCATTATCAACACTGGTCAGGCAGCTTATGAGGTCATCTTTTTAAATATTTCTGTCACTTAAGTTAATCTATCATCAGTTTTGTTTCCTATACCAGTGGAAAAAATCCCAGAAATGCTGCACAAATATATCTTGAAAGGGGGTGTTTTTTTAAAGCTTCATGGAGTCTAGCGACAAAACTAAAACATAAATATATAAATAAAAGATTATACCAAAATAATAACCACTATGGCACTACCCCCTTAAAGATCTTTCATTTAAAGTTTTGTTTTCAGGAACATAACTACAACTTTAAGTGAGACGTTACTGTTACTCTGTCTGTATCTGTGCAGGGAAGCCTAGCCGGGAGTAACGTGTGGCTGTCCATCTACACTTCACCACCGTTGCCCACAGAGTACAACGACAACAACGCCACCACCAACACCACCACCACCACCACCACCACCACCACCACCGCACCACCACAGTTCGACCGTCTGACTTTCCTGGCGGGCTACGGGGGTCTTGGCGTTGCTCAGTGTACGACAAGTTGGATTTTACTGATAATTCTCTGGCTGAATGAATTGTATGTTTGTATATACTCAGGCACATACCCAATAACTGTGGGTGGCCGACTCGAGACAGAGCACGAACAGGAACAATGCAACGCGACACAAAAAACAAAATACAAATTCACACACATCTAGGTCACCCAGGAGAAGATCCAGAGACCAGGGATCACTGAGGGCACTCCACCACTCCCTCCTTGAATGAATTGTGAATTCATATAATCACCAGCCCACCAATTAACTTAAAAGTAAACCTAATTAATGAAATCAATAAAATTAATGAATACATGTGCTACGCCAAGGTTTCAAACCTAGGAGACTCACACCGAAAATAGGAATTCAGGGGGGGCTCCCATATAACTGCTGTGATGCAGTTAGGGTTAACCCTTTCTATTTCCACAACCAGGGCTTACATGTGCATGCGTGTCTGTCATGTGTACGTATATCTAGGCCATTTAACCCCTGCAACTCGCTCGGCTGTCCTCTTATGCTCCATACCCCCAGAATCGGCCCATATGAGGCCTTATGGCCTTATAGCCTTAATAGCTTAGCAATGGTAATAGGTAGAAAGATCAGCTTAATGGAAAATGTAGTACTTACTGTTGCCTTGATCCTGGCATTAACCGAACATCGCTATATCGTCTGGTTGTTGTGTTGTGAGGTTGTCAACATTTAGAGCACGGAAGTATAAGAGGACACCCGAGTTCCGCGGTGAGAGTTCGGTGTGGAGTATAAGAGGGCAGCCGAGTTCTAAGGGTTGAAGTACTGTAGATTATTGACTTTTCCTAGTAGATTTTGAGCGGATACTCTTCAGGAGTGTGTTCCTCACCTGGCTAACTTCAGGGGTGGTGTCTTGCCTTGGATTTAACCATGATTGGATTGCATAAACTGTATGTATATATAGTGTATGTATATGTATGTATGTATATGCTCAGGCCCAATCCCCACTTTTCCTATTTTTTATTTTTATTTTCTATTTCACTCTATATTTTTTTTTTTTCATTTTTTTTTCTTGGGGGTGTATAATTATAGTATAGGCTATGTATAATGCGCGGAATTTTGATGTAAGTATTCTGGGTTTGAGTCCTCGGAGTGCCACATGTATTTGTTGATTTCATTAATTGAGGTTAGATGTGAAGTTGGTTGGTGTAAAAAACATAATACTGTAATGTATTCATATTCTGGTAACATCTCTTCCTTCCCCAGCCTTCTTCTACTATGTGGGTACCCTGCTGATGTGGGTGGGATGCCTCCGAGCCGGGCGTACGATCCACCACCAGTTACTGTCGGCCGTGCTCCGCCTGCCCATGAGTTTCTTCGACACCAACCCCAGCGGTCGAGTCATGAATCGCTTCAGCAAGGAGATGTTTATCCTGGATTCCATGCTGCCCTTGGTCCTTGGCGGCCTCCTCACTTGTTTTACACAGGTAATTTGTGTTGTCCCTATTCGGGCTCTGTCTTGAGTCACTTATTAGGCTGACTGTACTCATTCTCTCTCTTACAGTCATCTTAGCTCTTACAGGTTGGTTTCTCTCCTCTTGTATAACCTCTGCTTACTTTTTGTCTGTATTTATTGTTTATCTTTTTCTTTTTCTTTTTCTATTATTATTATTATTAATATTAATATTGATGATTTTTTAAATTTATTGTTCTTGTTAAAAGAGTACTCTTTGTTTAAATCTGTTGTTACTTCATATTTTGTAATTATTTGTCTTTATATTATATGTATTCATTGTCGATAGTATCAATTGCTTACTTTTGCGATTTCCTTAGTTTATTTGTGCTATAAATGTAGGTTATTTGTAGGGTAGTTATTGATAGGGGTCACTTGAGGCATGCTATGCTTACAGGTACCTACCCGATAGCACTATCGTTAGTGAGTGCTGTACTGTATTTTATATATTATTTTGTAATAGTATAGATATCTTATCAATATTTGTATTTTGTACTATTTTAATGTCTTGTCATGTTGCAAATTTGATTTTAAATAATATTTTGACATTTAACATATAGTTTCTTTATTCATGCAGAGTTTAGTAAAATTTGCCAGAACGTCCCGGACTTCCCAAACTTGACTACTTCCTTTAACGTGACGATAGTGCGTTGTTATATGTGCGATTAGTTTGCTTGGGAAACAGATTAACTTGCTCATGTAGTAATGTACACCCTATGTGGTGGATTGTGTTCTTTTATTTCATAATTTTCATTTTAGTAAACGTTGTTTCCACATAGCAATTTTGATAATTTAATTTGACTTTATATTGTCCTTGTCCCAATTTTGGTTTGTTTAGTTTGCAAGTTTTACATTTTAATTAATCTTGTCTCTTCCATGTACTCACTCACTCTCTGTGTTGGTTGTGTAATGATTTAGATGGTTATGTTCTGGGTCTGGTGTCCCAAGTTCGAATCCCGGGAGGATCATATGCTTTCATTAGTTTATTCACGTGCATTGGGGTTTGTAATTGACGATTAATGTTAAGAATGGGGTGTTACTTATTCATCTTAGCTCTTACAGGTTAATTTCTCTCTTCTTTATTTGATCTTGCCTCTTCCAGGTGGTGATGACATTAATAGTGATCGTCGGTGCCACGCCGATAGTAGCGTTGGTCATACTACCGACGATGGTACTCTACTTCTTCTACCTGATGGTGTACGTGGCTACCACACGCCAGGTACGCAGGATGGAGTCCGTGGCTACCTCACCCATCTTTTCACACTTCAGCGAGAGTATCCAGGGTGGGTATAGGTGATGCATTTGGTTTTTGTGTGTTCATTGTTTTCTGTTGTGTTGTCCCTGTTCGGGCTCTGTCTTGAGTCGGCCACCCCCCAGAAAGAAAAAAAAATACAAAAATTACGGTATTGTATTATGAAAAATGGGGATCGGGCCTGAGTATATAGATAGATAGATAGATAGATATTGTTTTGTTCAATCTTCAATGCGTTATTTCCACATTTTGGCTCGTACATTCCCTGATTTTGACCCTGTCATTCTTTCAACTCTGGGGGAGGCACTCATCACAGGCAGTTTTGCCTTTTGTCTCCCTCACCCATCCTCTGTTTCGTTTTTAGTACGAAAAAGAGCATACAATTTGGAAAATCCTGATTGTATTCTCTCTTTCAGACTACAATACGAAGGAGAGGGAATACGATCCAGATCTTCCGGATTATATTCTCTCTTTCGTATTGTAGTCCGAAAGACTGGCGTAGGGATACGTGATCCCACCGTCCGCCACTTTGGTGGTGCAATCAGCTTCTGGAGCAGTGGACCACTGGTTCTTATCTTCAGAAAATTCCTGTGCTTGGTATGCTTTCAGCCAGGGCCCCACTGGGGTAAATAAAATAGCAAAACAGTGGCGGAACTGACATCCGGGTGAGGGACTGCTCTGGGTCTGCTCCTTCAGTGTTCATGGTCATAATCCACTTAGTGGAAATGGCACTGTGGAGTTGATTCAGTCGGGGCATGTCTGGGAGCCTGGAGGCAGTTTCTGCCTTGGCCATCCCTTGTGGGGCGCTTCCTCTGGAAGCGGGGCGTCAGATTTGATAAATGATGATGAAGATAGAGAACAATTTGGATTCTCTAACATCTGGATTTTCGCTCTTTCGGACTGGTAGTTTCCCCCATATAATCCGAAAGAGAGGAGTTTTACTTTAATATTATGTTATACTAATATGATATGATATACAGTACAGTACTAACAAACTAATGATCTATATAAATGTAAATAGCTATAATGTGAAGTTCACTATGGATATACTAACTCCTAATCCTGTGCTAACCCTTCCTCTGCACATGATGCTGACCAAGAGTAGCAGTTTGTGGCTCTATCAACAAACCTCAGCTATTGTAAGTACTGTATTCAATATGTTATTTCCTCATAGTGATTTGAATATGTTAGATTCTGGTTTAGGTTTGTTTGTTTAACAAGTTTACATTTTGATTTAAAGATGGCAGGAGCTGTCGTGGTCTAACGGGCTAAGGCTCTAGCGCTATGTTGGTGACGACTAGCTGCGTGGGTTCGAATCTCGGCTATGCTACGACAGTTTCCAGTGCTATATAGCCTTCGTCGCTTAGTGCTGTAGAATTAATTACAGTTGGGGATATCCCCCAGATGAAATTAATTCATAAGGTTATTCAACCTTATTTAAAGATGGCAAACTCTCCTGAAAAATAATGTCTTTGTTTTCAGAAGGGGTTAAAAAATGAGTGATCTGTGAAAAGTATAGTCAGTTGCCCAAATCCTGAAATCAGAGGAATTGTTACCATCAAAGGGGGTCAAACTTTAACCATAATCTTCAATTAACAGGTATTAAGTGATATGGGAGCTGTGGTTATTCTAACGGAATAACATCTCCGCCGCCATTAGGACTTGAGACTGGAGCTGCTCTTTGTATAGAGCACTCGGTCTTTTAATTTATATATGTATGTACAGGGTATAGCCTATGTATAAAAAGAAAATGTATTGTAGAATATAATTGTAGCTAAAATCTCTGATGGTACCAATTTTCACCTTTACACGTAGACTAATGCACTCTAAAGACTGAGTCAGCTTCAGTTTCAAATCTAATAAATATATTTCAGTGTCTAGATACTTAAAGATACCATGAGTAGTAGTAATTGACATTAATTAACTTTACTGTCTTCAGGAGTGATGACCATTCGGGCGTTCAAGAGACAAGATGAGTTTATCGTTGCTTCCCAGTCCAAGATTGACCTGTCCCTGAAGGCCCTCGCTGCCACTGTCTTCTGCAACAGGTCTGATTCAGTCGTCACTTATCTAGTTATATTTTACTACTGTAGTAGTTTAGCAGATTGTAGGAACCAATCAAACAAGGAAGTACCCCCACAGGAGCTTTAGACATATATGCTTTGTCTAAGGCCTTTCCTAAGCTAACTAAAGCCTAATGCTGGCTAGAGTAAAATATGAAGGACATATTCTTATTTTAAGGAGAATATGTATTTACAATTTTCATGCATTTTTTCCTTGTGTGATTAGATGGCTGGGAGTGCGGCTGGAGACCATCGGTAACGTGATAACCTTCGCCACCGCCATCTTTTCCGTGGCCAGCCGGGGCAACATCAGCCCGGGCATTGTGGGACTATCCATCTCTTACGCTCTCAATGTGAGTTTTATTATTTATTGAGTTTATAGTGATCTATGCTTTTATAATCTATATATATGTCCATCAAGGTCTTCTTTATTCTTACAGTTTCTTACAGTAGATCCTCTGGAAAAAGGCAAACTAGGCCTGTGTATCCAGCTCAGTACTAGTACTTGCACTGCTGAGGTCGTTCACGGTGTTGGCGGCGGCGGTAGCAGACGCAACATTTTTACTATTCTGTATTTTTGCTTTATAATCAAACTTCAAATCTTGTCTTCCCCATGCTTTATCAAGATTACTTTCAAACTCCCTTATTGATTCGGAATCGACTACATACTGGGGCAGTGCATTCCACTCATTTACCACTCTATCACAAAATGAGTTCTTTGCCTTCTCAAGCCTATTTCTTTCTTTGTAAATTTTCTTAGAGTGTCCTCTCGTTCTTGTTCCCTCCCGCATCAAGAAGATACCTTCACACACATCCTCATCATGCTTTCCTGACACTATCTTAAAAGTCTCCATCATATCCCCTCTCTTTCTCCTATATGCCAGTGTCGGAAGCCCCAGTGTCATCAACCTCTGCTCATAGCCCGCGTTCTTCAACGTTGGTACTAGCTTGCTAGCTCTCCTCTGCTTCTATATCCTTTACCATATATGGAGCCCACACCTGGTTCGCATATTCCAGGTGCGGCCTAACCAGCGCTGTATAGAGATTCCTGAAGATTTCTTCGTCAAGTGACACACATGTCCTCCTTATCAGCCCTACAATTCTATTGGCTTTGTTTATCTTTTCCGCTAAATGTTCTGAGAAATTTAACTTATTGTCTATCACTACTCCTATATCCTTTTCTGCATTCACTTCCTCCATCGCTTCATACATACTGTATCCTACCTTGTCTATCTTGCTTGTCCCAATCTGCATGTACAGTCTGGCCTGCCAATACGCGAGCTTTTAATACGCGATTCACCTTATACGCGAGGAGGGGGTCGAATCATACCCAAAACTTTCAAAACGCGCGATGTACCTTTAAAACGGGAATCCGGGGCCGATATAAGGGCAATTCCGGGGAGTTCAGCTAATACGTGAGGCCCCCCACCATTCCGCGCATCCATCTGCGCAGGGACGCCAGTCTACCCTCAGTCCACGCTCGCGCAACAGCAGTCCGACTCGTATGCAGTGATATAGTTTTTTGCCCCCATCATCATGCCCCCTCGCAAGAACAAACTTATCACCCACCAAATGAAGCTGGAGGTCATCAAAAGAAAAGGAAAAGGAGAAGGAAACTCAGCCATCGGTCGAGCAATGAGTTATGATTTGGATGTTTATGTATACATACTGTATATATGTACCTTTTGTGGCAATTGACGGAGATAAATAGGCCTAAAGTAGACAACTTGGAGTCAGTGCCGCCCATATCGATTTATTCCCATATAATACTCTATTGCTAATACGCGAATTTCCATTCCGCGCCCTCGTGTGTCGCCCATATACTCGTGTATTGAGAGGCCTGACTGTACTTGCATTTTTTTGGATGAAAAGGCATTAACCAATGCTCAGACCATCCCTTCATGCCCTCGACATCTCCTTGAAGCAAACCCACATGTTCCTTACTCCTCACTCTTCTATACAGCTTAGTGTCATCCGCATACAGGTATACCTCACTTCCATTAGTTATAACTAAAGGTAAGTCGTTGATAAATATAACAAACAGTAGTGGTCCCAACACAGATCCCTGAGGTACCCCACTTGTAATTTCCCTCCACCCCGAGCCTATTCCATTCACCAGTACCCTCTGTCTCCGATCTTTCAGGAAGGCTTCTATCCATTTCACACATTTCTCCCCTATATTATAGCTTCTAACTTTCTCTATTAACCTTTTATGTGGGACCTTATCGAAGGCCTTCATAAAATCGCAATATACCACGTCTATTACATCACCATCCTCTAGAATTTGCATCCAATCATCTACCACCTTAATTAGCTGTAGTACCGTCGACCTCCCCGGCAAGAATCCGAACTGTCTCCCACTGAAAAGTTGGTTTGATTTCATATGCTCCATTATCCCTTCTCTAATTACCGTTTCCATTAGTTTACACACAACACTTGTCAAACTGACTGGTCTATAATTTCCTGGGTCATTTCTCTTTCCCTTCTTAAATATAGCTGTTATGTTCGCCTCTCTCCAGTCCATCGGGATTTGTCCTGTATTAAACGATACCTCAAATAAAATGTTCAATGGCTCTACCAACATATCACCTCCTTCCTTTATGATTCTTGGGTGTATCCCATCCGGTCCTGGGGACTTACTTCTGTTAATTTTTACTATAGCCCTTCTTATTCTAGCATGTGAAAACTCTATTAGTTCTAGTGCCGGTGCCTGTTTGATGGGAATAGTAGGCACTGCATCATCCGACTCCACTGTTAGTACCCCCCAAAGTATTTCCCCAGCACCTCTGCTTTCTCCTTATCAGTCTCCGCTCTACTCCCATCATCCAACTACATACCAGCTCTGGGATCCCTACTCTTGTTAACTTTTCCTGAATGTATATACTTCCAGAATATTTTTGGATTATCCTTCACATTTCTAGCAATCTCTCTCTCCCTCTCCTTCACCCCCCTCCTTGTCTCCCACCTTATTTTATTGTTTATTTGTCTGCGTTCCAGATCCACTTCTTTAGCTTCTATACTAGACCCCCTGTTCTTTTTTAACAATTTTAGTCTTTCCCACAATCGTTTCTTTCTTCTAATCAATGTCCAAAGCTTTCTTTTCATTGGCAATTCTGGGTTCGTTCTTTTCCTCAATTTATGTATCTCATGTATCTCTTACTCACATGATTTACTTTATAATATAGTACCACAGTATGTATACCACAGGCCGTGGCATGGTCGGTAGCGTGTCTGACTGCTGATTGAAGAGTCTGCAGTTTGATCCCACCCTGTGCCATTGGTAGACAGCAAGAGTTTGGGCAACTCCGTCTAGCAAGTCATGGTCGATGTATGTCTAGTTAAGTCCCTGTAACAAGGCCACGCCCTAACCCTGTCAATCAAGGGAGTGCGCGGCATCATTATCGTATACAGTAGAACCTCGCTCTTTCGGACTAATTGGGGGAGACCCCTGTCCGAAAGTGTCAAAAGTCCGTAAGGGCCGAGTACGAACTCACACTTCAGCCTTTCAGACAAATCCGAAAGGCTGAAATAATGTCCGAAGTTTATAAGTCCGAAACTCGGCTCTTCTGTCCGAATGCGAAATAATTTTTCTCAGCCTTTCAGACAAATCCGAAAGGCTGAAGCATGAGTCCGAAGTTTATAAATCCGAATACACATTCACCTAACCAGACAAGTCAGAAACTCGGCTCTTTGGTCCGAATGCGATTTAATTTTTCTCAGCCTTTCAGACAAATCCGAAAGGCTGAAGCATGGTCTACTCTTAACTCATTCAAATCCAACTTCACTACTGCTTCATCCATTCCACCATTAAAATCTCCGACTGGCAATCTTGTAAGTGACCCACGAGGTAAAGCTAACCTTCTTGCGGATATTTTCTCCACCAACTCAACCTTAGATGAAATAAATCAAGATGTCCCTGTACTTAATTTTAATTCGCCTGAAATTCCCTCACTTAAGATCCACACCAGACATGTCAAAACTATTTTGCAGAATCTCTCAGTAGATGAGGCTCCTGGTCCAGATGAAATTCCTCCAATAGTACTTAAGAATTGCTCCTTGGTGCTCGCTCCTGTATTGGCAAAAAATTTCCGTCTGTGTACTCATACCTCATGCTTCCCAGTACCCTGGAAAGAAGCAAACATTCATCCAGTTCCTAAAAAAGGTGCCTCTTCAGATCCATCAAACTACAGACCAATAGCTATAACTTCCACTCTTGGTAAAGTCTTTGAAATTTTATTAAATAATCACATAATTAAGCATCTTGAGAATAATAAATTAATCAGTGATAGGCAATATGGTTTTAGACGATGTCGATCAACTGCAGACATTCTTTGCCTTCTTACGCATCAAATCAACCAAGCTACAGACCAACATGGTGAAACACATACAATAGCACTGGATATATCAAAGGCATTTGATAGAGTATGGCATCAATCCTTATTGTCGAAGATGTCACACTACGGCCTTGCATCATTAGTTCCACTAATTTCTTCTTATCTTCATAACAGAAAAATATGTGTAATGGTAGATGGCCTTTATTCTCAATTTCACTCAATAAATGCTGGTGTTCCCCAGGGATCAGTTTTGGCCCCAATTCTGTTCCTCATTCATATCAATGATCTCATATCTACCACTCATAATCCAATACATTCCTACGCAGATGACTCAACACTCCACAGTTCCTTCACATTTACCAATTCTTTCACCCAACCCGATCTTATAAATTCAAAAATAAACACTGCAATTTCTCTGAACCAGGACATTTCTAGAATTAATGGATGGGGACAAAAGAATCTAGTTTCCTTTAATGCACAGAAAACCAAGTACATTCAATTTTCTAACCGACAGAATCTCACTGACTCCCATATATTTTTTAATGATGTAAATATTCCCACTTCCCCTAGTATTGACATTCTCGGTGTAACATTAACTACTAACTTGAGCTGGACATATTATGTTTGAAGCATTGCTAAGAATGCCTCTAAAAAACTGGGACTCCTGTTCAGAGTTCGAGAATTCTTCACTGACGAGCAGTTGGCCGTAATATATAAAAGTCATGTGCGTTCTCAGATGGATTACTGTTTACCTCTGTGGGGTGGAAGTGGAGTGGTTGCATTGAGGCAGTTGGACAAAATTCAAAATAAAGCTATTAGATTAATCAATAACCCTGCAATCACACAGGACCTTCCTACATTATCCATACGAAGAAACGTTGCATCCCTTGCATTATTCTACAGATATTTTCACAGCAATTATTCCGAGGAGCTTGCTTCAATTGTGCCGCCTCTCCACATCTTTCCCCGTAGAACTAGGGCAGCTGAGAGCGCCCATGAATTTACACTTTCTCCTCCACAATGCAGAACTTCTGCTTATCAGAATTCATTTATCCCCAGAGCTACTACTCTTTGGAATTCACTTCCCTCGAATTGCTTTCCACAAACTTACAATCTACAAATGTTTAAATCCAGTTGTTACAAACATTTTATGAATGGAGGATGCCTTTAGGCACATGGACCTTTTTGTTTTATCTGTGTTTTTCCTTCCTCCGTTCATTGTCTCTTAAAAAAAAAAAAAAAAAAAAAAATGTAGTCCAAAAACTGTAGTCCGAAAAGGATGGAGGTATTTTCTCAGCCTTTCAGACAAATCCGAAAGGCTGAACCATGAGTCCGAATTGAAATGCTAGTCCGAAAGTCTAAGAATTCCGAAAGATTGAAGTCCGAAAGAGCGAGGTTCTACTATATATATACAGTATCTATTATTTGCTTTTGTTTTTTTCTCCAGGCTTTTTTAACTCTTTTTATCTGTGTTATCTGTATGTTAGGTGTGTGGTGCCTGTCATCAACTCATAAGATATATACTGTTTATTATTTACTTATATTTTTTCTCAAATTTTTGTATTTATATTTTTTTACTTTTTTATCCGTGTTGTCTGTATGTTAGGTGTGGGGTGCTCGTCATCAATTCATAGGATCACATTTGACTACAATGTTTGTTGTTTGTTCCAGATGACTTTTGTGCTGAACTTCCTGGTGCGTATGAGTGCCGAGGTGGAGGCCAACATTGTATCTGTGGAGAGGCTCAAGGAATATATAGAGGTAGGTGTTTTACATTATTAATTATGGAGGGTTTTGATTACTTTTTGCCATTTTTGAGTAGTTTATTTTAGTTTGCCCTATACACGAAATACTGTACAATAGAATCACATACTAAACTCTGTGTGTCCAGGCATTTTGGGTCATACATTACTTGAATTTGCCCCTGTGACTCTTTGTACTCTGGGAGAGGCACTCATTACAGACAGTTTTGCCTTTTGTTTTCCCTCATCCACATGAAAAAAATACAATAAAATAAAAATGAAACCACAATATATAGCAACTTTAAATGAAGAATATCTGTACCGGTACTACCCTTTACCCGCCCACAGGAAGGCACTCGTCACAGACAGTTTTGTCTTTAGTCTCCCTCATCCACATAAACAAATAAATAAAAATAAAAATGAAACTATGTAAAGTGAAGCAACTTAAAGTGAAGAATATCTGTAGGCTACTACCCTTTACCTGCCCACAGGAGGAACAGGAGGCTCCGTGGTTAACTGAGCCAGCCAGTGCCGCTCCCCCGGACTCCTGGCCTGAGTATGGTTGCCTCACGTTCAACAACTACCAGACACGCTACAGACCCGGCCTTGATCTTGTCCTTCATGGCATCGACTGTACCATCAAGCCCTCAGAGAAGGCAAGTCCTACAGTCTAGTTTTATTTACCAAGCAAAGAATGTAATCGTTTAGTAGCCTACCTGATATCGCAATAATTAACGGAAAAACATAGAACTATTTGATAAATGAGTATTAAATTGTAGTCATGTACTTAACTTTCATAACTGTCTTGATGGTGTAATGGTTAAGAGTGTTTAAGATCTGTATGTGGTAACCCAGGTTAGAATCTTAGGAGAATCACATTATTTCATCAATTTCATGGCAGGTGATTGGTGTAGGGAGTGAAATTAGTCCCAGCTATGGGGTATGTGTCTGAATATATACATACATAAACATAGATTATGTCTGTGCTTCATAACATTCACAAATTTTCATAATTAGTCTATCTATCTATTTAGCTATATACTCAGGCCCAATCCCCACTTTTCCTTCTTTTTTTTTGGGGGGGGGGGGGCTGACTCAAGACATAGCCAGAATAGGGACAACACAACAGAAAACAATGAACACACAAAAACAATACACAAATTCACACACATATAGGTCATCCAGGAGAAGACCCAGAGACCAGGTTCATAATTAGTACTGTAACATATTTTTCTACAAGATCTCCGTAATAGCCGAATAAGCAAGATGAGGACATATAAATTTACTGTCAGCTGACAGAAACAATCTAAAAGCATAGGTTATTAGAAACATGATCAAGGGTTGTCAAAGAAAAATTATACAGTACAAAAACTTATAAATATATTTTATTAGCAAGCTTGTCGGCTACTTTATATTCGGACTGTTCATTAACTATTTCCAGGTGGGCATTGTGGGTCGTACAGGGGCAGGCAAGTCGTCCCTAACCCTAGCATTGTTCAGGATGATAGAGGCGGCCGACGGTAATATTGTGCTGGACGGTCGAGATATTGCCTCGCTTGGGTTACACGATCTACGTACTCGCATCAGTATCATTCCACAGGTTAGTGTGTATTTATTATCTTTTGTTTTCTCTTTCTCCTTTCTTGCTTTGTCTTTCCTTCTTCTCCTCTGTCCTTTCCTTGTATTTTCTTCTTCTTGTCTCTTCTTTTCTTCTCTCCTCTCCTCTCTATTTTTTTCCATTCTCTTCTCATCTCTCTTGTGGGTCGTACAGCGGCAGGCAAGTCGTCCCTAACCCTAGCATCGTTCAGTATGATAGAGGCGGCCGACGGTAATATTGTGCTGGACGGTCGAGATATTGCCTCGCTTGGGTTACACGATCTACGTACTCGCATCAGTATCATTCCACAGGTTAGTGTGTATTTAGTCTCTTTTGTTTTCTCTTTCTCCTTTCTCGTCTTGTACTTTTTCTGACCAATACACTTCTATCATCCTTTTATTTCCCTAGTCCAATACGCAGCAACCTAAACCCCTCCAACAATTACAGTTGTTGTTGTTGTTGTTGAGAATGTTGAAGTTGTATTACCTGGCTGACTAAATACACACCCAGCCTCACCAATCTTGTTTTTTGTGTAATCCTATAAAGCTAAAACACTTCTATCACCCTTATAATTTCCCAGTAAAACCATTTTTTTACACCACCTCACTAACACTGCTCCATGCCTCCCCAGGACCCGATGCTGTTTGGTGGCACGATACGCAGTAACTTGGACCCACCAGGCGAACACAGCGATGCACAGCTGTGGAGGGCATTAGAGTTGGCCCACCTGGCTGACTACGTGCGGACCCAGCCACTCGCACTCATGGCCACTGTTGAGGAGAACGGCGGCAACCTTAGGTGAGGCTGTCGTCTTGGACACCTGTTTCGACCCATTAATTTGGCAATAGAAATACTTTTTGCCCCCATCAGTTTGGCAATTATTCCATTATTAAAATTGAGTCACTCCATGGTCAGTATCAACATAAGAACATCGCTATTTTTTGCCTATTTTAGCTGAACAGAGTATACATTTTTCTTAATCCCTCTTTTTATCCTATTAATCCCTCTTTATTTATCTCTATATATTTACGTTAACCTTGTTCTCAGTGTGGGTCAGAGACAACTGGTGAGCTTGGCCAGGGCGGTGTTACGCAAGACCCGCGTTCTGGTTCTGGACGAGGCCACAGCAGCCGTTGACATACAGACAGACACACTGATACAACGCACCATCAGGGAAGAGTTCTCTCACTGCACCATACTCACCATCGCTCACAGGCTCAACACCATCATGGATAGTGACAGGTACGATGCAGTTTTTAACGCCATACACCTTTAAGTATCTTGGTGATATAATGGATAAAGTGTATATGTTCTGTATGTGGTATTCATATTTTTTCACCAACCAACTTTACTACTAAACTCAATTAATGAAATCAACATGTGGCACTCCAAGGACTCGAATCTAGGATACTCACACGGAAATTCTGCGTATTTTTGCATTACGCTATCAAGACAGTTAAAAGAATTATGCACAAGGCTACGATTTATTATGCAATATCCCAGGTTTGAATTCTGGGAGGATCACATGCTTTCATTAATTTAATTTGAGAATGTTTGGTGTTGGGAGTGAAAATAATTAATGATGTAGTCTTTAACACTTAAAGAGCGGGGCCCGACTTAAGTCCGTATCTAAAAAGCAGCAAGTTAGGAGCATTATTAAGGTTTTTAAAGGGTTAAAATCGAGTGCAAATGGCCGGGAGAGCAGCAGGCCACACCCAGGGCTTACCGCCGCCCACTGACTCACGCTCCCTCTGTTCTCGAGAGGCCAGCAGTGTAGCCAGTAGTGAGTGTAGCTGGAAAAAATATGCCGCTATACGCTAAACTCCCATGTTGGTGGTACCACTGCATAAAAACGACGAGTGCTACGTAGCTCGTTCTGGTCTCATTTTGAAGCTTGTAGCGCCTATAGTTTTTTGCTGAATACATTTCTTTTCATGCAGATACTTGATTGATCATTCAGGAGGGGCCTGAATATGCCCAAAATAGCCCAAAACCCCCCGCTAGACGAGGGTTAATGTCATGCACTCCCTTGATTATCAGGGCTAGGGCGTGCGCTTATTACAGGGACTCTACTGTACATTTGCCATGAATCGCTAGACCTGTACATCTACCAATAATAAACAATAAATAATTAAATCATCATCATCATCTCCGACGTCTTGTTTCCCTCTGGGAAACCCCCGTTAAAGGATGGCCATGGCAGAAATGCCTCCAGGTTACTTTGTCAAGACATGCCTCCTTTGCCTGTGCCACAATGCCACTTCTACTACGTGGAAGTTTTTCTTCAATATATTTGTCCACTTTCTTTTCCCATATAATTAAAGATTATTAATTTGTTATTGTTGATGTACAGGGTATTGGTGCTGGACAAGGGGAGGATAGCAGAGTTTGACAGGCCAGCAACACTACTGGCCAACAAGGAGTCCATATTCTACTCCATGGCCAAGGATGCTGATTTGGTGCAGTGATGAGAGCGAGAGAGAGACGGAGCATGTATACATTCAGATTTGTGTGTGTGTGTGTGTGTGTACTTTAGTTGTACTTACTCTAGTTGTATTTGCGGGAGTGAGCATGCTCGTTAATTTCCGCCTCCTAAAACATTATTATTTTTTATTTTTTATTTTTTTTTCTATGTGATTGAGGGAGGCAAAAGGCATTACTGCCTATAGCGAGTGCCTCCCCCATAGTTGAAAGAGTGACAGGGCCAAAATCAAGGGACGTTCGAGCCAAAATGCCTGGACACACAGAGTTTGAAGCAATTTAAGTCATAGGAAGAGGGAAAGACTGATTCTGGGAGAGAGTTCCAGAGCTCAGCTGTTGAGTAGAAGAAAGTTTGATAGTAACGTTTCACTCTTGGGTTGGAGAGTTGCACAGAGTAGGGGTGGGATTGAGTTGCAAGACGGGTACCACGTGCCCTACGTAAAGGAGGTGGTATGCACTGGGATAGCTCTGAGGAACACTGATTATTATAGTAGCGATAGAATAGCGAGAGAGATGCAACATTGCGGCGGAGAGAGAGAGACTGCAGAGAGTTGGTGAGTGGACGGGAGTTAATGATACGAAAGGCCTTCCTTTCAACTTTGTCTAGGAAAGCGGTGTGAGAGGAACCTCCCCAGACATGTGAACAATACTCAATACAAGGGCGCACTATGCCCCTGTACAGAGCAAGAAACTGTGCAGGGGAAAAGAACCCCCTAAGGCGGTTGAGCACACCGAGCTTCTGGGAGGCTGCCTTGGCAAGACTGGTAATATGGTCCTTCCAAATGAGAGCAGAAGAAAAAGAGACACCAAGAATATTGAGAGAAGATGAAGGGTTGATTTTTGTATTGTTGAAGAATAAGGGATAGTCCGCTGGGAGATCCTGACGGGTAGATAGATGGAGAAATTGGGTTTTGGAAGCATTAAAGTTAACAAGGTTTTCTCTGCCCCAATTGGAAATAGTATTTAGATCAGAATTTAAGAGTTCTATGGCTTCATTACGTTTGTCGTTGAGGAATTGCTGGCTGGGGCGTTCTGAAAAACTAATGGAGTAGTGTAAGGTTGAGTCGTCTGCGTATGAATGGATGGGAATTAAGGTACAGTTAAGGAGATCATTTATAAAAATTAGAAAGAGAATAGGAGATAGGACAGAGCCCTGAGGAACACCGGAGTTTATAGGGTGAGGAAGTGAACAATGGCCATCCACAACCGCGGCTATGGAACGGCCGGAAAGGAAATTAGAGACAAAGGCACAGATGGAGGGATAGAAACCGAAGGAGGGTAGTTTAGAAATTAAAGATTTATGCCAGACTCTATCGAAGGCTTTCGATATGTCTAGTGCAATAGAAAAAGTCTCACCGAAGTCCCGAAAGGAGGATGACCAAGAGTTAGTAAGATATGAAAGAAGATCACCAGTAGAGCGACCCTTAAGGAAGCCATACTGGCGATCTGAGAGCAGATTATGAGAAGAGAAATGCTTAAGAAATTTGGAAGCAAGAATAGTTTCAAAAACTTTAGAAAGACAAGAGATGAGAGCAATTGGACGATAGTTGGAGGGTTGAGAGCGGTCACCCTTCTTTGGGACAGGTTGAATGTGAGCAAACTTCCAGCATGAAGGGAAGACGTTAGAGGATAGACAGAGACGAAAGAGTTTGCCTAGGCAGGGAGTCAGCACGGAAGCACAGTTTTTGAGAACAACAGGAGGAACACCGTCCGGACCGTACGCCTTATTAGTGTTAAGCCCAGAGAGGGTAGAAAGTACATCTTTAGAAGAGATTAGGATATTAGGCATAAGTAAGAGAGAGGAGGGCTGAGAGGGAGGAATAGCACCGGAATCATCCAAGGTGGAGTTTCTAGCAAAAGTTTGAGCGAAGAGTTTAGCTTTGTCAGAGGAAGAAGTGATGGTTGTGCCATCAGAGTGGGAAAGGGGAGGGAAAGACGAGGAAGAGAAATTGTTGGAATTTTTTTTGGCTAGATGCCAGAAAGCTTGGGAAGAGCTAGAGTTGGATAGTTCAGTGCATTTATTATTGATGAAAGAGTGTTTGGCAAGTCGAAGAACAGATTTGGCTTGATTCCGGGCAGAAACATAGGAAGAATGAGAGTCTTGAGTTTTAAGGCGTCGGTACCGTTTGAATGCTTCCTCCTTATTGCGGACAGCAGTAGAACAGGCGTGAGTAAACCAAGATTTTTTAGCATTAGTCTGAGAGAAGGAGAATGGAATGTATGCTTCCATGCCCGATAGGATTACCTCGGTAATGCGTTCAGCACTCTCCGAGGGTCCCCGGCCACGGAAGCAGAAATCATTCCATGGGAAATCAAAGAAGTACTGCCGGAGAGCCTCCCAGTCGGCAGCGCCAAAGTGCCACAAGCACCGCCGGCTAGGAGGATCGGGTGGCCGTACTGGAGAGATAGGACAGGTGACAGAGATAAGTTTATGGTCGGAGGAGCCCAGAGGAGAGAAAAGATCGACAGTATAAGAAGAAGGGTTAGAAGTTAGAAACAAGTCAAGAATGTTGGGCCGATCTCCGATGCGATCCGGGATACGGGTGGGTTGCTGAACTAACTGCTCTAGGTCATTTATGATAGAAAAGACGTAGGCTTGTTCACCAGGTGGATCAGTAGTGTGAGAGGAGAGCCATTGGCGGTGGTGAACGTTGAAATCTAAGATGGAGATTTCTGAGAAAGGAGAAAGGGATAGAATGTGTTCCACTGTAGAGTTTAGATAGTCAAAGAATTTGGGAAAGTTGGTAGAGTTAGGGGAAAGATAGACAGCACAGAAATATTTAGTAAGAGAATGACAGGAAAGTTTGAGCCATAAAGTTGAGAATTCAGAGGAGTCGAAATCGGGAACACGAGAGCAAGTGAGTTTGTTGTGCACATATGCACAACATCCGCCTTTGGCTTTGAAACTAGGATAGAGAAAGTAGGAGGATACAGAGAAGGGGCTGCTGGATGTTGCTACAGACACCTGAGTTTCGGTGAGGAAGAGAAGATCAGGTTTGTAGGAGGAGAGATGGTGCTCAACAGAGTGAAAGTTAGAGGAAAGTCCGCGAATGTTGCAGAAATTAATAGAAAGAGTAACAGGCCGAGGTCCAGGTAATTGTGTGGGGTCGTCAGGGGATGGTCGGTTGGGTGTGGGGGCATTTATGGTCCCCCCCCCCCTGGGGACTCCGAGGCTGGGCTAGAATTCAACATTTAGTTTTTTTAAATTTTGGTGTGGAGGAATGAAGTGTGGTGTGCATGTTTAGTGTAGTGAAGTGGATAGGAGGAGGAGGTGTTTGTGAGAGCTAACTGGATTGCTCTCAGTGTAAATGAGGCACAAAGAAAATCAGTAAGAGAGGCCAAGCAAATGAAACAGGAGTTCCAGCGACTCTTTATCACATGCCTATAACCTCACCTGGGTCTAGCCCTGATCGATTGGTGCCTACAATCTCCCCACTATACTGTCGTACTGTTCCTTGAAACTATGCAACGAAGGGGTGTGTGTGTGTGTGTGAGTGTACGAGCATATTTGTCTCCAGAGTCACTATACTCTATGTATATATTAGCACTAATGTACTAAAGGGATAAACCTGACAAATACATTTGAAACTAAAGCTAATTATTTTTTATAGTTACATTTATGCATTTCATAATAATTGCATAATAGGCTACAGTTCTTAATTCAGTTTATGTAATTGTACTTAAATGTTACATCATCTGTGTATTTTGATAAGTGCAGTATTATACAGTGCAATAATAAACTGTAGGTTACTTAATGTTGTATTATTAAACTACAGTAAATGTATTATTTGTTCATAGCAGACCATATTATTTTTTTCTATGTAGGCCTATGTATGTATGTATGTACACAGGCGCATACCCCATAGCTGAGGGTGGCCGATTCGAGACAAGAGCCCGAACAGGGACAACACAACACAATATAAAACAAAACAAAATAATGATTCACACACATTAGATATCATTTACTGTACAGTATACTCTATCATTAATTGACCACACCCATAGACTATAGTCCTTGGCCCCTAAAATACTTAAGGACTATAGTCTTTGGTCCAAAAAATACTTTGATCGATAAACACCCATGTACAGTACTATAGTCTTTGATCCCAAATCACCCATGAAGTATAGACTTGCGCCCAAACCATCCCAAGAAGAGTGTGATCAAGATTTCTGGCATAAATATAGCGAGTATACTACGCATCTCTACATAGATGGACATGGAGACCCCACCGCCCATCACAAACAGGTGCAATCAGCTTTTCTTTGGAGAAGGAGAAAAATTACTACAGTATCCCCGCAATTTATTTCTGAGAGTGATCGTAAGAGGTCACTAGAAATGTGTCTGATGCATGGGATTATAATTCCTTGTCTTAACATATACAGTAAAGGATTCAGGCCAAAACAGAGACATGCATTAGTGGATATTTAAAACCCCTCAGACCCGGAAGGGCTCTTAACCTAACAAGTGCGCATGGGGGTAATTGGAAACGTCCCCCTGTGCTGACGTATTTGAGGTGTTTCCGTCACTAAAATATTCATTGTACCATTAATAGCATTAATACTTATCCATATGCGCCTATTATGGGTTGATTATAAAGGTATTAACCTGAAACAACAATAGAACGAGTGAAAACAGCGTTTGGATGGTCAAAATCGGAGATATAGCCCGCGAGTTGTATAATGTATGGGTGAGGCAAGCTGCTTTCCCGCCAATTTCCCCCAAGGCCACTGAGACACAGTCGATCGATACTCTCTCTCTCTCTCTTGCACTCGCTTGCCATCAGTGATGACAACACCCTGCTTGCAACTCGCTAATGATAGCACGAAAATATACCTCAGAATAAGGGAATAACAGGGAAAATAGGTGATAACTGAAGGAGAGGAGGAAAGTGGGGAAGGAGGGGAGGTAGAGGACTGAGATTTTGCCTGGCCCAGGGGCCAAAAAAAAAAAAAAAAAAAAATTCGATGTCAAAAGTTTATTTTTTTTTTCACTCACTCTTAAGAGTCTCCCCGCAGTCCGCCGGGGGAACTCTTAAGAGTCTCCCCGCAGTTCCCGGGCTAAACACCCATAAAAACACACCCCGAGCTACCCGGAAGGGCTCTTAGACACCCATGAGCTCAAAGCCTGTAAGCTTGGTGTGCGAGGCGTACGTCCGACGCATGTAAACAACAGCCGGCTGGACCGACGCCCCGCATCTCCGGCCACAAGAAGGAGTGCGTCGCTTGTTCGTGTGTGCCTGTATGTTATTGTTAAGTATTGAAAAGTAGTGTAAAGTGGCTGTTTTTGCCATAAAGTTATCTCCAATGAAATCATCATCACAACTGAACCAGTTGACTTAGAGAGCTCTACTTAACGCCATTCTACAGGTACGAAACACATCTACGTTTAGGGATGCGCGGGAATGCGGAAGCAAGCCAAATAACAAAGATGCGGTAGCCTAGGGGTAGACGTTTTTCGGCCAAAACCCCCGGATTTCGGGGAATATATATATAATACATAGCCGGGGCTGGAGGGTTTTAAACAAGCATGTAATTTAAATAATGTTTATATTAATTCAATACAGCATTTTGTTTAATTTACACCAATACATATGTGTTTATAGTCAGTTTATTTCCAGCTGATGATCAATTGCTATCTCTCCATCCTGATTACTCGGCTATTACTTAGAATTTGTAGGGATATATGATGTTAATTATGAAAACTTGGCAATAGTATGAAGCAAAGACATAGAAGTTAAAATGTAAAACTTGCAAACCGGTCCTGATGTGGCGGCGTCTACGCCGTGGGGCCACCTCCCGAGGCTGCCAACCGCGGATGGCTGCCGACCCTCCACGGCCGAAGACAAAATCAACGACCAGTGGAGGAAAACCGGATGCCGGCCGCGGGGAGCAGTTTCGGGAGCCAAACCGTCACAACCATCCCCTGCCCCCTCCCTGGGGGCACGGGTCCTTGGAGCGACTTCGGTCGCGCCGGGAATTTCCACACCTCTCACACCACACACACACATCACACAGTTTTTCCTACACCGAGAAATGACTCTCCGGCTGTCATTTCTCGAAGACTTCTTCTAGCCGGAGACATTGAGAGCAACCCAGGACCCACGTACACATACATATGTCCAACTTGCTCAAAACCCATCACTTCAAGTCGCCATACTAAGGGTTCAGTTCTCTGCAATTCATGTGGGAACTGGACCCACTTCACCTGCACAACACTTGCCTCCAAGAAACACTACACAAACACCTGGACCTGTTCCTCATGCCCCTCCCTCTCCCAGTCAAATCCCTCACCTAAAACCCGTCCACCTCTCCTCCCCAACCCACCTAACCTTCCCATATCATCCCCTTCCCCCCCTAAAATCCGTCCACCTCTCCTCCCTAACCCCCCTAACCTTCCCATACCATCCACATCCTCAACTCAACACACCACACCCCATCCTAATCCATTCCAACCCCCATCTCCTGCTCCCCAATCCCCACCCCCGCCTCAACCATTCCCACCCCCACCCCCTCCCACCCCCCCACCCCCATCCCATCCCATCCTCGTGCAGCAGCACCCAACATACATCGTGCACATAACATTAACATTCTTCAACTGAACATAGATGGCATAAACACAAAGAAACACGAACTCTCACACTTCATCAAACAACACAACATACACATTGCCATCTTACAAGAAACAAAACTCCGCACAACACAAGAAACACCCACATTTCATAATTTCACCACCATCAGACAAGACCGGGCTGTCGGCGGGGGCGGTGGACTCATCACCCTGGTACACAAAGAAATATCATACATAGTAACCAGTGTACAAACCAAATCCCTCCTCCCCCCAAATGATAACACAACAGAAATACAGTCAATTAAAATACGCACTGGCAACAACTCCAACATAACCATCATAAACACATACATCCCTCCCCAAACATCCCCTACAGTACCAAATGAATACAGACCACACTTACAACACATCACAAACACCCCACACACCCCACACATCATCCTGGGTGGTGACTTCAACGCCAAGACGTCGGCCTGGTTTGTCGACAACCCCTACACAGACAGAGGGCTGGTACTACAAAACCAAACCGATAACCTCATCATCCTTAATGACATCCATCAACATACCCATATTCCTCACCAAGCCCTCTATAACACATCATCTCCAGACATCACCTTTTGCTCCCCAGAACTCGCCCCCACAACATCCTGGAGGGTGGTCAGAACCTTAGGCTCTGACCACCTCCCGATCATTATCACCACCAAAACCAGACTCACCCCAGCTAGCCACAAACACACATACACCAATTATAAAAGAGCTAACTGGGAAGCATTCACAAATGAGACAGAACAACACTTCACAACTCTAAACAGTACACCCATCACTAACATCAACAATGCTGTACACATACTCAATAAAACTATCCAAAACGCTGACAAGAAACACATTCCAAGAGGTAACAGAAAAAGACACAACCCCAACTTCACACCAGAAATTCAAAACCTCATCAGATAATGCGACATACTGAAACACTCCCCAGCACCCCACACACAAGACATCACACAACAAATTCAAGCACTCAACACCCAAACTAACAACAAAATACAAGAACAACAAAAACAGGGCCCTGGGTGGGGCTTTGGTTTCCCGGGCGTTTCCGCACCCTCCTCAGCTCCCCGCCATGGAGTGGCTTCGGTCACCCAGGCTTTATTGTGGTCGGCAGGGAGGGTTCTGTGGGGGCGCTCGGTTATGGCCTTGGCCTTGCTCGGGGCCTTGGGGCTGTTCGGCCAGGCAGCTTGGGGAAAAACAACAACAACAAAAACTAAATTGGAATAACTTCCTACAAACACTTGATCACAAAACAAACCCCAAAAAACTCTACAAAACACTAAACAGCATCACACTTTCCAACAGCAACACAACACAATCACATGCTGCAATCACAACAACAGACTCTACTCCTTCATGTAAACAACAAGCAAACACTCTCATCAATCACTTTTCACATGTCAGCCACCTTAAACCTCACAAAGACGACCGACGTGTCATCCGACGTAAGAGACAATTCCCCACAGACCCTGACTATACACCCTTCACCAATCACCAGACAAAGCATATCATCAACAATCTCAAGCACTCACCCGCCTGTGGCCTAGACAACATAAGCAACATACACCTCAGACACCTGGGACCACAAGGCATACAAGCACTCACTAACATATCAAACTACAGCTATTCACGCAACACAATACCAGACATTTGGAAGCATGGTATCATCATCACATTCCCCAAACCCAACAAAGACCCCACGCTACCCTCCTCGCACCGCCCCATCACACTCCTTTGCTCCCCCTCCAAAGTCATGGAACGCCTAGTATTACAACTAATTACACCTGACCTACCCCTAGCTCCAACACAACATGGCTTTAGGCCACTGCACTCCACAAACACTCTTCTCACAGACCTTACACAAAGAGCTTTCGACGGCATCAACTCAGCTAGACCACCACACAGATCACTATTAGCCACACTCGACATTAGTAAAGCCTTCGATGCGATCCCCCGCCACAACCTAACAAAAAATCTACAACACAAACATGCACAACAACACAAAAAGGTGGCTGGCCAACTTCCTAGCAGGCAGATGTGCACACGTATCTTTTGCCGGTCAGTCATCTAAAATCAGAAACTTTCCAAACGGAGTCCCACAAGGATCCGTCCTATCGCCCGCACTCTTCAATCTGTACATGCACGATATAACTACACCCAATACGCCCCAAATAAACTTAGCCTCCTATGCAGATGACATAACACTCACATGCACACACCATGACCCAAAAAGAGCAACAGATCTCCTTCAACCCTATCTCAACACACTACATGGCTGGTGCACTACAAACAGACTTAATCTAGCCCCAGCCAAATCCACCGCAACCCTGCTCACAAGTTGGACAGGAGAACACGAATACATCCCTCAACTCACCATAAACAACACACCCCTAACACATACACACACACCCAAAATCCTAGGAGTAACATATGATACTCATATGACATTCAAACAGCACACC
The DNA here is from genome assembly GCA_032716605.1 of Paralithodes platypus. Taxonomy (NCBI): domain Eukaryota; kingdom Metazoa; phylum Arthropoda; class Malacostraca; order Decapoda; family Lithodidae; genus Paralithodes; species Paralithodes platypus. Next base: position 10,578,725 of record CM064486.1, on the reverse strand, counting down.
ACAAACATTAAAAAGAAACTGACACCCAGACTTAACGCCCTCAGGTCACTTGCTCACACAAAATTTGGACACAACAAAGAAACTACCACCACAGTATATAAACAATACATAAGATCAGTGATGGAATACGCAAGCCCAGCCTGGGCTTCTAACCTAGCTGAAACACATCATAAGACCTTACAGACTATTCAAAACAAAGCCCTGAAGATCATTACAGGCTGCACAGCTACTGCACCCACAGATCACCTACATCAAGAAACCAAAATCCTCAAAGTCAAAGACCATCTGGACATGAGAGGCACTCAATTCCTGGCAGCAGCCTCCACGAACCAAGACCACCCACTAAACTACATGGCAACACACCCACAGACACCAAGAAATATCAAAACAACACCCAGCACACGGTATCACACACAATTATTGTCCTCTCTCCCTCTCTGCCCACCCCGAACCAACTTCCAGAACCACATCCATACTCATATCTCTCACCGATCCATCCACTCACTCACAGACAACACGCAGCTGCATGCACGACCTCCCGAAATCCATCCTTCCGAATCCTCCCTTCCTCGCGAGGACAGAGTCCACCTGGCCAGGCTGAGATGCGGACACCATCCAGCTCTCCTGAGCTATCAGAAGAGACTGGATGACTCCGTTGTCGACGCCTGCCCGGGATGTAACACAGCACCCCATACCATTAAACACATCATAGAAGACTGCATTTCACACAACCACTTACGCCAACAACACAATCTACACTCAATGAGAGCTCTGTGGGAAAGCCCGATCGTGGCCATGGCCTTTCTCAGGGACTCGGGGCTGTTCGGCCAGGCAGCTTAGGCAACAACAACAACAACAACAACTTCCAAACCAAACAAATCAAAACTGGGACGATACAAGATAAAGGTAAGGTAAGTATCATGTATTTCCATTTATAATCGAAAAATCAGACGCTAAGGGATTAAAATTACTGTACCATCAGCTGGAATAAAAGCATGAGTACCTAATTGAATCTGTATGGAACCCAAACAAGACAATACAATGTTTGATTATATATCCTAGAGACCTAGATACTTCATAACTTGGCTTTAAACCCCTTCAGCACGATGATGTAATTTTCATCTTATTCTGATTACCATTAGACAAATTTCTTAAGCTTACAATCTACCTCTAGGACATAAAGGGGTAAATATGTCTCGGTAAACCCTCTGAGTAACATAGGTTTTTCTTAAAGTGCATTAAATTGTCTAACATTAGCCAGAATAAAAGGTAAAAACGGGTCATGCTGAAGGGGATTGCGGCGTTTCAGGGATACTTTAAAAACCTTTGTGACTATCAGGGTTGTTAAGGAACCTTTAGTTTAGTTACTTCAACCTCTCCAAGTGTCTTTGAGCGATCTGGGGGCAGAAAACTAATTTTGGAGAGGTAATTATGAGCTCAAGATCATTCTATTTCTGAATACTAAATGGCAACCCAGAGCATGAAATAGTTAAAATGTGTGTAGCCTACAGGTATACATATTAGCGCCCAGGACTACAACTAAAACTACTGTTAGCCTTTGTCTAGAATATCATTACTGTATATATATCAGTCTAGCTCTACTGAGATCACTGAACAATAACACTAGTCCTAGTAGTAATAATAATAATAATAATAATCTGGTCTTTTATTTCTCGCAAGCACAAATGTTTGTCTATGGAGTATTATTGATTTTGGTGGTGTTACAGGGCCACTCGAGCACGTCACCGCGCCCGCTCCAGCCCTTCCTTCGTAGTCGCGGAGAGGTCGACGACTACAAGCACGTCAGGCGCCCAGTCGCTGTGAGGAAGCTGCAGAAGCGTAGAATCACGGCACGTCTCATCTCATCAGGGACCCCCCGGCCTCCGAGGATCGTTGGCAGGGAGAGCGAGGTGATGCCGAGGAGTCGAAGGTGGCCTGCGAGGATAGACCGCTTCATGTAGAAGCGAGGACATCTCAACACATATTTCTCAATAGTCTCCGGCTGACCACACCACCGGCATGCATCACTACCCAGGATACCCAACCGCCGGAGGTGGCCAGAGAGCGTGGTATGGCCAATGCGTCGCCTGGCCAGTGTCACGTCCAGACTGCGGAGCTTGTTTCTCGCCCAGGGTTGGGGAGATGAGTCTACCCGATATGTGCCGAGGGTAGTGGCTGGTAACGAACATCGGAGGGTGGCGTTCCATTGATTTATACATGCCCGACGAACCACCAACTGTCTGCTATGTGGTTCCCCCTGATCCCTCAGTGAGACGGAATCCATTGTAAATGCACTGACCATGGTGAGTCGGAGAGTTGAAGTAGCAGCGACTGAATCCTATAGACGAGGGAGGCGTGCGACGCAGGGCGATGAGACTGCAGGAGGCGAAGAGAAGACTGGGAGTCCGAGTAGATGACCACCTGCTGACTGGACAAGTGGACGCTAATGAAGAGAAGGGCTTTATATATGGCAAAAAGCTCTGCTGTCAGGATGTGATGGTGCCCGGAGAGCCTCCAAGTCTGGCACAGTGCTAGCTCCTCGTAGTAGACTGCAGCTGTCGAAGAAGCCGGGGGGATGAAGGATCCATTGGTGAAGACAGGGGAGAATCTAATGTAGCGTGTGACTGACAGCTCCCGAAAGTACCCCTGTGCCATGACCTCACACTCTGACTTCTTAAAGCTGCGATGGAATGTGTGGCGTACCAACCCGGAGAGACTACCCAGGGCGGCACCGGGGAGACAGAAGGTACCGGCATCGGGCTCGGAGGGGCAATTCCGACAAGGCTGTAAGTCTGGAGTCCACGAACCAGGAACGGGCACCGGCGCTTAACCAGAGCGGGGAGGCCAGCCCCACCCCTGACGACCTCAATAGTCCGACCAGAGGATGGGACTCAGGCATGCGTGCTACTCTCGTCATCCAACTGCAGTCAGCCATCGCCCGGTCCCAGACCATGGGCAGGGTCCCTGATTTCACCTCCAGGGAAACAACGGGGGACGAGCTGAGCGCCGCCAGCGCTATGCGGAGAGCCGCATTATGGATGGGATTCAATCGTGCCAACACCGTGTCCGAGGCTGACCCATATACTACGCATCTATATTTTAACTTGCTCCGGATAAAAACCTCATAAAACCGAAGCAGGGCGTCCCTAGAAGCACCCCACTTGGTGTGCGCAATGCACTTCATGAGGTTTAGTCGCTTCATGCATGACTCACATAGATAATCAATATGGGCACTCCAGGTGAGTATCGGTCCATTCAACCGGAGGCCCAGGAACACATGGCTAGTGCGATACGGTAACAGACTGCCCCCCATGTAGGGTGAGGTGGGGGTGTAACGAACTATTAGTGGATAAAATATTCACCAAAAATCAGGTAACAAACTTTATGGAAAAATAGTTACAGTATATCACAATAAACTATGGGTCAAGGCCTATCATGGTGATTTTTACTAATCGTGTAAGACTGTATAAAATGCCCCAGAACGAGAAGCCCACCACAGAAGCCACGAGCGAACACCACACAGAAACACCCGAAAGAAAGGTCCACAGAACGAAAGGACCAGCTGACCGAGCCAGCCAATTCAGACAGGCCCAAGCCCGTAGGGCTAAGCAGCTCCAGGCCGCACCTACCTACCCCTTCTAAACAGACCATTTTCCACACTTCACGTACACTACCCCCTCGTGTCCTACACTTCTAACTACAATGATGATGAACAGGAATATACATTCATATTAAAAACACCCATGCCCTGTCCCTAGGTTGAGCCAATGCCAACCAATCAGACAGCCATATATCTATGTATGTTCTTGCATCCGAGAAGTAGATGTTATATATCTTAGAAGTTAAAACACCCACGCCTGTCCCTAGACCTCGTATATCAATTCCCATGACGAGTATAGATATATGTAACCCGTGCTCAGTCGCCCCCTTGCATTGTTCCTCTAGTAACTAAGTGTCTCTATAATATTAACTGCCACCAGTATTGATACAACATAGCGGCACTGTCCTTGTGTCGTATTGTGCCACGAGCAGATCAACCAGGGTTCATCACCTTATTAGGACGACGACTATAATGTCGTCGTTCATCGATGTATTCAATCCTTAGGTTACGTATTAATATTAACATTCCCTAACATATCTTGTCTTGCCAGACTAAGTTTCTGAAGACCCATCGCCCCCATAAATCTATGTATTCAATCCTTAGTTTTAAGTATTAATATTAACATTCCCTAACATATCTTGTCTTGCCAGACTAAGTTTCTGAAGACCCATCGCCCCCATAAATCTATGTATTCAATCCTTAGTTTAAGTATTAATATTAACATTCCCTAACATATCTTGTCTTGCCAGACTAAGTTTCTGAAGACTCATCGCCCATAAAATCTATGTATTCAAATCCTAGGTTAAGTATCTTTATCCGCCCTTGTGTTCACCTTTTCCATTTACTTTTCCACAATTGTCATACGTCTTCCACTTACCTCCTTCGTATCCACAGTCCACACTACGCCATTTTACTTCGTGTCCTACACCTCTTACCCGCCCGATTCTACCTACACGATGATGAACAAGAATATACATTCATATTAAAAACACCCATGCCCTGTCCCGAAGTTGAGCCAATGCCAACAAATCCGACAGCCACATATCTATGTATGTTCTTACATCCGAGAAGTAGATGTTAAAAACCACATGTCCAAACTCATAAGAAATTAAGATACCCACGGGTACACCAGGATATAGAACCATTGCCCCCATAAGACTTAGACAAGCCATGAATACAGGTGTTAGCCACCATGCTGTAACTCCAATTCTTACCCCAACCAGAGATTGTATAGATAACCTTTGTTACCAGTATCTATCATAGTATTCCGAAACAATAACGAAGTACCACTACGAACTGCCGCTTTCTTTGGTCTATATTTCATAGAAAACGCAGTTCCCAGGGACACCTAGACGTACAAGAAATCGTGTCAAATACTAGGTCCATAACCCCTCGTATTGACGAGTAATGATACACCATGTTTTTTCCCTACTTATCCACCGTCATGCACACACCTCCAGTTAACCTCCTTCTCCCCCACCGCCCCACAGTCCACATGATTCTATCTTTTCCAGTCTCATATACCACCCCGTATTTGCATCCCCCGGTAGCATTTGGCTAACGTACTTTCACTGTCCTTTCAAAACTCCAATATCAACTGCAGCCTAATGCCATCCTCACGCCCAAGGACCTTAGGGTCAAATTTTCCTGTAGCCCCCCTGAGCTCCCCCCCTCTCATTAAAATACCCCGCGCTTCTCGACTCTTGTCCGACCTAGCCTCTCTCTCATACCTCTTGAAGATCCTTGATTTTTCCGTTGCTAACGCTCTCCAACCTTTTATGTATATACTCCTATCCAGCCTGCCTTCACTTAGTAGGCCAGAACAACATTAGAACTTTACTAACCCCTTGCATGCCATCTATTCTCTTACAACCCATTCACAACCCTGCACCCAATGGTCGTCGGTGCGAGGCTCGCCGCCTCGCCAGTAACTAACTTCTATTGTCATACTTCCAGATAAATGTGGCAGAGTTAGCAACCAGTCTCCACCACATCAAGCAAACCATGAAATTAACAACCAACCGATTACAACCAGCTAGCCAAGGCACCTTTGGTTTTGATATTAAAAACACCCACATCTGTCTCCTAAACAGAGGGTTATGACAAACACTGGTGATATGGCAAGCCCCTAGCCACAGCCGCCGGACGACCATCCCCGAGAGAGAGCGCCCGGCTACCCCTTTTTACCCACCCGAGGAGGGAGACCCCCACCCCCGCGGAGGTATACCTGAACCCTGTTTTGACTTCCGGGTCATTGCCAGGTAGCCTAGGAATTCTTCCTATCAATGAACTAACCATGCATGTCTAACCCCCTTACTCACCTCTCTTTACCCACAATAACCCATTCACCTATTTTGCATACTCGGATAGTCAAATTAGCACCTCAGCTATACAATAAAACGAAGACTGAGTAAAATAAGAGAGACGCCCCTATCACAGCTGTCCCAGTCCTCCCCGCAAAGTAGATCCAGTCTCCCTCCCATAACTACTTCCAGTATAGCCAAAATAGTACCTTTTACTAAGGCTCAGTTATATCACAAAATGAAGGCTTCCATAGCCATGTGCCACAACAGTAATCACCATCTTACCTAGTCCCCATATCTATTGAGAGCTCAAATAAGTCCATAAGACTCTAGATCCCTATTGCCTACAGGGTCCAGAACCGAGCCTATAAACCTAGCTCCCGCCCCCAGTCAAATTAGTTGATAGCTAGACACCAACCAGTGGTCACCACCCTGAAGTTAACCTCTAGCTCTGCCCTTGTGTTGTTCCTGAGTTGAGAGATTCCCGAGCCGGCAGACTCCATGGCAGAAGTTAAATAGAAGAGCTGTCCATGTACAAGTACCAACGTGCACCTTATAACCTTCACACAAATTAGTGGGTATATAAGTGTGTAGCCAGCACCGATCGTCAAGAGATCCGACTTGAGAACTTCCTACATTTTGGACCACCTGGACGGCCGAGGAACCAGTCGTTAGCCCCCAACATCACCGGAAGCAAGATAACCAGGACCAGACCAACAAATACTGTTCAAGATTCACGTTACTAGTACTAAGTGTTATAGTACCAGTTCGACATTCACTTATTAACTTTTCTATGAAGTGGCTATAACTTGCCCAGTGTAACTCATATTTAACCATTCCATTTGGGACGTACTAAGCGTATCAGTGTTCATTAATTAACAGGCGACATTGACTCTCGTAATTACCTTATTCAGATAACTCAACTCTAGTGATATCTAACGTTCGCCCACTGATTTGTGTTCTACGTATTTCTGTCATAAGAATATAAATCTTAGATCAGTACCCCCTTGAGGTTACTAGAATTTCCGTGTTCAGACCTAGACGCGTATCTAATTCTAACTGTGAGCTGCTATTTGGGCACGCGACCTGCCAGTAAGAAATCTAATTAGTGAAATTGAATACATAACTACATTGAGGTCTTCCAGTATAATAAACCTTGCTAACTAAACCCGTGATCAGAAGAGTATACCTGAACGTTGGAAGTGGGAGACTAGGCTCCATCCAGATCCTCTAATGCTAGCAGTTCCCTTCTATTATTTGTTTTGTACGAGTATTACTATATTTCTATGCTCTTTATTTACATACTTAAATAAAAGTGATCGTGTGTCGTGTTACCGTGTGTTTATTTTGTGTTCTCTATTCCTCATACCTTGTATTGTGCATGCAGCCTTATATACCCAGTCAGATAGAGCCCACATTACCCAAGTTAATCCTGTAGAAAAACAGGGCATAACACTGTAAGTAGTAGTTAAGGTCAACTTAATGAATTTAAAAAAAAGGGTACCTTTTGTTCGGACCATACCCACCATATGGGGTGGTCCGAACAATGGACGGGAGTGATTGAAACACCACCCTTTTCACTATTAAAATGCATAGCGCCATCGTACCGTAGTGTCCCATTTTTTTTTTTTAACTACAGTACAGTGTTCCCTGTTGTGAACCTGACAGCATACCCTGCATCGTGTGGTATTTGTAGCGCATCTATGATAGTCAGACATTTGGCCTTTATAATATCTTAACCCCTTCTGTACTCTCTAGGTCTATAATTATATTCTATCTAGATTTTGCAATTTTTTTGAAGTTTAATTAAGAAGGATCTGTGATACTAAAAATAGTTAGATACTTTGAAGCTTGTTAATGGCTGGAGGCCCTTTTTCAACTGATTAAAATAGTCTATTAGTAGCCACAGTAAAGTTTAAAGCACAGCACGGTATTGAAAATGTTAACTAGAAACACTATAGTAGTGTGCAAAGGCGAGCTTGTGTTAAGTGATGATCCTGTGGCTGTGAATTTTGGAAATGAGTCTTTGGAGCTGGTGAACAAGTTTTGTTACCTAGGAGATACCATCTCTGCCGGTGGTGAGGCCGAGGCTGCCACTGTTGCTAGAATTAGGTGTGGGTGGGGGAAGTTCAGAGAATTGATGCCAATCCTGACCATGAAAAGAATGCCTCTCCCCCTGAAGGGAAAGGTGTATGCCTCATGTGTTAGAAGTGCAATGACGTATGCCTCAGAAACATGGGCCGTTAAAGTAGAGGATGTCAACAGAATGGAGCGTAATGAGATGAGAATGGTGAGATGGGTGTGTGGGGCCAGGCTACAGGATAGAATAACAAATGTTGAGCTGAGGAGACGTTTAGGTATAAAGAGTATTAGCGAGGTGATGTGTACAAGTAGACTGGGATGGTATGGCCATGTGGAGAGAATGGATGAACAAAATTGGGTGAAAAAATGCAGGTCTGTGATTGTGGAGGGAGCTGCACCAAGGGGTGGACCGAGGAAGACCTGGGATCGGACTATACGCGCCGATCTCAAATCCAAGAACTTGACAAGTGAAGCAGCCCTTAACAGGGTTGCCTGGAACACCACCATTAGGACAAGAGACTGAAACTGCACTTTTGTGTGGAACATTCAGTCTTAAAATTTTATGTATGTATGTATGTATGTATTCATTAAAAGTCGGCCAAAGCTCTTAAATACTAACCTCTAGACCTGATCACTTTGTAAGGAGAACTCCAAAGAAAAAATGAGCTACCGTATGCAGCGTTGGGAACTTCTCACCGAGACGCTATGAACTCCATGTCATAGCTTCTCTGTGAGAAGTTCCCAACGCTGCATACGGTAGGTCATTTTTTCTTTGGAGTTCTCCTTAAAAAGTGATCAGGTCTAGAGGTTTTTATTGAAGAGGTTTGGCCGACTTTTAATGAATACACTATAGCGTTTCCAGTATTTATTATCCGTGTTTTATGTTTATCGAAAGTCTGTACAGCCATTCTTGACTTAGTCCCCTGAATTTAATGTTTTTAATGATTACACTTCATAAATTAGTGAACAAAATTCACTCTGCTTCAAAATTCCTCACTTGACCCCTTCACCGCCATGGTTATTTTCATCGTATTCTGGATTTATGTATGTACACTCGGTACAAAAAGTATCTGCACCTCTACGCTGATCATCAGGTGTGTACAGCTCGATAGGGTTGGTACATCTGCCTGCAACTATATCCGATCGTCTCCGACACACGGATATAGTTGCAGGCAGAGGTACCAACCCTATCGAGTTGTAGCCTACACACCTGGTGATCAGCGTAGGGGTGCAGATACTTTTTTGACCGAGTGTACATACATAAATCCAGAATACGATGAAAATAATAATGGCGGTGAAGGGATTAAGTGAGGAATTTCTGTTTTGTGTATTGTTTCATATTTTTGTTTTGCTAAATATTTTGTTCCACATACCTGTACTGTATTGACTTTGATTAGTTGTTTTTTGTCTTTATATTGTGTCGTCCCAGTTTTGGATGATATTAAAATTGGCTACTGACTAACTTTAGGAATAAAATGCAAGTTGTTACATATATTTTCTTTTCTTTTCAGGTCAAGTGTTCCCATGATGTAGCAACAATCTGTTGGCTGTTGCCGTGGTGGTATGGCTGCCTGGTCCCGGCCTCTACTGCTTTAAGAAATGTAAGTACTGTATATTCATAATCGTTTTGTTTTTGGTTGCTTAGTTTATCATAATGTATGTTCCATCAATTGCGTCTATTCAATCAACTTCCAGTTACTTAAGCAGTTGACTTGTGTTGATGCTTTTAATAAACCAGTGAAGTCGCACCTATTTCTGAAGGCTTATGATACTGCGGATCATAGAGTTACTGTACTGATGACTATAAACATATATTTTTTGTTTGGAAAAATTGAAGTTAATGCGAGCGCTCGTGAATCATCTTTGAGAATTGGCGCTCGTACAATACAGTACCAGCCTATTATTATTATTAATATTATTATTATTATTATTATTATTATTATTATTATCTACAGTTGTTGGCTTTGCTGTACTTTGTCGTGTACGGTGGCGCTAATAAGTCATGTCCCAGCTGTCATTACGTTTGGCTAGCTTTGTGCTGTATTAATGTCTGTCAGATGTTGTTGTTGTTGTTGTTGTTGTTCCCCAAGCTGCCTGGCCGAACAGCCCCAAGTCCCCGAGCAAGGCCAAGGCCATAACCGAGCGCCCCCACAGAACCCTCCCTGCCGACCACAATAAAGCCTGGGTGACCGAAGCAACTCCATGGCGGGGAGCTGAGGAGGGTGCAGAAACGCCCGGGAAACCAAAGCCCCACCCAGGGCCCTGTGCCTCTCAGCAATTATGAAGAGAAAGTTGAGGGGCAAAGGAAAAATGTGACGCTTTGGCTTCCAATCTTGGTAGATTGGGAGGTCAATCCACGGAAGAGACGCCGTCACTTGAGATCTAGAAAATATATAAGTAAAAGGAACAGTCAGAGTAAGCTATGGGTATGGCAGAGATCGCTCAGTTCTCACTCTGATAGACCAGCCCATCACCACATGACTAGAACTCAATCCTCAGCTAGGAAATGCCCTAGAGAGCCACCTTTGGCGGGGGGATAGCTCCCCTATTTCAACCCCTTTCGGGGTTGGGCACCCGCTTGTCTGTCAGATGTTGAATAGTGTGGGTAAGTGTAGGAACATGTTTGTATATATCACTCGATATGAAGAAATGAAGCTTGGGTATTGCTGATACCAATTATTGATCAAAATATACTTTGGTGCCGAGACATGACTTATTAGCGCCACTGTACTTTGTCGTGTACTATTATGCATTTCTATGTTTTTTTTTTTTTTTTTTTTCTATATTCCAACTTGCTTCCTCTCGGGCATAGGCTGAGAGCCTTAACATTCACCGCTTTACAATGAACAGTGAAGCCCGTGAGGTCTTGTTCCAGTCTAGGGAGTGAGACATGTGAAGCACGTAGAGTACAACGAGCACCTGCCATCTTGCCTTCACATGAGGCACGGTGCTCACTCATGGCCCGAAACGACCCCATCTCTGAAGCCACCTCGTTCCCGTGCTTCACTGTCTCACCCCCTACACTCGGACTCCCACACTTACACACACACAACGCCACCTGTTGAGCAGATAACTCACCAGTTGATGTATACTTGTGAATATTTTGATTGTATTGTTCTTTGCTTGGGTACTTTATATGTTGGTTAGACACGTATGTTTTTCAGTATGGCTTGATTTGAGTGGTTTGCTGTATCATTGGAACTCTCTCCCAAAATCAGTATTTCCCTGTTCTTATGACTTGAATTGCTCCGTGTGTCCTGGCATTTTGGTTCGAACGTCCCTTGATTTTGGCCCTGTCACTATTTCAACTCTGAGGAAGACACTCACTACAGGCAGTTTTGCTTTTTGTCTCCCTCACTCACATAGAAAAAAAGAATAGATTTTGCTTGTGTATGGGTATATATTTGATGGGTTCTTGTTTGCTTAAATAGTTTACTTTGATATTTTCTCTACGTGTGAAATGCCTCCTGTTGTTGCTCCTTTTTCTTTGGTAGTCAGTCTGCTGTTGCTAGTTTCTTTGTGCTTATATCAATTGTCTTGTTTGGATATTATGTTAGTTTCCCGAATGTTTAGCGTTATGTTGCTTTAGTTGTTTATCATATATTGTTTGCTTAACCCCTTCATGATTGACACATTTTGACAGTACAGTAACTCGGCTATCATTTGACATTGTTTTTGTCCGTTAACCCTTTGAGTACCAGCGATGTGTGTTAGATTTGTATTGTGGCTATATTTTGACGATTGGTGGTTAAAAGGGTTGGTCGAGATATTATTGAAGCCTTATTTTTGGCTAGAGATCCTTCCTAAGCTGAATAAAGTGGTTGAAAAGAGTTGGTTGAGATATATTGAAGTATTATTTTTTGCTAGAGGTCCTTCTTAAGCTGAATAAAGTGGTTAAAAGTTGGTTGAGATATATTGAAGCCTTATTTTTTGCTAGAGGTCCTTCCTAAGCTGAATAGTGGTTGATTACACAAATTTAATTGTTAAGAACTTTAAAATTATAATAAGCTTCCATTTCTACAAAATATATTTAAAAACGGATTGCGCCATTGGATTCAGCGCGTCCTGAGGAATCCAAATATATCCCCACATGTCCAAATCTATTTTTTCCAAAAAAGATGTTCTATTTTAACTTGTGACCATATCGTTGTAATCCTCTCGAAGCGGAGAGTTCCCTAAAATTAATTCAGGTGATTCCGACCTATTATAACCCCACAAAACACAAAAAACATTTATGTCAAATTCCTTGTAAAGTATGTACAATCTTAAAACAGCTCCCAAGGCCACAACAATGGGCGGAATTAAAATCGGTTTGCGCCATTGGATTTTTCGCGTCGAGAAGAATCCGAATATACCGCTAAAAATATGAAAATCGAAAATGTTCGGTCAACCTCCAAAAAACACCAAGGGTGATTTTGGTCGAATTTTGACTTGTCAATATTATTACATATTTGGATTCGTCTCGCCGTTGCGGATTCAAATGTATAATGTTTTTTTAATTTTGACCTATTTTTAGGCCCCCTAGGCCTATTTTAAAGTTTAAAAACTCCACAGACGAGTTATTTATGAACAGATTTTGTTTAAATTTATACCATAAGTACACTTTGGCAAGCTGAATCGAAGAATCGAATGGCGCAAACAGAATTTAAATCGGACCATTAGTTTAGGATTTCGATTTTGACTGGGCCTTCCTGGAGGGCCCAGGGGACCGTTTGTTGGACTTTAAAAGTCCTCTGTAGCCCAAACTATAAGTCATAGGAAATTATACTTGGTGCCATTCGATTTTTCCTCGCCGAGCTGCTTCTAGACATGGTCTTAGATTTCATTTTTGCCCAGCCATTCGCCCAGAATCGAAAATATTTTTTTCTCAAAAAACCTTGATTTTGGTCGAATTTTGGCTTGTCAATATTATTACATATTTGGATTCGTCTCGCCGTTGCGGATTCAATGGTATATATTATTTTTAATTTTGACCTATTTTTAGGCCCCCCCTAGGCCTATTTTAAAGTTTAAAAACTCCATAGACGAGTTATTTATGAACGGATTTTGTTTAAATTTATACCAGTAGTACACTTTGGCAAGCTGAATCGAATGGCGCAAACATAATTAAAATCAGACTGTTAGTTTAAGATTTCGATTTTGACTGGGCCTTCCTGGAGGGCCCAGGGGACCGATCTTTGGACTTTAAAAGTCCTCTGTAGCCCAAACTATATGTCCTAGGGAATTCTACTTGGTGCCATTCGATTTTTCCTCTCCGAGCTGCTTCTAGATATGGTCTTAGATTTCATTTTCGCCCAGCCATTCGCCCAGAATCTATTTTTTTTTTTTTTTTTTTTAAACCTTGATTTTGGTCGAATTTTGGCTTGTCAATATTATTACATATTTGGATTCGTCTCGCCGTTGCGGATTCAACGGTATAATGTGTTTTTAAATTTTGACCTATTTTTAGGCCCCCTAGGCCTATTTTAAAGTTTAAAAACTCCATAGACGAGTTATTTATGAACGGATTTTGTTTAAATTTATACCATAAGTACACTTTGGCAAGCTGAATCGAATGGCGCAAACAGAATTAAAATCGGACCATTAGTTTAGGATTTCGATTTTGACTGGGCTTCCTGGAGGGCCCAGGGGACCGTTTTTTGGACTTTAAAAGTCCTCTGTAGCCCAAACTATAAATCCTAGGGAATTCTACTTGGTGCCATTCGATTTTTCTCACCGAGCTGCTTCTATACATGGTCTTAGATTTCATTTTCGCAAAGCCATTCGCCCAGAATCGAAAAAAAATATATATCAAAAAACCTTGGGCCCAGGCAAATCGGTGATTTTGGTCGAATTTTGACTTGTCAATATTATTACATATTTGGATTCGTCTCGCCGTTGCGGATTCAACGGTATAATGTTTTTTTTAATTTTGACCTATTTTTGGCCCCCTAGGCCTATGTTAAAGATTAAAAACGCCATAGACGAGTTATTTATGAACGGATTTTGTTTACATTTATACCATAAGTACACTTTGGCAAGCTGAATCGAATGGCGCAAACATAATTAAAATCGGACCATTAGTTTAGGATTTCGATTTTGACTGGGCTTCCTGGAGGGCCCAGGGGACCGTTTTTTGGACTTTAAAAGTCCTCTGTAGCCCAAACTATAAGTCCTAGGGAATTCTACTTGGTGCCATTCGACTTTTCTCGCCGAGCTGTTTCTAGACATGGTCTTAGATTTCATTTTCGCCCTGCCATTCGGCCAGAATCGAAAAAAAAATATCAATAAACTTTGCCCAGGCAAATCGGTGATTTTGGTCGAATTTTGACTTGTCAATATTATTACATAATTGGATTCGTCTCACCGTTGCGGATTCAACGTTATAATGTTTTTTTAAATTTTGACCTATTTTTAGGCCCCCTAGGCCTATTTTAAAGTTTAAAAATTCCATAGACGAGTTATTTATGAACAGATTTTGTTTAAATTTATACCATAAGTACACTTTGACAACTTGAATCGAATGGCGCAAACAGAATTAAAATCGGACCATTAGTTTAGGATTTCGATTTTGACTGGGCTTCCTGGAGGGCCCAGGGGACCGTTTTTTGGACTTTAAAAGTCCTCTGTAGCCCAAACTATAAGTCCTAGGAAATTCTACTTGGTGCCATTCTATTTTTCTCGCCGAGCTGCTTCTAGACATGGTCTTAGATTTCATTTTCGCCCAGCCATTCGGCCAGAATCGAAAATATGTTTCTCAAAAAAACTTGCCTTAGGATTTTGGCAAAAAACAAAAAAATTGTGTTATGACACTATTCTGAATCCTCTCGACGCGCTGAATCCAATGGCGCCAACCGACTTTAATTCCATCCATTTTTGAGGCCTTGAGAGCCATTTTAAGATTTAAAAAAAAAAAAAAAAAATGTGGGGTTATAATAGGTCGGAATCACCTGAATTAATTTTTGGGAACTCTCCGCTTCGAGAGGATTCCAACGATATGGTCACAAGTTAAAATAGAACAACTTTTTTGGAAAAAAATATATTTGGACATGTGGGGATACTTTTGGAATCCTCACGACGCGCTGAATCCAATGGTGAAATCCGTTTTTAATTATATTCATATTTGTAGAAATGGAAGCCTATTATAATTCTACTTTAGTTGTCTTGAGCATCCAGTCATTAGATTACTGTTGATGCTTGATTTCCCTTTAATTTTATTGCTCAAGCATAGTTTCGACAATGTTGATAAGTTCTTTTGTCTTTATATAGTTTCAGTTTGTTTATTGTGGAAGTTTTACATTATAATAATTGGTTTTGATTATGGTAATATTTGTGTGATGAATGATAGGCTATATAATTTATTTGTTTCCACATAGCAATTTTGACTAGTTATTTTGCCTTTGTCCCAGTTTTGGTTTGCTTAGCTTGACATTTTAATGTATTGATGAAACATTGCTTAGCAATATAGGTATGGCATATTTACTTAGGTCCTTACTATGTTGTATTTCTCAGTACCAATAATTGATGCCTTCTTTTATATTTGTATAATTAACTATCAGAATATGCTCAGGCACATTCCCTTTTTATTATTTATGCTTTTATTAGTCTTTACTCAGTTTAATATGGGCGACTCCATATTTTTGGTACATGTACACTCTGATGCCAGTCTCTAAGCCACTCATTCATTTATATTCTTGTTAAGTCCATGATTATTGATATGCATCAAGCAGTCACTTGAACCAGTTGTCCATTGTATCCATGAAGTTTGGAATTTTGTTAAGTTATTTCCATAGCAATTTTGATTAGTTCCTTTGAGTCTATCTTGTGTAGTCCAAGTTTTGGTTTGTTTATTTTGAAAGTTTTAAATTATAATTTGGCAAAGCCAAATGTTACAAGGTTTATTGAGAAACATAAGTATACCAAGTCAATTTTATTAGACAGAAATAATAAGTTTTAAAGGTTTATAATAGTTGTTCATTATAATAATCATTCATAAAACATACATTGTCACGTAAAAAATATCCAGTACCCAATGAAATTACAGTACAACCTTTTAGTAACTTCAGTTTCCGAAGAGTTATTTTGCCTTTATATCGTCTTTGGAAGTTTTAAATTTTAATTTGTCATGTCCAATGACTTTAGTCAATGCTGCTTTATAAAGTTATGATTGAGTTGTATAGTAATCAATTGAAAGTATATCATTGTCACCGATGCTTTAAAAATCTATAATTGTTGTGATATTACTAAAGTATTTAAAGTTATCAAATGTTATCTATTTATAACGGCATAGACTTTAGTTGTTGATAATCCCAAAGCCTAATGTTTGTAAGTGATGGAACTAGTTGAGTTTCTATAAGTACATTAAGTGAAATATAAGTAAAGTCCATTGAAAGGTGCTTGAAGACTTAAGTAATTCTATCACAAATAACTGTCATGTAATATTTCGAAATACAGTAAAAGTTTTGAATACCATATCTTTATTGTTTTATTATAATACATGTAATAGGATACAGTTCACCTTAGGTTCTTACCGAAGGCTGGACTCTAAAGTAAGATTATTTAGTTAAAGTATTAAAAAAAAAAAAAAAAAAAAATTACCATTCAGCAATAAAAAAAAAAAAAAAAAAAAAAATGACTTGTCAAAACAATGAATGGGATTTAGAATTCAGTTAGCTTTGTCACTTTGCAAAAATTTGCCAGTCCGAGCTCCGAACATATCAGAACTGTGGACATGCAAAATTTTCCAAAGTCCAAACCACCAAAAATTTTCAAAGTCCAGTCATAGACTGGACTCAGGAAAAAATTACATTGGTTTGGACTTTGGAAAATTTTACAAGTCCACAGTTCAGATATGTTCGGCAAAATTTTGCAAAGTGGCAAAGACTGAAATTTTTCAAAGTCCAGTGGAACTTAGAAAAATTTCAGTGGTGTTAAATGTTCCCAAGTTTACACCATTGAATTTTTTCTAAGTTCCACTGGACTTTGAAAAATTTCAGTCGTTTGGACTTGGGAGAAATTCCCCAAGTCCCAGACTGGTCTTGACCAGTCTGGAACTTGGGAAATTTTTCCTAAGTCCAAACCCCCAGAATTGTCAGTGATAAAGTCTAGGGGGTGGCCTCCAAATATTTGGGCCATTTGCGATTTTTCTATCTCGTTATTGAGATAGGCTCACTTTTGCCTTGCATTTTTGGCCCAAAAACTCTGTGCATTTGAAACTTAACCTCACACTGGCCAGAGCTTGCTGTTGGTCCCATAACCCTTTCAGTAGTTTCAGCTTTGTTTCTGGCAACCTCACAATATTTTAGTCAACTTAGGAAAGAGATCTTTCTCAAGCACACTAAAATATTGTGAGGTTAGCCAAAATCAAAGTTTTAACTCATGAAAGATTTATGGAACCAATCACAAACATTGGCTAGTGAGGTTAAGTTTCAAATGCACTAAAGCCATAAAAGACCACATATGCAACCAGAATGAACAGTTAAGACAACCAAAGACCAGTCAGAGAAACATTACTTCCAATCTTTAAGACCAGACAAATAATGATTGCTCAGAACTTAGTCATTACAAACCTAGAACATTCAACCATCACTCAAAACAACTTAACCAATGAAACTGAAAGGTAAACTCTTAGAAACTTTGTTTAAGCTCTTCCAGTAAGGATGATTGAAATTATCAAGATTTGAATGACCATCAGTCACAGAAAATTCATTACTTCCAATCTTAAGAAAATAAGACCAGACAAATAATGAATTCTCTGAACTGTCATTATGTTTCTAGAACATTTAACCACATCACTAAAAAGAACTTGGCTACTACCAAAGGTGAGACTTTCATTCAGTAATGCACATCATCAGATCAAATGATTACCCATTATTGAGCTCAAAGGTTAGTGGCAAAGATATCTGACCTAATTATAAGGAATAGACTAATATACTCTTTATAATTACCAAAATCTGTACCATTAACCTCAAACTAAAATAATCAAGTCGGATAAATATTTTTAAAAGTCAGCCAGGGAATATGATCGGTAAGTTACAGCCCATTTCTTCAAGCCCTTTTAGAGTTTCAAGAAGGTTGGCCTATAAATATATTACAATACACCAGATTTGTAAGCAGTGTATTTTCTTTGCAATATCAATATAAATACCCAAACAAATTAACGAGACAATAATACATTAATCAAAATGCACAATGCTTTAAAGTAAATTTCAATAAAATATGTAATCTCCCAAGTTATATTTAAGTGGGCATTTTCTATTAATATCACATTACCAACACTGCATACAAATCTTAGTCTGTACCATCATTATTTGTTTCCTAATAGGTTCAATAGATTCCATAGCATGTACTGATTATGGCTAAGAGTACTTCAATGGAATAAATTTCAGAGTGCAAACTTTTCAGTGTTATCAAGTCAGTTTGGTCAAGTAAGACAAACTTAATCCTTGATAACTTCAACTAAAGTATATGGAGTAAGATTATATCTACTGCATATAGTTTACTTTTAGTATATTTATTAAAGATTAATTTAAGTATTGATTTTCAAAGCCCCTCATTATCAGGGCACCCACCCTACCCCAACTCTTGAGCAGGGTGCATGGTGGTAAAAACCGTAGTTTTGACAGCATATAATTTTCCTCTTAAATATACCATGACTTATATTTTCAGAGGGAATTAGGAGATGGTATCTCCTAGGTAACAAAACTTGTCCACCAGCTCCAATGACTCATTTCCAAAATTCACAACCACAGGATCATCATTTAACACAAGCTCGCCTTGGCACACTACGCAAAAAAAAATAATAACAAACTTTATATTCTATCTAGTAGATAAATAAATGCAATATTTATTTATATGAATTTAATTATATAGGATATGTTCATAGGCAGTAGAGTACCTGGACCCACTTTGAGAGTAGTATTGATAATCTTGCTTTGAAATAAACATGTTATACAGTATATCAGGCACAGTTTGGAATGCTGTACTTCCAAGCAAAGTACTACCATTAATATAATACAGATAATGAGTATACTGTAGACTGAAACATCTATCTATTTCTATCTATTGCCTGACGCCGTGATCCCCGAAGGGGTGGCCACGAACGAACCGCCCCCATGCACCTCTGTCCCCAGTCAGTCGACGCCCCAGTCAGTCGACTGAAACATGAAGTGCTTTAATCTTTGGGAATTCATGAACAAATACCTTAACATTAAGCCACAAAGACTGAAGCAATGTTAGTTTGTATAAGAGTCTCTTGCAGTGACTCAGTGGTCTGGTTAAACTAATCGTTAAAAAAAAAAAAATGTTAGTTTGACATGTATATTTTTGTTAACACGAGAAGAGGAAAAAAAATTGAGAAAGCTAATGAAAACAAAATCCATACATGTAATGCAATTTTGTGTCCATTAGAAATAGGCAACAATGTTTTAAACTGTGTTGATTGAAGAACAGGCGAAAGCCATCCTGTCATGATCCTGAGGAACTGAATTCAAGAGAGATGATATATAGATTTTGGATATATACAGTATATATATAGTATATACAGTATACTGTTGAAATAACTTAGAAAAGTTAACAGAATGAATATAAACACCAAATGAGGAGGAGCACTTTATTGTCAACGTTTCGCAGATAGCTTCTTCAGGTCGATCACTAACAGACGTTAGGTCCTTGGACGCCTTAAGGGGAGATTTCCACTTGAGGGATTTTTTCTTTACCCCTTTCTCCCTCATGTTTAGCCCCATTGTATTTTAGATTTTAAGACGTTCGCCCCATTAGTTTGGCGATTTTAAGAACTTCACCCCATTGATGTCACTTTTAAGACCGTGCCATTTAGGTGTCGATTTTTTACTGGCGAGCGATAGCGAGCCTGTAATTTAGTAGAGCAACCGGCCTTCGGCCGGGACATTTTCCTACCGAAAAATGTACAAATTTATCTTGAAAGGTGGTCAAGGGGGTGTAATTTCAAGCTTGATGGAAGTCTAGGAAACACACTTAAAACCTCCCCTTAATTAAGTATCAGTCATGACAGTATACTGCTGTCTACTACCCATTACCCATAAACCCCCCCCCCACCCCCCTACTCCTTCCCCCTCCCTACATACCCCATTCCCCCTATTCTCCGCCTCCTCCAACTGTCATGACGGATACTTAAGGCGTCCAAGGACCTAGCGTCTGTTAGTGACCTGAAGAAGCTATCTGCGAAACGTTGTCAATAAAGTGCTCCTCCTCATTTGGTGTTTATATACAGTATATACACTGTATATATACATATATATATTTCATAACTTCCAAGTTCTGCACTGAGTGATTGTCTATATTTTAGTAATGGTAGTGTTCAGGTAAGAAATTACCTGAACTGTGCCTAATATTATCTTGGCCTTCTGTGTACTATACAATGAACTAAATATTCAGTGTTCTTGTAAAAAGTACTGTATAGTGATGATGATATATTGTAGTATATTATCTTATACTATTATAAAGTAATATAAAGACATTGATTACTATTTAGTATCAAATATCAACTCTCAAAAGTTAGCATTGCAAATATAAGTTTTAATTAAAATAACATGGTAGTTTTACTTACACCTTACTGAACATCAAGGTTTATAACTAGAATATATTATAGTGTCCAGCTTGTGAGGAGGGTTGCTGTGGATTTGTCTGGGGATAATTTGAGTCGGTTTGTAGTGCACCAGTCATGTAGTGTGTTGAGATAGGGTTGAAGGAGATGTGTTGCTGTGTCTGAGTCTTGGTGTGTACATGTGTGGATGTGTGGGGCCAGGCTGCAGGATAGAATAACAAATGATGAGCTGAGGAGACGTTTAGGTATAAAGAGTATTAGCGAGGTGATGGTACAAGTAGACTGAGACGATATGGACATGTGGAGAGAATGGATGAACAAAATTGGGTGAAAAGATGCAGGTCTGTGATTGTGGAGGGAGCTGCACCAAGGGGTGGACCGAGTAAGACCTGGGATCGGACTATACGTGCTGATCTCAAATCCAGAAACTTGACAAGTGAAGCCGCCCTTAACAGGGTTGCCTGGAATGCCGCCATTAGGACAAGAGACTGAAACTGCATGTATGTGTGGAGCACTCAGTCTTAACATTTGATGTATGTATGTATGTATGTATGTGAGTGTTATGTCATCTGCGTAGGAAGCTATAATTATTTGGTGTGGGTGGAGTCAGGGTAGATCATGCATGTATAGATTGAAGAGTGCGGGCAACAAGACGGATCCTTGCGGGACGCCGTGTTTGAAGTTTCTGATGTCTGTTGTTGTGCTTGCAGCAAGTGATTGAGTTTGTTAGAACATAAGAAAATGGGAGTCTGCAAAAAGCCGATCGGCCCATACAAGGCAAATCCCTGTCACACCCAACCCCAATTACAAGGCCCAATTATAGACCCATCTCACTAATACCTTGAGTACTGACCCCACCAAAACGGTCAGAGATTAACACAAGATTACGGGGGTCTGCTGAGCGCTGATTGGCCCACACCTGGTAGATCCCCCTCACATCCAACCCTTCTCGTCCATATGCCTATCTAATTCTATCTTAAAGCTCTCTATCGTTCTTGATCCCACTATATCACTTGGTAGCTTATTCCACCCATCTACAACTCTGTTACCAAACCAATATTTGCCTATATCTTTTCTGAAACGAAATTTATCTAATTTGAAACCATTTGTACGAGTTATTTCGCTATCACTGAGCTTTAGTAAATTTTTCATGTCTCCTTTATTAATTCCACTAACCCACTTGAATACCTCTATCATGTCACCTCTAACTCTGCGTTTCTCTAACGAATGTAAGCCTAATTTCTTCAACCTTTCTTCATACGGAAGATTTCTAATATTATGGATAATTTTTGTCATTCTACGTTGTACTCTCTCCAATGAATCTATGTCCATTCTGTAATAAGGACACCAAAATTGAACAGCATAATCCATATGGGGTCTCACTAATGACAAGTAAAGTTTTAAGATAACATCAGCAGTTCTGTTACTCACACTCCTAGATATGAACCCGAGAATCCTGTTTGCCTTGTTACGAACGCTTATACACTGTTTTCTAGGCTTCAAATCATTGCTAACAAACACACCTAGATCTTTCTCACAGTCTGAGTTTTCTAATTCCATATTAGCTAGTTTATATTTAAAATTTGTATGCATCTTCCCTATCTTTAATACCTTGCATTTGTCAATGTTAAACTTCATCTGCCATTTTACTGACCATTCGTGTAAGGTATCTAGATCCCTTTGCAGACACTCTATATCTCTAACTGAATCAATTTTTCTCCCCATTTTGGTATCGTCTGCAAATTTACTTATCCTACTAGTTATACCTAAATCAAGGTCATTTATGTATATAATAAACAACAGAGGACCTAATACAGATCCCTGGGGGACACCACTCTTGAATTATCCCCATTCTGACTTAGTACCATTTATGCTGACTCTCTGCTTCCTACCAATTAGCCATGACCTAATCCATCCTAACAACGCCCCACCTATTCCATGTGCGTCAACCTTTCTCATCAATCTCTCATGAGGGACTCTGTCGAAAGCTTTACTGAAATCTAAATATATAATATCATATGACTTGTCATTATCTACTGCTTCATATACCTCTGAGAAAAAACTAAGCAAATTAGTAAGGCAAGAACGTCCCTGAGTGAATCCATGCTGAGAAGAATTGATTAAGTTAAATGTTTCTAAGTGGTTTCTCATTTCCCTAGCAATAATTGACTCTAGTAGCTTTCCTATGATTGAAGTGAGACTAATGGGACGGTAATTGGGTGCTATTGATTTATCACCTTTTTTGAAAATCGGAACTACATTTGCAAGCTTCCAAGCTTCTGGAACTATACCTGTTTCTAATGAATTGTTAAAAAGAAATGTTAATGGATAACTTAACTCATCTCTGCATTCTTTTAATACTCTAGCATATACCTCATCGGGACCAGGCGATTTCTGAGGTTTCAGTCTGTCAATTTCCTTAAGCACATCATTTCTACTTATAGTAACCGTACTTAACCTATTTTCTATACTATCGCTATATACCTTACGGACTTCTGGAATCTGTGCCAAATTTTCATTAGTGAAAACGGATAGAAACTGACTATTTAATGTACTGCACATTTCTAAATCATGTTCTGTCATTTCTCCTATCGAAGTTTTAAGGGGGCCTATTTTATCTCTAACTTTAGATTGATATAGCTGGTAAAAAGCCTTAGGGTTATTTTTTGAGTCATTGGCTATCCTGATTTCATAATTTCTTTTGTCTGTCCTTATACCTTTTTTAACCTCTCTTGATAGATTCTGATAGTAAGCAAGTAGGTGAATTTCGCCTTTCTTAATTTGTCTATATATTCCTCTCTTTTTTCCTAGAAGGTCTAATAGTCTATTATTCATCCATTTGGGTTGGTTCTGTGTTGATCTAAATTTTCTTTTGGGGATATATTTATTTTGCGCATTGTGGAGTGAAGAAATAAAATGATTATATGTAGCTGTCAAATTATCCTGAGTTAAGACAGGTATCTGAGAGAGAGTATGTTCATTAGCGCACCTGGGTCCACTTAATAGTTTAACCATAGGATCGACTCTTAAGGCTCTTCTTAATCCACCATAATTGACTTTTCTGAAATCTGGGATAAGTGTCGTATTCTCTTTAGCCTTTCCTGTCCATTGTATGTTAAAATAAATTGATTTATGATCACTATTTCCTAGTTGGTCTCCTATCTCTACATTATTTATCATTTGTTCATTATTACTGAGAACTAAATCGAGGATATTATTACCTCTAGTAGGCGAATCTATGAATTGAAATAAAAAACTATCCTGTACCGCCTCAATAAACTCTTTTGAATCTGAGTCGCCGATTTGATGCTGCCAATCAATATTCGGAAAATTAAAATCCCCCATAATACACACATTGCTAAACCTTGATGCTATTTTCACTTCCTGCCATAAAGCTGTACCTTCGTTTCTACTCATATTTGGTGGTCTATAAATAACTCCAATAATTAAGGTCTCACTACCTTCGCTAACCTCTACCCAAACACTTTCGTTATCAGTATTTAGTCTAATACCTGATTTAATACAGCTTTTTAAAGAACTCCTGACAAACACTGCTATTCCGCCGCCCCTCCTACTTGTTCGGTCGCGTTTAAACAAACTATATCCTGGTATATGGAATTCTGCTAAAAAAAATCTTGATTCTGTATTAATCCATGTTTCAGTCAGTGCTATAATGTCTATATTTTCGTTGCTAACAAGTGCTCTAAGTTCATCCATTTTGTTACATAAACTCCTACAGTTTGTATAATATAATCGCAATGAATTTATTTTACTGGTATCGGATTTACCTTTATTGCTGTTGGAAAGTGTAATGCTGTTAAGTGTTTTGTAAAAAAATTTGGGGTCTGTTTTGTGATCAAGTGTTTGGAGGAAATTATTCCAATTTAGTTATTTAGTATTTTGTTGTTAATCCCAGGTCTCTCAGCACAGTGACCCTACCTTATGACTTGCTGTTCGGGAGAGACTTTTTGGCAAACCTAACCTAACGAACCTAAGTCAGCACAGCAACCCTAGCTTATAATCTGCTTTTTGGGAGATACTTTTTATGAAACCTAACCTCACCAAACCTCACTCTGATTTCGATCTTGGTTAACCCTTTCGGTGTCGGAAAGGGCGTTTGGGGTGCCTAGCTTTGGTTTTAGAATAGGAGGTGGTTGGAACGGGAAGGGATGGGGGAATGGTGTTGGTAGAAGGATGGGCTTGTGGGTAGGAAGGGGTATTGAGGGGTAGGACCGTAGGGGTTTGGACGAGAGGGGATGGAGGAGTGAGGGAAGGTATAGGTAGCGCCAACGAACTTGAGAATAATCTTGACCCCTTAACTTCTCATCACTCAAAATTAATTAAAGCAATCGAGCTGACATTTCTATCATTTGGGAAGTGCTCACCAGGAAATAGGTGTGGATATTTACAGCCAGTTTGCTCTAGGCCCTTTTGAGTTATGAAAAGTTAAGGAGTCAAGATTATTGTCAAGTTCGTTGGCGCTACCTATAGTTCGGTCGTGGTGGAAGAAGAGGTGGGGGATAGGTGAGGAACGGGAAGGATAGGGTTGGAGGAGATAGGGGAAGGTTGAGTGGTAGGGATGGGGAAGGAGAAAGTGGTGGTGGGAGAGGGGCAAATCCTGGAGGAGCTGAGAGAGCCCAAGTGGTAGGGGGAAGGGAGGTTGGACAGTTGGGGAAAATAGGAGGAGGCGTTGGAATAGGAAGGGGGCATTGTGGTTCTGGAATGGGAAGAGGGGGTAAGGGGAGGTTTGGGTGGTGGTAAAGGGTCAAGATTAGTGGTGGGGCATGCGACAATCATCAGGGTCAGCCAACATTATGTGGTTACTGTCGAGATGTTGGAAACGACGTACGTAACGGTTTCGGTAGGTGCGTGATTCCCCATAGTAATTGACCGTGACTTGATAGCAATTTGGAACGGTTATGATTTCAAAAGGGCCTTTAAACTGCGGTTTTAGCTTAGAGGGCACGGAAAGTTGAGCCACCATCACAAGGTGGCCGACGTGGTGAGGGCTGATTTTGGGGGTTTCGTCAGGTTGCAGCCTTGCAGGTCTTGTAGATATTGTAGTTGGCGTAATCGATTTCGCAGGTGGACGAGGGACTGGTTGAGGTCAGGTGAGGGCTCCAATGGGACGGACAGGTGTCTCCGTGGCAAAAGTAAAGGAGGCTCCCCGAATATTCTTTCATGAGGGGTTATTCCATCTTCGCGAGGGCAAGTGTTCATACCCCATTGCACTATGCGAACTTGACTTGGCCAGTCGATCTGTGGTGTTCATTTGTTGCAGCCTTGTCCGTATTTGATTGGCTATGGTCCTGTGGCTACGTTCACAGACTGAATTCCCTTGAGGCCAGTAGGGAGATGAATGACTGATTTTGTAGCCGAAGATCTGTGATATCTGGGTTCAAATGTGGCCTGTGAATTCTGGGGCATTGTCGGAATGTATGCATGGCCTGTGGGAGACCAAAATACGGGAATACGTATTGTAATAGTGATACCGCGACTGCAAAGGCTGAGTGTTCCATGGCTGGACATGCAAAGACATATTTGGAGTAATAATAATAATAATAGTTCTTAAAGCTAGCGCATGCTAAGCCAGCTAAGGATAGCCCAATAAGGCCGATTAGGCGTATTTCCATTGGGGTCCTGTACTACTACCCCATGCCCTTGCTCATGAGGGACGGTAACGACTCAGTGCTTGTGAAAAATCTTTAATGCGCTGAGCGTGGGCGCGATCCTGGGACCTTCTAGGTGGAAGTCCAAGACGCTAATCACTACACCAGCGAGCCGCTGTAAGTGTCTACGAAATTGATTATGTATTTGTAGCCTTTAACTTCGTCCATGGGTCCCGTGACATCTAATGCTAATAATTGCCATGGTTTGTAAGCAATTAATTTACCTGAAGGACCTGGTGTTCTGGTATTGTCCTTGCCCAAAGCACAGGCATGGCAAGCTTCGGTAATAGATTTTGCTGTGACATAAGGCCTTGGGGTCCAGTATACCTCTTGAAAGGTTGCAAGAAGCTTTCTCTAGCCTAGATGGATTCCGTTATGGGAATGGAGAGACTGCATGATTTCTTGGGCAGTGCTAGGGTTTAGGACAATCTTGCCTTCTTTGGTATATAAGGTGTCCCCTTTCCTGATGAGGTGATCGAAGATAATCTTTGGAATCCAGGCAGGTTTGTTCTTTTTCTGAAATGAATGTAGAAGTTATTGCTGAGTTTGGTCGGGTGGGTCTTGCTGTTGAATGGCCCGTATAGCATCCTTGGGTGGTGTTTGCTGAATAGATAGCCGGGGGAGTGCATCTGCATTTGTATGCAATTTTCCCGGGCGGTAGGCGATCCCAAACTTGAACTCTTCAAGAGATTCTCGGCACCTGACAGTAAGGTCGTTTTTCGTGTCGGATTTGCGGAGCCATTGTAGGGCTTGGTGATTAGCTATGATGGTGACTTTGACTCCAGCAAGGTATGCTTTGAAGTGCTGGAGTGCCCAAATTATTCCTAAGCATTCCCGTTTGGTAACTGGGTAGTTGATCTCTGCGGGATTTAAGGTACGGCTGGCACAAGCAATGATGTGTTCGCGGCCTTTCCGGGTTTGGGCTAGCACTGCTCGTATTCCAAATTGTGAAACGTCGGTGTAAAGACAGAAGGGTTTGGTATAATCGGGAAAGGAGACAACTGGGGCTGCCACGAGTAGGTCTTTTCAGGTTTGAAAGGCTTGTAGTCTGTGGGTGGTCCAAAGGAATGGTTCTTCTTTTCTGGTGAGGTCGTGAAGGGGTTTTGCAATGGTAGCAAAGTTTTTCACGAACCTTCGATAATAAGAAGCTAATCCCAATAATGCTCGTACTCCTTTGACGTTGTTGGGAGGAGTGATGTTACTGATGGCCTGTAGCTTGGCTGGATCTAGAGAAATTCCGGCTTCAGAGACAACATGACCGAGGAATTTGACTTGTTTCTTTGCCATGGTGCATTTTGATGGTTTAAGTTTTAGTTTGGCATCTCTGATTCTTGGAAAACTTGCGCGAGTCGTAGGTGTTCTGCCCAAGTTTTTTCAAAGAAGATGATGTTGTCTAGGTAGGCGAGGCAAGTTTCCCAGGTAAGTCCTTGAAGTACAGACTCCATTAATCTGGAAAAGGTGGCGGGGCCATTACACAATCCGAATGGAAGAACTGTGAATTCGTATAGTCTGTCCTGGCTGGTGGAAAAAGACGTTTTCTCTTGATGTTCTGGCACGACGGGGACTTATACTTTTTGTACTTTTTGTATCTGGGGATCCGCCGCTATTGAGCTCGTCCTGGAATCTTTACGATTCTGAATCTTACGATTCTATACAGGACTGTCCATATGCCATTTGTATTGGCACTAGCTCAGAGAAGAGTGTTGAGAGGGAGATGGGGTGTTGGAGAGAGAGGAAGGTGTTGGAGTGGCTTTGTTATGTGTGTTTAGTCTGTATACGTCGTCAGGATGTCCCCTGACTGGGTGCAAGCATGTGAAACATGCTAGGATCGACGTACTACCACACCCACTAAATGTCCGCCGTGGCAGGGATTCGATCCCGGGTCTTGCAGATTCACTTGCCAATATCCTGCTTGCAAGTCGAGGGTTAAACCATTTGGCTCCTAGCAGTGTGAGGGAGTGGGGTGGTATCCTTGATGGTGACGTCATTTAACTGCCTAATTTGCATAGGACTGGTGGTGACGTGGTTGTAGAGGGAGGCCATGTGGTTGTCTGTAAGGTTGGAATAGCTTCCCCTATCGGCCTCGTTTTCTATGATACCTTCTCCACTCTGGTTTTCTTTGTCTATTGTCTTGTTGCTATTGCTTGTCTTTATCCTGGCTGGTTGGTCTTGCAGGTTGGTTGTTAGTGTCAATTAATTGGTTTCTTCTTCCAATTGCTTCTCCTCTGGCATCTCACCCATATATGTCAATGTTAATGGGAGACTGGCCGTTTGTTTGGCTTATTAATTAATTTATTCATATATGTTTTTAGTTTCCTCCCTAAACCTCCATCAAGCTTAGAAAAACACTCCCTAGACCCCCCCCCCCCTTCAAGATAAATTTGTATATTTTTCGGTAGAAAAATTTCCCGGCCGAAGGCCGGTTCCTCTTAAAATTGCAGGCTCGCTATCGCTCGCCAGGAAAGAATCGACACCTAAATGGCACGAAAGGTCTTAATTGACAACGAAATGGGGCGAAAGGTGTTAAAATCGCCAAACTAATGGGCCGAAGGTCTTATACTCTCAAAACTAGTGGGGCTAAACATTAAGGAGAAGGGGGTCCAGAAAACCGGTCTGCCTCCCCTTAACACCTGTCGTGCCATGTGTTTAACACCTGTCGTGCCATGTGTTTAATACCTGTCGTGCCATGTGTTTAACACCTGTCGTGCCATGTGTTTAACACCTGTCGTGCCATGTGTTTAACACCTGTCGTGCCATGTGTTTAACATTTGTCGATTTTTTCCTGGCAAGCGATCGCAAGCCTGCAATTTAGGAGGAACCTGCCTTTGTCCGGGAAACTTTTCTGCCAAAAAATGTACACATTTATCTAAAAGGATAATGTCTTGGGGGGGACACTTTTAAAAGCTTGATTGAGGTCTAGGGAGCAAACTAAAAATCTCTTAAAATGGAGTACTACATAAGAAAATATACTGTTAATACAATCCTACTAATTTGCCTTCCATATATAAAATCATGAAGTGTGTACCAAGTCCATGTGGGTAACTGTACATTGAATATTATTTGACTCGGGGAAATTTCACTTCATCTGTTTTATGGAGGGGGTGATATGGATGCCAGAGTTTCAATTTAAAAAAGTCAATATCCCTGCATCACAAGTCCTATATGTAGCTATCAACACCTTACAAATACATAATATAAAATAGCCTATGTGCTGTGAACGTCCTAAGCCTGAAGGTAATGAGGAAGTTGATTAATTAACTATAATAAAATTCGAACTGGACTCGTGGATCGGGGGGGAGGACCAGCTTGAATGTGACGCCATTATTCAGTGCTGACATTCGACTGGTAGGAGGAGGATGTGCCTGCGATGGCTCTTCGCATTTTACCGTCTTTAAGGTGTGTATGGGGATTTTGCGTGTATATATGGGGGTGTTTTTAAATTCTATTAATGTTCAGGCAGCCATACATGTAATTCATAATGGTAATATAAGAAAATTGTGAACTTATGACTGATTGAGCCGGTTCCTGCATGCCGTCTCGTCTGCATATATTCTAACTACTAGTAATTACGCTAAAATTGTTGACCTAGACATTTTGATAATAACAAACTATTCGGTGTGTGTGTACATTGCGTTGGTGAGGTGTGTGAATATAGAGGGGGTCATTAACTCGTAATTTTTAAGGTGCAAACTAGCGAACGAGGTGACATCGCTGTTGGACCCCCCTCCCCACCCTCTCTCCCTCCCTCTGTCTTGCCAATTCCTCCCCCCCCCCCTTTCTTGACAATTCCTCCCCCCCCCTTTCTTGACAATTCCTCCCCCCCTTTCTTGACAATTCCTCCCCTCCCCCCCCCCCTCAATCCTCTCCTTTCCTCCTCCTCTCCTCTCTCTTCTCCTCTTCCCCCTCCTATCCTCCTCTCTTCACTTCATTCTCTCTTCTGAGCCCCCCCCCCCTCCTCTCCTCCTTCTCTCACCTAGCCTTCCACACCCACTCTACTGCCCCCCCCCACCCCCCACCATTTTTCCTCCCCTCCCCACACCCCTTCTCCTTTTCAATTAAGGATTTTTTGTATATATTCAGTATACGAATTATAGGTACATTGTTATTGGCTTGGATCTTTCTTTTTCTTCTTTTACGGTGATTTAGATGCTGCTTTAACACGTGATTCTGCCTGCTCCCCCCCCCCCCTCTCTCTCTCTCTCTCTTTCTCTCTCACACTCACTCTCCCCCCCCCCCTCTCTCTCATTTTCTCTCTCTCACACACTTTAGACTGTAGGGGAAGGTTTGTTCTATATACCATGTAGATATTGTTCATATTTAGTAAACCCACTCCACCACCACCACCACCACCACCACCACTCACGGGCGGCACCTTTAGAATAACTATCTATTCTAGTCTATAATATATTCAGGCCCAATCCCCACTTTTCCTATTTGTTTTTGTTTTCCTTTTTTTTCTTTTTTTCTTTTTTTAGGGGGTTGGCCGACTCAAGACAGAGCCAGAATAGGGACAACACAACAGAAAACCACGAACACACAAAAACAAAATACAAATTCACACACATCAAGGTCATCCAATAATTTAGAAGAACACCCAAACATATAGTTAAGGGGGAGGTAGTCGCTTTTTCTGGACCCCCTTCTCCCTCATGTTTAGCATATTAGGTTTGAGATTTTAAGACGTTCGTTCCGTTAGTTTGGTGATTTTGAGACCTTTCGTCCCATTTCTTTGGCACTATTTAAACCTTTCGTGCCATTTAGGTGTCGATTATTTCCTGGCGAACGATAACGAGCGGCAAGCCTGTAATTTTAGAAGGAACCAGCCTTCGGCCAGGAAATTTGTCTACTGAAAAATGTACAAATCTAGCTTGAAAGGGGGTCTGGGGGGATTTTTTTGGATTTTTTTATTTTAATACCACAAATTTTCCGAGTGTTTTTTATAAAAAAAAAAATCATTTGCATCAATATATAGTGTTTGTAATTAATTAGAAATCTCGGGAAAACCTATTTTCCCCATTAGGCCTATCGATCGATGTTGAGACACGCCCCAGATAGTGATTTGAAAAGACATTAGCCTAACCTAACAACCTTACCTAACCTAACCTAGTATTATGAGTGGGGGCTGCCGCCCCCACACCCCCGCTGGTTGAGTACTAATCCCTTAGTAAATAAAACACAAAAATATGGCTGTCGATTATACGAAGGTGAAAGAAAGGGCATGAAGTCTACGGTGTTTACGCTGCAATCTTCAGCTTTGATTGTACATTGATAACGGGAAAGTACCGTATTGACAACCTTGTTACGAAAATTAAATGTTAGTACCATACTTTTATGTTAGGTTTTTCCGAGGGTTTAACACATTTTCATATGATCTTTAGAGGTATCGATAACTGGAAGTACAGCATTGAAAACCTTGTTACGAAAAAGACATTTTAGTACCATACTTTTTTATTAGGTTTTGCCGAGGGTTAAAACAAATGTTCTTATGATCTTTAGAGCATATAGATTCAATATTTATCTTCAAATATATCAACAAAATTCGTGGTATTAAAATAACATTGAAAATTGTTTTGTTTTAAAGATTGATAATGCCGAATAATAATGCTGAAATAAAGGCCATATAAGAATAGAAGGACAAATTACTATCAATATACCCAATTATTGTATATGTATGTATGTAGGCTATGTACAGTATATACTCAGGCCCAATCCCCACTTTGTGTTTTTTTTTTTTTTTTTTTAATTGGCCTACCTATTTTTATATTTAAATTCACTCCGGCATTTAGTTTTACCGGCCCTATACTCTTATCTGTTTCATTTCAACTGACGGTAAATTGCAAAGTTCTCAAGATTTCTCAGTTATTTTGAAGATTTTGTAATGAAATATGGTGCTAAATATGTACACTTAGTCTTAACATGATGCAGAGACTTAGTATCAGGGAGAAGGGAGCCAGAAAAAGCAACCACCTTCCCCTTAACTCCACCCCGCACACCACACACAGCGCGCTGGTCTACCACGCAGCCCTAGCAACCAACCCAACATGTCCCTAGCAACCCACACGTTCCTAGCAACCCTCACATGTCCCTAGCAACCCACACGTTCCTAGCAACCCTCACATGTCCCTAGCAACCCTCACATGTCCCTAGCAACCCTCACATGTCCCTAGCAACCCTCACATGTCCCTAGCAACCCTCACATGTCCCTAGCAACCCTCACATGTCCCTAGCAACCCTCACATGTCCCTAGCAACCCTCACATACCCCTAGCAACCCTCACATGTCCCTAGCAACCCACACGTTCCTAGCAACCCTCACATGTCCCTAGCAACCCTCACATGTCCCTAGCAACCCACACGTTCCTAGCAACCCTCACATGTCCCTAGCAACCCTCACATGTCCCTAGCAACCCACACATTCCTAGCAACACTCACATGTCCCTAGCAACCCACACGTTCCTAGCAACCCTCACATGTCCCTAGCAACCCTCACATACCCCTAGCAACCATCACATACCCCTAGCAACCCTCACATACCCCTAGCAACCCTCACATACCCCTAGCAACCCTCACATACCCCTAGCAACCTTCACATGTCCCTAGCAACCCTCACATGTCCCTAGCAACCCTCACATGTCCCTAGCAACCCACATGTCCATAGCAACCCTCACATACCCCTAGCAACCAACATATGTCCCTAACAACCCACACGTTCCTAGCAACCCACACGTTCCTAGCAACCCTCACGTTCCTAGCAACCCTCACATGGCCCTAGCAACCAACATATGTCCCTAGCAACCATCCCCCATGCCCCTAGCAACCTACATATGTCCCTAGCAACCATCCCAAACGTCCATAGCAACCCTCATATGTCCCTAGCAAGCAACATATGTCCCTAGCAACCATCCCACACGTCCATAGCAACCCTCACATGGCCCTAGCAACACACTCCTCCCCTTTTCTGCTCCTCCCCCACACCACACACAACGCGCAGGTCTCCCACGCAGTCCTAGCAACCAACACCTGTCCCTAGCAACCCACACACATCCATAGCAACCATCACATAGGCCTAGCAACCACTGGGGGGGGGGGGGGGAAGAGAGAGAGAGACTCAGAGAGAGACTCGTTACACGCAGCTTTGTCTTTTGTCTTTTTCATGTATATAGAAGAAATATAACTGCTCCCCACACCACATACACTGTCAATCTGTCACACAAAGACAGCCACTACATTCACCCCCCTTCCTCCCCGCTGCATTCACCCCTCTCCCTCCCCGCTGCATGCACCCCTCTCCCTCCCTCCTCCCCCACTACATCCATCTCCCACCCTCTCTCCCTGTACATCCATCCTTCTCCCTTCCTCATCCCACTACACCCATCCCTACCCCGCCCCCCTTCCACTGCATCCATCCCTCCCTCCCTCCCTCAATACTTAACTCCTTCTGTACCGGTGACGTAATTTGCATTATATTCTGGCAACTATTAGACGATTTTATTCAGCTTAGGAAGGACGTCTACCCATTAAAAGGCTACAAACTATCTCATTTAACCTTTTTTTTACTAACATACTGTAGTGTAGATCCTTCTCAAGCTGCACAAAATCGTCTAAATATAGCTAGAAGAAAATAATAAAAGACGCTGCGGTACAGAAGGGGTTAATGGAAAATATGAAGTTTCTATGTTTCAGTATTATATTCCACGAAATGTTGAAATGTCAATGGTAGGGTACTGAAATAAAGTGCTAGTAGGCCTCTTACAACTAATAGCATACCATATTGATTGGCTAGGAATACGACACATGTTTCTTAAATGTATATTTTATTATAAATCTGACTTAATTACTAATTATTATTTATTCTTCTTCCAGAATGTGTGGGTTATGGTGCTTATCGGTGAACTGCCAACGCTACCACAAACATGAATACCACTACTACTACCACCGAATCTACTATTGTCACCATCGAATCTACTATTGCCACCATCGAATCTACTATTGGCACCACCGAATCTACTATTGGCACCACCGAATCTACTAGTGCCACCGCCAAATCTACTATTACCACAGTCACCATCACCATGGCTACCACTATTTCCACAACCACCATCACCACCACTACTACTACCACCACGACTGTTTTGGTTTTCTATGTAAGGGAGACAAAAGACAGAACTGCCTGTAGCGAGTGCCTCCCCTAAAGTTCAAAGAGTAACAGAGCCAAAATCAAGGGACGTTCGAGCCAAAATGCCTGGACACACGGAGTTTGAAGTAATTTTAGTCATAGGAAGAGGGACAGACTGATTCTGGGAGAGAGTTCCAGAGCTCAGCTGTTGAATAGAAGAAAACCTGAGAATAACGTTTCACTCTTGGGTTGGAGAGTTGCACAGAGTAAGGGTGGGATTGTGTTGCAAGACTACCACCATCCTACCAACAGTACCATCTCTACCACATCTACAATTGGAACATATTTACCGCAGCTACCACCATCACTCCTACCAAAACTACCATCAAAACCATCTCTACCACAACTACCCCTCGTTCAATTCTACCACAACGACTACCATCTACAATCTCGACCACAATTACTACCACAACTAACATCAGAACATCTCCACCACTACTACTGCTACTACCATCTCTACCACAACTACCAGCAGAGCATTGGTACCACCCCTACCACCACCACTACTACAACTACCATCAGTATCATCTCTACCACCACCAGTACTACCAGAACATCACCACTACCACCATAACTACTGTCCCTACCACAACTACCAGCAGAACATCACCACCACCACCACCAGCAGAACATCTCTACCTCCACCACCACTACCAGCAGAACATGTCCACCACCACCAGCAGAACATCACCACCACCACCAATACCAGCAGAACAGCACCACCACCACCTTTACCACAACTACCAGCAGAACATCTCCACCATCACCACTACTACCATCAGAACATCACCACCACTAGCATCAGCACATCTCCACCACTACCATCAGCACATCTCCACCACTACCATCAGCACATCTCCACCACCACTACCACAACTACCAGCAGAACATCACCACCACCACCACAACTACCAGCAGAACATCTCCACCACCACTACCAGCAGAACATCTAACCCAAGGTGAGTCGTTGGTCGCTTGATATTCGGCTAACAAATCTTCTATAGTCCATTTTTTGCTATGTTACTATCTTGATTACTTAGTTATTTCGAAGATTTTGTAGCGAAATGTGTTGTTAATTATGAAAACCTAGTATTCATATAACTTGGATATATAATAGTTTCATATAGTTCCTTATAAACCTAGTATTCATATAACTTGGATATATAATAGTTTCATATAGTTCCTTATAAACCTAGTATTCATATAACTTGGATATATAATAGTTTCATATAGTTCCTTATAAACCTAGTATTCATATAACTTGGATATATAATAGTTTCATATAGTTCCTTATAAACCTAGTATTCATATAACTTGGATATATAATAGTTTCATATAGTTCCTTATAAACCTAGTATTCATATAACTTGGATATATAATAGTTTCATATAGTTCCTTATAAACCTAGTATTCATATAACTTGGATATATAATAGTTTCATATAGTTCCTTATAAACCTAGTATTCATATAACTTGGATATATAATAGTTTCATATAGTTCCTTATAAACCTAGTATTCATATAACTTGGATATATAATAGTTTCATATAGTTCCTTATAAACCTAGTATTCATATAACTTGGATATATAATAGTTTCATATACTGTAGTTCCTTTAAATATCGGGAAAATCGCTGCTAAAGGATTCAGTTTACTATCAGCTGGAAAAAAAAGACTATAGTAGGCCTACAGCCTTATAATGTTAGGTCTTCTGAAACGGAGTGTATAAGAAGTAGAAAAATACGAAAGAAAACATATAATTTCAGCTCTGTTAACCCTTTGAAGCTCTGACGCGTTTTAGCAGTTTATTTTGGCTGTCATTAGACGAATTTATACAGCTTAGGAAGTATCTGTGTGTATTAAAAGGGTAAATACTATCTCAATCGACCCTTTGACTTCCATATACCGTTACTAATCCGAATAAAATTGTCTAATAGTAGCCAGAAACAGAACAGAAACGCTTATTGGAGCTTGAAAGGGTTAATTTCAAACATGATAAAACTGTAGAGTGCGTGAATGTTCAGTACTTGAATACTATATTCTTCTTTCATATTTTAAAATGATAATCTGAAACAGAATGCATAAATAAGTAGCACACTGCGTTAATACAAAATATCGTCACCAATTACTTAGTTGCAAATCGGTTAGGGTAATGTCGCGGTAATTAATTCATATCATATCTTACCGTCTTCGTGGTGCGATGCATATAAGTGTGTTGATTTTCGGTGTGAGCGTCCTGGGTTCGAATCCCCGGACTGCCACATGTGTTTGTTAATTTCATAAATCGAGTTTAGGAGTAAAGTTGGTTAGTGGAGAGAACATAATAATTTAGTACACAAACAAAAAAAGTAAAAATCCGAGTAAACCATTGTCTCTACATAATTAAAACCACCAGTTAAAGCTTCAGCCGTGTTACTTAGAAACTGTAATATTATATTACTTTCAAATTTGTGACCGAAAAAGGCGATTTGTGAGTTAACGAAAGGGAATGGAGAAAACCCGCTATTTTAAGTGATATAATTGAATTGTGAGGGTTAAATGATGCGGTAAATCGATTGTAATAGGTTAGAGAGGTGTAGCATTAGTTTAGGCATGATGAATACGGCCGTTTATGGCAGGAAAGGGCGTCAGGCAGACAGACACACTGAGCCAGAGCTCGCCGAGTAATAAGTACTTCAATACCTTGATTATTCAGTTAATATTTGATTTTCTTTGGTTATTAAGTGTTTATATGGAACGGAATATATACTTGAGTGTACAATTGTGTGAAAGAACAACTTATTTCAACCACATTTACTTATAATTCACGTTTTATGAATAAAGCTGCACTAATTTATTCATAACTTTCTTAAAATACAAAAATTTAAAATTCTGAAAAACTTAATTTCTAGAAATAAATCGAACTACCTATTGACAAAGTCTCAGCCTTGTAACTCGAAAATTGCGAAAGTTAATGGACTTTCAAATTTGTGACTGAAAATTTCGATTCTTGGCTCAGGGGAGGCGAATTTGGAGAATCTGACACAAGTCCAGCAAAGAAAAAAGTGTAAAGAAAGTATAAAATGGTGCGGTAAATCCATTGGTGTAGGTTAGAATGCTGTAGCGTTATTATGGGTGTGGTAATTTCGGGCGTTTTAGGCGTTTTTGGGTGACTCAGGCAGCCTGCCAGCCCCAGGACCAACGCGCGGGCTACCGTTTTCTATACAACCCAGTTCAGTAGAGACGTTTAAATGCAACTCGGTTCTTTGTACTGTCAACATATCCCGCACTTTGTCAATATTTTATGGTTCATCACTTAAATATTTAAATTCATTATTTTTATGATCCGTAGTTTACAGTAAGATATTTTATATTATGTTTAATATTATGTACCTGTAAATATTTCTTAGTCGAATATTCTAATCGATTATTAACCCTTTGATGATTGTGGTGCATTTTGGCTATCATTAGTTGATTTTATACAGTTTAGGAAGGATCTATGGGAATTATGATGGTAAATACTGCCTCAATTTACCCTCTGACTTGCATAGACCCTTCCTAACCTGAATAAAATCGTCTGATAGCCAGAATAAACTGCCAAAACCTGGTCATAATCCTGAAGGGGTTAATCACGTGAGAGTTTCTATACTCTGTTTAATTTCAGCTGACGGTAAATTGAATCCCTTAGCAGCTAATTTATCGATATTAAATGGAAAAATATGAAGCCACTATGTCTCTGCATCCTATTAAGACCAAGTTTATATAATTAGCACCATATTTCACTACAAAATCTTCAAAGTAACTGAGAAATCTTGATGGGAACTTTGAAATTTACCGTCAGTTGAAGAGAAACAGGAACTAGATATGAGGAAGTTAGGTTAGAAAGGTGTAGCGTTAACCCTAGCAATACCGATGATATATTTTTGTTATTATTTCAGCTGCATTAAGACGATTTTCTTAAGTTTATGAAGGATATATGGTAACTAAAAGGATTAATTGAGATAGTCTGTAGCCTTTTAATTGGTATACGTCCTTTTTAAGCTGAATAAGATAATCTAATAGTTGCCAGAATATTATGAAAAAGACGTCACCAGTACTTAATGCGTAAACATTATATTCCTATCCCGTACTGTGTAAATATTCCTCAGTCTCATATTCCTATTTTTTCTGATCTTTTTCAGGATTTGATTTGGTGTTTGCGTCCCACCTCCCCCACCGAACTATGGACTCTGCCAGAAGCTACCAACACACCATCAGCTACCAACACACCAGAAGCTACCAACACCATCACTGAACTACCAACACACCACAACCTACCAACTGTCTGGGGTAAGTTACTGATGCCCTTACTATACTATTAGCTCCTCCAGGATTATGACGCATTTTGATACTTTATTCTGGCTATCATTAAGCGATTTTATACAGCTTAGGAAGGATCTGTGGTTATTTAAAGCGTAAAGACTATCTCAATTAACCCTCTTACTTTCATATACCCTTCTAATCTGTACAAAATCGTCTAATAATAGCCAGAATAAACTGTTGAAATGCGTCATAATCTTCAAAGGGTAAATATATGATAATATATATATAAATTGTGCCTGTTGTTATACTGTTCATATTTAAAAAGTAATGAGAAAGTATTTAGCTTCATCCTTTCATTATAATTGTTTGATAATTAACATCGTATTTCCTTGCTTAACTCTTGTAACTAAAATACTTAAATTGGAAACATTAAAAATCAGTATTTGCCTACTTGTTGTGAACAGTATAAGCAGAATAATATAGTTATATTTATGTATTTATTTAAAGATCCTAAATTAATGTGTTATTTCTTGTTTCCAGGATTGGAGTTGCTGCCTGTGGACTCGCCGCCTGTGGACTCTGCCGGTTGCTGCATGTGGACTCTGCCGCCTGTGGACTCTGCCGCCTGTGGACTCTGCCGGTTGCTGCGAGAAACTGCCCACGCCACTACCATACAAGGGGAGTGATATTCCTGTTTTGTTTGTAGTAGTAGTTTGTAGTCGTAGTATGTAGTCGTAGTATGTAGTCGTAGTGGAGGTGGTGTAGGTTAGGTTAGGTTAGGTTAGGTTAGTAGTCGTAGTATGTAGTCGTAGTATGTAGTCGTAGTAGTAGTAGGTTAGTTAGTAGTAGTCGTAGTATGTAGTCGTAGTAGTAGTCGTAGTATGTAGTCGTAGTATGTAGTCGTAGTATGTAGTCGTAG
The DNA here is from genome assembly GCA_032716605.1 of Paralithodes platypus. NCBI lineage: Eukaryota > Metazoa > Arthropoda > Malacostraca > Decapoda > Lithodidae > Paralithodes > Paralithodes platypus. The sequence goes on along the minus strand of CM064486.1, from coordinate 10,539,134 downwards.
TATGTAGTCGTAGTATGTAGTCGTAGTAGTAGTCGTAGTATGTAGTCGTAGTATGTAGTCGTAGTAGTAGTCGTAGTATGTAGTCGTAGTAGTAGTCGTAGTATGTAGTCGTAGTAGTAGTTGCATGGTATGAATGGTGTGTGTTAGTTTAGGCTAATCTATTTTTCCCTTTCAGATGAGATAGGTCTTATTACCTTTACTCTAATCTTTGCTATTTTTCTCATTACTTCACAGTTTTGTTGCTCTGATGATGTCCCCTCTCCCCCCTTCTTCCCCGAGTTGGTTCCCTCCTTCAGCTTCAATATTTTGCTTTGCTTTAATTTAAATAATGATTGTATTTGCCTTAAATGTAACTTATGATATATTCTATCACTTGAATTCATAACTCTGTATTTGCTATTAACTTCACTTGATATAATATAGTTATATATCGTCTTTGTCACGCGAACTTTGCTTATTAAAAAAAAAAAAAAAATATCTATCTTTTATTGATCACTATAAACTATGACTTTTATAACTGATAACAACTTAGAAAAATAGTTCTCAATTATAAATAAAGTTCCAATCTATGGACTTTAAAAAAAATTAAAAGAGAACTTAGAAAAACTCTAGTTCTCAATTATAAATAAAATTCAAATATATGGACTTAGAAACAAAACTAAATAAAATATGAAACTATACGCATATAAGAGAACTGAGAAAATATACTGAATATGAAAAGAGAACTAACAAAAATAGTTCTCAATTACAAATTAAGTTCCGATATAGAAAATATACTGAATATGAAAAGAACTTAGAAAAACTATACTTGAATAACTTAAAGTAATAGTACTGTAATTATATATAACTTAAAAATATAATGAAGAGAATCAAGATAATTAACTACTTTAAAACTGACTTGTAATAACAAACAAATTATAATGGATATTAAAAAGAATATATCGATTTAGTATTTTATTGATCAGTCAGACATACATTTGTATAATATCTTACAAAACAGTACATATATAAACTTTAAATAACAGGAGAAACAAAAATATAATGGATATTAAAAATAATATATAGACTTAGCATTTTATTGATCAGAGTCGGACATACATTTTTATATGATCTTACAAAAACCATATACTTTTAATACTTAGTTATTTTTGTATTACCCTGTGGTTTTATATATCTTATAACAAATGAACAAAGTTTTGCTTTTATATTACGTACCTAAAGTACTTTATACCGAACTTGGCTTTGTGACCATAGTATAACTTTTGGTTCACTACAGGATATGCCCATTGTGTACTGTAATTTGCTTTTGAAAGTAAATCTTTATAGTCTATTAATTTTGCAATAACCATTGGGCTTTCGGCAATTTTTCATAGCTTTATTTTGGATTTTAAGCCTATTTTTCATTGGCAATGTAATTTGGCATTTTTGATCATTCTTAATCAATGATTTCCGTTTAACTTTTCAATAGCCAAGCTTTCAAGGAATACTTTTATAATCTTTCCAATGTTCTTAAGTGTACTGTCCTTTTAATAATTACTTCTCAAGTTTAATCTAGTTCATCAGCAAGTAGTAGTCTACACCTGGACTATTTCCCTCTCCCTCCAGGCAGTACTGAGGTAAGCTAGCTGTGTTAACTATCTAGTTTATAGCTCAACTAACCTATTTTGTTTATGAAGTAGTGTTTAATACTTTCGAAACTAGTGTGCAGCTTTTGGAGAGCGGTTCGTTTTCAGAATTAGTTTCCCTGTTGTGTATGAGAATGTGTAGTACTAAGTAGGGATGTTGGTAAAATTATAAGTCAATTGGCATTGTGTATTGGAAGTGTGATGGAATTTGTGGATGTTGGCAGAGTACGTGATCAAAGTAGGGGAAGGATATATTCATTACGAGACTGATTAAGTGTGTATGATTAGGTGTTAACAGTGTACTGTCAAATTAGGGGAAGGTAGTGATATGCCGATTAAATGTGTGTAAGACTGTTGGCAAAGTAGTGTGGATTGTTGGCAAGGATAAGAGTACAATCATTGAACCTAAATGTTGGCAGTGTGATTTAGTGTGTTGGCAGTATGCAGTGGTCTTGGTAATTACGTAGTTTTAATTTAATCATTGAAGGTATAATGCAACTGGAGCCATGTACAATAAATAAGCATGTGTTGGCAGTGACATTTGTTGAATTGGTAGTGTTATAAGAGGTGTTGGTAGTGATATTTGATGTGTTGGCAGTGACATTGGGTGTGTGTTGGTAGTGTTCGGTATTCTCGATAGAACATGTGGGAGTCTCAAAGTATTGCTTATACCAAAGTTAATTTAAATCCTAAAGTCATCATGTGACTGGAGCTATGTGCAAATTAGGATTCAATCTCTTGTATCCCCATGCATATGTTTTTACTGGCCGTATCCCACATAACTTTTAATGTTATTTTAGGTTATGTATATATTTAAGTTTTATTAAGATGGTGTTATGTAATTTGAAACTATTGTATACATGTAATTACTAGAGTCACTAAGCTATAAATTCCTGAACTATATCTACGGATCTATTCTTCCCATGTGACCGGTGTATATCTACCAATATAACTATCATTATCTATCCCATGTAACTATTGCCATTTGCCTGCTTATCCCAAACCCATATAGCTCTTCCTACCTATCTCTCCAAGAATCTAGATATATTAGGTATTGAAAGTCCTCCCTCCTCACCCAGACATTTTATTTGGTAGTTCGTTTCGTGAACTTACCGTTTCTATTCTCTGGCAATGTATTCCAACATTTCAAATTTTTATTTATAATAATTTGTAAAGTTTTCTTTACATTTATCGAGGGTATTGGCGTGTAGTAATTGTTTAAACAAATAGTTCTATTCATTCCAAAATTTAGATTAATTAATTTAAGTTGGATTTTAAGCCTTTAATGTTTGTTTAATTGGCTTTGCTATTCTTATTGATTTCCGTTTAATTTCAGTAATCTTTATCCAAAAATATTTCTACGATATTGGATTACAATAATAATTTGTTTAATTTGTTTGCATTCAAAGTTAATGAATAACCATCAGAAATATATAAGATTGATCTACAATATTGGATTACATCAACAGGTTGGAATCAATAGTCAAGACTCAAATATTTATTTTTTATTTTTTTTTAAACAAATAGGTGGTGTTGTCCATTGGTCCAGGGTCCTTAGTCTGGTCACAGCAACAAGTCATATCTGTAAAAAGATGAAAATGTTGAGGCACCAGAAATACAAGAGTTTCACGGAGGGGGTCGGGGGTCCTGAGGGGGGTGGAGGTGGGGGTCCTGAGGGGTAGAAGGGGGGTCCTGAGGGGGTAGAGGGGGGGTCCTGAGGGGGACCCAGGGTTTGGGTGGGGGTACCAGGGGTAGGATGGGGGTCCTGGGGAGGGGGTTCTATTTTTTTCTTATATATTAATATTTTTCGTTCAGTCTCCTACATAACTATCCCACACCCGCTAAGTTTTCCCTTCCCTTCCCTGGTAGTTCATCCTATCCCCATCCCAGATAAATCTTCTCTTCAGCCCTAGTCTGTTCTGTTCTGTTCTATTCTATTGTGCACACTAGTTCTATTCTGTCCTCCCTCCTTCCCTGGTAGGCCTACATCAATACCCTCCCTGCAACACGCCCCCAAACACACATAAGAAAAGTCAGTAATATATTTTTAATGTATATTTTATTGTCAGGAAGCAGTCAAGAAGTCGTCGGTGTCAAGTATGGGATATGAGCAGACAGTATCAAGAAGGACAGACGGTAGGAGTAAAACAGATGCAGCAGAACGGGCCAACGACAGCAGAACGGGTGACAGCAGACAGAGTACATCGACAACAGACAAGGAATTAACAATGAGGTAGGAGCGAGCTTGCTATGGTTGGTCTAACAAATGGATCGGTTTTGACTAAGATTTGTTTGGTATATTATCTGTCTTTATGTTTGTGTTGAATATATATGGAGATATATTGAGTGAGCTGGAGTATTCAGTATGAAGTTGTAGGTATTCCATTGGAGCTGGTAGGTAGTGAAGTGTGAGCATAAATTGGCGGATGGTGATTAGTCTAGTTATTGAATATGACTTTATTCAGGTCGAAAGGTGGGATTCAAACAAGATGTGGACAGACGAGAGCAAAGCGACGGTGATGTTCTATCAACGGCAACTATTGGACACGCATCAACGACTGCCACAGCATCAATAGACCCTTCAACAGTGGAGCGAGAGAAAACATGAGTCAAGAGAGGCACCATTGCAGCAAACAGCGACGATTCGGTGAGCAAAACTAAATATTATTGTATGGGAAAAAGAGGTCAGTCAGCCAGTACCTAACTTCATTAATAAGTCAAGGGGAACAAGAGGCCCCTAAGAAAAGGAAAGAAATAAGATATAAAACAGTGTGCCCATCAGAGTAGGCCACCCTTCATTCACTCTTTGATATATTCCAAATCAGTGCATCAACTTTATGATTGACATTTTACTTTACAATTACAGTATAGATCTGTATTAATGGAATTATAAAAGCCAAGACAAATAATTAGTAACAGATTAAATTTGGTATTCATTAACCAATTAAATTTATTAACTATTTAAATCAGGTCGTAAATTCTAAATTATACCCAGTTATTGTAAATGGCTTATATTGTTAATGCAATTATTGATACTATTATTCAAGACTTGGGGTAAACGCTGGAGAATAATGGTTAAAGTTTAAATTTACTCTTCTAACAGGATTATATAACACTTTCTTGTAGAATTTAAGTGATCCCTGAACACATTTATTTATCACACTAAAAGCAAAACTATGCCAGCTGTAGAACAAATTTATCAGACTTTAATATCGGTTGTCAATATTTACCTAAAAAAATGGACCTTGTAAGTAAAGCATTAGGACTGCTATTATTCTAAAGACAGGAGTCATAGGTCTAAAGTTATATCCGTTGTACGAATAGGCTTGAATACCTTTAAAGTAGTCATAAGGAGATAATCCAATTTCCAGTACAACAATTTACGCTTTTGAATATTTATCACTAGGTATGTAGGTTTGACGTTAAGTAATTCTATAACTAATACAAATAAATTAGAAGTACTTAGCCATAGAGGGACTGATAATTGAAGATGTATTATTCGGATCATGGGGATAACTGCTTAAAACGAGGCATTAGTGCTCATAAAAAAATATCTAAAAGCTTACAGAGTCCACCTAGGATTAACATTAACAAATCAAACTTTGGATGGACCTTGGTAACAATTTTGTAATCAATGCCCTGTTCGTAGTAGTCAGTGAAAATTGAGACAGTATCCGACATTATGAGCAGCCTGTTTTACATATTACAGTAGAGGCCTATATTTAACCGTCCTGGTGGTGTAATGGTTAAGGTGGCAAAATATGTGTGTGATAACCCGGGTTCGAATCCCGGTGGATCATATATACTTTAATTAATTTCATTGGGGGTGTGGTGGTGAGATTAATAAAAATAATATTATGGTTCTTTAGTATTTTCAATTGATTTGATAGTTATGTTTATCTGGGGTTACTTTGGACACAAGGTTAAACCGATTTCGAATTTACTCAAAGCTGGTCTATGATAATCTTCATCTACAGTGGCATTTATAACTATCTCAGCAGGGTAAACAAACATTTAGTGTGTTATATTGGTCACATTGATACAAGTGAATGCAGTTATATAGTTGATTCAAATAATTATATTTGTCTTAGTCTCCAGTGTTTTCCATAACTTATATAAAACTTACTGTATTTGCTTAAAGAATAAAGTGACTACAATTATTAATATTAAAAAGGGTACAGTCAATATAAATAGTTCGCCGACACTTATATGACTTTAAACCAATCTTACTAGTCACAGGCTATTGAAAGCACATGAGAACTCAACGGAAAGTGTATAATAACTTACAATTCAATTATTTGAGGATTTTGGGCGAACTATTTTGGTTTCGACTAACTAGCAGCATTTTTTTATATATCCAACTTAAGGGAACATTCGTACATTTGGCAACACTTATATTATAATAAAACTATGAATTTATAGAACGTATGCAAAGGAATAATATTTTTGTCTTGAGAATCTACCTTTTAGAAGCATATTGATATTGCTAAATCCATCTAAGGATAGAAAGGTACCGAGTTGGAATCCTGTGAGGACCATATGCTTTCATTAGTGTATTCAAGTGCATTGGGGTTTGTAGTTGATTAATGTTAAAACGGGGTGTTACTTAACTTTATTTATATCTAATAATCAAGGGAAGGTCGATCTATATACAACTACTGTATTATATCTAGTTTATAGTCTAGTCAATCAAACTGATTTTGATATACTCAAGACCCCTCTTGGGAAACTCCCACTACAAGATGGCCAAGGCAAATATTCCTCAAGGTTACTTTAACAGACATAACTTCTCAGGATCTTTGAAGAGCTACGTAATGTGAGGACTATTGAATCAGATGTGGAAAACTGGAATTCAGTAATAGTCTTAACAATCCTTAATTATTATTATAATTTTCCCCAACTCCATAACCCATTTAAGCAGAGGACCCAAATGTTTTTTTTATCATAGCTACCTCCAGACGGTTTTAGTTAACTTTAAAAAAAACTTGTCAACAGTTTGAGGGTTAATTTGGATAATCTTAAGCGCCTTTGATTCAGAGTTTAGTAAATACCTGTCCGTAATTTTGTTTTTGGTTATACTGTCACTATGATTATTTACTGTATTATGGGTACCCATAGACAATTTTACTCAGTTTAGGAAGGACCTGTTTGATTCTAAGGGTATGTAATGTGTACCCCATTGATTCCTTGTGGTTCTTAACCGATCGATATCTTCGCTTGAAAGCCAGAATATCTATGGTTGACTTGATCATCATCAAACTTAATGCTTTCAATGAAATTACGCTAAATTAAGTTATATGTTTGCGACCTCTATTTTCTACAACCCAGGAAAGACCCGTCAGAGTAAGATGATTAATTTAAATATTTGCTAGCCCTTTCATTCTCAGTAGTTCTTCCAAAGCTAATTAAGCAATTATCTGGTAGCATTGATCAAGAAATAGTCTCACGATTATAAGTCAAATATTCTTAATTCAATTACAATTAACATGTAATCCCCAATTTACTTTGACCACTTTCCTTTGATTTTTGTCACTACCATTAGTTTCAATTACTTGTGATAAATACTAGGAATTTCTAGTGTCATAAGCACCAGTTCTCCACAGGAGTGAATTCAGTAGCGCTCACATTACTTATATGTATATATATATTAAAGTTTGGTTCCTTAATTCACGATAAATTCTTCAGTACCTTTAGCTCGAAATCAATGCCTCTACTTAAATTGTCATCCTAAAATGAATACGGACAACAAAATATGGTACGAATTTCGAAGAAAATTTATTACAATTATATTTAAAACTATTTTCAATAAATATACACATTACTAAATCACAAGCATCTCTGCCTACCTATAGTGAACCGAGTTTAGTTAATTAATTAAGTCGGTTTTCACCATTTGCCCATTTCCTAAATATTTCAGTTTGGAAAGTATCGGTTTCATACTATATAAACAGTGTTGCCATTTGTACAAAATCATTTTAAATTAGTTAGATAAAGCTGCAGCCTATATCTTGTCCACCACTTATGATAGTCTATGGAATATTTAAGTTTATTAGGCATTACTAAACTGATCTACTTAAGCCAATTTGTCATTAATTTTTTTGGCCAATGTAGGTTAAGTATATTATTATTATAGTCTTTATAATAGTTTAACCAAAGAGTTTTGACAAATTAAAAGTTATACAAATTATCTTCGATATTACATTATTCACACATTTAAAAAAACACTACATAGTAAGAACTGATTTGAAAGTTACCAAATCCCATTTTGAGAATTGTGATAGTGAACATTTCAAACATAAATTTTAGGATTATGGGATATCGTTGACCAGTTACAATGATATTTTAAACTGTAGCCAGCAAAATTAATCCTACTTTGGGAGATAAGGCACAACAGTTTAAATATTTAGGATTTATAAAGGCTACGTCCACGAAGACAAAAGTCAGCCGCCTGTGTGTACTCCAGGACAATTATTCTTCAGGCCAAAAGGGCACCAATCATTAATTCAGTATCCATAGCTATTAAATTAGTAGTTTTATTAATTTAAACTGACTTTGTAGACCAAACTTCAAAATATTACATTGCATAGACTTTCATAATAAGATCGTATTAAAACATTTTAGTAACAGACCCGTATTACAGTCGTGGTTGATTAGAACTGTTGGTCCACGAGTCACACCATCCGTCTGTTGTCCCCCTCAGGCTGGACGTCTATCATACATCTGAAACATTAGGTTAGTATTAGTTAACATCCTGATGTATAACGCTAATAACTAGTCACCACTGTAATAAGGCCTTTTTCTGGACCCCTTCGCCCTAATATTTAGCTCGGTTTGAGATTTTATGACAGTCTACTTTTCGTTTTGACTATTACAAGACCTTTTGCCCCAATTTGTCAATTTTGTGACTTGTCATGCCATTTAAGTAGCTAATTTTTCCTCGCGAACGATAGCAAGCCTGTAATTGTGGAAGAAACTGCCTTCGACCGGGACATTTTACTACCGAAAAATGTACACATTTATCTCGAAGGGGGACTTTATGGAAGTCTAGGGGAGCAAACTAAAAAAACTCCCCTTAAACCGTGATGTTGAGCAACTAGTCAGTCTTTTATCGTGTTGTCCAAGGTTCAGGTTTTGGTAACTATACATAAGCCTGCAGTGATAAGTTATATATTTTAGTACCTTTTTTGTTTAAATGATCTGCAGTGTAGTTTATGCATATACTGTATACTTCTGAATTTGTTTACCATTTGAGTACCAGCAACGCGTTATATTAATTTCTAGCTGTATTTAGACGATATTATGCAGCTTAGGAAGGATTTGTGGCAGTTAAAAGGTTTGGTTGAGATAGCTTGAAGTCTTATTGCTAGACGTCCTTCCTAAGCTGTATAAAATCTTCTAATAGTTGCCAGAATAGGATGAAAAGTACGTCCCTGGTACTGAACGGGTTAAGGCAGGGGGAAGATTTTAATGCAGTGGCGGGTACGGTTATTGACTCTTCCAGATTTTTATTTTTTTCTATGTGAGTGAGGGACACTAAAGGCAGAGCTGCCTGTATCGAGTGCCTCCCCTCGAGTTGAAAGAGTTACAGGGCCAAAATCAAGGGACGTTCGAGCCAAAATGCCTGGACACACTGAGTTTGAAGCGATTTAAGTCACATTATCATAAGTTGTGTCCTGCCTACATTTCTAAATTTTTAGTAAAAATAACCCATCCACTGACAAAATTCCACGATTATTATTAAATCTTCACGCACAGGACGCGATTTTCGCACTTTCTGGGATACTTAAACACCTTTGTGACCATCAGGGGCGTTTAGAAACTTACTTCAACCTCTGCAGTTGTCTTTCAGTGAACTGTGGGCATTAAACTAATTTTGGAGAGGTAATTATGAGATTGACCCTATGTTTTAGTATTAATACAGTAAATGGAACACCAGAATTTGTTAAAGAGAACCAAACCAACAACTTTAGAAAATAGATGTTCATAATATAATGAATACAGTATATGGGATAGGCTAAGGGAACTTAGAGACAACTATACACATGGTAACTTAAACTTTTAATATTGTTAAGGAGAGATGGGTCGTTTTTCTGGTCCCCCTTCATGTTTAGCCCCATTACTTTGCAGATTATAAGACGTTCAGCCCATTACTTTGGCGATTTTAAGACCTTTCAATCTATTTGTGTCATTATCAAGACCTTTTGTGCTATTTAGGAGACTAATTTTCCTGGAGAGTGATACCAAGCCTGTGATGTAGGGGGAACCGGCCTTCGGCCTGGACAATTTTCTACCGAAAAAAATACAAATCTTGGGGATGTTTTTTAAGCTTGATGGAAGTCTAGGGAGGAAACAAATTTACAAATAATTATATCTATATATACCAATGAATAAACCCTTACCCATTAACCCTATTAAGGAGAGATGCTCGTTTTCTGGTCCCATTTCTCCCTAGTGTTTAGTCCTATTAGTTTTGAGATTTGTAGACGTTCGGCCCATTTGTTTGGCGATTTTAAGACCTTTCGTCCCATTTCGTTATACATTTTAAGACCTATCTTGCCATTTAGGAGTCTTATTTTTTTCTGGCGAGCGATAGCGAGCCTAACTGAAATAGGAACCGGCCTTTGGCCAGTAAATTTTCTACCGACAAATTTACAAATTTATCTTGAGGGGGGGGGGGGGGGGGGTTAGGGGATGTTTTTCTAAGTTTGATGGATGTCTAGCGAGGAAACTAAGAATTTATGAATTAATGAATGTATAGGCCAAAAAAAATAAAAAAAATATGTTGTGTTCTTACCCTAGTTTGTTGGTGAAGATGGTTAAGGCTCCGTTTGTGTTTCTGAAGTTGGTCTTCAGAGTGTTCCCTCCGCAGAGCCTCAACTGTAATGTAGGTTACAGCCTACAGGGCCCCTCCTCTCTCCCTCACATCTGTTAAAAAGTCCAATATTAATATTACAGCTTAAGGAATTGACCACTTGCGAGTTTCAAGCTATAAGGAAGTATGGAGTTTTTTATATAGACATTTAGCAGAATTAAGAGCTAAAATATGAGTTGTATTGCATATAAAATTTAACACATAAAACCAAATTCATCGTACTTTCTATCCATCAAAAACCTACATTACATTACTGCATTTCTGTTTAATAACTTTGTATACGACCCAAACTTCCTTATAGCCTGAAACTCACAAGTGGTCAATTAGGCCAATATTTTATCAATTCATGTTTTTGCAACAACAAAAAAACATTATATCTCAACCATAGTCAAGGTAGTCGTGATTCCTTGGGACCCGGGTCGGGTCGAGTCAGGCTGTCGGGCTAGATCGCGACGGTCCTCCCATCTCTAACCTGTTGGGAAGATTTAAAATCACATTAGTCACAGGGTTCTGGCATACCTTATTTCACCGTTGTTCCTCCGTCGGGCCATCCAGCTCATTCCTGTTGATAAAATATTTAATTATTTCAGGAGCGCCGTTCTGCCAGCAACATCGGTCTGCAAATCGGCCACAGCGAGTCTGCAAGCTGCCACATCGGGTCTGCAAACTGCCAAATCATCTGAAAACCTGCAACCTTCACAACCAACGAACAGACTACCAGAATTCTACCGGCCGGATTTCAACCAACAGAAAACAAAACAAACTCCAGACTCCAAACTATTGTAACCCTTTACTAACTAAATCTAACTAACTAAGCTTCTACCCAAGCCTCTAACAGACTGCTAACCAACCTCCTCAGGGAACCGAATAGAGTAACACCTAACCAATACTAACCTAGAACAGCCTCCTACCTATCCCTACCCCTTGAACTAACTAGAGCTACCCCCCCTCTACCCCCCCCCCCCCACCGCAGCATCCCTACCAGAAACCTTGTCTAATTCGAAGCCAACGACGATAGGAGAAAAAGATTAGTGCATGGATTAATTATATTATATTTCATTATACAAAAATTATGTTAAGTTCTTGGAAATATTATAGTTATAGCAAATGTAAAAACAAATATATATACCAGATTTATTTATATATAAATTATTGCAAAACAATAAGTATATAATTTACACTGAAATGTATTAAAATAGAATCTTACCTTAAATTTGCCGCCTATCAAACGTAATGTTTATACACATGTTAATAGAAGGGAGGTGGTTTAGGTGGTGACAAGGATAATGGAAGGAAGGGGGGGGGGGGGGGGGGGAGGATGGTTAGGATTAAAGGGAAGTTTGTTCCGGCCCATTTCTCCCTCATGCTTAGCCCAGGTTATTTTGAGACTAAGACGTTCACCTTCTAGTTTGGCACTAAAGACCTTCTGTGCCATATAGCGATCTATTTTGTTCCTGGCGAGCGCTAGCGAGCCTGAAATTAATGAGAAACTGGCCTTATTATTATTATTATTATTATTTCGGCTGGTACATTTTTCTATCGAAAAATGTACAAAATTATCTCGAAGGGGGTCTTCGAGGCATTTTATTTAAGTTTGACTGAAGGTCTTGGGACGAAAAAATATATATAAAAAATAAAATTAAAACTTCCCTTTACAGAGGACACGGTGATGGAAGAAAAGGATGGTTAGGATTACAGGATACGGCTAATTGTTGCCGTGATGATGGTAGTGGTAGACTGGTTGAAGGATCTGGTTGAAGTTTCCATCATCATTCACGACATATGTAAAAGAAAAAATACGTTAAAATATATCTCAATCAGCCAAGTATACTGTATATAATTTGGGTAACAAATTGAAGAGACTCCGGACAGCCTTTTTACCTAACCTAACAAAACGACAAAAATAACTTAGTCTTCAATTTTTACCGTAATTTGTTTGTGTTAGCATTATTATATTTGTGTATATCTAGAAGATGTATTTTTCCCAGTGCGTAATACATAGGTGCGCGGAATTTCGGTGTGAGTGTCCTAGGTTCCAGTCCTCTGAGTGCCACATGTATTTGTTGATTTCATTGAGTTTAAATGTGAAGTTGGGGTATAATCCTGTGTAGTGGGTGGACATTTATTTATACCTCAATAATTTGGTAATGTTACAATACATATTTAAGTTTTACATTCATAAATAGTCCACTAATATACTAGGTTAGGTTAGGGTTTGGTTAGGTTAAAGATATTGTTCAATGTTTCCTAGTAAATAGGCATCTCAAAAACAGTTCTACCCGCTACACAGGATCTTACCCTAATGTGCTTCCAAAAAGGTATATTCTCGCACTTTAATTATTCCTTTGTATACTTGCTTTAAATTCTTAAGTTGGTTGGCGTTAAAAACATAATTCTGGCTATCATTAGACGAATGCATGTAGAGTGGCGCTAATAAGTGGTGTGTCGGCACCAAGTAGGTTTTGATCAATAATTGGTATCCGCAATATCTAAGCTTAATTTCTTCGTATCGAGTGAAATATACAAACATTGACCTACACTTACCCACCTAATTTAACATCTGACAGACATTAATACAGCACAGAGCGAGCCAAACTAAATGACAGCGGAGCCATGACTTATTACCGCGACCGTAGCTATCTTGATTATTCAGCTATTACGAAGATTTGGTAGCTAAGCATGTTAATGATCAAAACCTTACCATTATTATGATCCAGAAGCATAGAGTACTTTCAAAATGGCATTAATTATCGAAAACAAACTTTAAAGTCACAAATTGTTTAACATTAGCAACATTCAACTAAGTAAATAAGATTGGAAGAGCTAAATGCACTATGAAGAAGTAATCCATAGTCGGTTATATTTCAGCCAGCGGTAAATTGTTATGCTCCCATGTTCACTACTCGACAATTAAGACATAGCTAAATGTTAATTATGAACTGTATTAATAGTATGCAGATCCACAACTATTCATAGTTTGGCGCTAAGCATTGGTAACTTAGCGGCATAGGAATTGAATTTTCCGCCAGGTGCAAAATTAAACTGGCCTTATTCTTGTAATATTATAACCTGCCATGTGGTTAATGGAGGCGCAGTGAGAGAACGGCCATCATTTTCCTTGGCCGCCATTTTTTTGTCAATTATCAAACAACGGGGCGATATTTAATTTGTGTAAATTATATCTATGGAGTAAAGTATATATCCTGTACCAGTATTACCGAATGTGTGTTATGGGTGTGGAATCTATGGATATATTGGATTGTAAAGAGGATCACCACCCTACTGGTTACCAAAATGGCGGAGGTTGGTCAATCGGTTACCTGCCCCAAATTACTGCCTTGTTTGTTGATTATCTAGCATTTCACTGAACTTTATCAACACTATATCTATAATTTTAACTTTTAACCTATTAAGTGATTCGATAAAGCACGTGTTGACTGATTAATGCAATGTTATTAATGATCGCATATGGGTAAGTGGATGAAGCAGAGTCTTAACTCTTTCATGTTTCTATATAATGTAGATTTTGTGCAGTTTAAGAAGGACATGTGGTAGTAAAAAGGGTTAAGAGATAATTTAGAAGCCTGTTAATTGCTGGAGGCCTTTTGAAACTATAAAATCTTCAAACAGTAGCCAGAATAAAGTTAAAATGACTGCGCCGGTACAGAAGGGGTTAAATCCCCAAGGTAAATTGACTACATTGCTCTCATAAATTCCAGACTTTAACACAAATTTGCCGGTTTGACACGTGGGAGGTTGAAAATAAGCGAAAAAATGCAAATCAAAAATAGAATAAGATTTATAAAATAACAAAATAAAATCGAACAAAACCTATACAGTATATAAATAAAACTTAATAAATTTGCCTGAAACTTCCACAAGGCTTTCCAAAACTATAATATCGTTCAATGAAAATAAAATATGACAAAAATTACATAAAATTAATCTGCGTGAAACTCCAAGGCTTTCTAAATCTAAAATCTTGCAATGATAGCCGAAATAGAATGGACAAAATCCTTATGCTAGCGTTAATAAGACAGTAGCCTATACAGTAAATACCCACGAGGTATCCAAGTTAACCGGTCTCGTGCCCTTAGGATTCCCACACATCTTTCGTAAACTATAAAATTTAACGATAGCCAGAAGAAACTCAATAGGTCAATGTTCAAAGGGTTAAGGGGACAGTGGCTATTTTGTTAATCAATTAATTTATTATATTCATTAAAGTTTTATTTTATTGCTAGACCTCCAAGCTTAAAAGTACACCCCCTATACCCCCTTTCAAGATTGATTTGTACATTTTTCGGTAGAAAAAGGTCACGGCCGAAGGTCGATTCCTCTTAAATTACAGGCTTGTTCTCGCTCGCCAGGAAAGAAATTGACACCTAAATAGCACGAAAGGTCTTAATATTGAAAAAAAAGAGCGAAAGTTCTTCAAATTTCTAAACTAATGGGGCGAACGTATCTCAAAAGCAATGGGGTTAAACATGAGGGAGAAGGGGTTCCAGAAAAACTACCCTCTTCCCTTAATGATCAATAACCACGAGGCGTCTAGTCAGCCGGCTTCGATTCGCTAGTTTGCCAAGTTTTCAAAATCCAATTAAATTATTCTAACCAAATCATCCACGTTATCATTAAGGCATCTATTACTCGTGGGTTAATAGGTAATTAATCAATATATAAATTCTATTCAGGTTAAAAAATACTTAGCCAAATTCAGTTTAGAAAAGTCACATGGGAATATAGCCTAAGTTTATGCCATAAATTTATAATCTGGATCTCAATTTCTTCCTTAATGAATAAAATCTACTAGTGATCGCCATAATATTGAGACATATGGCTTTATTGGAAGGGTTAAGGAGGTAGAACTGAGCGAACGATCAAGTGCCGGCTTCCAGAAAGTTCGTCAAACCTGCCGGCTTTTTCAGTCACATTTCTGGCCTTATTTAATGCAAAGGTATTAAGTATTATGGGAAAATCAATAAGCTCTTGTCCACATATTCGGGTTTGGCGGTAAATAGGTCACGTTATTTAGCTATTACACCTTAATTTCTTGTATTTTCAGGGGAAACCATGGGGGAAAATGGGAGCACACGAGACTTACCTCTTTAAAGCTGGACGACCGGGAACAAAATGATCGAATGAGGCGAAAATTCAGAGTTTATATACCCTCGGTTGTATTGCTGGTGGTTGATGGCAACTATTGGGTGACAGATGATCGAGAATTTCACTAACAAAATCGTCAATATCTCCCTAACTATACATTTCTGAATAAAATTTACTTAACATAAATTATGCGTATTTGTATCCTCTATCTTTTGGTATAAGTTTGACAATTCTAACATACATATTTTGTGAATAATTAATGGTTGTCGTCATATTTCCTTCACATGGGGCTAGAGAGATAGAGAGAGAGAGAGAGAGATAGAGAGAGTTCCTATGCCGCCAAGTGGATTTTAGGTACCCGAGAATTTTATGTAGCTTTATCAATGCTCTCGTGCCCTAAAAAAAAAAAAAAAAAAAATTTGCCACGCATTAGAGCCCTCGATCCCCCCATGAACGCCTAGATGCCCGAGGGGATGGCCACGAAGGAATCGCCCTATAATGTATGCTATTATAGAGACGTTATAATTCAATAGAGGTGTGAATAGGAGTTTATTATGGGCTATCTGGATACTATTATAGCTTAATGTGATGTATACGATTATAGAGGGCCTTTTCATAATATTCTGGAAACTATTAAACGATTGTATTCAGCTTAGGAAGGACGTATATCTATTCAAAGGCTACGAAATATGTCACTTAATCCTTTTAGCTGCCACATAGCCTTCCTAAGCCTCATAAAATCGTCTAAATGAAGCTGATATCAAGTAAAAAAAAAAAAATATATATATATATATATATATATATATATATACAGTATATACTGTATATAGCGTAGAGAGTGGGAGAGCAGCGATCTAGCCTGCCTCCCCTGCTGGCCTCTAGAACCTGCCTCCACTCAGCTCTTGTCTCGAGTTACAAGGAGAGACAGCCCCCCCCCCCCTTCGATGACGGGAGAAACCGGACAACTTCTCATCCGGTCGCCATTTTGGGGACACTAGCTTAAGCATTAATTGCTTGCTATGTATAGGTATGCCATATATAATAAACTGTTCTCTGTTTGAATGTACACTAACCCATGATTAAATAAAAGGGACTATGTTTATTGTTTACCTATCTTCTTTTTTTTTTTTTAGTTTGTGCTTTTTATCTATCAAACTTAAGAAAACTTAAACTTAAGAAAAACAACAACAATCGAGATAAATTTGTACGTCTTTCGGTAGAAAATGTATCTGCTTAAGCCCTCCTAAATTGCAGGCTTGCTATCGCTCGCCGAGGAAAAAATGAAACCTAAATGGTACGAAAGGTCTTAATATTGGCAAATATATGGGGCGAAAGGTCTCAAAATCGCCAAACTAATGGGGGCGAACGTCTTAAAATCTCAAACTTAATGGGGCTAAGCATGAGGAAGAAGGGATTTCAGAAGAAAAAAAATCCCCTTAATATTTCCAAGCACTAGTTACTTGTGTCTACACTATTGAATGGATAAAGGTTAGAGAAATAGGTTGTAATAAATTCATCTTTATTCATATGCATACACTTCATACAATAAATACATCATACACGAATACAATAAAATAAATTAACTAAAAATATCAACAAAGCACCTAATTAGACGATTTCATTCAGCTTAGGAAGGACCTCAATTAAATCGCTACACATGATCTCAATTAACGCTTTTAATTACCCCAGATCCTTCCTAAGCTTCATAAAATCGTCTGAATGTAGCCGAAATCAAATACAAAAAAGAAGTCATCGGTACAGCAAGGGTTAACTATCACAGGTCCTTCCTAAGCTTCATAAAATCCTCTAAATGTAACTATGATAACAAAAGACGTCGCCTAAACTAAAAGGGTTAAGAACATAAACGCCATTATTTTTATTACATTTTGGCTTTCATTGGGCAATATTATTCAGCTTAGGAAGGTCCTGTAGAACTTAAGAGGGTCTTTCCGAAGCCGAATAAAATAATTTAGTATATACCCGTAATAATAATAATAATAATAATAATAATCCATACTCAAGGTAAAAATAAAAGATAACTATTAGTATGTTTTATTATCCCTAAATGCCTGTGACCCATGGAAGAACTATTTTCAAATATAATATTACTAGTAGTAGTAGTAGTAGTAATAGTAGTAAAAATAATAACTTTTAGTAGTAATAGTATTACGTGAAAATAGGAGTACATTTTCCGTAGACTATTTCCATTTACTACAGGCAACCTACCCTCGCCATGTTCTTCATAGTTGCCATGTAGAAGAGTTGCCAATTATACAATAAAAACCAGTAATTATCAATCCCATTTCAAACTATTGCCTAATTGACCTATTCAGCAATATACTATTGTTTATTAAAAGCATATTAGTGATGTTGTTATTGGCCTTATTAAACCCTGTACCTTGCAAAATTAAATTACAGTTGCATAATTACCATTTCGTCTTGCCCCGCCCACCATGACTAGGGTAACATATATTAACATAGTTCACAACTTGATATTTGACCACCATCTTGACTCCAACTCACGCTGTAGAATATACCTCGCCATTATTTATATCCATCTTATATTGAGCATATGATTTTTATTTTATTAACATTTATACTTATTTCTATATTCCTATCCATCAATGTACCCTGACTGAAAAGAGTACTTGGCAGGAAGTGAGTATGGAATCAAGATGGCGGCCGGAGCCTCTACGACTACATACTCTGTTAATCTAGGGACTCGAACCATGAACACAGGCTCGGCTTCAAAACACACGAATCTGAAACACAATTTGATTCATTAGTTATATATTACTACAATTACTAACACATTTTGTCCACACATATATATATTTAAAGTACATATTAGTTTTCTTTATATAGGCCTACAGTAATATATTATACAGTAAACATAAGAATTATTAAGATTATTAATTTTAGGTCTACTTTCAAATAACCCTTTCAAGATTCGATTGCGCATTTCAGATTAAGAAGGGTAGCCTAAAACAAAACAAATTTGTGTATGAAGGAGACAAAAAACAGGTTGCCTGTAACGAGTGTCTCTCCCAAAGCCAAAAGAGTGACAGAGCCAAATTCAAGAGACATTGGGGTCAAATTGCCTGGACACACGAAGTTTAAAGTAGTTTAAGTCAGGATGAAGGAAAGATTGATAAAGGGAGGGAGTTCCAGAGTTCACTTGTAAGTCGGATGGTTAATTGAGATAGTCTTTACCTATACAACCCCCACACATCCTTCCTAAGCTGTATAATATCGTCTAATAATAGCCAGAATAAATGGTCAAACTGCGCCATAATCTTCAAAGGGTTAACTCCTTCTGTACCGCAACGTCTTTATCATTTTTCTCTAGCTATATTTAGACGATTTTGTGCAGAAAGAAGGAAGAAAGAAGGAAAGAAGGATCTGTGGTGGTGAAAAGGGTTCAGTGAGATAGTTCGAAACCTGTTAATTCGTTGGAGGCCCTTAAGCAACTGAGTAAAATCGTTTGATAGTAGCCAGAATACAGTTAAAAAGTACGTCGCCAGTACAGAAGGGGTTAATGGCAAGACGGGCGCGAGATGATTCAATAACACCACTATGACCCTGCTTTGAAACTAAACGAAACACCAACCCCTTGACGATCATGAAGCGTTTTGACAGTTTATTCTGGCTATTCCTTAACGATTTTGTACAGCTTAGGAAGGATCGGTGGGAATGAAAAGGATGAAGACTGCCTTAATTAACCCTCTGACTTCCATCTACCCTTCCTAACCTAGATAAAATCGTTTAACAATAGCCGGAATAAACTGCCAAAACGCGTCATGATCCTTTAGTCGGGATAACAATAATCAATTTTGTTCAGCTTAGGAAAGACCCTTCGCCTTCTCCAGCTCCTTCCTAGGCTGAATAAAATCGTGTATTGAAATTCAAAATATAATAAAATATTGACGTCAGTGTTTTTAATTAGACATTATATTATTTATTACCTTGGGATGGAGGTATTTATTCGTATCCAAATCTGTCCCCACAACCCCCGCACATCATACTGCCAAAGAGCAGCCCTCTGCGGGTATTAAATCATATCATAATCCGTCCCCACAACCCCCGCACATCACAAGACCCCTCTGCACATCATACTGCCCAAGAGCAGCCCTCTGCGGGTATTAAATCATATCATAATCCGTCCCCACAACCCCCGCACATCATACTGCCCAAGAGCAGCCCTCTGCGGGTATTAAATCGTATCATAATCCGTCCCCACAACCCCCACACATCATACTGCCCAAGAGCAACCCTCTGCGGGTATTAAATCATATCATAATCCGTCCCCAGAACCCCCGCACATCATACTGCCCAAGAGCAGCCCTCTGCGAGTATTCATTCCTATCTAAATCCGTCCCCACAACCCCCGCACATCATACTGCCCAATAACAGCCCTCTGCGAGTTTTAATTCCTATCTAAATCAGTCCCTACAACCCCCGCACATCATACTGCCCAAGAGCAACCCTCTGCGGGTATTAAATCATATCATAATCCGTTCCCACAACCCCCGCACATCATACTGCCCAAGAGCAACCCTCTGCGGGTATTAAATCATAATCATATCATAATCCGTCCCCACAACCCCCGCACATCATACTGCCGAAGAGCAACCCTCTGCGGGTATTAAATCATATCATAAGCCGTCCCCACAACCCCCGCATATCATACTGCCCAAGAGCAACCCTCTGCGGGTATTAAATCATAATCATATCATAATCCGTCCCCACAACCCCCGCACATCATACTGCCCAAGAGCAACCCTCTGCGGGTATTAAATCATAATCATATCATAATCCGTCCCCATAACCCCCGCACATCATACTGTCCAAGAGCAACCCTCTGCGGGTATTAAATCATATCATAAGCCATCCCCACAACCCCCGCACATCATACTGCCCAAGAGCAACCCTCTGCGGGTATTAAATCATATCATAAGCCATCCCCACAACCCCCACACATCATACTGCCCAAGAGCAACCCTTTGCGGGTATTAAATCGTATCATAATCCGTCCCCACAACCCCCGCAAATCATACTGCCCAAGAGCAACCCTCTGCGGGTATTAAATCATTTCATAATCCTTTCTCACAACCCCCGCACATCATACTGCCCAAGAGCAACCCTCTGCGGGTATGAAATCATATCATAATCCGTCCCCAGAACCCCCGCACATCATACTGCCCAAGAGCAACCCTCTGCGGGTATTAAATCATATCATAATCCGTCCCCACAAATCATACTGCCCAAGAGCAGCCCTCTGCGGGTATTAAATCATATCACAACCCCCGCACATCATACCGCCCAAGAACAGCCCTCTGCGGGTATTAAATCATATTATCATAATCCGTCCACACAACCCCCGTACATCATACTGCCCAAGAACAGCCCTCTGCGAGTATTAATTCCTATCTAAATCCGTCCCCACAACCCCCGTACATCATATTGCCCAAGAGCAGCCCTCTGCGGGTATTAATTCCTATCTAAATCCGTCCCCACAACCCCCGCACATCATACTGCCCAAGAACAGCCCTCTGCGGGTATTAATTTCTATCCAAATCCGTCCCCACAACCCCCGCACATCATACTGCCCAAGAGCAACCCTCTGCGGGTATTAATTCCTATCCAAATCCGTCCCCACAACCCCTGCCCAAGAGTGACCCTCTGCGGGTCTCAAATAATATGGGGCGACGGTCGAGAGAGAGAGAGAAGGGGTGGGGGCACGAACAGTCCGGCCCCACAGAGAGCTGAGCCAGTTATGACCATAAGTTATGACGTATATTAAGAGTAGGATGAACACCCCCCCATCCCCCCCGGTCCACCTCATAGGCCATAGCGTATGAATTCTAGAGCCCTGGAAAAAGTTGCTCGCTTCTGATTGGCTGAAAGTTGAAAGTTTTGTCTGACGTCACATATTGTTCGAGGCGATATTTGTGGGTAAAACAAAAAAGGTTGAGCTGCACCCGTAGATTTATGTGCAATGTGGGGGTCTCTATCCTATCTGTCATCCACAGGCGACGGTCGAGAGAGAGAGAGTGTGTGTGAGTGAGAGAGGTGGTGGGGGGCATAGAGGGAGCGGGGGGCACATCAAACTGGCCTTCATCACTTCTTCACTCTTCCCGATCTGGTTTAGGGGTTTGGAGGTATGGGGGACCGAGGGAGAGGGGTGGAGGAAGACAGAGGGGGAGGGAGGGAGGGGGGCTGACAGGTGAGGGAGGGTGTATAGAGGACCCCAGGGTGAGGGGTACCCAAATTTTGAAAACTGGATATAACCGGATATAAAATACTTGACTTGACATAATAACCTTTGTTTGCTGCCCACACTCGGGACGCTAGCAAAGAGAGAAAGAAAATGGCTGCTTGTGAAAAGCAGGGGGAGGTGGAGGCAGGAGGGGATTGGAGCCACTCTCTTCCCCCGCCTTCACCATATGTGCGGCAAACGAAGGTTGTTGAGTAAAATCAAGCCTTTTTTTATCCGGTTTGATCCAGTTTTTAAAATTAGGGTACCCCTTCAGCTGGGGCCCTCTATGGTCCCTCCCTCACCTGTCAGCCCCCTCCCTCCCTCTCCCTCTATCTCTCTCCACCCCTCTCCCTTGGTGCCCCCTACCTCCATACCCCTAAACCAGATCGAGAAGAAGGAAGATGTGATGAAGGCCAGTTTGATGTGCCCCCGCCCCCTCCACGCCCCCTTCCTTCCTTACCCCCACCTCCCCTGTCTCTCTCTATCTCACTCTCACTCTCACACTCTCTCTCTCTCTCTCGACAGTCTCCCCATACATATTTGTGACCCGCGGAGGGTCGCTCTTGGGCGGGGGTTGTGGGGACAGATATAGTTAGAGATGAATACCCGCAGAGGGTTGCTCTTGGGCAGTATGATGTGCGGGGGTTGTGGGGACGGATTTAGATAGGAATTAATACCCGCAGAGGGCTGTTCTTGGGCAGTATGATGTGCGGGGGTTGTGGGGACGGATTTAGATAGGAATTAATACCCGCAGAAGGCTGTTCTTGGGCAGTATGATGTGCGGGGGTTGTGGGGACGGATTTAGATAGGAATTAACACCCGCAGAGGGCTGCTCTTGGGCAGTATGATGTGCGGGGGTTGTGGGGACGGATTTAGATAGGAATTAATACCCGCAGAGGGCTGTTCTTGGGCAGTATGATGTGCGGGGGTTGTGGGGACGGATTTAGATAGGAATTAACACCCGCAGAGGGCTGCTCTTGGGCAGTATGATGTGCGGGGGTTGTGGGGACGGATTTAGATAGGAATTAACACCCGCAGAGGGCCGCTCTTGGGCAGTATGATGTGCGGGGGTTGTGGAGACGGATTTAGATAAGAATTAATACCCGCAGAGGGCTGCTCTTGGGCAGTATGATGTGCGGGGGTTGTGGGGACGGATTTAGATAGGAATTAGTACTCGCAGAGGGCTGCTCTTGGGCAGTATGATGTGCGGGGGTTGTGGCGACGGATTTAGATAGGAATTAATACTCGCAGAGAGCTGCTCTTGGGGAGTATGATGTGCAGGGGTTGTGGGGACGGATTTTGATATGATTTAATACCCGCAGAGGGCTGCTCTTGGGCAGTATGATGTGCGGGGGTAGTGGGGACGGATTTATATAGGAATTAATAATCGCAGAGGGCTGCTCTTGGGCAGTATGATGTGCGGGGGTTGTGGGGACGGACTTTGATATGATTTAATACCTGCAGAGGGATGCTCCTGGGCAGTATGATGTGCGGGGGTTGTGGGGATAGATTTAGATAGGAATTAATACCCACAGAGGGCTGTTCTTGGGCAGTATGATGTGCGGGGGTTGTGGGGACGGATTTAGATAGGAATTAATACCCACAGAGGGCTACTCTTAGGCAGTATAATGTGCGGGGGTTGTGGGGACGGATTTAGATAGGAATTAATACCCGCAGAGGGCTGCTCCTGGGCAGTATGATGTGCGGGGGTTGTGGGGACGGATTTAGATAGGAATTAGTACTCGCAGAGGGCTGCTCTTGGGCAGTATGATGTGCGGGGGTTGTGGGGACGGAATTTGTTAGTAGTCTTGGCAAATCCAACGTCAAGGCTATTAACCTAATTGCAATGACGACTTGTCTATTTTGACTGCTATGTCGTCATTCCAACCGCGGTTAAAAAGAAAACGTCTAGAGTCTACTCCTTATCTTGCTCTAGGAGACGTTGTACATTAACCAAAACTACCACCGAAGGTGAAAAAAGTATAGAAGAGAAGAAAAAGGGGTTTACCTTAGTTACCGCTCAAGGCCCATCCCGTGTTCCGTCATGCGCCGATCCCTGTCGAACGTGCGCATGAGCGACCCTCTCTTGTTATCATTTTTTCACGCGTCGCCATTGTTGAGTCCGCTTTTGTTGTGCTCCTTCAATTCACCCTGTTTTAGGTTCGTTTCGGCTTTTCTGGCCTTCTTTTTGTTAGACAGATGTTACGTGATCTAGGACACACGTAAATGGGCTCCTCAGTGTGTTTAATGGAGACGCGTGTGGAAATAGCTACCGAAGGTACGGGGGCGCTTGGCGTTCCTCGTATGTGTTTTTCATTTCTTTCTCTTTTCATATTCTTTTTTCCTGTTAGTCTGGGCATAGTTTAGCTTATTTTAGCCTAGCTTGTTTCTCATTCAGGATTTGCTATGCCCTATGAGTTTTCATATTTTCATAGCCTAGGTGTACAGTTGGTTCACAATCTGAGATTTCGTGGTGGCGGTGCTGTTTGTAGGGTTTGTGTCGGCCGCATTATTAGCGTTATTCCCGAGTCCCCCCTTACGAGCCTTCACTGTGTCTCCAGGGCCTGGGCGCTTGGTGGTTCGTGATATCCAGGGGTACCCTACGGGGGCCTCTCCCTCACACCACAGGGTTTTTCGCCCCTGACACATTCTCTCCTCACGGCTAGGCCTCCCTTTTTCTCGCCAGTTTCATTTACTGGTTTTTGTGTTCCCTTACTGTTTTCACCTCCATCCTTTCATTCCCTTTTGCCCAATCCTGGGGTACCCTACGGGGGCCCCTGTTTGTGCCGAACCACCCTTCCTGCCACTTCTCCTCATGGGCTTTGCTCTATCTCTGTGGGTGGGGTGGTTCCTGGGGGATGTGCCTCCTCTCCCCTGGTGTGTCTTCCTTGCCTCTCCCTTGACCGGTTGAGTCAGGATATTCAAGGAAGACGCTGCTCAGCTTGATGGCCATCGTCGCTTGGAGTCATAAGGAGTTGACGCTTTTTTCTGGGCCTGTGTTGGTATTACCTAGACGCTCCTCTCGCTTTTTCGGCGCCGGACCATCTCGGCCGGTCCCGCAAATTTGCGGAGTGCTCGATTCGGTCCACGGACGATTCGGCTACCCGCAAATTTGCGGAGATCGCTGGGGGGTCTCGCGGTGAGGCGGGAGGGTTGTGTCGGTACGGTTATGCCTCCATTGGCCCGCAAATTTGCGGTTATAGTTGGCTTTCCCGGTGACCCTTTTTTGTGTCATCTTGTTGCCTGGTACTATATTGGTGTATGCACTTGCCTGGTGTTATGGACCCTGCATGTGAGGTGTTGAGTGGTGGTTAACACTTTCTCCATCTTTGCAGGTTTCTGCTTGTGCTCTTCCGCCTCACCCGCCCTCCTCACCTCCATCGGTGCTCCCGGTTTAGAGTGAGTACGACTTCCAGTTTGCGTGTGTGTTCCTGTTTACCCATGCTCATTCCCTGGTTTTTATTGGACATTATCTTCACTTACTCCGTCTACGTGCTGCTTATGGTGTGTGTTCTTCCCTTGCAGGTGGGATGCCTTGCTTTCGCCAGGGCTGTGGCTCCCCGTGTTTGGACTGCCACAGGTCCTGCTTGCGACATTCGCAATGTGTGTCCTCTACGGCCTACCTCCCGGCTTTGTGTGGGCCGTGTATGGACCTGGTGGATGTGGTGGACCATCACCCTGGTTCCTCTGACGCGGCGGTGGCCTCTGCATCCCTTCAGTCTGTGTGGGCGGTGGTCTCCCACCACATCAGGACTGTGGGCCACCGTTCCCCGGCCTTTGTTGACGACCGGATCCGCGTCGCCCTGGGCATCCCTGACCCGTCTGGGGGCCGTTTACCTGGCCCTCTCCCTGCTCGGGCCCTCCTCCCTGGGTCCCGTGGTCGGTCGTCGCATCGTCGGGTGGATCCCCAGCTCCGTCCACGCTCTCGCTCTCCTCGCCGCTCGTCCTCTACTGCCCCTCCTCGTCCGCCTGCTCACCTTGACTCCGCCGTTCGCCCTCGTCATGGTTCTCGCCCTGAGGCCGGGTTTAGCGTCTCTGCCCCTGTACGCCCTCCCCTGGCCTCTCCGGATAGGGGCTCTACTACCTTCCGCCCGCTTCCCCTGCACAAAAGACGTCCTCTTCATTTGTCCACTACTCGCGCGGATGTTCATGCTGTAGCTGGCCCTCTGCTCCCTCCTTCTACTCTGTCCAGGAGGGTCCGCCAGGATGTAGTTGCTTCTCCTCCTACTTCTCCTGCTTCAGTGCCTCTTCTTCCTTCTCGGTCTCGTCCCAAGGTGGAGGTTCCTCCCTCCTCCGCCTCGGTGTCGGGCCGCCCTGTTCTCTCAGCCCCGGGGATCCTTGCTCTGTTTCCCCCCGCGGCTCCTTCTGACCTCCTTTCACCCGGCCAGCCTTCCCCCTCCCGTCATCCTGCTCCTCTTCCTTCTTCTATTCCTGATCTTCGCTTGCCGGCTCCCCGTGAGGGTACCCCGCCGCTTGACTCGGTGGAGTATAGCGAGGTTTCGGGGTCCCCTTTCTCGGGGGCTGACGTGTCGCTGGAAGAGGGGGATGGTGATGTTTCCCCCTCGGGCGTTAGTGATCGGGAACGAGACCCTCAGGACCGTCACGGCCGTCGTCGCTCGCCTTCTTTGGGCCGCGACGCTGCTGTTTCGTGTCGTGGGTCTCGCTCTCGCTCACGCTCGCCCCTGCGGGCCGAACTATCTTCGAGGGGGTCGCCTCTCTCGGATCGATTTTCGGCTATGCAGGGGTGGGTTGTGTCTCACTTCGACGCGCGCTTGGAGGCGATGCAAGAATCCCTCTTATCGCGCTTCTTGGCGGTGACACAACCTCAGCGCCTCACCCAACCTGCCCCTGCTTTGGTCCCCCTCCCCTCTGCGGTGGACCACATTCCTTCTCGCCCTGCTTCTCCGCCTGCCCGGTCGTCGGCTAGTACTGCTCCTGCCCTGGCTCAGGTGGTTGCCCCTACTGTCTCACATGCGGGGGTCCTCCGTCTGCTAGGGCAGGGTCCGCGCTTGCCCCCCATCCAAAAGGCCAAGGTCCCGTCGCGGACTATGCCGCTCCTCTATGGCTCCTTGGCTGTTTGGAAGGGGGTGCAGGCCTCCCACCCGGAGCGTGCTACCGACTTCCCGTCAGGTGAGAGGGCCCTACCTTTGGACTGGTCGGTCCAAATCAATGACAAGATGCAGTTCAGGGCGATCAGGGTGGATGGTCAGGTGGCCGACGTGGAGGTGCGGGCGTACCCGACGAGGACTGACCTTCAGTACTTCTCGGTGAAGCCCAAGCCCCCGTCTGCTCCTCGGACTAAGCTCTGGTCAGACTTCAGCCGCCAGGACATCCTTCAGGATGTTCAGTCCCTGGCTGTGTTAACGGGACTGTCCTCCTATGGGACGGGTTTGTGCGACGACGGTAAGCCTGGCTTAGCCGTCGTGCTCGATAACCCTCTCCCATTGGAGGCCTGGTTTGCTGAGGCCTTAGACTTTGCCAACCGTTCCGTCGACAGATCTATTTCAGTCCCTCCCCCAGAGTCGTCACTGCTTTTGCCTCCTCTGGTATCTGTCGGCGGATTGGATGGCAAGTTCTGGTCCTGGATTAGCGCTCCCAAACTTGAAATTTGTGCTATTGCTAACCCGTTCTTCTCCCACCCAGATAAGTCCTCTGTCGACAGGGATTTTACCTTGCGGCAGAGGGTGGCGAACTTATTGTCTTGTCTTTTAGGTTCCCTCCAGACGTCTGTTCACCACCTGCGACTTATCGAGGCGACTGCACCTGGCGATCTTCGCGAGGGCTTGGACCACGTTCGGCGGATCCACCTTCAGCTCGCGGTGTCTTTGGTTCCCGAGCTGAAGGCGGTTTTGTGCGAGGCAACTCGACAACGCCAGACGGTAAGGTCCTCGTTCTGCCGGAAGGCCCCTTTGGATATTCGTCAGGGTCTATTATACTCTGAGCTATATACATCGGGGCTTTTTGCGCAGGATGCTTGGGAACGCTACGCTTCTCTGTCAGCGGACCCTGCTTACGACACGCAAAGACGCGCTGTGTCGCGACCGGGGTCTTCGCAGTCCCGTCCTTCTGCCGGTCCCCTTCGGGGTGCTGCCGCCACTGCTGCCGCCAAGAAAGGGCGCAGGAAAGGGAAGTTGCCGGCCAGAGCGTCGGTTCCGCCTCGCACTTCTGCTCCTGCTCCCTTTCATCCCCGCCGAGAAGGGGCTGGCCAGCCTTCCACTTCCGGCCGCACTTCGACGGGGTCTGACACACGACGGACAGGGGATGGGGTGACCCGCCCTTTTCGGCGAGGTGGGGGGGGTAGGGGTGGTCAACGTGGATCTTATGACCGCAGGGACCGTACCGGGGGACCCTCCACGTCAAAAAATGTGTAGGTTCTCCAGGTCGGTCTCCTCCTTGTTCTCCTTCTCGCCTCGCAGAAAGGGTCGCTCACCTCATCTCGGGGGCTCCCACAGGTTATTTTCGCCCTTGCGCCCTTCGGTGGCCACGAGGGACGTGGGGGCGGAAGATTGCACGGAGGGGTCTAACCTGGAGATGGAAGTCCAGACCCCCACTCAGCTCTTGTCAACGAAGCCGGCCTGTCTCTTCGGAGGTGGCCGACGTGATTACATCCATGCACGAGCAGGGAATCGTCAAGGAGGTGAAAGCCGGTCTACCGGTTTTCCTCTCCCGTGTTTTTCTGGTACCAAAGAAGGACTGCGACGCGATGCGACCGGTGGTGGATCTGTCGGCCCTCAACGGGCACATCGTGAACACACGGTTTCGGATGCTGACGGTGCACCAGGTACGACTGGCCCTGCGACCTCTGTCGTGGGTAGTGTCGCTGGACCTCAAGGATGCGTATTGGCACGTTCCGATCCATCCTCGTTTCCAGCGATTCTTGGCCGTTCAGACTTCCGATCGTGTGTTCATGTTCGACAGACTTCCCTTCGGTCTCAACATCGCGCCGCGGATCTTCTCGAAACTGGTAAAGCAGGCTCTGGATCCTCTCCTCAGGGGCGGCCTCCAGATCCTGTTTTACTTGGACGACTGGTTGATAGTTTCAGACACCCTAGAACAGTGCGTCCACGACACCCTCACAGTAGTTCAACACATCACACAGTTAGGGTTCAAAATCAATATTCCCAAGTCGCGCCTGACCCCGTCGCGTGTCGTGACGTGGGTAGGTCTCGAATGGGATCTGACCAACGCTACAGTGACCCAGAGTCAGCCAAACGCGGTGAAACTTCGCAGGAAGGTCTTCGCCGTGTTGCACTCGGTCTCCCTCACGAGGAGGATCTGGGACTCGTTAGTGGGTTCGCTGAATTGGGCCGCTCTGACCATTCCCTTAGGGAGGCTCAGGCTGCGCCGCCTGATACTCATGGGCAACAAGGTTTTTCCGTTGGCCCCTATGGATCGGCTCATGCCAATCCCGCGTGCCATTCACAGACACTTAGGACACTGGGTTGCTCGGGGCACGCTCTCTGCGGCTGTGCCCTGGACCGCCCCCCCGCCGACGATCTGGGTAGATACAGATGCGTCGAGCGAGGTGGGGTGGGGTTACCAATCAAACCTGGGACATCAACATCACGGCAGATGGGTGGGACACACACACCTACACATCAATGCCCTCGAACTGTTGGTTCCCTTGTTCTTCCTGAGGGACCACGCGCTGGCCCTTCGGGGAAAGTCGGTGGCCTTCAGGATGGACAATCAGACAGCTGTCCACTGTATCCAAAAGCAGGGGTCCTCCAGGTCTTTGACTCTGTTGGGGATCTCAGAGAAGTTGTTCTTCCTCGCGAACCGACACAACATCTCCCTGCACGCCTCCTACCTGCCCGGGACTGCCAACCTGTGGGCGGACGCCCTGTCGCGAGGACGGGGCGTTCTTGTAGAATGGGCAATGAAACAGACTGTATTCGACGACCTCGCAGCTTCCTGGGGTGTTCCGGAGGTCGACTTGTTCGCATCGAAGGAGACGCGCAAGTTGCCTCAGTACCTGTCCCTCCGGACTCGCACTCCGGAGGGGGGTCCGGACGCTTTCATGGAAGACTGGAACAGGTGGCAGTCGATATACATATTTCCGCCACCAGACGCACTGTTGATGTGCAAAGTCCTCGCGCGACTGCGGCTGTACCGCGGCAGAGTCTGGCTGATAGCGCCTCTGTGGCCGGCCCAGGCTTGGTACTCCCAGTTGAAGCGGTGGTGCCCGAGTCCGGTCCCTCTCCCTCTCTCAAACTTCCACTTGAGCCAGGTTGGCGACCTGCGGACCTCGTTGGCCTTCGCATCGTGGATGTTCGTGAGGCACGGTGGCTCCCAGTCCACGGACGGGACCTGACTGACTTCCTGAAGCGTTCATGGACGTCTTCGACTTGGGGGACTTACGAGTCCCACTGGAGGTCTTTTACTAGGTGGATACAGGACACTCACCAGACTGTTAGCTCTCCTTCCCTCGTCCTACACTACTTGTTTCACCTCTTCCGTACACGTCGCTCTCAAGTCAACACTATACGTAACCACTTGTCTGCCATCCGGGAGGTCTTTGAGTCCGTCACTGGGCTGGTCGTTCCACCGAAGGAGCTGGATTCCTTCATGAAGGCTGCCTTCAGGGAGCGTCCGCCTCCGCGCCAGATCCCTCCTCAGTGGGATCTGGGGCGTGCTCTGGACCTTCTGGCTTCTCACACATATACACGGGACACTACACCGGTTCAGTTGCTCGAGCGTACACTCTTCCTTGTCGCTCTGGCCACTGGGGATAGGGTGTCTGAACTGGCTGCCATGTCGCGGTCCCAGGAATGCATGCGATTCTCCCCGTCCTTGAATGTCGTCACGTTAGCCCCCTCCCCTCATTTTGTTGCCAAGAATGAGAGAGAGACCCACGTTTTCAAGCCTTTTACCATCCAGGCTTTAAAGCGTGGGCATACTCACCATGTGTTGTGCCCGGTGCAGGCCTTGCACTCCTATGTTGAGTCTGTGGCTCCGACTTCGGGTACTGCTGTGTGGGTGTCTCCTCGGACTGGTAGGAGGCTCTCGAAGGTACAGATAGGCCGCCACATTTGTCGGGTCATTCGTGCCAGTAACCCTGCTTGTCGGGGTTCTGCGCACGATGTGCGATCCTTTGCTGCCTCCTTACGGTTCCTGCAAACTCGTTCGTTGCCTGACGTCGCCTCGGCTGGTTTGTGGTCTTCTGTCCATACCTTCGTCTCCTCCTACCTCTCCATGTCCATTGTTAGACCCCCTCGGCCTGTGATAGCTCTCGGGAGTCGTGTTTCCTAGGGTTCTCGCGAAGTTGCCTGGTCTTCCCCCCTCGTCACTTTTTCTTTTCCTTTGTTTTCTTTCGAAAAGGGGGGGAGGGAAGTACGGGTTTGCAACACTGGATTACAAGTTTGGGGTTATGTTATATGTATACAGTACATAAGTGTTTTTGCCTCATTGTTAATTGTGTTTTGTTTTTGTGATCAGTGTTTTTGTTCATTTTGGAAGAAAAGGGATTTTGTGTACAGTACTTTTTGGTTTAAGACAAGTCTATGGTTTTGCATTACTATGAATGACGGGCACGTGTTAAAACTGCTCTTTTTAGCTACTCCTCAGTTTTTCACTCTTTTATTAAACTCTCTTGTTTAAATTGTGTTTCTTTGTCATTCATAATTTTGTCTTATGCATTGGTTTTTTGGTAGGTTGGGCTTGGATGTCCTCCTCCTATTTGTTATGCAGCCTTGACGTTGGATTTGCCAAGACTACTAACAAATTGGGAGGTTTGACGTACCTCCCAACCTACCAAATAGGAAAACCTACTATTTGGTAGTAGTCTTGGAAAATCCAACGTACATAATACCCTCCCTCACGCCGGACCCCTGCCCATCCGCGTTCTTCTGCTGACGTGAGATGTGATAACAAGAGAGGGTCGCTCATGCGCACGTTCGACAGGGATCGGCGCATGACGGAACACGGGATGGGCCTTGAGCGGTAACTAAGGTAAACCCCTTTTTCTTCTCTTCTATACTTTTTTCACCTTCGGTGGTAGTTTTGGTTAATGTACAACGTCTCCTAGAGCAAGATAAGGAGTAGACTCTAGACGTTTTCTTTTTAACCGCGGTTGGAATGACGACATAGCAGTCAAAATAGACAAGTCGTCATTGCAATTAGGTTAATAGCCTTGACGTTGGATTTTCCAAGACTACTACCAAATAGTAGGTTTTCCTATTTGGTAGGTTGGGAGGTACGTCAAACCTCCCATTTAGATAGGAATTAATACTCGCAGAGAGCTGCTCTTGGGCAGTATGATGTGCTGGGGTTGTGGGGACGGAGTTTGATATGATTTAATACCCGCAGAGGGCTGCTCTTGGGCAGTATGATGTGCGGAGGTTGTGGGGACGGATTTATATAGGAATTAATACTCGCAGAGGGCTGCTCTTGGGTAGTATGATGTGCGGGGGTTGTGGGGACGGATTTTGATATGATTTAATACCCGCAGAGGGCTGCTCCTGGGCAGTATGATGTGTGGGGACGGATTTAGATAGTGATATGGTTGAGGGCCTTCGGTGGAGAGCGGGAGAGAGAGTGTGTGTGTGTGTTTGGGGGGAGGGGGGGGGCTGTCTGGTGGTATAGTGAGCTAGATTGCTGGTGCCAGTAGATACTGAGTAGTAGTAGTAGTGGGCTAGGGGGTGGTGCAGCAGGGACACCCACGGCCGGTATACTCTTAAAGATATGACTATGCAGGAAGATGAGGTACCGTAGAATGACATTTAGGATATAACTGTCACAGGAAGATAAGTCACCGTAGGATATGACATGTAGGATATGACTGTCACAGGAATATAAGGCACCGTAAGACATGACTTGTAGGATACAACTGTCACAGGAAGTTAAGACATCGTAAGTGTTTTGAGTAACTGGCCCCAGTTCATGACACTCCTCATATATATTATGTATATATTTATCCCTATTTCTTCAAAAAAAAAAAAAATTGTTTTACTGGGGGTGGCTGACTCGAGACAGAGCCCAAATAGAGACAACACAACACATCAAT
The DNA here is from genome assembly GCA_032716605.1 of Paralithodes platypus. Lineage (NCBI taxonomy): Eukaryota > Metazoa > Arthropoda > Malacostraca > Decapoda > Lithodidae > Paralithodes > Paralithodes platypus. Next base: position 10,506,267 of record CM064486.1, on the reverse strand, counting down.
AAAAATATAAAAACATAAAAAAACAAAAATAAATAACAAATACATCCTCCAACTCTGGCCAACTCGGGGGTCGCAAGGAATTCAGGTTGTTGGCGGCCGTGAAAATATCGGCAAATTTGACCTGGGGACATTTGGGAAAAGTGGCAACGTCGCACTACCAAAAATCATTGAATTATGGCATGTACAGGCATTCAAACACATTTTCACCTACATAGTGAAATAAAGCACGCAAAACTACATAGTCTACGTATCTTAATTTGTATTAGAAACCGCAAATTAAGCATATATTAATGATTTTCGTGGCCAGGTTTGGAGATGTATATACTGTAAAAGGTTGCCAAGTATGCAGTTGTGATTTCGAGTACTTTACACTTCCCTGGCCATTTGATTTCCAGCCATCGACCAGACAAGTCCAAAATTCCCCCTTATATTCTCCATTTTTAGCTATCTTTTTCAGTTTTAATTTAATGACTTGCCCTAATTTCCGATGTCCGTGACTTTGCGCCAGGTGCCTGATCATTGGTTTCCTAATGTTTCGTAAGTTTTCAGTAGATTTAAGAGAAATTTATGATGAAAGCCGGTGAGTTAACCAGGCGGGTTGAACAAACAATATGGCGACCTAGTGAAACTTAGGAAGCCGGCAGGTTTTCACTTCCAGGGGCAATTATCGTCTGAATAATCCATTAATTATATTAAATACCCGATAATTGCAAGTTTAAGGATAAAGAAAGTCCTAATATTTACGTATTTTGGAAAATATCAAGGAAACAGGCCACGAATTTTCCTGGAAATTTGGAAGTGACCCATCGAATGAACATAACCTATAACATCATATTAATATAGGTTTCAACTTTCGGAAAAACCGTTTTCCCCATTATCCAACAATCTTAAGATACGGCCCCCGATAGTGGGGACGGCTATGAAGTACAGGGAAATTGAGGGGTAAAAGACGAAAATAAGGGGTAATATTAGCCTAACCTAACCTAACCTAGTACACCCCCACTGGTTTGGTATGTAATTATTAAAAGGTTGACGGTAGCCATTTTTTTAATGAAGTCTACGGTATTTACTCCGCAATCTTCAGTTTGGGCTGTGGATAACAGGAGGTAAATATTAACTTTTTTAAAGTAATTGAAAACGTTTTTTCCGAAAGTTGAAACATATTAATATAATGTATAGGTTATGTTCATTGGATGGGTCACTTCCAAATTTCCAGGAAAATTCGTGGCCTGTTTCCTTTGATAAATACCCGTATTTTGTATTTAATTTGTTCAGATTAAACACTTAGCACCAAACACGATAAGACATACGCATATATATTGTTTTTCTCAATTAAAATACTACAATATTGCATAAATGGGCATGTTCATTGTATTATTATATTGCATAAATGGGCATGTTCATTGTATTATTATATTGCATAAATGGGCATGTTCATTGTATTATTATATTGCATAAATGGGCATGTTCATTGTATTATTCACAAGTTATTTAGAAATATTTACAAAGTAGTAGATAATTAGGACTACGTCATCTACTGTAGCATATGCGATCATTAATAACATTACATAATATCGTTAAAACATGATTTATTGAATCGCTTAATAGGTTAAAGGTTAACATTGAAGATATTGTGAGTAGATTTAAATATATTTCAGTGAAACGCTAACTATGCAAAGAAGGCAGTGATTTGGGGGCAGGAAGCGGTCAGCCAACCTCCGCCATTTTGGTAACCAGTAGGGTGGTGATCTTGGTTACATAAGAAAATAAGAAAATGGGAGTCTGCAAAAAGCCGATCGGCCCACACAAGGCAGATCCCTGAATATACACTCTAATATATCCATAGATTCCATACCAATACCGAACCTTCGGTAATACTAGTACACAATATAGGGACCTATCGTTTACTCCATCGATATAGTTTCTACATGATCACCTATTCAATATCGCCCCGTATTTTGATAATTAGGGCAGCAAAATGGCGGTCAAAGACAAAGATGGCCGCTCATTAGCCACGTGGCAAATTATGTTAAGGGAGGATGGTTCACTTTCTGGGCGATTTTTGCATGTATTAATTATTTTTCTAGTTTCCTATCTAGACCATCAAATTTAAAGGAACCTCCATTGGATCCCCCTTCTAGATTAATTTGTAAATTTTTTGGTAGAAAAATTTCCCGGCCGAAGGCCGGTTCTTCCAACATTACAGGCTCACTATCGTTCACCAGGGAAAAAATCGACACTTAAATAGCACGAGAAGTCTAAATATTGACGACGAAATGGGGCGAAAGGTCTTAAAATCGACTAACTAATGGGGCAAACATCTTAACATCTGAAAACTAATGGGGCCAAACATGAAGGAGAAAGTGGTCCATAAAACCGGCCCATCCCCCCTTAAAGGGACATTGGTTGTGTTTTGAGTCTATTTATTTTTATATTCATATATTTGTTTTAGTTTCCTCTTAGATCTTCAAGCTTAAAACACACTCCCTGGACCCCCTTTAAAACACACTTCCTGGACCCCCTTTAAACACACTCCCTGGACCCCCTTTAAAACACACTCCCTGGACCCCCTTTAAAACACACTCCCTGGACCCCCTTTAAAACACACTCCCTGGACCCCCTTTAAAACACACTCCCTGGACCCCCTTTAAAACACACTCCCTGGACCCCCTTTAAAACACACTCCCTGGACCCCCTTTAAAACACACTCCCTGGACCCCCTTTAAAACACACTCCCTGGACCCCCTTTAAAACACACTCCCTGGACCCCCTTTAAAACACACTCCCTGGACCCCCTTTAAAACACACTCCCTGGACCCCCTTTAAAACACACTCCCTGGACCCCCTTTAAAACACACTCCCTGGACCCCCTTTAAAACACACTCCCTGGACCCCCTTTAAAACACACTCCCTGGACCCCCTTTAAAGATAAATTTGTAAAAATTCATATAAAAATGTCCCGGCCGATGGCCTATTTCTCATTAAATTACAGCAGGCTCACAATCGCTCGGCAGGAAAAAATAGACACCTAAATGGCACGAAAGGTCTTTATATTTATATAGAAATGGGACCAAAGGTTTTAAAATAGACAAACTAATGGGGCGAACGTCTTAAAATCTGAAAAGTAATAAGGCCTAGAAAAACTAATAAACATGAGGGAGAAGGGGGGCCAGTAAAGCGAACCATCCCCCCTTAAGGCAGTGTCACACGAGCGTATTTTAAAGCAATTTTCGATGAGCAATTTATTTTAATATGAGGCTCTGGCAATGGAATCTGATATTAGATGGAAGGTATATTGTTAGCTACTTTAAATTTTATGAAACTAGAATTGTAAACTGCCACAGCATACATGGTCTATAAATATTGACTGCCAAATCGCTTGTGACACCGCCTTAACCCTTTGAATATTGACGCATTTTGACAGTAGTGGGGCTATATACAATAGACGATTTTACTCAGCTTAGGAAGGAACCTTGGGGATATTCTACCCCTTTGATTCCTGGAGATCCTTCTTAAGCTACATAAATTAGTCTACTGATAGCCATTATCATGATTGCAATTGTAATAGTTTGAAAGTGCTAAGTAATAATTATATATACCTGCTACTATTACTAATACAAATTATATATAAACATTATTAATAATCTGATTTTTGTTTCTTTACAGATGGAATGATAATCGAACCCCAGACAACTAGACTACTGCCTCAACCGGTCTACCACCATCGTGTCAACATTTAGATTATAGATCCATCCTTTCCCCCGCCCTCACCATTTTCCTCTCTACACTGCAAAAATTATGTTCAAATATAGCGAACATGATTCACATAATGGATGTTTGAATTGTTTGTGAGCTATTTTGAACACAAACGATTGAAACCCTTGTGGATCAATTTTACTATATTTGAAGACGGTGTTTTTGCAGTGTATCTTAGCCTTCCATTGTCCTTGTCACCACCTAAACCACCTCCTTTCTACTAACATCTGTATAAATATTACGTTAGATCGGCGGCAAATTTAAGGTAAGATTTTTCCTATTTTAATAAATTTCAGTGTAAATAATATACTTATGAACTGTTTTGCAATCATTTATATATAAATAAATCTGGTATATATTTTATCTGTATAATGCAAGCTATATTTGCCATAACTATAATATTTCTTGAAAAATACTTTCAATAACTTAACATAATTTTGTTATAATGAAATATATATATTGAAATATAATATAATCCATGCACTAATCTTTTTCTCCTATCGTCATTGGCTTCGAATTAGACGATGTTTCTGGTAGGGATGCTGGGAGGGTGGAGGGGGGGGGGGGGGGGGTAGCTCTAGTTAGTTCTAGGGGTAGGGATAGGTAGGAGTCTGTTATAGGTTAGTTTTGGTTAGGCGTTGCTCTATTCGGTTGGCTGGCAGAGGCTTACTTAGTTTGGGTAGGAGGTTAGTTAGCCTGGATAGAAGTTTAGTTCGATTTAGTTAGGTAGTTAAGGTAAAGGGCTAGTTTGGTTTGTCGTTCTGGTCTTGTTGATTGAGATCCGGCCGGTGCATTCCTGGTTGTTGCTCGTTGGTTGTGATAGGTTCCAGGTTGTGGCTGCTGACGTAACGATGCTGCGACGTAACGATGCTGCGACGTAATGATGCTGCGACGGAACGATGCAGGTGACGGAACGGGGCTCCTGCAGCACTCAACCCTTTCTCTTCTATCTACAGGCATGAGATGGAAGGCCTGGCGAAGAAGGAACAACGGTAAAATTAGAGGTATGACAAATTAACTAATAATATTAATCTTTTCCAACAGGTTAGAGATGGGAAGAGCGACCCGACCCTCCCCGAGGAATCACGCCCACCTTGGCTATGGTTGAGATATCATGACTTTTGTTTGTGATAAAATGTTTATAAAGTATATTGTGATATGGTTTGAACATCTGCATTACTGTATATCTAACATATTGTATTTTCTAACAGATGTGAGGGAGAGAGGACGGGCCATGTATAGTTACCCACGTTAATTCATACACACTCGGTGATTTTATGTATGGCAGGAACATTAGCGTAATTGGATTAAAAGTGCATTTTCTTATGTAGTTCTTATCAATTATTGTTTTTTAGTTAATTAATATAATCAATTTTCAGTTTTATGAAATTATTTTTTAAGTTCCATACATAAAATCAGGGAGTTGGTACAAATTAATGTGGCAACTGTACACCAGACGTCACTGCTCAGCGTACAGGTCAGTGTTCTGTATTAATGTGGCAACTGTACACCAGACGTCACTGCTCAGCGTACAGGTCAGTGTTCTGTATTATTGTATTAATGTAGCAACTGTACACCAGACGTCACTGCTCAGCGTACAGGTCAGTGTTCTGTATTAATGTGGCAACTGTACACCAGACGTCACTGCTCAGCGTACAGGTCAGTGTTCTGTATTATTGTATTAATGTAGCAACTGTACACCAGACGTCACTGCTCAGCGTACAGGTCAGTGGTCTGTATTATTGTATTAATGTGGCAACTGTACACCAGACGTCACTGCTCAGCGTACAGGTCAGTGGTCTGTATTATTGTATTAATGTGGCAACTGTACACCAGACGTCACTGCTCAGCGTACAGGTCAGTGTTCTGTATTATTGTATTAATGTGGCAACTGTACACCAGACGTCACTGCTCAGCGTACAGGTCAGTGTTCTGTATTATTGTATTAATGTGGCAACTGTACACCAGACGTCACTGCTCAGCGTGCAGGTCAGTGTTCTGTATTATTGTATTAATGTGGCAACTGTACACCAGACGTCACTGCTCAGCGTACAGGTCAGTGTTCTGTATTATTGTATTAATGTGGCAACTGTACACCAGACGTCACTGCTCAGCGTACAGGTCAGTGTTCTGTATTATTGTATTAATATAGCAACTGTACACCAGACGTCACTGCTCAGCGTACAGGTCAGTGTTCTGTATTATTGTATTAATGTGGCAACTGTACACCACACGTCACTGCTCAGCGTACAGGTCAGTGTTCTGTATTATTGTATTAATGTGGCAACTGTACACCAGACGTCACTGCTCAGCGTACAGGTCAGTGTTCTGTATTATTGTATTAATGTGGCAACTGTACACCAGACGTCACTGCTCAGCGTACAGGTCAGTGTTCTGTATTATTGTATCTTGAAATATTTGTAGTCAAATAAATAGTTCGGGCAACCTTGTTCACAAACAGAATTTACTATCACTTACCCTGATAGTTCCCATGTCTTTCTAATAGTATAACCCCAGACTAGTACAATTTGTTTAATGTGGTAGAAATGTTAACCCCTTCAGACTCATATGACGCAGAGGTTGCCAGATTAGCAATACGAAATAGTTCTCTCACTGTTATAATTACCTCTCTAAAATTAGTTTTCTGCGCACAGCTAACTCAAAGACAACTGCAGAGGTTGAAGTAACTAGACTAAAGGTTTGTAAATACCCCTAATGGTAATAAAGGCTTTAAAGTATCCCTAATAGGCTCAAAATTGCGTCATATGTAGGAGAGGGTTAAAGGTATGGACAGTTAGGCGTGATATATATACAGTATATGTAAATATTTAGCTATAATTTGCCCTACAGTAACCTATTCTATAAGGTATTTAAGGGGAGATTTCCATTCGAGGGATCTTTTTCCTTACCCCTTTCTCCCTCATGTTAAGCCCCATTGCTTTTGAGATTTTAAGACGTTCGCCCTATTAGTTTGGTGATTTTAAGAACTTTCACTCCATTTATGTCACTTTTAAGACCTTTCGTGCCATTTAAGTGTCTGTTTTGTTTTGTTTTCCTGGTGAGCGATAGCGAGCCTGTCATTTAAGAGGAACCGGCCTTTGGCCGGGAAATTTTTCTACCGAAAAATGTACAAATTTATCTTGAAAGGGGGTCAGGGGGGTGTAATTTCAATCCACGGAAGAGACGCCGTCACTTGAGATCTAGAAAATATATAAGTAAAAGGAACAGTCAGAGTAAGCTATGGGTATGGCAGAGATTGCTCAGTTCTCACTCTGATAGACCAGCCCATCACCACACTTGTAGGGATATATGATGTTAATTATGAAAACTTGACAATAATATGAAGCAGAGATATACAAGTTAAAAGGTAAAACTTGCAAACTAAACAAATCAAAACTGGGACGATACAAGATAAAGGAAAGGTAAGTATCATGTATTTCCATTTATAATCGAAAAATCAGACGCTAAGGGATTCAAATTACTGTACCATCAGCTGGAATAAAACCATGAGTACCTAATTGAATCTGTATGGAACCCAAACAAGACAATACAATGTTTGATTATATATCTTAGATACTTCATAACTTGGCTTTAAACCCTTTCAGCACGATGATGTAATTTTCATCTTATTCTGATTACCATTAGACAAATTTCTTAAGCTTACAATCTACCTCTAGGACATAAAGGGGTAAATATGTCTCAGTAAACCCTCTGAGTAACATAAGTTTTTTCTTAAAGTGCATTAAATTGTCTAACATTAGCCAGAATAAAAGGTAAAAACGGGTCATCATTCTGAAGGGGATTGCGGCGTTTCAGGGATACAGTACTTTAAAAACCTTTGTGACCATCAGGGTTGTTTAGGAACCTTTAGTTTAGTTACTTCAACCTCTGCAAGTGTCTTTGAGCGATCGGGGGGCAGAAAACTAATTTTGGAGAGGTAATTATGAGATCAAGATAATTCTTGTTATGCCCTGATTGTATACAGGTTTAACTTGGTATAGGTGAGTTCTGCAAGACTGGGCTATTGGATATATTGCAAAGTACATAAAGGAAATCAACAGAGGACAAAAATAATCGTGGATAAATGGTTTGTTGTTGTTGTTGTTGTTGTTCCCTAAGCTGCCTGGCCGAACAGCCCCGAGTCCCTGAGGAAGGCCATGGCCACGATCGGGCTTTCCCACAGAGCTCTCATTGAGTGTAGGTTGTGTTGTTGGCGTAAGTGGTTGTGTGAAATGCAGTCTTCTATGATGTGTTTAATGGTATGGGGTGCTGTGTTACATCCCGGGCAGGCGTCGACAACGGAGTCATCCAGTCTCTTCTGATAGCTCAGGAGAGCTGGATGGTGTCCGCATCTCAGCCTGGCCAGGTGGACTCTGTCCTCGCGAGGGAGGAAGGATTCGGAAGGATGGATTTCGGGAGGTCGTGCATGCAGCTGCGTGTTGTCTGTGAGTGAGTGGATGGATTGGCGAGAGATATGAGTATGGATGTGCTTCTGGAAGTTGGTTCGGGGTGGGCAGGGAGGGAGAGAGGACAATAACTGTGTGTGATACCGTGTGCTGGGTGTTGTTTTGATATTTCTTGGTGTCTGTGGGTGTGTTGCCATGTAGTTTAGTGGGTGGTCTTGGTTCGTGGAGGCTGCTGCCAGGAATTGAGTGCCTCTCATGTCCAGATGGTCTTTGACTTTGAGGATTTTGGTTTCTTGATGTAGATGATCTGTGGGTGCAGTAGCTGTGCAGCCTGTAATGATCTTCAGGGCTTTGTTTTGGATAGTCTGTAAGGTCTTATGATGTGTTTCAGCTAGGTTAGAAGCCCAGGCTGGGCTTGCGTATTCTATTACTGATCTTATGTATTGTTTATATACTGTGGTGGTAGTTTCTTTGTTGTGTCCAAATTTTGTGTGAGCAAGTGACCTGAGGGCGTTAAGTCTGGGTGTCAGTTTCTTTTTAATGTTTGTGGTGTGCTGTTTGAATGTCATATGAGTATCATATGTTACTCCTAGGATTTTGGGTGTGTGTGTATGTGTTAGGGGTGTGTTGTTTATGGTGAGTTGAGGGATGTATTCGTGTTCACCTGTCCAGCTAGTGAGCAGGGTTGCGGTGGATTTGGCTGGGGCTAGATTCAGTCTGTTTGTAGTGCACCAGCCATGTAGTGTGTTGAGATAGGGTTGAAGGAGATCTGTTGCTCTTCTTGGGTCATGGTGTGTGCATGTGAGTGTTATGTCATCTGCATAGGAGGCTAAGTTTATTTGGGGAGTATTGGGTGTAGTTATATCGTGCATGTACAGATTGAAGAGTGCGGGCGATAGGACGGATCCCTGTGGGACTCCGTTTGGAAAGTTTCTGATTTTAGATGACTGACCGGCAAAAGATACGTGTGCACATCTGCCTGCTAGGAAGTTAGCCAGCCACCTTTTTGTGTTGTTGTGCATGTTTGTGTTGTAGATTTTGTTTGTTAGGTTGTGGCGGGGGATGGCATCGAAGGCTTTAATAATGTCGAGTGTGGCTAATAGTGATCTGTGTGGTGGTCTAGCTGAGTTGATGCCGTCAAAAGCTCTTTGTGTAAGGTCTGTGAGAAGAGTGTTTGTGGAGTGCAGTGGCCTAAAGCCATGTTGTGTTGGAGCTAGGGGTAGGTCGGGTGTAATTAGTTGTAATACTAGGCGTTCCATGACTTTGGAGGGGGAGCAAAGGAGTGTGATGGGGCGGTGCGAGGAGGGTAGCGTGGGGTCTTTGTTGGGTTTGGGGAATGTGACGATGATACCATGCTTCCAAATGTCTGGTATTGTGTTGTGTGAATAGCTGTAGTTTGATATGTTAGTGAGTGTTTGTATGCCTTGTGGTCCCAGGTGTCTGAGGTGTATGTTGCTTATGTTGTCTAGGCCACAGGCGGGTGAGTGCTTGAGATTGTTGATGATATGCTTTGTCTGGTGATTGGTGAAGGGTGTATAGTCAGGGTCTGTGGGGAATTGTCTCTTACGTCGGATGACACGTCGGTCGTCTTTGTGAGGTTTTAGGTGGCTGACATGTGAGAAGTGATTGATGAGAGTGTTTGCTTGTTGTTTACATGAAGGAGTAGAGTCTGTTGTTGTGATTGCAGCATGTGATTGTGTTGTGTTGCTGTTGGAAAGTGTGATGCTGTTTAGTGTTTTGTAGAGTTTTTGGGGTTTGTTTTGTGATCAAGTGTTTGTAGGAAGTTATTCCAATTTAGTTTTTGTTGTTCTTGTATTTTGTTGTTAGTTTGGGTGTTGAGTGCTTGAATTTGTTGTGTGATGTCTTGTGTGTGGGGTGCTGGGGAGTGTTTCAGTATGTCGCGTTGTCTGATGAGGTTTTGAATTTCTGGTGTGAAGTTGGGGTTGTGTCTTTTTCTGTTACCTCTTGGAATGTGTTTCTTGTCAGCGTTTTGGATAGTTTTATTGAGTATGTGTACAGCATTGTTGATGTTAGTGATGGGTGTACTGTTTAGAGTTGTGAAGTGTTGTTCTGTCTCATTTGTAAATGCTTCCCAGTTAGCTCTTTTATAATTGGTGTATGTGTGTTTGTGGCTAGCTGGGGTGAGTCTGGTTTTGGTGGTGATAATGATCGGGAGGTGGTCAGAGCCTAAGGTTCTGACCACCCTCCAGGATGTTGTGGGGGCGAGTTCTGGGGAGCAAAAGGTGATGTCTGGAGATGATGGGTTATAGAGGGCTTGGTGAGGAATATGGGTATGTTGATGGATGTCGTTAAGGATGATGAGGTTATCTGTTTGGTTTTGTAGTACCAGCCCTCTGTCTGTGTCGGGGTTGTCGACAAACCAGGCCGACGTCTTGGCGTTGAAGTCACCACCCAGGATGATGTGTGGGGTGTTTGTGATGTGTTGTAAGTGTGGTCTGTATTCATTTGGTACTGTAGGGGATGTTTGGGGAGGGATGTATGTGTTTATGATGGTTATGTTGGATTTGTTGCCAGTGCGTACCCACTGTATTTTAATTGATTGTATTTCTGTTGTGTTATCATTTGGGGGGAGGAGGGATTTGGTTTGTACACTGCTTACTATGTATGATATTTCTTTGTGTACCAGGGTGATGAGTCCACCGCCCCCGCCGACAGCCCGGTCTTGTCTGATGGTGGTGAAATTATGAAATGTGGGTGTTTTTTGTGATGTGCAGAGTTTTGTTTCTTGTAAGATGGCAATGTGTATGTTGTGTTGTTTGATGAAGTGTGAGAGTTCGTGTTTCTTTGTGTTAATGCCATCTATGTTCAATTGGAGAATGTTAATGTTATGTGTACGATGTATGTTGGGTGCTGCTGCACGAGGATGGGGTGGGGGTGAGGGAGGGGCTGGAGGTTGGGATGGGTGAGGTGGGGGTGGGGATTGGGGAGCAGGAGATGGGGGTTGGAATGGATTAGGATGGGGTGTGGTGTGTTGAGTTGAGGATGTGGATGGTATGGGAAAGTTAGGTGGGTTAGGGAGGAGAGGTGGACGGGTTTTAGGGGGGGGAGTGGATGATATGGGAAGGCCAGGTGGGTTGGGGAGGAGAGGTGGACGGGTTTTAGGCGAGGGATTTGACTGGGAGAGGGAGGGGCATGAGGAACAGGTCCAGGTGTTCGTGTAGTGTTTCTTGGAGGCAAGTGTTGTACAGGTGAAGTGGGTCCAGTTCCTGCATGAATTGCAGAGAACTGAACCCTTAGTGTGGCGACTCGAAGTGATGGGTTTTGAGCAAGTTGGACATATGTATGTGTACGTGGGTCCTGGGTTGCTCTCAATGTCTCCGGCTAGAAGAAGTCTTCGAGAAATGACAGCCGGAGAGTCATTTCTCGGTGTAGGAAAAACTGTGTGATGTGTGTGTATGGTGTGAGAGGTGTGGAAATTCCCGGCGCGACCGAAGCCACTCCAAGGACCCGTGCCCCCAGGGGGGGGGGCAGGGGATAGTTGTGACGGTTTGGCTCCCGAAACTGCTCCCCGCGGCCGGCATCCGGTTGTCCTCCACTGGTCGATTGATCTTGTCTCCGGCCGTGGAGGGTCGGCAGCCATCCGCGGTTGGCAGCTCCGGGAGGTGGTCCCACGGCGTAGACGCCGCCACATCAGGACTTAAATGGTTTGTAATACAGCTTTATTTAAACTGTTAAACACTCGGTTATAGAGTACGTAATAGGATTCGCACGAACAATAGATGTTGGAGCACTCGGTTAAGGTAGTGGCCTTTGTATCGTCTCTTAGCACTGCTCGCGGATTTGAATAGAGTTCTTTCGCTTCCCACTTCCAACGTTCAGGAATGATTCTTCTGATCACATTACTCAACGATACGTAGATTACTTAAATCACAAGGCTAGGCATCTCGTTATCTTGAGTTGGTGTGTTGGGGGCTAACAGCGACTCTTTTGCCGTCCAAGTTGTCCGGGAGTGTAGAGAAGTGTGCAGTTGGGCTAATTTGTCTAGCCGTTCATGACACGTCGTTATGGGACTCCTACTGAAAGCCTTAAATGCCTCTGTCATCGGCATAGCCAGAGAAAACAGTGGATCGAAGTAACGTAAGACAGTCGGGAGAACGACTTTTCTTACTAATTCTGGCCTTATGAGGAGGTTCAGACGAGCAAACAGCTTCTCGCCTTTCGGTCAAACAGACAATTGTTTGCCCAGGAATCTTCTCGTCGAGTCTTCTCCTAAACTCGCGTAATCCCTTCTAACATAACCAGATCTTTCTACCTGGGACCGGTTATGAGTTATGATTGCTCTTAAACCCAAAGTAGTGGCGAACCGGCTGACAATACGTTTATGAGACAATCAAAAAGAATTTATGAATCGGTTGTTGAAAGATATAATCTTGCCCCTGGTTTCTCAGTTGCAACAATATATTTTGTCAAGGATTGATTCGCTCCCTCACAGAGGCACTTGGATCGCGAACACCGCAAATCACTGTATATCCTGAGGGTGGAGCTGGGTAATATATCCACGACTGCGGCGCTTCCGTTACATGGCTTTATATCCTCTCGAACTGGCTTGTTTTTGGCGCGGAACTATATATATGGAGAGGGGGTTCCTTTGTCTAAATTTTGGATGTCGGAGGGGAATAAAAGTTAATTTAATCCCTTGGTTGAAGAGGGTAGCATTAAAGGTCTATTATAAAGTTAGCATGTAGGCCGCTCTAGGAATTACCTTTTTCTGACATTTACTCTAAGACAAATCATTAATATGAGTTGAGAGGAGGATGTTGGGGAAACAAAAAACTAGTTTGTCCAGTGCCTTTGGACTCAAGCGGTAAGGCAGCCTACATTAATATTATCTCTAGGATCCTCCTTTGAGTTAGCTGAAATGCGATTAGGAGTCTAAGACGAGTTAAGGGGGACTTGGGGGTTAGATATTATTATTAAAATAGGGATTCGCACCAAGCCTAAAAAGACTATGTGGCACCAAAAGAAACTTTGTGGAAAAAAAAACACCGGAGTTGTTGTGGGACTGGGCGCAATACGGAGTAGAGGAGAAGAAGACTAGGAAACACTAATTAAAGAAGCTGAAGGAGACGGGTATGGAGGAGAAACCGCATAAGATGTGCGAGGGAGAAAGTGGGGGACTCTCCAAGCATATCGGCTAAGACAAGGGGGCGATTAAGGGAGGATATGAAGGGGAATGCCCGCCGTCGGGCATTGGAGAAACGCGAACAGTCGATCAGATGCTGGACAGACACTGGAATATGGCAGCAAGGACAGAGCGTGGGGACATCACAGGACATCAAATGACCATGCGTGAGCCTGGTGTGGCCGAGCCGAAGACGGGCTAGAGCGGTCTCCCATCGACGGTTGCGATGAGAGGAAGACTTCCAAGGTAGGACGGAAGGTTTGACAGAACGCAGTTTGACATCAGACACCCTCATGGAGAGGTCCATTCGTCCTGCCAGTGCTGATGTAGTAATTGAGTAACACGCGGGAAGTAATCAGATGCAGGAATACGCCGTGGCACGAGTCGGTGAGAGGTAATAGCAGAGCGGGCGAAAAAATCAACCCGCTCATTGCCAGGCACTCCAACATGACTCGGGACCCAACAGAAAGACAGGGACTTCAATTTAGTAGCGATGCGGAACAACCATTCCTGAATCTCCAGCACTAAGGGGTTAACAGCGGGAAGAGACTGAATACTCTGAAGAGCACTAAGGGAGTCACTCAAAATTACAAAGGTATGCAGGTGCGAACAAAAAATAGTACGTAGGGCAAATAAAATAGCAAATAACTCTGCCGTAAAGACACTAGCACATGATTGGATGTGACATTGGAAGGTCCGGTCCGGGAACACAACCGCAAACCCTGTACCGGTGGAGGTCTTGGAACCATCAGTGTACACTGGAACGGCTGAAGAGTGGTGTAGCATATGTTCCGCAAACGGAGCATAGAGCAACTGTGGGGTTGAAGAGGCCTTAGAGGGGGGGGGGGGGGAGGGCAGCTGTACAAACGGTAGGGCGAGGGAGTAGCCATGGGGGGAACTCTGACTGTCGGAGGGGTAGCACCGATGGAATGGGAAAAGAGAAGGAGGCTAGTAAAGCAGAGACCCGACCGGGGAACGAAGTAGCAGACATTGATGGGGCTAAGCCGGAAGCCGTGGGAGGAAAACCAGCTGAACTGTGTTGCAGAAGGCGAAGATGACATCGAAGGGTCAGTTTATCCTGCCTGGATGATAGCGGAGGGACACCTGATTCAGCATAAAGGCTAATAACCGGAGTAGAGCGAAAAGCCCCTAGCGACAAGCGCAGACCGTGATGGTGAAGGGAGTCTAGGCGCTTAAGGTTTGTACGTGCAGCGGAGGCATATACCTGGCAGCCATAATCGATCTTGGAGAGAATAAGCATTGTATGGAGGCGCAGAAGAGTCGTCCGGTCCGCACCCGAAGACAACTGGCTAAGGGTTTGTAAGAGTTGAAGCCGTCGGGTGGTGGAGGTCAGTAACAAAGTAATGTGCGGGTACCATGTCAACCGAGTATCGAAAATGAGACCTAAGAATGGAGCCGAGGACCTGTAAGGCAGAGGGCGGTTATACAACGTAAGAACAGGATGCGGGACTGTATGGCGTTTTGTGAAGATGACGGCACAAGATTTCGAGGGCGAAAACCGAAAACCATGGGCCGTAGCCCACTGCGCAGCTGCATCGATGGCCTTCTGCACGAGATTTTGTAGGGCAGCGATATCCAAACCCACAGCGTAAATAGCGAAGTCGTCCACATACAAAGAAGCACGGACACCAAGAGGGAGAGAAGAAATAATACCATTAATAGCTAGGATAAAAAGGATGGTACTAAGAACACAACCCTGTGGGACACCGTCGAGTTGGGGGTACGTTCGTGAGAATGTATTCCGAAGCTTGACTCGGAAAGTACGATCACAGAGAAAGTTCTTCAAGAATACTGCCATGTTGCCAGACACACCAGAACGTAAAAGGGTATGAAGGATGTTGTATTTCCAGGCAGTATCATAAGCTTTTTCAAGATCGAAGAATACAGCTAAAACTGACTTAGTGTCCAAAAAGGCGTCGCGGATAGACGTCGCCAATCTCAATAATGGGTCCAAAGTACTACGGCCCTTGCAAAAGCCATATTGAAAAGGCGACAGGATGCCTCGCGATTCTAGGAGCCACATTAAGCGGGAGTGAACCATGCGTTCTAATAATTTGCCTACACAACTGACCAGGGCAATGGGACGGTAATCTGCTGGTGCATGGCCCGACTTACCCGGCTTAAGGAATGGGAGAAGGATGGCATGTCTCCACTCAGCCGGAAAAAAGCCTGTGGACCACAGACGGTTGTAGATGGATAAGAGAAAGCCAAGCGCAGGTGGAGATAAGTGCTTCAGCATCAAGTAATGGACACCGTCCGGGCCTTCACATGTATCCTTACAGGCTCCCAGGCTAGACTCAAGCTCAGCCCGGGAAAAGGGGGCATTGAAGAACTGATCAGATGATAAGGCGAAGTCAAGTTGCTTAAGTTCAGAACGCCGTTTATGCATCTGGAAGGAGGGCGGGAGATGGGAGCCAGTGCTAACATCACTGAAATGTTGTCCCAACATATTGGCCACCAGAGACGGGTCACCCACAATGTCAGTGTTGGTATGGAGGACTGGGGCCGGCGTAGGCGCATGTTTCCCTGCAATCTTCCTGACGCGAGCCCAGACTTGCGGAACAAGTGTATCTGCGTTGATAGTAGAGGCATACGACATCCAGCTAGATTTTTTTGCAGAGCGGATTGTACGACGGAAGACGGCATTAGCCTGTTTGAAAAGAGTATACGCATCCCGCTCATATAGAGAGCCTTTTTTCCGACAGAAATTCTTCCACTTGGCTCTTTTATTGCGTAAAGCCGAAGTGCACTGAGCAGTCCACCACGGTACACACTTAGAAGACATACTCCGAGTGGTGCATGGAATACAAGTATAGGCAGTATGGAGCACAAACATCAGGAAACTGGTAAGCATGGCATCAGGGTCCGGGAAAGCAGGGGTCGGAGTAGGCGGAACGGCGAGATCAGCGAAAGATGTCCAGTCAGCACGATCGAAACACCAACGGGGAGGGCGCGGCACTGGGGAGTAAGACGTAGGGGAGAGAACAATCGGGAACTGGTCAGTCGCACAGTAATCATTAAAGACCTTCCAAGTAAAATCCAAGGATAGTGTAGGGGAACACAGAGACAAGTCAATACATGAGAAGGTACGGGTGCCGCTATCAAAATGCGTAGAGGAACCAGTGTTTAAAATAAAGAAATCGTGCGTACGAATCAGAGCCTCAAGGGAACGGCCATGTGTATTAACGGTAGAGTCACCCCACAGGGAATTCCTGCAATTAAAATCCCCTAAAAGGAGGAAAGGTGGAGGTAATAGAGAAAGGAACCTGTTTAATTCTGGAACATCGATCGGGACTGAGGGGGAAAGGTATATGGAAACTATTGTAAGCCAGCATGAAAGGAACACTCTGGCAAGCGTGCATTTAAGAGAGGTACGGATAGTTAACGGAGACACTGGGACATCATGATGTACGAGGAGGCAAGTATCATACTGGGATTGGGGAGAACTTATATAGGAGTAAAAAGGTATTGGGGAGGGGGCATTAGATAAACGTGATTCTTGTAAACTAATAACAAGTGGGCTAAACCTAGAGATAAGGTAACGAAGATCAACACGATGTGCTGCAAAACTACGAATGTTCCATTGTAAAATGGACATTAAAAAGACAAAAAATATTAAAAAGAAGACGCGTACAAGAGGGAAAAAAAGACGTACACTATATACAACATATTTACAAAATACAGTTAACACCGTGGGTGGAAAATATAGCCAAGAGAGGCTAACGATGGGAAATAATAGCAGGAATTGGAGAAGACGTTGAAGGGGAAGACTGGAAACCGGGGGGCATAGGGAGGTCTAACAGAGAAAGAGGAGAGGAAGGAGGAGGGCCGGAAGAGGTAGGAAGGACGGACGGCGGGTGGGAAGAGAAGGAGGGGGTAAGGGCAGGAGAAGGAAGAGGGGGAGGGTCAGGAGGAGGAAGAGGAAAAGGGCCAGAAGGGGGAGTGGAGGAAGAGGATGGGGCAGGGGAAGGCGGGAGAGGGGGGAGAGAAGAGGGGATAGGATGAACTTCGGCATGAACAGTTGAAGGTGGCGGGTGGGAAGAACGGATAAATTCATCAATCTTAGGTAGGGTTTCGTAGGAGAAATCTAGGGACGCAGTGACGGGAGGAGGAGGAGACTGGACGGAGGGAGGAGAAAGGGAAACAGAAGGAGAAGTAGGCGACTTCTTCTTCTTCTCGCAGGGATTTGAGCTCTGCACATCACGGAGACCACCCTTACATTTAAAAGAGGAAGCGGGAGAGGAAGAACGGAGCACAGGAGCCCGTTTGGTAGAGGAGAAGGGACGTTTAGAGCGAGTAGGAGATTTGGGGCGACTAGAAGAGGAAGATGACGGAGAACGGGGGGGAGGCTTGGAACGGTGAGAGCGTTGAGGGAGACTAGAAGAGGAGGAACATGGAAGAGAGCAAGATGAAGGGGCAGAAGAAGGAGAAGGACTGAGAACAGAGAAAGTGTTAGACAAAGGGACAGAAAAGGAAAAGACGGAAGGACGAACGGAGGAGACAGAAGAGGAGGAAGGAGAAAATCCGGGAGAAGCATCGGTAGAAGGAAGAGAGGCAGATGACGAAACTGGTGCGACCGGGGGGATGGAGGGAGCGGAGGCGGTGGAAGGAACTGAGGAACCAGAAAAAGGGGGGGGGGCGTGGTAGAGGGAGGCGAAGAAGAGGAGGGAGGAGACAGAGTCTTGGAAAATGACTGAGGGGTGAAGCCCAAGCGACGAGCCTCTTGGCGGGCTGCGGTGAGCGTAAGGCCGTGTCTCGCTTTGAGGACAGCAACCTCAGACTCGAACAAATGAACGGGGAAAATCTTAGAGTCGGCCGAATGAGACCCGCGGAAATTAAGGCAGAACTGGGACGTTGACTGACATTCGCCAACGGCATGTTCGGACTGCGCACAGCGCGGGCAGAGTGGGCTCTCAGCGGCTGTACGGCAGAACTTCGCCGGGTGGCCGAAACGCCAGCAGCTGCGACACTGGAGTGGACGGGGAAGAGACGCAGTCACGGGGAGGCGAGTCCCACCGACAATAACATGGGCGGGAAGGGAAAGTCCATCAAAAGAGATCTTGGCAATGTTAGCGGGATGGCGGCGAAGGTCGCGAGGAGGGATAGTGTAGCATACCACACTAACCACCTTGTGGTCTATGGGGGTTAGATAGGAAAGGGATAGGAATAGGATTTAGGCTGGAATCGAAAACTTGGAGGTTGGTATGGGTTGTAAATACCCGGAGTTTCTAGCAAGAATTTGGCGGGCATAAGGATGTCGGTAGTCCTACGCGAGGGGGAGATGCTGGGCCTCTTTGAGAGGAGGAAAGGGGGGGGGAGGGGTTAGCCTCGCGCGCATTAATTCACTGCCCCAGGTTGTAGGGGTGGTTAGTTATGTTAAGGGATAGTTAAAGGAGGTACCAAATAGGTTTGTACTCTCTGCTTACGGAAGCTTGAGAAAATGACTTGCTCGGCACAATTTAACATCCTGATGGCATCTTTTTTAGAGGGGGTTATTAAGCTCGGGTTGGTATAGAAAAACGACAGGGTGGATAAAAGGTTACCTGAGCATGCTGTCACTACACAAAGTATTGGTGGATTAATGAGAGTTAACTTAGGAAAAAGTGACATGCATGAAGTGGACGGTATTTTGCCGTCGTTAATATAAAAGTAGAGAACCTGGTTGAATAACTCAAGTTCAATTGTATAACTACTTAGGTTCTAGAACGAATCCCGGAGCATGAGGTAATATATAATGGGGTAATATATAATGGGGATATATAATATATATCTTCTTAAATGGAGATAAAAACTAGGTGGCTTCCCTAGAGCTCTCTGGAGAGGATTGTATTCAGATTTATCATAATTAATCTTATCTAAAACAACAGAGATACGAAAACAGAGTAGTGTGGACTGTGGACTAGAAGGGATGACTGATTAGATGTATAATATGTGTGAAAAGAGACGGAAAAGGAGGAACACAATGGTGAAGGAAAAAGAAATACTTAACTTACGAAAACGAAATGCGTGCATAAAGTGACGGTATTAGTCGTTAATATAAAGCGTATGAACCCTGGTTGAAATGCACGGAATACGATTCGACATGGGCAGTGCCTCTGTGTCAGATCCATATCGATCGGGCAATTTCTGGTTCATATAATATCCTAGGCACTAAAACGAAACAGCTGAGCTTGGGGTCGGTGGATGTGACATTTTTATGGCCTATACCCTCTTTCAAGGGGGTGGGAGGGGGGCATAGCCTCGCGCGTTCTACCCCTACGGTTCGGGTGGGGCGTGTGGTATACTTAGGTTAGAGGATCTTGAAAGAGATACCAGAATAGGTTTGCACTCTCTGTATACTGGGTTCGAGTCGGAACTGACTCGGCACGGAATATAAAAACATCCTGATGGGCGTCATGCGAGGGGAAGGTTTGTGAAGTTGGGTTGGTAGGCCTACGGGGAGAGGACAAAAGGATGGTGGCTCAAAAGTTTACCACTGGGTACGCGGTCACTAAGCAGAGTATTGTGGATAAAACTTTTTCTTTAATTAAAATGTAAAACTTGCAAACCAAACAAACCAAAACTGGGACAATATTTAGTCAGTAACCGGACAGTCGTGGTGGACTCCAGAACAGGGGGAGGGGCATAGGTTTACTGAGGTGTCTTCAGATTGCCGTCGTACCTACACAATGAAAATATTATAGTCTGCATGCATGGTTGGTACCTTAATTAAATACATACTTAGTTGGTACATACAAATGTTAAGGAATAAAGTAATGTGGGTTGTATACTAGAAGGCTGTGATTGGAGAGACGTATACATATGTGGAGTTATGTGAAAGGGAGACAACGAAGTTGGTGTGGTGATCCTTATAGCTATCCTGGCCTGTGATGCCGGTACTTTCGTTCCTGTGGCATTTTAATTCTATTTCTGAATACTAAACGGCAACCAAGAGCATGAAATAGTTAAAATGTGTGTACAGGTATACATATTAGCGCCCAGGACTACAACTAAAAATACTGTAGTTAGCCGTTGTCTAGAATATTATTATATATTATAATGTAAAACTTGCAAAATAAACAAACTAAAACAGGGACAACACAATTTGGGAAGTCGGGGACGTTCTGGTAAATTTTACTAAACTCTGCATGAATAAAGAAACTACTCTAAGTGTCAAAATGTTCTATTAAAATCAAATTTGCAACTTGACAAGATAATAACAATAGTACAAAACACAAATATCACTCACTAACGATAGTGCTATCGGGTAGGTATTGTACCTGTAAGCATAGCATGCTTCAAGTGACCCCTAACAATTACTACCCTACTAATAACCTACATTTATTGTACAAATAAACTGTGGTGATGGGCTGGTCTATCAGAGTGAGAACTGAGCGATCTCTGCCATACCCATAGCTTACTCTGACTGTTCCTTTAACTTATATATTTTCTAGATCTCAAGTGACGGCGTCTTTTCCGTGGATTGACCTCCCAATCTACCAATATTGGAAGCCAAAGCGTCACATTTTTCCCTTGCCCCTCAACTTTCTCTTCATAATTGCTGAGGGGCACAGGGCCCTGGGTGGGGCTTTGGTTTCCGGGCGTTCTGCACCCTCCTCAGCTCCCCGCCATGGAGTGGCTTTGGTCACCCAGGCTTTATTGTGGTCGGCAGGGAGGGTTCTGTGGGGGCGCTCGGTTATGGCCTTGGAATTGCTCGGGGCCTTGGGGCTGTTCGGCCAGGCAGCTTGGGGAAGAACAACAACAACAACAACAACAACTAAGGAAGTCGCAAAAGCAAGCAATTGATACTATCAGCAATGAATAGATACAGTATAATAAATACAAATATTTGAAAATATGAAGGCAAAATAGATTTAAACAAAAGAGTACGGTACTCTTTTAACATGAACAATTAATTATAAAAATTAATAATAACAATAGAAAAAGATAAACATAAACAGTCTAGCTCTACTGAGATCACTGAACAATATTATACTAGTCCTAGTACAGCACAAATAGTTGTCTATGGAGTATTATTTCCTCCTAACATATTCCGGTACAAGTACCAAGAATTTAGGAACACCCCCGTTCTTAATATTGATCCTCCATTACAAACCCCATGTTGTTCGAATCCCAGGAGGATCATATGCTTTTATTAATTTGATAAAGTACATTGGGGTTCATATGTATGGGCCTGAGTAAATAATGTACATAGAAACCCCAATGTACTTTAACAAATTAATGAAAGCATATGATCCTCCCGGGATTCGAACTTGGGACACCACAACCCGAACATAAGCACCTAAACCATTACACCACCAACACAGTTATAGGTTAATCTGCAGACTAGTTTTTACCCCATGCATAATACTGCAGAACTTTCAAAATAATGACCGATGAAGTACTTTTACCAGCTAGCATATGGAATGGGGTATGTTTTCGTACTTTAACTTTTAGTAGCTAAGCTGATTTGGATACAGGTCTCCCTCACTATCCGATGCCCCGATTTATGATATTATTATAGGATTTTAGGTGTTTGGGTTTGGGTTTTGGCTGGTCCCAGAACGCATCCCCATTTACTCCATTAATTTTAGGGTTCGCTATACAATTCTTTCTATTTAAGATCGGATTTTCAGGAACGTAACCCAATCGTAAATCGAGGGAGACCTGTTGTACCCCACTTGTCTGACCAATATTAGGTAAGTGAGTTTTTACATTCGATATCTGATCACAGTTTGTTATCTTTATATTGTGCCGTTTTTGGATTTGGTTTGCTAGTTTTGAAAGTTTGACATTGTAATTTAATGAAGTACCGGTACCGTACTTTGGGGGTAGGGGTCTAGGAATCCTCCTCCCTTTGTAGACTTCACCTACTAGACGAGACAGAGAAAGGGGCGAGGGAACGTGAAAGCGGTCCTGGATCCTAAGAATTTGAACTTTAAAAGTTGTTTCTGTTCGATCACTGTCTCGAGTCGGCCACCCCTAGCTATGGGGTATGTGCCTGAGTATATACATACAGCACATACCGTACTTTTACCACTAGCATAATCCCGTAAAAATAAAAAACATACAGTACAAAGTTATCTATGGAGTAACGGTATCTAAAAAAATATTAAAAGTACAGTACAATCATATAAAAAATTATTATTAAAAGAGAACTTCTATAAATATTTCTATAATTATCTACTCTTACCATTAAAATGTAAAACTTGCAAACAAAGTCAAACCAAAACTGGGACAAAGACAATATAAAGTCAAAACAACATATCAAAATCGCTATGTGGAAACAACGCTTACTAAAATAAAATTTTATGAAATGAAAGAACACAATCCACCACATAGGGTGTACATTACTACATGAGCAAGTTAATCTGGTTCCCAAGCAAACTAATCGCACATATAACAACGCACTATCGTCACGTTCAGGGAATTAGTCAATTTGGGAAGTCCAGGACGTTCTGGCAAATATTACTAAACTCTGCATGAATAAAAGAAACTACAATTAGTATTAAAATGTTATATTAAAATCAAATTTGCAACTTGATAAGACATTAACAATAGTACAAAATAAAAATTAATAAGATATATATAATATTACAAAAAATACATATATAACACTCACTAACGATAGTGCTATCGGGTAGGTACCTGTAAGCATAGTATGCCTCAAGTGACCCCTATCAATAACTACCCTACAAATAACCTACATTTATCGCAAAAATAAACTAAGGAAATCGCAAAAGCAAGCAATTGATACTATCGACAATGAATACATATAATATAAAGACAAATAATTGCAAAATATGAAGAAGTAACAACAAATTTAAACAATTTAAACAGGGCGGGTGCCCAACCCCGAAAAGGGTTGAAATAGGGGAGCTATCCCCCCGCCAAAGGCGGCTTTCTAGGGCCTTTCCTAGCTGATGCTGAGAGGATTGGGTTCTAGTCATGTGGTGATGGGCTGGTCTATCAGAGTGAGAACTGAGCAATCTCTGCCATACCCATAGCTTACTCTGACTGTTCCTTTTACTTATATATTTTCTAGATCTCAAGTGACGGCGTCTCTAACGTGGATTGACCTCCCAATCTACCAAGATTGGAAGCCAAAGCGTCACATTTTTCCCTTGCCCCTCAACTTTCTCTTCATAATTGCTGAGGGACACAGGGCCCTGGGTGGGGCTTTGGTTTCCCGGGCATTTCCGCACCCTCCTCAGCTCCCCGCCATGGAGTGGCTTCGGTCACCCAGGCTTTATTGTGGTCGGTGGGGAGGGTTCTGTGGGGGCGCTCAGTTATGGCCTTGGCCTTGCTCGGGGCCTTGGGGCTGTTCGGTCAGGCAGCTTGGGGAACAACAACAACAACAACAACAAAGAGTACTCTTTTAACAAGAACAATTAATTTAAAAAAATCATCAATATTAATATTAGAAAAAGATAAACAATAAATACAGACAAAAAGTAAGCAGAGGTTATACAAGAAACTTCAAGTTAAAAATGCTTGATTAAAATTATTTATGTCAAATTTTAGAATACAGTCACAATAATTGACCCTAAAAAGATTAAATTTATGTAACAATTTACTTGCCTCAAAACCTCTGTCTACTAAGAGTTTGTATAGAAACCTAGCTCTAGCCCAAAAGTCATCTACTTTAGTGCAAATTTTACAAAATCTTATTAACTGGGAATAAAAACAATTATAAGTTATTTTACTATCGATATTACTACTAGGGAAAGGAAAGTTTATTACGTTAAAATTAAAATCATCAACTTTGTGATATACTTTAAGTATGCACTGTTCATTAACAATCTCTATATTTATATCAAGAAAATTTTCAACTTTATAATTTACGTTACATTGTGTGAGGGGAATAGAATTAGGGTAAATAAGTTTAGCAACTTGATTAAAATTTAACAAATTGCAAATGACAATATCATCAATATATCTACTATTATTACTTAACAATTTAGCAAGTGCAAATTTTTCTGGGATTTTATTTTTCTTGCTACTGTCAACTAAGTCTTTTATATATTTAAATTCTAAAGCAAGCAAGAATAAGTCTGCAATTAAAGGGCTAGCATTTCCACCCATAGGAATTCCTAATATTTGTTTGAAAATGTAAGGCCCAAATCTAACATAAGTATTGAAAAGGAGGAATTTAAGTGCATCTTTAAGTTTAGTTCTATCAAAATATACAGAACTAGTGGGAGTAGAGCTAAGTGATGCATTATTAAAATATGTATAAACATTTATGAAATAATTACCATATATAACTAGTATAAGTCATTATCTGTGGAGTATTCTTACCAGTGGCATAATTCTGTAGAAAAAGTAAGCATATATAATTATCTATGAAGCTTTCTTTTACTAGCTAGCATATTCCCGTAGTCCCCTTTTGTCCAAGTCTGCTGTAATCATAAGGATGCCTATAATATACTGTTTACAGTTATTGCAGACAAAATTAAAAAGTAAGCCAACATAATTATCTATGAAGCTTTCTTTTACTGGCTAGCATATTCCCGTAGCCCACTTTTGACCAAGTCCGCTGTAATCATAAAGACGTCTATAATATCCAAGTCACATTTATTGATTAGAAAAAATAAAAAATTAACCCCTTCTTTACCGAAATGTCTTTTTAGTTTTATTCTAGCTATATTTAGAAGATTTTATGCAGTTTAACCTAAGACGTGCGCATGGGGGTTATGAGACACCACACTCCTGTGTGCACGTATTTGAGCTGTTCCCATCACTAACATCGTTATTTTACCATAAATAACATTAATACTTATCCATATGCGCCTATTATAGGTTGATTATAAAGGTATTAACCTGTTACAACAATAAAACAAGTGGAAACAGCGTTTGGATGGTCAAAATCGGCGATACAGGCCGGGAGTTACATAATGTATGGCTGAGGCAACCTCCCTCCCCTCCACTTTTCCCCACGTCTGGAGAGAGACTGTCGATACTCTCTCTCTCTCTCTCTTGCATTCGCTTGGTAACAGTGATGACAATGCCCTGCTGCAACTCGCTAATGTTAGCACGAAAATAGACCACAGAATAAGGGAATAACAGGGAAAATAGGTGATAACTGAAGGAGGTGAGGAAAGTGGGGAAGGAGGGGAGGTGGAGGAGTGATATTTGGCATGGCCCAGGGGCAAAACAAAATAAAAAAACAAAAACAAAAGTTGTTTTGGGGTGTTTTAAATGGATTTTTTTCTCCCAGACTCTTAACCCTTAATTAGCGGCGAGCAACATAAGTCGAGTTAAAAAAAGCTGGACTATGTGGCGGCGCTCGACATAGGTCGAGTGGCAATTTCAGCACGTAATGTGGCTGAGAGAGAGAGACAAGTGGTGGCAGGAGACTAGCGAGCGTATGACTGCTCCAGACCACCGCGGCGAACCTACTGACACAAATCTCAGCTCCCTCCTCCCTCTCTCACTCGCTACATACTCAATTATGTACCGAAACTACCGAATTACCTGCTTTTTGCACTCGCGTTGCACGGTTATTGCAAGAAAACTATCCATCATACAAGGATCGTTATGGTGTCATTCGAAAGCTCTGTTTATGCCCTTTCAGGGATAGGTACTTGTTTTACGTTCTGGGTCTTATTTAGGCATGAAAATGATCACGTAAACAGCCCTATTTTGGCTAAAAACACCCCGCTGTGCGGTACATATAATAAACCGCATAGGCCGCTCGTAAGGTGTTAAAGAGTCTTCCCGCAGTCGCCCGGGAAAATTCTTAAGAGTCTTTCCGCAGCTCCTGGGTTAAGTAGGACCTGTGGTAGTACAAAGGGTTAAGTGAGATAGTTCGAACCTTTTTAATTGCTGGTTACCCTTTTTAAACTTAATAAAATCGTCTAATAGTTGCCAGAATAGAATGAAAAGGATGTCACCGGTTCAGAAGGGGGTTAAGCATACATGATCATCTATAAAGTTTTTTTTTACCGACTAGCATATTCCCGTAGTCCCCTTTTGACCAAGTCCGCCGTGACCCCATCATTGACCATAATCATCAGGACGCCTATGGTGTCCAGGTCACGTTTATTGCGGGCTTCGTCATCAAAGAAGAGCATCTCGCTGAAGTCCAGACCCGAGGCTTTCTGGATCCTGCAATGGGTACAAAGAAGATATGAGAGAGGTACAGGCACTTATCACTTAAAGTTGCATCATTTAAGTTGTTTCATTATAACACTGTTTATGAATTATGGAACAAAATTTGCTTAAAGTTGTTATGCTTCATTATTATGTTGTAAATCAGGCAAAAATTATTCAAATTTGTAATAAAAATGAAAAAAATAATTGTTCCACCCAAAGTTGTTTCATCTAACCCCTTCTGTACCGGCTACATCTTTTGTACTTCATTCTGGCTACTATTAGACAATTTGTGTGCCGTTTATAAAGGACATCCAGCAATAACAGGTTCGAATATCTATCTTAACCTTTTTTACAACCATAGATCCTTCTTAAACTGCACACAATCGTCTAAACATGCTACAATAAAATCTAAAAGAAGTCACCGGTAAAGAAGTGGTTAATGTAACTCTGCACGCACTTCTCAAGTACAGTAACTCATTTCCACCCCTTTCACAGTGACTACTGACCTTTTAAAATGTGTGATCTTGCAGCCCGGGTAGATTTCCTTATAAGTGAAATATTTGTCCCAGTCCAAGAGTCGCAAGAGTTGATTGGCTCCATCTGTCTCCCCAGTGCGGGACACGGCGGCCAGGACATTACCTTCATCGTGTAGCTTCTTCAACACAGCCGGCACCTCGGGGTAAGGCTTGATCTTCTTTTTCCGGGAATCCACAATCTCGCCTTTGCTTTATGAACAAAAAAGTCGTAAGTCCACCACACTCTTCTTTATACAGGTCTCCTTCAATATACGATTAGGCTACGTTCGTGAAAACCCGATCTTAAAGGTTAATTACCTCATGGGTTGAGGTAAACATGGAATGATAATCGCCAAGCTGTACATAATTATCTTGCAAAATGCAATGGCACTGAAATAATTATTAACAATGGTATAAGGATTTTACGGATCGTCTATACCAGGCCTGTGACGTCATAGTGACGTCACACCAGTATCCTTATCCTAGACTGGATGGTGGACTTATACTGGTGTGACGTCACAGGCCCGGTATAGACGATCCACAAAATCCTTTATACCATTGTTAATAATTATTTCAGTGCCATTGCATTTTGCAAGATAATTATGTACAGCTTGGCAGTTATCATTCCATGTTTACCTCAAACCATGAGCCCCCACCTTTAAATAACAAAATTGTAAAGGGAACCATAAAATTAATGGGGTATTTGGGAATGCGTTTTGGGACCAGCCAAAACCCAAACCCAAACACTTAAAAACAATAATAATATCGTAAATCGAGGCATTGGATAGTGAGGGAGACCTGTACAAAAATAGTTAAAAGTTAGTAACGATGTTTGTTTTGTAAGTATAAGTGTTAACTGAATAACTTGAATGCAATATCATATTTGCTGTATGGACAAAAAAGTCCTGAGTCCACTACACCTTTCTTTACACAAAAACATTTAACCCTTAATTAGCGGCTCACCACATAAGTCGAGTTAAATAAAGCTGGACTATGTGGCGGCGCTCGACATAACTCGAGTGGCAATTTCAGCACGTAATGTTGCTGAGAGAGAGAGACAAGTGGTGGCAGGAGACTAGCGAGCGTATGACTGCTCCAGACCACCGCGGCGAACCTACTGACACGAATCTCAGCTCCCTCCTCCCTCTCTCACTCGCTACATACTGAATTATATGGGGAAAGTACCGAATTACATGCTTTTTGCACTCGCGTTGCACGGTTATTGCAAGAAAACTAGCCATCATAAAAGGATCGTTATGGTGTCATTCGAAAGCTCTGTTTATGCCCTTTCAGGGATAGGTACTTGTTTTACGTTCTGGGTCTTATTTAGGCATGAAAATGATCACGTAAACAGCCCTATTTTGGCTAAAAACACCCCGCTGTGCGGTACATATAAATAAACCGCATAGGCCGCTCGTAAGGTGTTAAAAGTTAGTAGCAATGTTTGTTTTGTAAGTATAATTGTTAACTGAATGTCTTGACTGTATTCTGAAAGGAAGAATGGTTAGTCAAGAAGTGAAAATGTCACTGAGGAACAGTGTGCTGCTCCCAACACTCTTGTATGGAAGTGAGACATGGACAGCTAGTGATGTGGACCTCTCCAAACTGAGAGCTGTGGAGAAGAGCTGGTGTGAAAAGGCTAGATAGGCCAAGTAGTAGGGAAGTGTATGAGTATTTTGAAATGGAAGAGCAAGCTTTGGGCATTGAATGTAGAGTGGTTGAGTGGGTAAAGAGAAGTACTTTGAGGTGGTATTGTCATGTACAGAGAATGAATGAAGACAGAATAGCAAGAAAGATATATGGGAGTCAGGTGAGTGGAGCAGCTAGTAGTGGAAGGCCACCTATGGTATGGGAAAAGAAAGTGGAAAAATATATTGACAACAAAATTCCACATAGTGGAAGGGGCATTATGGCGCGGGTAAAGGAAGCATGTCTTGACAAAGTAGCCTGGAGATGTTTCTGTCATGGCCATCCTTTAGCGGGGGTTTCCCAGAGGGAGACAAGGCGTCGGAGATGATGATGATGATGAATGATTCTGTGTTATATATAAAAAAAAACACAGAATTTACCGAATGTGAGTTTCGGGATATAAGGAAGTTGTAGCTGTAGACATCAATATTTAGTAGAATTACCAGCTAAAATGCGGTTGTAGTGTATATATAAATACATAAAATCCTACTCAGAAAACTGTTGAGAAACTTACCTATTTTTTGAGAAGGGAGGATCAACGTGTGTGTCTACCCAGAACGGCCAGAGAGTATAATCTGTTGGTAGAAATAGAAAGTTACTAAAGATTAACAAAGATTTAATTAATAAACATTGAAGAAATAGAAAGTTACTAAAGATTAACAAAGATTTAATTAATAAACATTATATCATAATGGGAATGGAAATATTAACCTTTTCACTAAGGGTAATGATGTCTAAATCTTAATATGGCTAGTACCGTATTTGATTATTTAGCCATATTAAAAATGTCTCGTAATCATTATGCTTAAAACTACCGGTACCGGTACTTAAAACTGCCTTACTCTTTTAGTAGCCTACAAATTACAATCGTACCGTAACTTTCTGTGCCGGTATTCAGGCTTATACTAGGTGAGTTTATTACACTTAAAAAAAGTCAATTGCAATCAAAGGACTATAAAACTGTTAAAACATAGGCTAGTTTTCCAATTTGTGTATTTATTGCAGTGTTGCCAATTTAGCTAGTTTACAATTAGATCTATACATCAATTCTAGCCATTTCCTGGAGATTTGGGTAATTTTGAAGCAAAAATAAAGAGATTGTGCCTAATGTCTAGCATTATTCTCCATTTGTTACCACCAAGCGGCTCGCTTGGTGTAGTGACTAGCGTCTCGGACTTCCACCCAGAAGGCCCGGGTTCGCGCCCACGCTCGGCGCATTAAAGATTTTTCACAAGCACTGAGTCGTTACCATCCCTCATGAGCAAAGGGATGGGGTAGTAGTACAGGACCCCAATGGAAATACGCCTAATCGGCCTTATTGAGCTATCCTGAGCTATCCTTAGCTAGCTTAGCATGCGCTAGCTTTAAGAACTATTATTATTATTATTATTATTACCAAAAAATTTCGAGTTTTGAGGATTAATCTAGCGGCAATGTAGCTTGACTTGGCAATCCCGATGTGTTGGTTAGGGCCCCTTCGTTGATGATTAGACAGCAAACAAAGAAAAATACATATGGTACAACTACAGTACAGTATCATAAAACACAGTAAAGGAAGACAAATTTATATAACTACAAAACACAGTAGACAAAGGAAGAAAAATAAAATAAAAACGGTTACAGCCATTGTATCATTAACCCCTTCTGTACCGGCGATGTCTTTTTAACTTTATTTTGGCTATATTTAGACGATTTTGTGGAGTTTAAGAAGGATCTGTGGTAGTAAAAAGGGTTAAATGAAATCGTTTGAAGCCTGTTAATTGCTGGAGGCCCTTACCGTATTACAGTATGCTGAATATAATTGTCTAATGAAAACCAGAAAAAGGATGGGTTAAGTAAGCAACTTCAAGAAAGCCCTCGATGTCGAACTGCAAAAAGTGCCAGACGAGCCCATCTTCGCAAGGGAGCGAGCTGTCGCTTCAAACAGTCTGCTGCACCAAATCACCACCCATAACGAGGGGCAGTGCGCTCCTCGGTGCCGCTAGAAGAGTGGCGAACACATCACAAGGTAATAGGTATCACATTCCTTAACTCACCTAAATCAAAGCCAATGAGCTTGGGTTTCTTGGTAGCTTCACACATAGTTGCAGGTACCGGTACTTGATATTATCCTTGTAGCAAACTGAAAACAATTAAGGAATTAATTAAAACATTCACTAATCTTGATCACAAAGGTATATTAAGTACCGGTACCGGTAGTAAATTTAGGTCCATTGTAATATTGTTGTTTTACATAAAATAGTTACCAGTACACTATACAGTATAACAGTTTCAGTTACAGTACGGTACCGTACTAGGCTATACTGTACAATATTGATGTTTTATCATCATATTACGGTACACTGTGTCATGGATCATGTTGCAAACAGCACATTGTTACAATAGGCCCTAGGCTATATCAATTAACATTATGAGACAAATCAATCAATATATATATTTTGAAAAGCCACAGGTTCCACATAAAAAACAAAGGTAACCTAGGCCTATTATTCAAGTAACCTTTCGCGGCAATTCCCACGCTCTGGGTTACGACTGTTACGTTCGCTTCTAATTTGACCGCCTTTGGGTTGAGGCCCTCTCCCACCCAACTTGCCAAGAGTGATTTAGATTTAGGCTATACTATTGTCAATTTGTCATAATCATAGCCTTTATTTTGTCAGCTGTGGGCAAAGCTGGCCGTGGGATAGGCCTAGGCCTAGGCCTACTTTCGGAAAAATATCCGGTTAAAAAAAAGACGCGTAACGATCATAACCAAGGGCATGTAGGCTAAATAGCCAATCACCGCAAAAGGTTGCTCGAATTTAACCAAAAAACAAAAACTGAAGAGGTAGACTAGATGGAAACACTCAACCTCCACTAATGTTTACCAGTTCTGCGCTTTAAACCAGTAACTTTTATCCTAGGCTACATTAGCTCTCTCTCCCCCCCCCCCCATCACACTGACACATAGGCCTAGGCTAGCGTAGCCTAATAACATTGACCAGAATAGGCCTACCTACCTCATCTTATTTTGGGTAAAATTCTAGTTTCACGTACACAGCGACAAAAGGGAGGCGCCGTTGTAAAGGCATAGCTTCCCGACCAACTATGAAGATCAGGGAAATTGCTGAATTTGCTGGGTAAAAGACGTAATATAATGATAATAAACTACATTAACGACATTAGCCTAACCTAACAACCTTACCTAACCTAACCTAGTATTATGTAATAGCTATGGTGCCGCATATGGGGAGATTTTTTTTTTTTTTTTACAATAGGTATAATTCCTTATAAATGCATTTCCGCCGCTTTGGACATATATAGGAATTAAGTATGGTATATGACAACTCTAAAGTAGCCATAGAAATTTATGAGTATGCTGTGAAAGCGAAACTAGAATTAAACCTTATTTTGGAGTTGTCGTTCGTTGGAATCTCGAGTCGACTGTAATTTGCCAATACTGCTGATAATACCGGCCGATTGCATCAGCTTACGAAATCTTGACGTGTTGCTGTAGTGTGACCAGTTGCAATATGTAGCGCAACAATTCAATACTAAATATATAGGCTATATTTTTGCAATTTTACCTATGAAAGAAGATAATTAGGCCTAAGCAATACATAATATATTCTCTAATAAAACATTTTATTATGCAACCAATATTTCTATAATTTCGTCATTTCTTTAAACTTCAAGTATCGAGATTCAATACTGTATTTTGCCTGGCAACGCGCTTGTTTACATTGACAACGCTCTTTATTTATTTCTATGTTGCACGTGTTTCCAATAAACCCTACCATGCATAGACTGGTTAACTGACCCTTCGTTGATAAGTGGTGGCTGTACCCAAAATATATAGGGGAGGGTCTGTACTCAGCCGGATACCTTACCCTCTACGCATGCGCGAAAATGTAAGCCTCCCTTGGCCCCGCCCACTGCCGAAAATGTACAAATATTATATTATATTAGATTAGATTAACCTAACTTAACCTAACCTAACCCTAATATAATATTAAATATTATAACATAACACAAATAACAAAATAAAAATACAAAGATATTGGGAGGTTTGACGACCTCCCTTATAACCAAATAAGGAAAACCTCTTATTTGGTAGCAGTCTCGGAGTATCCAACGTAGGGCTTATGATCTCAGCCGCTACCACAGCGGGCCGATTTATCGGTACTCACACGAAGAAACCAAATAATCTCTAGAGTTGCACCTCAATTCACTACTAGGCACGTTGTACACACTCCGAGACAACTAAGAAGGAAGAGAAAGCGAAGGAGAGAAAGAATTGTTATAATTACCCATTTAATCTAGCTGCTCTCCTCTAAGCCATGCTCCATGTTCTATGAGCCTGCGCCAGGACCTGCCAAAGTATCGAGGTATCAAGTAATCAGTTTAGATTGGATGGGCAGGGGATCGGCATGAGGGCAGGATACTCTGTCGTTGGATACTCCGAGACTGCTACCAAATAAGAGGTTTTCCTTATTTGGTTATAAGGGAGGTCGTCAAACCTCCCAATTTAGTAGCAGTCTCTACGTTTCCAACGTAGGGCTTGAATCCCAAATTGGAGGCGGACATCCAAGAAACCTTAAAAACCCCAAGCCTTAGCAAAAGTAGATGACCAAGAAAAGACACAAATAAACAAATCAGTTTATAGGAAAAAGAGCGTAACAGTACGGTGCATATTAAGAAAGAAATACATGTTACAAGTGTATCAGTCTAGGGTCTAAAATGCACAGGCAGGTAAAGAAAGAGGTCATGTCGACCTTGGAATGGCACACCAACATGGGAAAGGTGAAGTCAATTGTAAAGTAGTACAATAACAAACAGCACGGCACAGCATGTGGATGACCTCTGAAGACACTCTTATGTACAAGACATGGGTATGAGGCACAGGCATACCAATACAAAAACCCGTAGACAGTATAGTCCAAACGGAATAAACCTTAAGAGTTACATCCGTAACACTAAACAGACAGTACTGTTCAGACAAGTATTGAAAGAGAAAGTCTTTGTACAAGCATACAAAACCCTCCCCCCCCCCCTATTGTAGGGAAAGGAAGAAAATACAGTACGGGAGGAAGAGACACAGGAGACGGTGGACGTCACCACATGACACTGTGTAGTTACACGACATGGGTAGGAGGCAGAAGCATACCAACACAAAACCCGTAGACAGTTGAATCAGAAAGTAAAAACTGGAAGAGCGAAATCCTAAAGTGAAGCCAAGTGGAAAGTATTCACAAAAACACAAGGCACGGCATAGCAGGCGGACGCCATCAGATGACACTCTGGAGGTACATGACACAGGTAGGAGGCATAAGTATACCAACACAGAACCCGGAGACAGTGGAGTCAGAACGGAAAAAGTGTAAGAGCGAAAACCGTAAGTGAAGGCAGGTGTTAAGTGTTTACAAAACAAAATGGCATGGTATAGCCAGCTGACGATATCCGACATTCGTCATGTACAAGACATGGGTATGCGGCATAAGCATACCAAGGTAAAACCCGTAGACAGTGTAGTCATAATGTAAAAACTGTAAGAGCGACATCCTCCATACCAAACAGACATGTATTGAAAGAAAGGTTTTGTACAAGCATACAAAAAAGACCTCCCCCCCCCCCCTTTGTCAGGGAAAGGAAGAAAATACAGTATGGGACGAAGACAGAAGGAAGAGAAGCAGGGAACACGTTGATGGAACGCGACCCAAGGCATATGAAGCCTGGCCGTGGGCATGGAGAGGTATGTGCACACCGAAGCCCGTCCCGGCACAGTGGCACACACAGAAGCAACAGGGCGTGAATCTGGCATAGCAGAAGTTCCATACGAGTCTACAAAACGAACAGAAGGGGTCAAAGTGACGAACCCGAGGGAATAATAATAATAATAATAATAATAATATTTATTCAGTTAGCAATTTACAGAGTTGGTACCACATAGTATGTTATAAATATGACATGTACCAGCCTTGCATAATTCCAACTAAGGATAGCCCAATAAGGCCGTTAGGCGTATTTCCATTGGGGTCCTTGTGGGATTAGGTTAGCTGGGGAAATGGGGAGGATAAAGAAATAGATACTTTAGAGAAAGTATTTCTAGGGGGTTATTTTAAGATACCTTACATCCTATAGTAAATATCAGTAATCCGTAATCAGTAATAATTTCAGTTTGGTTTGTCTATCTCTTATGTCGTATTTAGTAGTAGACATAAGCTTGGTGCTTCCTTCTCGCAGCTGTCCGGTTCAGGTGTTCCTTCAGGCTACGTCTGAAGGAATACAGTGTTCTCTTTTCACGGACTGACAGGGGTAGGTCGTTCCAGTCTTTGATGGCAGTGAAGAAGAATGTTTGCTTACCCTGTCCTTGGATTCTCGGGACCTTAAAATTAAACATCCTGTTTCTTGTATTATGTCCACTCCTCTCATTTGCTTTAACAAAATCATTCTTTAGATACTCTGGAGCTCTGTCATAGAAAATTTTGAAGGCATTAGTTAGCCTGATTTGTTTGGCCCTGTCAGACATTGAGCATACCTAGTGACTGAAGTTGTTCCTGGCCAACATGTGATCTGGGTCCTAGGTTCAGCATGAACCTAACCATTTTATTTTGAGTGACCTGAAGTTTGTGCTGTGCTGATTTAGATGATGCAGAGTACCAGGATGACACAGAATAGTCAAAATGACATTGAACAAGCGCTTGGCAGAGGGTCTTTTTGGTTGCCGCGGGCAAGCATCCCACCTGTCTATACAGGTATTTTATACGTGCTCTACACTTACTCAGGATAGATTCCAAAATTGTTTCACCTGACAAACTCTCGTCCAGTTTCAGTCCGAGATATTTAACTTGTGACACTGTTGTTATAGGAATATCATTACAGTTGACCGAGAAGCCCACAATGTCTTTCAGTTTGTGTTTTGTTCCACATAAGATGGCTTCCGTCTTGCCCAGGTGAAGAGATAATCTATTGTCCACTAGCCATTCACTACATGATGCTAGTTCTTTGGAAAGTGAAGCGGCAATACTTATTGGGTCTTTTCCTGAAACCAGAAGCACGCTGTCGTCTGCATACAGTAATAATTTACATGAGACGCTCAGTTCCATGTCGTTCACATAACAGAGAAAGAGTAAGGGACCAAGGATGCTTCCCTGCGGGACCCCACAGTTAATTGGCATAGGATCAGATATATTATCATCAATTTTGACTCTTTGGGTTCTACCACTAAGATAAGATTTAAACCAGTTCACAGACCCTATGCCCATTGCTTGTAGTTTATTACATAGGATATCATGGTCTACTGTGTCAAACGCTTTTGTAGATCAAGAAGAACCATACCGGTGTAGTTACCTTTAGACATTTCTTTACGAATGTGATCCGTTAAGTGGATGAGACAGGAGTCTGTCGAGTACATGCATCTGAAACCTGATTGAAACTTATAGAATAGATCATTTTGTTTGAGGTAGTGTTCAATTTGGGTGTATACCGCTCTTTCAAGGATTTTAGATACAATACATAATATGCTAACTGGCCTGTAGTTGCCAACTTCTAGTTTATTTCCTTTCTTGAATAGAGGGGTTACAATAGCTTCCTTCAGTTCAGCAGGTACTGTGTTGGTGTTAATTGACAAGTTGATGATGTGGGTTATGGGGCCTGCTATACCAATGGCTCCATCTCGTAGAAATTTGGCAGGAATTTTGTCTGGTCCTGTGCTCTTATGTACATTTAGGTTAGACAGCTCGTCAAAAGTGTATTTTGGTGTAACATTTTGCAATCTAAATGTGTTTGGGTGTATGTCTTTATCTCTGTAGAAATTACGAAAGGTGGCCGTTGTTGTCGTGTATTTATTGAGAGGTTGAGGTAGGTTCTGTGCAAGTGTGTTTGCTATGGAAGTGAAGAAGGAGTTGAAGTAGGTTGATATTTGTCGTTTATCGTGGCAAACCTGATCATTAATGGTGAGAGCAATATTAGTGTTAGACGAATCCCTTGTCTTGTTGCTGTAGCCTGTTGTTTTTAGGTGCCTCCATAGTTTCTTTGGGTTATTCTGATATTCCTCTGCCTTATTGTGAAAATAATTATTTTTCGCTGATTTCATTTTCCTACTTAGTTTATTCCTGGCCCTGTTGAACTCATGTTTCAGACCTTGATCCTGTCTATGTTTCGCTAGCCTTTTTAACAGATTGTCTCTGTGTTCCAGATGGTGTAGTATGTCATTGTTGATCCATGGGTCTGACCTTGCTTTAATTCGTATGTCTTTCAGAGGAGCTATTTCGTCTAGGATGTTTGTGATGATGGTTCTGAAGCCAACCCATGCGTCATTAACGTTTGTACTTCCAAACACTGGAGACCAGTCTGTATTCCATAAAATGTCCAGAAATGTTTCCTTATTGTAGTTTCTGAGTGACCTTGGTTTGATAATCTTGTGATTCTCTAGGGTAATTTTTGTGGTTTTCCGTGTGCAATATGTGACGAAGTGATCACTTATCCCAGTCTGTATAACCCCTGATTGGGATATTTTGTCCTCTCTGTTACAGTTTATGTGGTCTAATATTGTGGCAGTGTTCTCAGAGATACGTGTGGGGGTTGTGATGAGTTGTTTGTGATTGTGCAT
The DNA here is from genome assembly GCA_032716605.1 of Paralithodes platypus. Taxonomy (NCBI): domain Eukaryota; kingdom Metazoa; phylum Arthropoda; class Malacostraca; order Decapoda; family Lithodidae; genus Paralithodes; species Paralithodes platypus. Next base: position 10,469,070 of record CM064486.1, on the reverse strand, counting down.
TGTCAGTATATGCCTATATTCTCGTACAAGCCTATCATTTCGTTGTTTGTAACACAGGTTAAAATCCCCTAGTATGATGGATTCATTCCGAGGGTCTAGCGATGACAAAGTTCGTTCAAATTTGGTCAAGAATTGTGTGTCGGCTGGTGGGCTATAGCATACCCCAATTGTGATGGGTCTTGTCCTCGGCAGGTGTAGGTCGATCCACAGAGCTTCGTGATTTTCTACATGGAGGTCGGTCCTAGTTGTGTGTGTGAGGTTGTTTTTTACATACAGAAATACTCCTCCCCCATGCCTATTGCGATCATTCCTAACCATGTTGAAACCTTGAATGTTTATTTCACCATCGTTTATACTTGAATCCAGCCAGGTTTCTGTGATTGCAATTATTGAAGCTTTGGCCTTATTAGCTAACAAGTTTATTTCTGACAATTTATGGTACATTGATCTGGCGTTAATGTGGATAAGATGGAGCCCTTTGTTGGTGAACACTCTGTATTCATCTTGATTTTGAATGTGTCCTGGCTGGATTCTGAGTTGTTAATACTTGGATCATTTACATTAATATTCGGTAATGAATGCAAGGCACACTTATTGCAAAGGAATTCCCGTTCTTCACTGTTGGTCTTCTTAGAGATGCACTTCATGTGAGCTACCTGTTTACAGTTTACACAGTTTTGGATCTTCTGACGTCGTGTTATGAGTGATTCACAAATAAAACAAATGGTTTCGCGATGTTGTACAGCTGAGTTCCTACATTTAACACATTCAACTTCGTTTCTACTGTTAACGTAAGTACATCGGTTATGAACAATTTCATTACAACTGTTGCATTGTAAAAGTGAACTCCTATTGTTGAAACCAATATTACAGACTATACATCGTTTTTTCTTACTGTTTATCATACGACTGGAGGTGTGGTTTGGTCCGCGTCGATCAGCTGTTTGTGCGGGAGAGGGTAGGGGATACTCGCGGTCGGGCTGTGGTTGTTTGCTGTTGTTGTTGTTGTTTTTTTCATTGTCCGTTGATGCTGCTTCCCTGTTGATGTATTTGCGAGTGCTACCTGTTTTTATTGTTGTTCTTGTTGCATGTTGTGCTACTTGGGTCGCCGATATCTGTGGTATTAATGGTAATGCTGTGGGTAATGTAGAGTTGGTGGAGTGGGTAATTGCTAATTCCCTGCATTTATCGCATTCCATTTCTTTTCTGCTGTTAACATAAGAACATCGATCGTGTGCTGGGAAGGGGCCCTGGCTATGGTTTGGAGCCGGACGGAGCTTAAAGCAGGTCTTCAGAAAGGTGACACCCCTTGTGAGGGAGCACCAGCCCCGTCAAGGCCTCCAAGAGTACCCCAAGAGCGGGCAGGCGGCCTCGAAAGATGTAGGACCATACATGCCGGCGAGTGTCCCAAACCAGTGATGAAAGGAACGGAACACAAACACAACCGAGGGAGCTGTGTGCTCACTACCCAGCGTCACGGAGCCAGTTAGGGAACCCAATCCAAGATGACTGAAGCCCTCCACGGAGACATCAGCCAGTGCCGATGAAGCATATCAGCCAAGCCAAGGTCAAAAGGCGGCAACCACCCAGCCACACAAACATTTATGACACAAATGCCAACAAGGTCCCTAGGGCCCCAATCCGGCCCAAGAGGAAGCCGGAGACAGGGAGGGGAATGGAACACGGACACCATTGTTTCAGCCGTTTGGCAACACACTTGCGGTGGCAACAGAGTTTACATGTTGGAGCAGCGGTGGGGCAGGACTTTAGTGTTCCATAGGCCAATTGTCTAACTGACAGGAGAGTCTTGTGAAGGTGCAGTCTCTTTGGAACACTGTTAAGGCTGGTGTGGTAACCGAGACTGCAGGAGCAAGTGCAGCGGGGGGGGGGGGGGGCTCCGGCGAGTCATGCTGAGGCACGGTTAGCACCACACCAACAACATCCACAGTGACGACTGGGCGGGGCAGTGGTGAGGTGGGACCTGATCGTCCTACAGTACACCCCAACTACCGAAAAACAACCCGTCTGAGCCGGTACAATGCATGTGAACGGACAAATGACGGGAACCCAGTACACGTATGTATAGCGGAGCGTACCAAGCACGGGCCGGCCACATGGGCGCGATCAACCAAACCCCGCGCCAGAAAAATCCCAGCCCGTGGAGGACGTAGCACATGAGGAGTGCGACGGGCGGAGGCAATGTGGACACCGACTGTCACCCACTCCAGTCCGTGCCGAAGGCATCAGCGGATAAGAAGACCAACCGAAAGGCCACCGACAAGCCCGCCAGGGCAAGACAGCGATCCCGCAGGAAGAAGAACGGTACCAACAGGATCAAGGCCCGGACGCGAAAGCGAAGAGCCCTGACCACTCGCCGTGGTGGCGAAGACCCATGTTAGATCGGGAGCCCCACCCCCCTCACACGACGCATCTGTGGCTATCCAGATGGCCGCCGGGGGAGCAGGCCAGGGCACCGCTGCCGCGAGCGAGCCCCGAGCGACCCAGTGTGATAGTCTCATATGTAGCAAGCGCGGTACCGGCCACAGCCAGTAAAGGGGGGGGCGATACAGGGAACTGTTAGGGGACCAGTAGAACAAGGTAGTCGAGTCCGAGCTGGCCTAAATGCACGGTCAGTGCCGCCCGAGGTAAAGATCCCAGCCGGGAAAACACCCAGAACACGTTCGTGAACGAGAACGGGCAGAACACGACAAGTGGGGACGTGGACACCCGACCCGGGGGAACAGGAGCACAGTGGAGGTTCCATGGCCCCCAGTGTGAAGGTGGGAGGACCGCCATGTGAAATAGCGATGGTGAACCCCAGGCCTGTGACACGGACGACTACAGCGAGTGTGTCCAGGACACAATGTGTGGAGATGTTATCGCGACGGCACCTCCCCCATACATGGACCGGAGTACCTGGGCCACCTCCTGAGACACTGCGTCGATGACGGGGAGGGTGCCCGAGAGGAGGTTGAGACCTCCACCTCCAGGCCAGACCCTACTATACCCCGTCGTGCCCACGACCGGCGTGGCTAGCGCAGGACGTGGGGGCGGGAGAAGCCGGTGCGGGGGCTTTGCGTCAGGCCCACCACCAAGTCAATGAGACGGCCGGTTGAGGGGAGAGGGTATGGGCCAGGAGGAGCTACGCATTGTGCGGAGCATAGCCTCCCTTAAGTTGTCATGGAGAAAGGAACTACCATGGCCAAACCCCCGTCCACCTGGCCGTCCTGACGAAAACGGAGAGTGGGCCTCACGCTCCGGCCTGTCCCCCTCCCGTCCGAGCAAGGCACCGGAGGACGAGGGTCCCGGAACTTGCCAGCATAGTCCACCCACAGGATGGAACGGCAAACCGGATACGAACGGCCACGGGAGGAGCGTATACAACGCCCCCCGCGGCCCGTCCCATAGCCCAAGCCCCAGGGCTCCTTGCCGGCGACGGACCACCACTCGCATGGTTGGAGGAGGACGACGAGGGCTTCACCACGACCTCCCATTGTGCGGAGCATGTGTCGCTGAGCACAAGCAAGAAAGCCTCCTGCCAAGCCACCCCCAGGAACGTCAGTCCCGGACTTAAAAGGGCCGGCAGGAGGAGGTGGCTGTGGACGTCGGCAGGGGCTGACGAGCAGAGAAACATCCACAGTGACGACTGGGCGGGGCAGTGGTGAGGTGGGACCTGATCGTCCTACAGTACACCCCAACTACCGAAAAACAACCCGTCTGAGCCGGTACAATGCATGTGAATGGACAAATGACGGGAACCCAGTACACGTATGTATAGCGGAGCGTACCAAGCACGGGCCGGCCACATGGGTGCGATCAACCAAACCCGCGCCAGAAAAATCCCAGCCCGTGGAGGACGTAGCACATGAGGAGTGCGACGGGCGGAGGCAATGTGGACACCGACTGTCACCCACTCCAGTCCGTGCCGAAGGCATCAGCGGATAAGAAGACCAACCGAAAGGCCACCGACAAGCCCGCCAGGGCAAGACAGCGATCCCGCAGGAAGAAGAATGGTACCAACAGGATCAAGGCCCGGACGCGAAAGCGAAGAGCCCTGACCACTCGCCGTGGTGGCGAAGACCCATGTTAGATCGGGAGCCCCACCCCCCTCACACGACGCATCTGTAGCTATCCAGATGGCCGCCGGGGGAGCAGGCCAGGGCACCGCTGCCGCGAGCGAGCCCCGAGCGACCTAGTGTGATAGTCTCATATGTAGCAAGCGCGGTACCGGCCACAGCCAGTAAAGGGGGAGGCGATACAGGGAAGTGTTAGGGGACCAGTAGAACAAGGTAGTCGAGTCCGAGCTGGCCTAAATGCACGGTCAGTGCCGCCCAAGGTAAAGATCCCAGTCGGGAAAACACCCAGAACACGTTCGTGAACGAGAACGGGCAGAACACGACAAGTGGGGACGTGGACACCCGACCCGGGGGAACAGGAGCACAGTGGAGGTTCCATGGCCCCCAGTGTGAAGGTGGGAGGACCGCCATGTGAAATAGCGATGGTGAACCCCAGGCCTGTGACACGGACGACTACAGCGAGTGTGTCCAGGACACAATGTGTGGAGATATTATCGCGACGGCACCTCCCCCATACATGGACCGGAGTACCTGGGCCACCTCCTGAGACACTGCGTCGATGACGGGGAGGGTGCCCGAGAGGAGGTTGAGACCTCCACCTCCAGGCCAGACCCTACTATACCCCGTCGTGCCCATGACCGGCGTGGCTAGCGCAGGACGTGGGGGCGGGAGAAGCCGGTGCGGGCGCTTTGCGTCAGGCCCACCACCAAGTCAATGAGACGGCCGGTTGAGGGGAGAGGGTATGGGCCAGGAGGAGCTACGCATTGTGCGGAGCATAGCCTCCCTTAAGTTGTCATGGAGAAAGGAACTACCATGGCCAAACCCCCGTCCACCTGGCCGTCCTGACGAAAACGGAGAGTGGGCCTCACGCTCCGGCCTGTCCCCCTCCCGTCCGAGCAAGGCAGCGGAGGACGAGGGTCCCGGAACTTGCCAGCATAGTTCACCCACAGGACGGAACGGCAAACCAGATACGAACGACCACGGGAGGAGCGTATACAACGACCCCCGCGGCCCGTTCCATAGCCCAAGCCCCAGGGCTCCTTGCCGGCGACGGACCACCACTCGCATGGTTGGAGGAGGACGACGAGGGCTTCACCACGACCTCCCATTGTGCGGAGCATGTGTCGCTGAGCACAAGCAAGAAAGCCTCCTGCCAAGCCACCCCCAGGAACGTCAGTCCCGGACTTAAAAGGGCCGGCAGGAGGAGGTGGCTGTGGACGTCGGCAGGGGCTGACGAGCAGAGAAACCACCCGAACCAGTCGACGGCAATGGGTGGCGAACGTCCTGGACCGGGCAGGAAAAGCGAATGCAACGTAGGGCTGAAGAACCCAGTGAAGTCCGAGGAGCGGAGCAGCAGGCCAGACACAAAAGTGGAGACCACGGTGGGGATGGACGGTAAAAGGTCAATGAAGAAAGGAGGGAATCCAATACACACAGGACCAACGCCACGTGAGCGGAGGCCTGGGACCTGTCAGCGAGGCTCTGTGGCGATCTAGGAGCAAGAGGCCAACTGTGGAGCGGATTCGAGGCACAGAAGGAAATTAACAGAGGACACATCAAGGGGGGGAAACCCAGCGAAGCAGCCGGTCCCTGGGTGCATATGAATGCAAAGGGCATAAAGAACCAGAGGAAAAAGACACGTGGCCGATTCCTGGCGACAGATAAAGGGCACACGGTACATCCAAGACTATAAAACCCACCTGTGGAGCGAGGTTCTAGAGAAAGAGGAAGAGGCAGATGACACCCTGCCTGTTTGGCGGAAAACGTGTGTAAACACAACACGGAGTCAAGGCCAAACCCCCCTGGCAGTAAAACGTCAAGTGTGAGCTACCCGACACCTAAGTGGTACAAATAGGAGGGGGAATCCAAGACACACAGGACAATCGCCACGCAAGCAGAGTCCTGGGACTAGGCAACAGGTCCCTGACTCCACCTAGTACACTAGAAGGCCGTCTGTAGGGCGGAAACGAAGCACAGGAGGACACAGAGGATAGGAAATCAGCCAAGTAGCCATATCCAGGACCATATGTACATTCAAACTGAGACAGGGCACCAACTCCATCAATAACCGAGAAAAAAGGCGATGTGGCCGATTCCCAGATACAGATATACAGGGTACATCAAAAAGTAGAAAATTTGCTTGTATAGCGGAATTCTATAAAAGATGAAGAGCCACAGGACACCAGGAGATCCTCGCCTGTGAGGCGATTTAGGCCCGTCGGCCTTCCTCCGAAGCAGGGTGCGTCCAGGAGGTGAAGGGCGGAGAGACAAACTTCACATCGGCGGGGGTCGTAGACATCCTTGGCGTAGCAGGCCGTGCGGAGGCAGCACCCCCAACCAAAAGCATGTCAGGCGGAAGCAGGGAGGAGCCGTCAGTACGGCACCGAAAAATGGGGGGGAGCGTCACACACCAGTGGAGGTGAGACATGGGAAAAGTATGAGGCAGTAGAGCCAAAATAGCAGTTGAAACCCAAGTAAGGCAATATCCTGGAAGACGCCAAGTAGCAAGGAGAGTCAATTAAAAGACACCCACACAGTAGACCACAACCACCAGGGCTGGGACAAGCCCATTTGGCAAGACCCAACCCTGGTAAACAGGTCCAAGTCCTTTGGGGAAAAAAGACCCCACCCAAAATACCTGAGAACCCTCCGGGAGAGCGGAGGGAGGAGGGGGCGAAGCGGTGAAGGTCTCGCCGGCAGGAGAGCGGGCACCAGCAGGAAGGAAAAAGGTCAAGTGTGAGCAACCCAACAGAACCCTATTAAAGGAAATAGGGAAGGGGAGGGAATCCAATACACACAGGACAATCGCCACGTTGGGTCGAGTCCTAGGACTTTTCAGGAGGTCCTGGGGGCCACCTAGTATACTAGGAGGCACCTGTAGGGCGGAAACTAGGTACCGAAGGAGGACACAAGGAAGAGGAAACAGCCAAACAGCTGTCGTCCAAGGAGTCCTGTCCAGGTACAATGAAAAAAGGTGGCAGAACAGGGCGCTGAAAACCAAGGCAAGTGAAAAAGCTATGTGGCCTAGGCCTTGACAAGGTATAGGGCATGACATGTCGGCCGAGAGCAGGGAGGAGCCGGCATCACAGCACTGAAAAATGGGGGAAGCATTACCCACCAGTGGAGGTGAGACAGGCAATATGAGGCAGTATAGCCAAATCAGCATGTAATACTCAGTAAGACAATATCCAGTAAGAAGCTAAGTAGCAAGTATATCAGGAAAGTCAAATAAAAACCACCCACACCGGAGACCCTCAACACCAGGGCTGGGACAAGCCCCTTAGCGAGGCCCAACCCTTGGAACAGGTCCAAACCAAATTTTGGGGAAATTTGTCCCATCCGAAATACCTGAGAACCCTCTGTGAGAGCGGAGGGAGGAGGTGGCGAAGTGGCGGCGGCGTAGGGACAGCTGGCAGTAGAGCGGGCACCAGCTGGAAGGAAAAGGTCAAGTGTGAGCAACCCAACAGTACCCTATAAGTTTAAATAGGGGCGGGGAGGGAATCCAAAACACACAGGACATCGCCACTTTGGGTCGAGTCCTAGGACTTTTCAGGTGGTCCTTGGGTCCACCCAGTATACAAGGAGGCCGCCTGTAGGACGGGAACCAGGTACAGAAGGAGGACACAAGGAACAGGACAGAAGGGATAGGAAAAACAGCCAATCAGCCGTTGTCCAAGAAGCCCTGTCCAGGGACATGAAATAGGGGTCAGAACAGGGCGCATAAACCAAGTCAAGTGAAAAAGCTATGTGGCCTAGGCCTTGACAAGGCACAGGGCACATCAAAAAGATAAAGGCGCTTGTAGGGCGGATTTAAAAAGATGAAGGAGCTGAGGACACCAGAAGACCCTTGCCTGTGTGGCGAAAAAACGTGAGTAAACACGAAAATCGAGACAACTTGTCCAAGCATATCCTCCCTGTGAGCGGGGCCCCTATCGCGTACAGTTTCCAGAAATCCCCCCCACAGGCAGGGGAAGAACAGAAACATGTAAAATGTAAGAAAAACGAGAATTAAACCGAGAGCTACGAGACCGAGACCTCCCAGTCAGTTGAGATAAAAGGAAGTCAGAAGGAAAGGACCTGTGTGGATTATTCCAACAGCGGGCAACTCAAGGCAAAAAACCGATTAGCTTAAACACACAATATAGTTTGCTTCGCGCGGTGGTGCGGTGCAGTTGCATTTTTCTTTGCTCTGGCCGGCCTTGTGGTAATACTTGTGGTAGTACTTGTGGTGCCAGCTGTCCTGTGCACCCCTCTGGCAGGCCCTGGGCTTGGCCATAGGGTGAGCATAGTGAAGTGGTCCCTGGATTACTGGTGTTATGGCTACGGGTGGTGGAAGTGACGATATGGACCATCAGCACCCCTCTGGCCATAAAAGGAAGAACTGTTTGGATTCGCCCGACCGTGGTGCCCTTACGCAGCTGGGTGTAGGGGAGCCATTGCAGTCTTCTGGGAAGCTCCTACGTGTGGATAGGCCTAGTTCTGACAGAGGGCCGCCCCGAGTTAACCCTCAGCATGCTGCTACTGCGGATTTGGTATCGTACATCTTTACTATTGTTCCTCGTTCTCCTACTGCATTTCATAACCCTAGTGCTGTTAGTGCTGCCATCAATGAGTCTCCTTTTGGGAAATATGTCAAGGAGGGTGATATCCATATGGTTGGGCGTGGGGCGGCCTTATGTGTTGCCATAGAAAGGCAGTGGGTGTCCAAATTGCAGAACCCCCTTTCCCAGTGTACTGAACTTGGCAAGTGGAAAGTGAAGTGTAGGGAGTCGTTTTCCCCTGGTGATGAGAGGTATGAGTGGGGGAAAATTGGACCAGTGAGCCCTGCCATTAGTGATGAAGAATTATTGGAAAAATTGTCGGTTTTACATGGGGGGTCAACCACCCTAGTGGATGTGAAGCAGATGTTACAGCGACCGAAGGAAGGTGGTGGAGGACTGGACCGGGACACGGAGTCCAGTGCTCCTTCCGGTACTGATCGTGTGGCTTCCGCTACGGTGAGATTGAGGTTTCTGGGGCCTAGGCCTAACCGGATGTTATTAGGCCATGTGTCTTACCCTGTCGGCAGATTTGTCTTCCCCATGTTGAGGTGTTTTAACTGTCACTCATTCTGCCATGGTGCCTTGTCCTGTAAAAACAAAGTGAGGTGTGCGAGATGTGGGGGCTATCACCATATGAAGGCGGGGGAGGCCAGCTGTTCCAATGACCCTCGATGTTTATTCTGTGGTGGCCCTCATCGTGTGACGGCGAAGTCCTGCCCAGTGTACCGTCAGGCTTTTGATATCCATACACAGTATCGGGATGGTGATCTTGGCCTGTCTGATATGAATGTGAAGTTGATGGACCTCAACACTCAGGGCAGACATAAAGTGAGGGCCCCTGCTCCGACCGCTGCAGTCACGCCGCCACCTCGGGTTCCAGCTCCCCCGAATACGCGGATGTCGAGGCCTGTCCAGGAGGGGACTACGTATGCGGCGGTGACATCTCCCAATCGCTACGCCCTCTTGGAGGATGAACTGGTCGGGGTAGTCAATCCTGATGCCGGCAGGTTGGATGATGATGAGTGGGCGGAAGTTCATCAGGGCTCCGTTCGTCCACTGCATGGCCGGTCCGGTTCACACCCCCAACCAAGGTCGCCACGCCGCAAACCAGTACTGCCAGAACGTCTTCCGCCAGGTAGAGAGGCGGCTCGTCATGCTAGGATCGACCTATTTGACCCTCCGGACCTTGCTACCCAGTCTCCTCCCCGGGCTCTCTCGCAAACCCCTGCTGCACAGCCATGGCGTTTTGCACAGGTGCCCCCGCGAGGCGAAGCGGGGGCTGGGTCAGCTGCCTCCCGGTGCCGTGGACCTAGTCCGGATGACTCTTTCATGCGGCTGTTCACGGACTTCCTGGACCTCCTGTGTGACCTGCCGTTTAAGGATGCATGTCTTCAACTATTGCCTAGGCTTGTCTCGCTGTTTTCGCGATGATGGCTTCCACGTCTCTCCTGCAGCTTTTCTTCTGGAATGCACGGTCACTGCTTAGGAAAACGCAAGATCTACGGACAACTGTTACTCGACTGTCCCCAGTGGTGGTGGGACTTTGTGAGACCTGGCTTACCCCTACCCTCACTTTTCGTCTGCCAGGCTTTCAACTGTTTCGGGAAGACCGTTGTGGCAGGGGCGGAGGTTTGGCACTCCTCATCAGAGACACCGTTCCATGCTTACAGCTCCCCCTCCAGCATTTTCGTGGGGGAGTCTTGGAAGTCTTGGCGGCCAAGGTGGCACTAGAGACGGGATGGGTTACAGTCCTCGTTTGTTACAACCCCTGCAAGAGTGTGACAGTGGAGGAATACCGGTTTTACGTCAATCAACTGCCGCGTCCATGCATCATCTACGGTGACTTTAATGCACGTCATGCCTACTGGGATCCAGTCGCCCCGCGGGCATCTCGGAACTCCTCGGGGTCTGCTTTATTTGACCTGCTGCTGCAATCCCCGGACATCGCCTTGCTCACGCCTCCAGGACTCCCCACGCGGATAGATCCGCATACCGCGAAGCACTCGACCTTGGACCTTTGCCTCGGCTCCCCTCAGTTTCAAGGGGCATCCATCACGACTGGGCCGTACATGGGCAGTCACCACCTCCCAATTCTATTGCATGTTGTTACGTATCTTGATCCTCAAGTGGTTAACTTGATGAATCTAGATAGCACAGAGATATATATATTAAGGTATCAGTCAGCTGAAGGCAAAACAAAAGTAAAATCTAATAACATTATTTCCTGTTGTTGCTTCCTTTCCTTTTGGATCTTAGGACTTAGTATCCTTTATTGACTGATACTCTTTAATTATGAAAAATACTGAAACTAATTAAAGTCATGTAGTATTTATAAAGAATTATTATTTAACCGAAGCTTAGTAGGCTATGGTTATGAACCGAATAAGTTATAGCTAAAGAAGGACTATTAATTTTATAAAAAGTCTTGAAAGATAAATATTAAAGTAAGAATATTTCTGTCTCTTACCCTTTTGAAATGAATAGATAGTTTTCTTAAATGTCCTTTTATTTATATTTAATGTAATTATTCTTGGTTCTTGTCTTACGTTAATAGTATTATATTATTATTATCAGGATTAATATCAAAGTCACATAAAAAGTTAGATATATATTTAATAATTAGTTAAATGTATTTCTTAACCACGTAACATTGAGGTTTGATTATGAGTAAATAAAGTTACAGGATCGCTTCATAGATTCGATTCAGGTCTCACTCAAATAATATGAAAAGCAAAAATAATATTTTGAAGCAAAAGAATTTTCTTCAGCTTAGGAAATCACTAGAAGTAATATTAACACAGCCATGTTAGTCTAAGGCGATATTACTAATATGAGACAATAGCATCACCGTACTAAGCACCGTTAAGCAATGTAAGCTTAATTAAAAGAAAATGAAAGAACTCGTAAGTATTAATATAAAACAATAGTATTACTTTCATCATAACCCAATTACTTAAAGAGTTGCTTTAGTCCACAAGTTAGTCAACTAAAATAGTTAAGTACATAATAATAGCGTTAACGTTAATTCCCAATCAAATAGTTAAGCACATAATAGTAGCGTTAACGTTAATTCGCAATCAAATAGTTAAGCACATAATAGTAGCGTTCACGTTAATTCCCAATCAAATAGTTAAGCACATAATAGTAGCGTTAACGTTAATTCCCAATCAAATAGTTAAGCACATAATAGTAGCGTTCACGTTAATTCCCAATCACATATCTCACTAACCAACATAACGTAAGTGTTTACACCGAACACACTTAACACACATTTATATAATCTGACTGACAGTCACAATCCCATTATAATACTTCACCCCGTCTTCCTCCAGCTGCAAGTTCACCTTCCCCAACTCCAAATGAGACTGATTTGAATGCCCACAACTCGGGTCTTATATACTAAACAATGATGGTCTAGGAACGAATCAGGAGGCGAGTGATGGTGCGCGCTCCAATCATAGCTCCTCGAGTTGCATAACAGGTGTCTGGTCCAATCACAGCTCCTGGCGTCGAACATATGTCATAGCGTCGGTCATCAAGTAGTTTGCAGGGTCCCCTATGACGCACGCAGGTGTGAAGGCTTGTTTGGTGGTATGCGGGCTAGCTGGTTTCCCACTCGCTAGTTCGCTCGCTAGTTTGCTTCGCCGTTTGGGTAGTTTGAACCTCCTTCAACTCTAATTCTAACTCTTAAATTAACATACAGGGCTCCGTATGTCAGAATGTGCAGAGTGTCCGGGTACAGGAGTCCCAACGGGCTCGTCCTCGCTGGAAATTCGTCGACACTGCGTGGCCTGAGTACTGTACTGCTGCATCGGAGCTCTTGGTGCAGACTGGGGTTTCATCTTCATTGGAGGAGGCGGCAGTGGGGGTTTCGGAGGCGTTGGTGCAGGCGGGTTCCCAGGCCTTCAAGAGGACTAGTCCCTCCACATCACCCCTACCTGCTGTTCCATGGTGGTCACCGGAGTGTGCTGCAGCGATCCAAGCTCGCCGTCGTGCATGGAGGGATTGGAGAAGTCACCCATGTGCCGCGAAGAAGAGGACATATCGTCGGGCTGATGCTAGGTGCATGAAGATTTTGTTGGTGGCTCGGAGGCGTGCCTGGTGGTCCTTCTGCTCGTCCCTGAGGTTTACGGGCTCTTGTACGAGGGAGTGGCGATTTGTTAAATCAATGAATGGGATTCATGTGAATCTCTCGTGCCCCCTTCGGATTGAAGGGCAGCTAGTCAGCGATGGTCAGGCGATAGCGGATTCATTGGCGGCTTTCTTTGAAGAAAAGTTCGCTATTCCTGAACCTTTACCAGTGTCTGATCGCCTCGAGTCGTCCATCGTCCACTATACTGACTCCCCTACCACGCCTACTGCTCTTGCCGCACCTTTCACCGCCCAGGAGCTGGATGATGCATTATGCTCCCTCCCTCGGGGTAAGGCGTTGGGTCCGGATGAAGTGGCCTATGAGATGTTGCGCCACCTGCATTCAGGGGCCAGAGAGGTGCTGCTGGGAGTTTACAACGGTAGCTGGCAGGCAGGACTCTTCCCGCAATGTTGGAGGCATGCTCTCCTTCTCCCTTTCCCCAAGCCTGGTAAGGATCCGGCCCAGCCGTCATCAAGGAGAGGGATATGCTTATTATCGGCCGTCGGCAAGGTTATGGAAAAGTTGGTCAACATGAGTCTCTCTTGGTGGCTGGAAACGAGAGGACTCCTGGGCGACGCTCTCTGCGGCTTTAGACCTGGCCGTGGGACAATCGACGTACTGCTGCAGCTGGAGTACCACATCCACAACGCATACCGAAATAAGCAAGTCCTTCTGGTGGCGTTCATAGACGTTGAGGGGGCTTTTGATGCTGCGTCACACATGGGCATTGTATACAAGCTTGGTGCCATGGGATTCCGTGGAACGGTGCTTCGGTGGTTCTGCAGCTTCCTGAAGGGGCGATCCTTCTCAGTATCGGTCGGGGAGGCCAGGTCCCGTAAGGTCTCCACACACTGCGGCACCCCCCAGGGGTCGGGACTCAGCCCCCCCTTATACAATGCCCTGATGTCCAATTTCCCTAGCCCTGCCGACACATCCGTGCTGATTTATGCGGACGACATATCCTTGGTATGTGCGGCGGACACCCTTCCGGAAGCCCAGGCCCGTCTTCAGGCTGCTATTGACGACTTGCTCCATTGGGCCTCAGAATGGAGTTTACGGTTGAATACACAGAAGAGCGCCGTAATGTGTTTTACTCAGAAAACTCGTCTTCCTGGCTTACCGAGGGTGTACATGGGGGGCAGTCTGTTACCGTATCGCACTAGCCATGTGTTCCTGGGCCTCCGGTTGAATGGACCGATCCTCACCTGGGGGGCCCATATTGATTATCTACGTGAGTCTTGCATGAAGCGACTGAACCTCATGAAGTGCATTGCACACACCAAGTGGGGTGCTTCTCGTGACGCCCTGCTTCAGTTTTATGAGGTTTTTATCCGGAGCAAGTTGAAATATGGATGTGTAGTATATGGGTCAGCCTCGGACACAGTGTTGGCGCGATTGAATCCAATCCAAAATGCGTCTCTCCGCATAGCGCTGGGGCCGCTCAGCTCGTCCCCCGTTGTTTCCCTGGAGGCGGAATCAGGGATCCTGCCCATGGTCTGGAGCCGGGCGATGGCTGATTGCAGTTGGATGTCCAGAGTAGCACGCATGCCTGATGCCCATCCTCTGGTCAGATTATTGAGGTCGTCAGGGGTGGGGCTGGCCTCCCCGCTCTGGCCAGTAAAGCGCCGGTGCCCGTTCCTGGTTCGTGGACTCAAGACTTACAGCCTTCTCGGAATTGCCCCTCCGAGCCCGATGCCGGTACCTTCTGTCTCCCCAGTGCCTCCCTGGGTTTCTCTCTCCGGGTTGCTACGCCACACATTCCATCGCAGCTTTAAGAAGTCAAAATGTGCGGTCATGGCACAGGGGTACTTTCGGGAGCTGTCAGCCACATGCTACATTGGATTCTCCCCTGTCTTCACCGATGGATCCTTCATCCCCCCGGCTTCTTCGACAGCTGCAGTCTACTACGAGGAGCTCGCACTGTGCCAGACTTGGCGGCTCTCCAGGCATCATCACATCCTGACAGCGGAGCTTTTTGCCATATATAAAGCACTTCTCTTCATTAGCGTCCACTTGTCCAGTCAGCAGGTGGTCGTCTACTCTGACTCCCAGTCTTCTCTTCGCCTGCTGCAGTCTCATCGCCCTGCGTCGCATGCCTCCCTCGTCTTCAAGATACAGTCGCTGCTTCTTCACCTCTCCAACTCACCATGGCCTGTGCATTTACAATGGATCCCGTCTCACTGCGGGATCAGGGGGAACCACATAGCGGACAGGGGCGCGGCCACGGCTCACTCATTGACATCCTGTGAGAGTTTGGACGCTGATCTGCGGTCCCATCAGATGGTGGTTCGTCGGGCATTTATGGATCGATGGAACGCCACCCTCCGATGTTCGTTACCAGCCACTACCCTCGGCACATATCGGGTAGACTCATCTCCCCAACCCTGGGCGAGAAACAAGCTCCACAGTCTGGACGTGACCCTGGTCAGGCTACGCATCGGCCATACCACGCTCTCTGGCCACCTCCGGCGGTTGGATATCCTGGGTAGTGATGCATGCCGGTGGTGTGGTCAGCCGGAGACTATTGAGCACTATGTGTTGAGATGTCCTCGCTTCTACATGGAGCGGTCTATCCTCGCTGGCCGCCTTCGACTCCTCGGCATCACCTCGCTCTCCCTGCCAACGATCCTCGGAGGCCGGGGGGTCCCTGCGGGGATGAGACGTGCCATGATTCTCCGCTTCTGCAGCTTCCTCACAGCGACTGGGCGCCTGACGCGCTTGTAGTCGATGGCCTCTCCGCGCCTACGAAGGAAGGGCTGGAGCGGGCGCGGTGACGTGCTCGAGTGGCCCTGTAACTCCAACAACAACAACAACATACAATATAATGAGAATTTTAACAAGAGCGTAGAAGACCAACCAGCAAGTCAGTAGAGACAAGAGGAAAACAGAAGGACAGGACTATGTGGCCCAATCCGACGGTGGTCAGCTCAAGTTAAAAAACACAGGCCTAGCCTAGTTACACAATTCACATAAAAGAGAAAACACTAGGGCAGCGTCAATCCCTGAGTGAAAAAACCTAGTAACAAAGCTAAACACTGCCCGAGAAGCCACACAATTACGTTAAATTAATAAAAGAAAAGGAGGATAGCCTAGGGTTTGACCGACATTTTCACCAGAACCACGTATCCACGAGCCAAGTAGGCCCGGGGAAACGAAAAGGAACTGACAAAAGCGTGAACAGGCGAACGAAATAAAAGACCACCAACTATGGACAGGTTTAATAAACAAGTCACAAGGGCGAAAGGTCAGTTGAGACCAAAGCAGCATGTTTGTGAGAGAATAAAGGCTGTGTGGCCTATGCTCACACAAAAGCAGAATCCAGAGAAACCTCATGCTCAAGTCTTGTAAAACATCGACACGTAGTCATATGAAAAAACAATAAAACAAAAAGTCACAAAGGGAAAGAAACACAATGCATCCCACGGGAAGCATCTCCCCACCCCCCCCACCCCCCTAAGTTACGTTAAGGGTAGTTAAAGTGAACATGAACCCGAAAGCGAGGGTAGAATCGACACACAACGACCGCTACGCGGCGTCGCGGACCAAACACCCCCGAAGAAAACAAATAAATAAACACGTCTCCAGCACTACGCGCACACCCAGTAAACACGCCATAAATCCGTATAAGTGCTGCCTACATCACTGAACATCCTTCTAAAACCTCAACAGCCTGAAAAGGCTCACACTCACTAATAGTTGAAGCGAAGGGGATGCAAAGCAGGCACTCGCGAAGCACAGACATCGTGTGACATCGACGGTGGGCGCGAAGTGACTGATACTTTGGCAGGTCCTGGCGCAGGCTCATAGAACATGGAGCATGGCTTAGAGGAGAGCAGCTAGATTAAATGGGTAACTATAACAATTCTTTCTCCCCTTCGCTTTCTCTTCCTTCTTAGTCGTCTCGGAGTGTGTACAACGTGCCTAGTAGTGAATTGAGGTGCAACTCTAGAGATTATTTGGTTACTTCGCGTGAGTACCGATAAATCGGCCCGCTGTGGTAGCGGCTGAGATCATAAGCCCTACGTTGGAAACGTAGAGACTGCTACTAAATAGGCCTACTAAACTTCGAGCCGAAAATGTTTAAATATTATATTATATTAGATTAGATTAACCTAACTTAACCTAACCTAACCTAACCTAACCCAACCCTAATATAATATAATATAATATAACATAACACAAATAACAAAATTAAAATATAAAAATATAAAAATATACTAAACTTCGAGTGGGATCGAACACTGGATATCTGAATGTCAGGCGGGAACTCTAGTGACTGTATTACATGCGAGCTGGCAGGAACGGTTGGGAGGGTTTATTTAAACGCGGGGAACGGGGGGGCGGGGCCAAGGGAGGCTTACATTTTCGCCCATGCGTAGAGGGTAAGGTATCCGGCTGAGTACAGACGCTCCCGTATATAGACACTAGGCCTGAAAAATTGAAAAACCCAAGCCAAGTTTGGTCAAAACTTGGCTCGGGTTTTTTTATTTTCAGGTTTTGTTACTGTTCAATATTGTATTATCAGAGTTCTTCCAATATTACCCCTTTATTTACGGCGTTTACCCCGCAATTTCCCTGATTTTCATAGCCCTCCCCACTATCGGGGGCCGTGTTTTAAGATTGATGGATAGGCTAATGGGAAAATAGTAAAATGCGACAGTCCTTGGTATTAAACAACACTGTGTATCAAAGAAAAAACAAAAAACAACAAAAAATAACCTGAAAAACTCGTCACTGGTTGGTGATAAACATTTACCGCCTGGTCAAACACACTGCGCCATGTAGCCTAGGATCTTCCAATAAAGCTAGGGAACTCCATAAATAAGACACACAGGATGATGTCTTCTTCTTCTTCTTCTTCTTCTTGTGGAGTTGCTGTCCCTTTTTCTGAGCCAGCTCACCTATGCACCGGTGATCTCTTCTCCAGAAACAGCTAGAGCTTGATTAACCTAAGACGTGCGCATGGGGGGTATGAGACATCACACTCCTGTGTGCACGTATTTGAGCTGTTCCCATCACTAACATTGTTATTTTACCATAAATAGCATTAATACTTATCCATATGCGCCTATTATAGGTTGATTATAAAGGTATTAACCTGTTACAATAATAAAACAAGTGGAAACAGCGTTTGGATGGTCAAAATCGGCGATACAGGCCGGGAGTTACATAATGTATGGCTGAGGCAAACTCCCTCCCCTCCACTTTTCCCCACGTCTGGAGAGAGACTGTCGATCGATACTCTCTCTCTCTCTCTTGCACTCGCTTGGTAACAGTGATGACAATGCCCTGCTTGCAACTCGCTAATGTTAGCACGAAAATAGACCACAGAATAAGGGAATAACAGGGAAAATAAGTGATAACTGAAGGAGGTGAGGAAAGTGGGGAAGGAGGGGAGGTGGAGGAGTGATATTTGGCATGGCCCAGGGGCAAAAAAAAAATGTTTGTTTTTGTTTTGGGGTGTTTTAAATGGATTTTTTTTTTCCCAGACTCTTAAGAGTCTTCCCGCAGTCGCCCGGGGAAACTCTTAAGAGTCTTCCCGCAGCCCCTGGGTTAAGATTTAGTTTAGAAAATATGTAGTCGTAGAAAGGATAGTTAAAGAAAAGAATTGAAGTATATAGCTTAAGCAGAACTCTCCTCTCCCCATTTTACCCCCTCCTCCACCCCCCAATATCTTGTTCTCTCCTTACCTTAATTTTACTTTTCCCCTCTCCCCCTCTCTACTATTTAATCTCATTTATCTTCCTCCCCCACTCTGATCACCTTCTCCCCCCTCACCCTATTCTATTCTATTCTATTCCGTTTTCTCTTCTGCCACACCTGCTCCAGGAATCTTTTCACTACCTTCATTCTTTTCCCCATTTCCCCATCTACTCCCTCTTCTGTCCCGAGACCTAACACAAATTTTACCCCCTCATCCTCCTCCTCTTTCTGTTCTTCCCATTCCCTCTCCACTACCTCCCGTTTCAACTCATTTTCCAACCCATCTCTCTCCTCGGCATATCCCTGGCACTCTGTCACTATATGTTCTATTGTCTCCTCCACTCTCCTCCCTCCCACCTCACACTGCAGACACTCTTTCACCCCCCCCATTCCACCTCCATGTTCTCCTATTTGTCTCTAATGCCCTAGCCTTAAACAGTAGTTCAGCTCCCCAACTTCCGTCATAAAACTCCTCTTTTCTCGGTCTCCCCTTGCTTCTATATCTTATCAGTGTACTTTTCTTCTCCATAGGTGTTGTTGTTCTTATTTGTTGTTGTTGTTGTTGTTCTTGTTATTAAAGGGCCTTTGGGTGGATGCCACCTGCTTGGCCCTAGAAGACTAACCGTCAGTGGGACCTTAAACTATGTCGGCAACATGTGTCGCCCAAGAGAAAGACACATAAGGCACGAGAGAGCAGAGAACACACATCCGCATCCTGGACACCGCGGCCCAACAATAGCCCTAAGCTGAACCCCTGAGACGACAAACGGCGAACCGAGTCCCTAAGTTTGACCCTGTGACTATAGAACCGCGGAAACTCCTCCACCAGATGCTCAGGGGTTTCGGGCTGTCCACACCAGCGACAGTCCGGGCACCGTGTCATGCGGAGACAGGTGTGCTGACAGCGCAGTGTGTCCAATACGCAGCCTGGCCAGCGAGATATCGAGTTTCCGCAGGGGGTGTCGACTCCAAGGCTGGGGGCACAAATCCCATCTGTATCTCCCCATGGTCGTCTGTAGCAACAGCACCCGTAGCTCCCTGTCCCAAAGTCCGCGACTAGCCCGCCCGACAATCCGGGCATCTGTCCTCGTATCCATGTCAACCGACTCAATCTCTACCGAAGTCTTGTTTGTTGATTATAGGGCTGTGTGGGCAGGCCCAATTAACCCTGCCAGAGACCATCCCAGGTACGCAATCACAGGCGGCCGAGACGACCCGAACGCCGCAGGAAGACTTTGGTGTACTGGAGCACCCGGACACGGAGGGCCGGGTCCAGTCCACTGCCCCCCAACAGGACGGGGAGGGTAAAGTTGGAGACCCCCAGGGAGCGGAGGCTGCAGCGGAGGAGGGTCCTATGGGAATAGAAGCGAGGGCAGTGAAGCAGGAAGTGCTCTACCGTTTCATCCACTGTCCGGCACCACGGGCAGAAAGGGTCAGGCACCAGTCGCAGACGGAAGAGGTGAGAGGCCAGTCCAACATGGCCTATGCGGAGACGGACCAGGGCAGTGTCAAGGGGGCGGAGGGGGGAGCGGGACCACGGGTGAGGGGAAGAATCTAGCCTGTACTGACCAAGGGCGGTGCGGGAGAGCTCACCTCTGAGGGAGGCATCCCAGAGCGTCCGGCATTGGGCAAAAGCTAGCCTAGCAACTGAGGAGGGAGGGAGAGGGAAGGGTTCAAGGGCAGGGGAGGAGTGTGCAAGGGAAGCCGCAGCATCAACAATGACGTTACCCCGGATACCAACATGGGAGGGAACCCACTGAAAATGGAGGGAAAAACCGGACTGCCCAAGGGAGCAAAGGAGAGAATGGGCCTGAAAGACAAGGTAGCGATGAGACACTGGGTGCTGGGAGCTGAGGAGGGCAAGGGAGGATAGTGAATCTGAGAAAACTACTATTGACTGTGGGGGGAGGAAATCGCGAATGAAAAGTAAACCTTGAAGGATGGCATATAATTCTGAAGCAAGAACTGAATGGAAACCGGACAGCCGCCAAGCCCGACAAAGGGAAAGGTGCTCAACATAAATGGCGGCAGTAGAGGACAGGGGGGAGGAGGTGTGGGAGCCATCAATGTAAATAGGGAAGTGAGTACTATAGCGGAGGGAGACAAGATCTAGGAAAAGGGAGGGGGCACGGGAGCTATCCTGAATTTTGACAAAGGGAATATGAAGAGCAAGGTGGAACATAGAGGAGAGGTCGGACCAGGGTGGGAAAGGGGAGACGGAGGGGGTAGGGGAAGGGGGCGGAAGGGGCAAGGAGAGTGAGGATGAGGACAGGAGGGCACGGACGAGGAAAGGGGAATGGGAGCGGAGAGGCCAGGAGGGAGCATGACACAAGACGGGGGCATGAGAGATGAGGAGTCTATAAGGATGAGCAGGTGAGAATGACAGGGCACGATGGAGGGTGATGACGTTAAAGTGATGACGGTCCATAGCAAGGGGAAAAAGACCCGCCTCCGCGTGGAGAGAGACCGCCGACAACGAGCGGAAGGCCCCCAATGCAATGCGGAGCGCCGTGTGCTGCACCACATCCAGCCGTTTGAGTACCGTGGGGGAGGCTGAGCCGTAGACGGAGCTACCGTATCAAATTTTACTGAACACGTACGCCGAGTAAAACCGTAGGAGGACTTCCCGATCCGCGCCCCAACGAACGCCCGCCAAGCTCTTCATGAGATCGAGCTGCTTCATATACGACGACCGCAAATACTCGATATGATGCTTCCAGGTTAAGATGGGGCCATCGAGTCGGAGTCCCAAGAAAGTATGCTGCGTACGGAATGGGGCCGGCGTACCCGCGAGGAGGATGGAGGGGAGGGAGGGGAGCTTGCGCTGGAGGGTGAAGCACATCAAGGCGCACTTCTGCGCATTGACGGCAAAACTCCAGTCTGCAAACCACCGGAGCAGTTCATCCACCCCGGCCTGCAGGCCCACCTGCGCCTCTAACAGCATAGGAGCCGTGCAGACCAAGGATAAATCATCTGCATATGCCAAAAGAGAAGTACCAGGGGGACGGGGGAGGTCAGACAGGAGTCGATTAAACAAAAATGGACTAAGGCCCGAGCCCTGGGGGGCCCCACGACGGACGGGACGCGGCGAGGACAGCCCCCCCCCCCCCCCCCACCGAGACAGAGAAGGAGCAACCCGACAGAAAACTGCGCACCCAAGACAATGGAACACCCAAGACACCCATACCAGAGAGTTTGTATAAGATTCCCTCATCAGAAGCAGAGTCAAAGGCACCCGCCACATCCACAAAGAGGGGCAGCATGACCCCACGACGTCTGTAAGTGTCGTGTACCAGGTGCTCCAGCTGCAGGAGGACGTCCAGCGTTCCCCGGCCAGGACGGAAGCCACACTGCTCCTCCAACAGCGCACCCCGAGACTCGGCCCACCATTGCAGACGAGCACCAACCAGCCGCTCCATGAGCTTACCCACACACTGTAGGAGCACAATGGGGCGGTAACCAGAGGGGCTGGAGAGATCTTTCCCGGGTTTAGGGAAAGGGAGGAGAATAGACTCCTTCCAAGCACCCGGGAAGACCCCATCCGCCCAGCTACGATTGAAGAGATCCAACAAGACAGCAGTAGAAGAGGGGGGGAGAGAGCGGAGGAACTCCTAAGGGACCAGGTCAGGCCCGGCAGCTTTACGGGGCGAGAGAGCCGAGAGGACAGAGGAAAGTTCCTGAGAAGTGAAGGGAAGAGAGAGACCAGGGGGGGAAGGAGAAGCCTCCGCCAGGCGAACAGCGGCCGCCAGGCGGGCCGAAGCAGGGAGAGGGACAGGAGTGCTAAGCAGCGAGGAAAAGAAAGAAGCAAGGAAATCGGCCTTGGAAATATCAGACAAGAGAGCCACGCCATGTAGCTGTTGTTTACTTTCTCAAGCGGTAGCGGTTCATTGACATTGTTGCCAGCTCGGAATCACAGTGTTACCAAATCTTACATAAATCATTTTGATAATCTTCAAGGACACTACATCCGCCTTATTAGAACAAATTTATTAGGGAAAATAGGGACCAATAGACTCGCCATATTTTTCTCATTATAGTCCGCATGGAGGAATTTCGTTATCGACACTTGAAAAAACCTGATTTCACAGAAAAATACACCAAAAATCTGTCAAAGATGTCAAATAGCGGGGGTGTGGGGGCGGCAGCCCCCAACCATTATACTAGGATAGGTTAGGTAATGTTGTTAGGTTAGGCTAATGTCCTTTCAAAGGGGTATAGGCTAGTAAACACTAGGATAGCCTATACCTGGTCACAGGTAAGAAGAAGAAGAAGAGTCCTGCTGTAGTCTCCTTGAATGCTACCATTATTTTATATGGCGTGCCTGCTGGTGTGTTTATTTCTTGTCTTGTCTTGTCTTGGGGGGTTAAGGGCAACCTCAGGCGATTTACACGCCCGTTCCATCCCTACCGTAGTCGCGGAACTCCTATGGCACAAATAAAGTAAAAGTCACCACTGTGTCCCTGCCACACCACGTCAACTGAATAACCGCATAACTTAAAGGTGGTGGGGCATCCAAAATTAAAATTAATTTATAATGTATTTAAAGAGATGTTTAGATCTCCAGTAATCAACCTGACTACTCATTTGTCAAAACTAATCTTCAATATTAGAGAACAAATAAAAAATAGATATTGAATTGCGACCCCTTGCAACTAGTACTCACGTGAGGATGTGACGTAGGCCCAGGCAAACATTTGGGAAGTAGGCCCTAAACATCAGCAAGTATAGAAAAAATGGTGAATAGGTGTGCTGTTTTCGGGTGTAGCAACATCCCTGGACCAAACATAGCACTACACAAGTTTCCAAGTGATCCATACCATTGTAACAAATGGGTGAAGTTTATACAAAGAACCAGAGTGTGGGAGGCAAAGCCCAAAACAAGCTTCATATGCGATGGACATTTTCGTGATGAATGCTTTGACAATAAAGTGCGGTGGAGTATGGGTATGGCTAGATGCACCCGCTGATTGCCAGGTCCGTATATAGCCTATACGGACTGGGGTCTTGTCACGCCCAGTGCCAGGTCCGTATATATACGGACTCGCCGAAATAAAATCGTAGCAGCGAAACGACTGCACCCATAGCTTTCATATATCTACCACATGTACCTTACCCTTCTGGCTTCTTGCTACCACCACACCAACCCCCTCCCCCAATCCACTCGCCGACCATGGGTCGCCGCATCAGGCCATCACAAAGGAAAAAAAGGAAAATATGTGGCGGCGAAACGACTGCACCAATTGGTTCCATATTTGTGTGACAAGTCCCCTACCCTTCTGTCTTCCCCCCACCACAACCCCAACTTCCTCCCACCACCCACTTCCAGCCTATCCGTAGATCATCACATAAGAAAAGGAAAATCCGTGGTGGCGAAACTACCTCACCAATCGGCTCCATATTTGTAACATGAGTCAATTACCCTTCTACCTTCCCCCCACCATTCCCCAAACCACCCTCCCACCCATACGTGCTTGCCAATTTCAGGAGTCAGGAGAGTGGACAATATGGGCTAACTTAAGCCTAGCCCAAATTATACAGTCAGCGTCGATGGATATAGGCCTAACCTCGCGGCGGCTCGCGGCGGCTCGCTTGGTGTAGTGACTAGCGTCTCGGACTTCCACCCAGAAGGCCCGGGTTCGCGCCCACGCTCGGCGCATTAAAGATTTTTCACAAGCACTGAGTCGTTACCATCCCTCATGAGCAAAGGGATGGGGTAGTAGTACAGGACCCCAATGGAAATACGCCTAATCGGCCTTATTGAGCTATCCTTAGCTAGCTTAGCATGTGCTAGCTTTAAGAACTATTATTATTATTATTATTATAACCTAGGCTAAAGAAATGTATTGGCTGAAATTCAACTACTAGCAACTAGGCTAACAAAAAAACAAAAAAAACAGTGAGTGGCGCAAACATTGTTGGGAAGGATATGTAGTGACCAGGCGTAAGGTCATCATGTTTACGTAAGTCGATCGCCGCGGTTAAGTTCCCGTCTATTTTTACGGCGATTTTTTTCTGTTATTTGCACCCTGTTGGCAATGTATATGATGATGACAATAAGTCATGGAGGCGTGAGGGGCGGGCTTTCATTATTGTATCCAAATGCAGTCAAAATAGACGGGGACATGATCGCTAGCGTCCGCCGCGGCTCCGAGTAGTGTAAACAAGGCGGGCGGTAATCACAGCTGCTTCTCCCTCCTCTCCTGCTGCTGGATCTCGTCCTACAGGTTCATACATATAAGCCTGGACACCACCAATATTTATCACTTGAGGTTCTTCGCCATATTCACGGTTATCACCCTCAGTATTGGCAAACGAATCGGAACTACTGTCACTATCCTCCATTTCCACCTGTCAGAAGAGCTTGTTGTGTTGCTGGGCATACGTCATCAGAGCGCTTAAACTCCGAATCCAGAAAAGTGTCACCCATATCCTATTTTGGCCATTATATAAATAATTAAGCCATTGTAGCAGAAAATATTGCACCAAAAGCTATAGTGCACACTGCCGGTAATGATTGTGGAGGAAAATAATAGCATGCACACCCACCTTTAAAGACAGATGTCCAAGAAGGTCATCAGGTGCAGATATAGATAGATGCAGTTCGGACTTTTTTTGTCATATCATTTATTTACCACTCAGTACAAGCCCCAACACTTTGGGGAACATTGTTGCTGAATGCCATGCATCATGTTATACAATGTCCAGAGTTTGTAGTACATAGTTCGGACTCAATAAAATATAGCTAAGTATCCCCTATAGTGTAAGTAAAATCTCAATTTTCTTTGATTGAGGTACGTTTTCTTCCGATTATAATTCTAGTAGTAACTATGCAATATTTCATCTCACAAGCTGTGGATTAACGCTTACGCAAGATTTAGGCTATATACACAAGGTCTGCCGGTGCACAGGTGGAGGCAGATTATAATCTGTCAAATGACGGACCTGCGCCCCTCCTGTCGCACCTAGGCTCAAATCAAAAGGCTTAACTTGAACACTGAGATAGTTCAAGTAGGCGTACTATATTATTTCATATTTTTTTTCACCAACCAACTTTGCTTCTAAACTCAATTAATGAAATCAAAAAATACATGTGGCACTCCAAGGACTCGAACCTAGGATACTTACACCGAAATTCCGCGCATTTATGCATTACGCTATCAAGACAGTACTAGGTCTATATTATATTAGAATGGCATTCTTAGTGTATAGGCCCAAGTGATCGGTTGTGTGGATCACTATTCCGAACAATTGTTCTGTGTTTGGGTAATTCAATAACAACAAATAGCAAAAATATGATAATATCTGAAAACATTCGTTTTTTTTTCGATTCCCCCCCAAAAAATGAAGAATTATGACACCTGTGGGTAAATGCCTGTCGACGTGCAGATAAAATCAACCCAAAAACATGCAGTGATTTGTTCCATACATTTTGACGATAACGACTTGAAGGATGATATGCAATCACGTCTTCCCGGAACAAAAAGGGCTAAATATTACCGGCCATAGAGTACAAAGGAAATCAAGCAACACCAGTTCCAGCGACCCCTCAAGGCTGCTTGCCTTCCAAAACACTAATGGTCAATTGTCCAACACAGTGGTTTAGAGTGGTAAGGGAACTGTTGTAATTGGAGGTAATTGTGTGAGTTGTTGGTGATTGTGGGAGTATTATTAGTGGATGCCTGTTTGCGTATCTTAATGATAGTATTTTTTGTGTCATTGTATATCATTGACGGTGTAAGTAGATATGCTTTATTTTGTTTATGGCAGTGTATTTGTGTATACTGTATAGGCTACTGCATCTGTTGTGAATGTGTGTGTGAGTATTATGAGAAGAAGCAGTGTACGGTATATAAGTGAAAATGGTTAAAACGAGTAATATTATAATTTGTAAGTAAATGTTAGTCTTATATTCGTTGGTGTGAGTGTTCATTATTTTTGTTGTTCGTGATAACCCTCTTCACTAATCTCTTTTTTCTCCAAGTACCTCGCTCTTTTCTGTCTCTCCAATTCTTCGTTTCCTCTACTACCCAACCACTCTCTGTACGCTTTCTTCTTGTCTTTAACAGCTATTTTTACTTCTTCAATCCACCACGCTGTACCCTTCACTCCCCTCTCTCTTCTCCTTACTCCACACACCTCCTCACATGCTGCACAGATCTCTTCCTAAAAATAGATTAAACACTTTGCTCACCTACTTACTCCACTTCCTCCATACCCTCCAGGTCAAACCTACCTAGTCATCTCTCTACTGCTGTCTTGAACTTTTACCTGATCTCCTCCTCCTGCAACCTCTCCACCCTCTTCGCCACTCAACCTTCCTCTCGCCTCCCTCCAGCTCTCCTCACCCACTTATTTTGTATCCTAATTTTAGCTACTACTACAGAGTGGTCAGCATGAATTCGACTAATAACAGGCAGAATATAAGGAATAATGCCATAACCCGTACTGAAGTGGTTAATTAAGGGAGCCCACTTCGATTTTGTTCTCTTTCTCTCCCTCTCTCTTTGGCTTTAATCCATTCGGCCCCATTCAGCCTACTGTTTTAAGACGTATACCCCCATCCAGGTGTCAATATTTTCCTGGCAAGCGGTAGCGAGCCAGCATATATATATTTTTGTTTTGACAGCAAGCTAAATTTGTAAATTTTTTGATAGAAAAATTTCTCCGGCGAAGCCGGATTTCTCCATACAATGTTGGCTCGCTAATGCTCGCCAGGAAGAAATCGACACCTGGATGGGGATAAACGTCTTAAAACAGTTGGCTGAATGGGGCCGAATAGATACAAGCCAGGGAAAGAGAAAAGGAGAGGAAGATAAAACAAAAAAGCCGGTGACCCCCCCCCTTAACCACGTTCAGTACCGGTGACATCCTGTACATTATGTTCTAGCATCTATTAGACGATTTGATTCAGCTTTAGAAGGACGTCTACTCATTAAATGGCTACAGACAATCTCAAATAATTATTGTAGATTGTTACCATATAACCTTCCCAAGCTTCATATAATCGTCTAAATGTAGCTTAAATCCAATACAAAGATACGTCACTGGTACAGAAAGGGGGTAGTGCTTGGTTTTTGGCCTATATATTTATCTATTAATTTATTTTTGAGTTTCCTTGCTAGACCTCCATGCTCCATCAAGCTTTAAAAAATACCCCCTAGACCCCCTTTCAGAATAAATTTGTACATTTTTCGGTAGAAAAATGTCCCGGCCGAAGGCCGATTCCTTCTAAAATTACAGGCTCGCTATCGCTCGCCATGAAAAAATCGACACGTAAATGGCACGAAAGCTCTTAAAATTGACAAAGAAATCAGGCGAAAGGTCTCAAAATCGCCAAACTAACGGAACAAACGTCTTAAAACCTCAAAACTAATATGCTAAACATGAGGGAGAAGGAGGTCCATAAAAAGTGAGTAGTCTTCCCTTAATGGGGGATATATAAGGTGGTGGACAACTTTCTCCCTCGTGTTTAGCCTCATTAGTTTTGAGATTTTAAGACATTTGGCCCATTATTTTGACGATTTTAACACCTTTCGCCCCATCTCGTAGTCAATATTTAGACCTTTCGTGCTATTTAGGTGTCGATTTTCTCCATGGCGAACGATAGTGAGCCTTCGGCCGGGACATTTTTCTACCGAAAAATTTACAAATTAATCTAGAAAGGGGATCTAATGGATGTTTTTTTTAATTTGATGGAGGTCTAGGGAGGAAACTAGAAAAATAATGAATACATGCAAAAAGTGAACCCTCCCCCCTTAATGGGGGATATATAAGGTGGTGGATTTACCCCTTCAGTATCATGACGCCTTTTTTACCTTGGATTCCGGCTAAATTAAAATGTAAAACTTGCAAACTAAACAAACCAAAATTGGGACAAGGACAATATAAAGTCAAATTAAATTATCAAAATCGCTATGTGGAAACAACGCTTACTAAAATTAAAATTATTAAATAAAAGAACACAATCCACCACATAGGGTGTACATTAGACGATTTTATTTAGTCTAAAAAGGACCTATGTTATTCAGAGGGTTTATCGAGATCGTATTTACCCCTTTGAGTGCTAGAGGTAGATTCTAAGCTATAACAAATTGTCTAATGGTAACCAGAATATGATGAGAATTACGTCATCGTGTTTATGGGGTTTTCTAAATATCTAGAACATAAGAACATATGAAGAGTGGAAGAAGAGTAGGAATATTAAAAAGTTCGAATAGTTCAGGGGGGAAGTGTTAAATTAATATAGAAACATTAACGCTTTGAGTACCAGCGACGTGTGTTGTAGTATATTTTTCGATCTTTTTAGACGATATTATGCAGCTTAGGAAGGATCTGCGGTAGTTAAAAGGGTGGGTTGAGATAGTGTGAAGCCTTATTATTGGTAGAGGTCCTTCCTAAACTGAATAAAATTGTCTAAATAGTTGCCAGAATATGATGAAAAGGACGTCCCTGGCACTGAACGGTTTAAATACCCTTTGCAGACATCAACAAAACAATAATTACATTTAAGGATTGTTCATTGTGGTTCAGGAGTATTTGTGTATTAAACCGATAGAGGGAGACTAATGTGAAGTTATAAAGGTGGGTCGTTACTTTTGTCCGGGGGTGTACCAGTGTTGTGAAGGAATTATTGGAGGTAGTTATTGTAATGCCCTCGAAAATATCCCGCAACCCCAATAATGTACTACCCGAGTTGACGTCAGGTATAGTGTAAAATAGTCGTTGATGGAAAGTTCAATAAACTCATCACGTGAAACACCACGAGACTATCACCTGGTTCTTACAAATCGGACTAAGGTTACTATACTTTTGTACGTCCGTGGTAGTAGTAGTACAGTGGGTTAGCGCGCGGGCCTGGTTGACCTAGGGGCCATGGTCACTAACCAGGGTTCGAACCCCACCCAAGGCATCTCAAAACCTGTGGGTTTTTAGGAGGGTTAAACTCCCTTCAGAGGTTCGAGCCCCGCGCCAGGCACCAGGAAAAGGTTGACCCTAAGTGGGCCTGGGGAGTTGTCAGGACAGAGAAATTCCCTTCACACCCAGCATTTCAGTTATAATATATATCTCTCTCTCTCTCACAGACACATCCGAAATATTGTCTTTCAGAGTGCGATAGAAAGAAAGGGAGTGAGTGAGTGGGAGGAGGAGGAGGAGGAGGAGGAGATGAATGAATTGGGTTGTGGGTGGGCAATATATCTGAGAGAGAGAGAGAGAGAGAGAGAGTATGAATTAAGGTGATGAAAGAGCCAATCACCACCCACTTTGAGAGTATCAAATGTTTAGAAACAGGAAACATTGGAAGTAAACTCTAAGTGAGACGGAATTATCCCCAGGGGCTTTTCCAGACCAGGTATGTATTGAATTATTTGTGTGGAGTGGTTACGACAAGGGACTGGGGTTCTCCAATAGGGGCTCCAGTCCTGAAAATATATTGACTTACAGCGTGCTGGCTTAATAATCCAATAGGGTTGACAGGCTCTGAAGTCCTATTCTAACTGACTGAGTGCAGGTAATTTGAAGATACTTTTTTTCACACGATAAGCCTAGCCTGCAACAAAAAACAAACTGAACCATAACACTGTCATCTCTCCCTATCTTCACAGAAGGGACTGGAGTTCTCGAAAAGGGGTTCCAGTCTTGACTATATTCTTGACTTACAGTGTCCTGGCTTAATAATCCAGAAGGGTTGATAGCCTCTTCTGTTTCACCCCCTGTACCTTGTCTCTGACCAAACCTTGAGAATGAGGCAGATCTAACTTTCCTTAAGGGGTGTCACCGGCTTTTTTTTTATCTTTCTCTCCTTTTCTCTCTTTCCCTGGCTTGTATCCATTCGGCCCCATTCAGCCAACTGTTTTAAGACGTTTATCCCCATCCAGGTGTCGATTTCTTCCTGGCGAGCTATTGCGAGCCAGCATTGTATGGAGAAATCAGGCTTCACCGGAGACTATCGAAAAATGTACAAATTTAGCTTGCTGTCAAAACAAAAATATATGTATGTAGGCTCGTTACCGCTCGCCAGGAAAATATTGACACCTGGAAGGGGGTAAACGACTTAAAACAGTAGGCTGAATGGGGCCGAATGGATACAAGCCAAAGAGAGTGGGAGAGAAAGAGAATGGATACAATCCAGGGAAAGAGAGAAAAGGAGAGAACGATAAAAAAAAAAAGCCGGTGACCTCCCTTAATCTGTCATACAAAGTTATCTGCAATGTGTTTATAGTAAGGGGGGGAAGTGATGAATGGGAACCTCAGTGGGACAAGTGTATCAGTGGTTTGAAAAGAATGGTGATGAGAGAGAGAGAGAGAGAGAGAGTGTGTGTGTGTGTGTGTGTGCGAAAAAGATAGAGAGAGGGGGGGGGGGGGCAGAGAGTAAATAATAAATAAATCAAAACTTTTATTTCTACCAGGGGCGGGAGAGAGAGAGAGAGAGATAGTTGAATCACGAGAAGCTACGAGATATCTGCGGTAGGGTCTGGGCAGCCTATACGGTTCAGATCACCTGCCAGTATATAGCCAGCAGCCCAACACACCAGAGCTTAGTCGTGGCGTGAACGGGGAGGATACCACAAGCGTCGCTCGGGAGTAGCAGGTTAGACAGAGACCTATGCCGTTTTTTTTTTTCATAGTCAATCGAGTTTGTTCAATTTAGTACACATGTATTGTAATAAACTTGGCACACATTTTAAGAGTACTTACCTAAATACATTTGAGAAAAAGGTTAAGCATTTTTACATTAATTATAGAACATATCAGTAATGTTAAGTATTAATGTGTTCTTAGAGCCTAAAAGCATGTGCTAGACATATCACTAAACACGATTATTACACACTTACACATGACATAAATATAGGTAAGGAGAGACAAGGATATGCCTACTATATTTATTATGGTTATATTAGTTTACCTATGATGTATTTGCCACGCTGGTTGTGGCACCGAAGAGCGTGACGCCCCTCAATGTTGGTTGTTTGTGTTCCGAATATTACAGTGTAGTAACTATAGTTAATGGTCAGGAGTGGAAATTGTATTATTTTTTTTTTTTTTTTTTTTTTTTTTATATATATATATATTTTTTTTTGGGGGGAGGGGGTAAGAGGGTGGGGCGGGGGAAGGTGAAATAGGAAGTGTGGAATTCAGGTACGATTAACGAAGGCTTCCTTGATTGTGTAATGGCTAGAGTGTTTAAAATGTGTATGTGGTAACCCAGGTTCGAATCCCGGTGGAGCACATGCTTGCTTTCAAATCATTTCTTTGAGAGGTGTTTGGTGTTGGAGTTAAAAATATATAAATATATATAGATATATATTTTGAGGCCTATTACCTTCACCACCTTGTTTATATGGTTTTGAATGTATTCATTTGAGTTGATCCTATTTGTGGATTTTCTAACTCGGCAAATTGGAGTTTAGATAGAAACTTGAATGGTCTCGAATCGTATGCCCACCCAGACCCCCTTCAAATTAATGGTGTACTTATTCCGATAACATATACCGTTAAAGGGGTAAACGTCTTAAGGGGAGAGAGACCGTTTTTCTGGACCCCTTCTCCCTAATGTTTAGCCCCGCTAGTTTTTAAATTTTAAGACGTTGGTTCCATTAGTTTGGGGATTTTATGACCTTTCACCCCATTTCTTTGTCAATATTAGGACCCTTCGTGCCATTTAGGTGACGATTTTTTCCTGGCGAGCGATAGCGAGCCTGTAATTTTAGGAGGAATCGGTCTTAGGCCGGGACATTTTTCTACCAAAAAATGTACAAATCTATATTGAAGGGGGGTCTAGGGGTTGTTTTTCTAAGCTTGATGGAGGTCTAGGGAGGAAGCTAAAACAAATATATGAATAAATGAATGAATACACCAAACAGCCAATGTCTCCTTGAAATCTCAAAACGAATGGGTCCAAGCATGAGGGAGAAGGGGGTCCAGAAAAGAAAAAAAAACACCTGGGGCAATTTAGCACAGTTCATTTAAAACCTCAATGACAATTATTATTCAGGAATTCTGTCCTTAGCAAAATTGTGGCTTCAGGGGATATGGGTCGCTTTTCTAAACCCCCTTCTCCCTCATGTTTAGCCCAATTAGTTTTCAGATTTTAAGATGTTTGCCCAGTTTAGTTTGTCGATTTTAAGATTTCTCGACACATTTCTTTGTCAATATTAACACCTTTCGTGCTATGTAGGTGTCGATTTTTTTCCTGGCGAACGATAGTGAGCCAGTAATTTTGGAAGAACCAGCCTAATATCGAAAAAATTACAAATTAATCTAGAAGGGGGATGTAATTGATGTTTTTTTTTTAAATTTGATGGAGGTCTAGGGAGGAAACTAAAAAAAAATAAAAATCTATATATATGAAATGATCGACCAAAAAATAAACCCTTCCCCCTTAATGGTGTTGTGTATGTTGGAATTGATAAGATCCTCATATATTGAATAATAAGGATTTAATGGACTGCTCTCTATTGCCCCAGTGTTCACAATTTAATGGACTGCTCTCTATTGCCCCAGGTGTTCACAATTTAATGGACTGCTCTCTATTGCCCCAGGTGTTCACAATTAACCCTTACGTACCGGCGACGTCTTTATGTCTTCATTTCAGCTCTATTTGTTTTTGAGGGTTTTGATTGTCTTTGCCATTTTCGATCACTGCATTTTTAGTTTGAACCCTAGACATAATATATATATATATATATATATATATATATATATATATATATATATATATATATATATATATATATACGGGTATATATATATATATATATATATATATATATATATATATATATATATATAGATATATATATATATATACTGTATATATATATATATATATATATATATATATATATATATATATATATATATATATATATATATATACCGGTATATATAAATAATAATAATAATAATAATAATAATAATAATAATAATAATAATAATAATAATAATAATATAAAAACACACACAATAACACCGCTCCCCAGACCCCATATAAGCTAAACAGAAGATAGTGCTAGTGCTAACAGTATAAAGTTATATGGTCTAGGTTAGGTCAGGTATTGAGGGTTAAGCCTTTACAACGGCACATCACATCTACTTTTCGAAGTGCGATGAGATAGTAGAAGGAGTGTTGGAGAGAGGGGAAGCTGTTGGAGTGGCTGTTATGTGTGTTCTTAGTCAGCATTCGTCGTCGATTCTGTATACGTCGTCGAGGTCAAGGTTAAGAGATACAACGTTGTATCTCTTAACCTTGGTCGAGGTGTCCCCTTGACTGGGTGCGAGCGTGTGAAACATGAACGTACTACCACACCCACTAAATATTTCAATTCAGTTTAATACATCCCTCTTCCTAGCGGAATTGGGAAAACACATCCCAGAAAGCCCTTTTCGAGATAAATTTGTAAAATTTTCAGTAAAAAATATCCCGGCCAAAGGTTGGTTCCTCCTAAACTACAAGCTCTGTCGCTCGCCAGGGAGAAATCGACTCTTAAATGGCACAAAGGTCATAAAATTTACAAAAAAATGGGGTGAATGGTTTTAAAATGTCTAACTAATGGGGCGATCACCTTAAAATCTCAAAACAAATGAGGCGAAACATGAGGGAGAAGGGGGTTCAGAATCCTCCCACCCCTTTAATTTTAACAAATATAGTACACATGGTGTGCATATAGTTCATAAGGATTAACGACGTGTTTTTCAGGTATTTTTTTTTTGTTTATATTTGTATTTTGTTTTTGGTGTTTTAGTTGATTCTAATTATGAAGTTGAATGGGAGTTTAGCATTTACCCATTATTCATCAATCTTAAGACATAGCCCAATAGTGGGGAGGGTTATGAAGATCAGGGAAATTGCGGGGTAAAAGACGAAAATAAGGGGTAATATTAGCTTAATCTAACAACCTTACCTAACCTATCCTAGTATTATAGGTGGGGGTTGCCGCCCCCACACCCCCGATGGTTGGGTATTAAAATAATAAAAGATTGACGGGCGCCGAAAAAAAAAATAAAAAATACAAAAATAAAAAAAAAATGATGAAGTCTACGGTGTTTACTCCGCAATCTTCAGCTTTGGCTGTCGATAACAGGTCAATATTAACTTGTTTACAAGTACACACTAGGGGGCATTGAATTCGCCACCAGATGTCTAATTATTGACTGAGAGACACGGAAAAGAGGTATCCCACTGTAACTAAAAAAAAAAAAAAAAAAAAAAAAAAAAAAAATAGAATATATTGCATGATAGTTTCCTGAAAATGACACGTATATGAATATCTTGGAAAAAATGTGTTTAATCACATTCCATTGAGATTAATTGTGTACCTGTATTGTCGCGCGTGCTACATATTGACCTATAACTTGTAGCCTATTATATATTCTTCTTTCCAGAAGTTTTTTTTGTAGTGCCCCCCTCCCCCTCCACCACACACACACACACTCTCTCTCTTTCTCTCTCTCATACACAATGAAATAAATAACATTCACTACCTTTCCTACTTTTCCAGTTCTGTTCTCTAACCCTTTAAGAATTATCCTGCTTTTTGACAGTTGTTCTGGCTATCATTAAACGATTGTATACAGCTTAGGAAGGATCTGTGGGAATGAAAAGGGTAAAGACTATCGCCATTAACCCTCTTCCATATATCCTTCCTAATCTGAAGAAAAGCATATAATAATAGCCAAAACATAGCAAAGAAATGCGTCATCTCATCTTGACATGGTTAAACACGAACTGGTGACAATGTAGCCCCCCCCCCCCCCCACACACACACATACACACACATTCCCGCTCTCTCTCTCTCTCTCTCTCCCTAATCCCGAACATTCCACCCCTTTCCCTTATCGCCGCAATCCCTCGACACCCTACAAATTGACGTTATCTAATCAAGGCCTCTCTCGGATGATAAGCTTAAGAGTTCCGTAGCCCGGGGCCATTGTCTAGAGCAGCACGGCCTCTTCGGTAATAGTCCAGTAAATCTAGCAATCATTTAACTGGACCTAGAACAAATTGCAATAGAAGGTTTTTTGGCTTTAACTTGTTTATTAGGTCCCTCTGATGAACATATAAAAAGTCTCCAACTTTTGGACACTGGGAAAGTGGTTAATTTGCATAAATTCAAGATGGCCGCCGTCCAAAGCTTCAATTTACAGATAACTTTTTTCTGGTTGCTCCTAGACCCTATAAATGTATTACAAACAACGTTTTTTGGCTTTAACTTGTTTATTAGGTCCCTCTGATGAACATATAAAAAGTCTCCAACTTTTGGACACCTGGAAAGTGGTTAATTTACAGCCGAAAAACCTTACAGACAGGCTGAACTGTCTCTTTCACAAGGGGTGACACAGGCACTTTGTGCTTGTATGGGTTTTTTGACCTGTTGTCCCTCTTTTTTATAAAAAAAAAAAAAAAAAAAAAACATGACGTAGTATGACGTCATTCAGAGCCAATTATGTAATTCATGATAGGAGTTCGTATTCACTTGGATCATCGGTGCTTGCATCAAAGTTGCTATTTTGACAGAGTCCTTTACATTGACCACATGCACTGGAACATTCAAGCTCATTCCGTTTGCAACTACAGCGTTGAGTGTCACAGTTGCCCTTACACTGACATCTGACCAATTTCAGTAGTGAATCAGGAGCCACTGGCGAATCCATCGTCTTCGGTTCAAGCTGTCCCTTCCGCAGACACCAGCCCCATTTCTCGGGGTCCACACAGTTCCCCATCCATTCCTGGACCTGACAATAAACTTGGAACGAGTGGTATTTGGCTGCATCGGTTGTTGGGGGAAGGCTGTGAACTTCAACGGTAGTTGAACTTTTTGCCACCTTGTTGCAAAACTTTGTCTTTCGCAGTCCGTCAAGGGTGTCATTTCCTTTTCCCCCGTACAAATAAACCAAGGCCTTTTCACCAGCTGATGATATCGCGTCTTTACTTCCACTTTGGCAACAGAATGCTTCTATACATTTCAAGAAACCGTTGTCTTCCCTCACTTTCCTCAAGGCAGCCCCTTTACCAATACCATACAGTCGTGAGGTTGTGTCACATCCACAGAGTGCATGGACAACTGGCAGGACACGACAGATGCTTTCACCGAGAGCTTCTGCTACTGAGTTAATATGCCAACATTTCCCACCTTCCTTGCTCGACTTGAAGTACAAATCATTCATCCCTCGTTCCGCATAATGACACAACAGCACCAACAAGTCTGTGTCCTCACCTATCACATATGTCACGGTTTCCCTTCCATGCTCAATTCCCTTCTTCGCAATCATGACATCTGCATCTGCTGGCGCATTGACACAGTCAATTCCATTTGCCTTGAATGTTTCACACAATAAGTCAATGAAGTTTTGCTTATTGTCCGAGTTTGACAAGAAGTTTTCCTTTTTTGACCGAAGGGGCATGGTTGGAGTGAACATCACCTTTTGACCAAAGACTCCTTTTGATCGTCGATTGTGTGTCATGTCCTTGGTAGTAGGTCCTGATTTATAACCGTCGAATACAACCACCGGGTTGAGAAAGTTTTTGGAAACATGCTTCATGTACATGCTTGCAATGTCCTCAAATGTGTCACCCTTCTTCCATGGAATCCTTTGCAATAAGGAACCACCATCCAGAACATGGGTCACAGTCCTTTCTTCCTCAAATGATTCCAATGACGACTTGGGAACAACAGCAGCTATCTCATCTCCTAGCTGTGGTTTATTGGCTTCCCTGAGCCTCCCCCACTTATCGAACAGAGCAGTAGGGTAGCTAGACAACTCATACGCAAAGACCTCTTCAACACCTAAGTCCCTGTTATTAGCAAAGATGAGGAGCCTCTGGAAAAGGAGCTGTGGGTCGATTGGTACTTTTTCAGCACTGATTGTAACCTTTGCACCCAACGACTCAACTTGATCTTTCTTCCTAAATGAAAAGTCAAAAGCATTGCTACCTTCCATCTTCTGCACAATGTTCATACCAACCTCATACAGTAAATGAGGATTGGCCGAGGCTGGTCCTGTCACACCGTTGGCAATATTCCTGAGTTCATTTGATTCTTGAAATGGATCATAATCCTTGAAGAATGCGAGAACCTTCTCTGTGTCCTTCCTATCTCGTTCACGCCTTGCTTCAGTCATTTCTTTGTGCTGCTCAGAGGTGTGGAAATGCTTCCCTGTCAGTTCTTGCATAACTTCACTCACCTCAGCGCAGGCTGGCATAGCAAGTAACCAGCACAGGCGTTGCGTTTCCTCCATGCCCCTACCACGTGTCAATCCACCATTCGTTTTCAAAGAGCGCATCAAAACCTGCTCTATAACCAAGTCGCTTGGCAGTCCTGCCCACAGCCGATCACTTCGGCGGATCACAAATAGACCGGAGTTCAATTGACAGAACATGTCTGGGTTGAGCTGCTCAAGTTCAATCATGTCTTGAATGTACACATGGGCTGACTTGGCATAATTGTTATGACCACACGCTGCAAAGTACGGCAACATCTCCTGGAGTGTTCCGAGGTACAGTAGGAAATCGCCCATTCTCAGTGCCCTCAGGAAGCGACGCAGCAGGTCAATCATGTCCATGTATTGAATCCATAGCTTTTCCATCTTATGCTCTGCTAAGGAGCTCTTCTCAGCTTTAAGTTTTTCAGAAATTCTGTTGAAAACGTCTTTACTGCAGACTTCATCCGGTGAAACGTCTTCACGCAACAGCTTATCCAAAAGATCTGCAGCCTCCTGGAAGTCCTTGCATGCGTCACTTTCCTCATCTACCATTGAGAGGTTGACACCGTATGCCCTGCCTAACACAATCGAACTCAAGGCTGTGTCAACCAAGAAGTGGCCTCTGATTGCTCGTGCATAGGCTTTCCCACTCAGCATTTGGGTCACAGCATTTTCAGCGTATATAAGTTCCAAAACCTCCTTAAGCCCAGATGCTTCCATAACATGGCCCATGCATCCCAAAAAGCTCATCACAGAGTGAAAGCCACCAAGGTTCAAAACAATGGGTTTCAGTTCGCTTCCTTCCTTCTCATGAACAATGATCGTCTTCGCTTTCCAATAAAGCGGTTGGTCGAATGTCAGCATTGGCGTCGTTCCCTGGCGATGGCTTTCCGCAGCAACGAAGTGAAGTGTTGAGTAAATACAACTCATGTCCGTAGGGTCCATGTCAATCATGGGCAAGAAATGGACGGATGATTTCCCTGGGTGTGGTCCATGGCACACACTCTGCATTAAGCCGGACCAGCCTGGTCGTTTTGGTCGAAGCAACCATGACGTTTTCCACAGTATGTCCAGATTTTCAAGCTTGTCAGATGCTGAAATGGGGTCAAGCTTTCTAAATTCGAGAGGCCCACCCTTCTTGCGAACACTGCGGTAGTATTTGATTTCAATTTGAGCTGCCGTGAAGTTGTTTTCAGGTGACTGCAATCTTGGTATTGATGTTGTGTCTCTTACTTCAGGGGTGACAGCAACAATTATACCCATACCATGGTATGTTCCTCGCCCATCAAGCGTACGCAAGTTGTGATCAACATTGTCTGCAACGAACTGTCCAAACCTGCCTGCAGTGGATATGTTGGTGCCCCTGAAATTGGCAGCACACTTCGAAAACCTCAAAACTTCTGCGTAAGGCAGACAGAAGCCGTGGCTGTGTAAACTGTCCACAAGAAAGCGGGAACCAAAGTGCTGGTGCATTTGAACCGCCAATCCATACTGAATGGGTGCTACAATGGCCCTTGGTCTGGTAAGTTGCACGATACTTTGTCCAATTGATGCAACTTCAAGATCACATGACTTGCCACTGAACGTCTCTTGCAGCAATATACGAAGGGACTGCGGAACGTACGCCACATTCTTTTCCAGCGACCGGAGTTCAGAAGGATCTGGATAGAAATCTCTACAAGTATCAATGTTCTTTATATCTGCTTTGATCAACCGTGCCGCAGCCCTGACTATCTTTCTTTGTTCTGCTTCCTCATCATCAGTCTGTGGTGAGTCTTTGAATTGTTGCAAAATCTTTGCAGCACTTTCTTTGACAGTTACAACATCGCTGCGTCCATGCACGTTACTAATAACCAGTTCATCCCCAAAATATGAAATAAGTTTCTGTTTCATGTATTTTACACTATACGCTTCAACATCAGGGCACAACTGGGACATTCTATCAACGAGATCAACCACTGTAGTCTGTTCATCATCATTGCCACTGACTAGGTCCTCGATTGCGAGTAGAAATGCTTCCTCTCGTGAGGCATCTACTTTGCGACCCTTGCGAGGAGGTTCACTGTCTGCGGAATCACGATATTTGGAGGGGATCTGCCTATGTGTCTGGAAATTTGAGCTGCACTGCTTGTGATATATTGCGTCAGCTGCTGGAAGATCGCGTGCAAAGTTAATTCGGCCTCTAACAGTGTCAGCCCACTCATCAGCCCTGGCATCACATGCAGAAAGTATTGTCCTTTGAAAGTTGAAGGTGCGTACTGGATACACTTCTTCTGAATCATGCTTTGTGTCCAAATAGATTTTTGTACCACAAAAAAAGCAGTTCTCTGTAAAACAAAAGTCTGGTGTCTGAGAACGAAGAGCAGGTTTTTCAGGACGTTTCTTCTG
Organism: Paralithodes platypus; assembly: GCA_032716605.1. Lineage (NCBI taxonomy): Eukaryota > Metazoa > Arthropoda > Malacostraca > Decapoda > Lithodidae > Paralithodes > Paralithodes platypus. The sequence continues at coordinate 10,429,030 of CM064486.1, read as the reverse complement.
CTTCCCAGGAATTCTATTTGGCTTCGTATTGACATGCTTCTTTCGGCAATCAATGTGCACCGTTTGGCCCTCGGACACGGTAATTGATGGCGTTCCACGTTCAGTACTGGCCTTGTTGATAGTATCTGCTCCCTTCGCCCTCAGCTTGACTGTTTCTCCTTCGTCTAACGTGTTTGAGCAAATGCCGCAGGGATTATGCACCACCTCTTCTTCCATGGCTTCGGTAGATGTCGCACCAATCTGTTGAAACAAGAAACAAGATGATGGGATTAGTATAGGCCTAGGCAAAATGTAATAGACAATAATGTGCAGTAAAGGTAGGGCTTGACCTAGAACAAATTGCAATAGAAGGTTTTTTGGCTGTAAGGTTTTTTGGCTGTAAATTAACCACTTTCCAGGTGTCCAAAAGTTGGAGACTTTTTATATGTTCATCAGAGGGACCTAATAAACAAGTTAAAGCCAAAAAACGTTGTTTGTAATACATTTATAGGGTCTAGGAGCAACCAGAAAAAAGTTATCTGTAAATTGAAGCTTTGGACGGCGGCCATCTTGAATTTATGCAAATTAACCACTTTCCCGGTGTCCAAAAGTTGGAGACTTTTTATATGTTCATCAGAGGGACCTAATAAACAAGTTAAAGCCAAAAAACCTTCTATTGCAATTTGTTCTAAGTCCAGCCCTACTTTGACTGGTCTATAAGGGGTAACTTTATCAGATGCCGGCAGCCTTGAATATTCTGGTGTGTTCTACGCCGAGAGAGAGAGATGTGGTGGCTTCCAGTGATATGATATCAATGCCAGGGACCTTGAGTATGTACAGTACAGTTGCCAAGATATAAACCTGGGTCAAATTCTGTAGAGGTCTGGTTGTGTTTAACTCGACAAGCACGAAGCTATGGCAGTTCAAAGTGCCCGCCATGTGACGGTATTGGCTTCAATTCTGACGAAAATCGTCATATTTACCATATATAGCATTATTACTGTGCCTATTTTACTTTTAATATGAAGATATGAACAGTGAAGAGCAATAAACGAAGTGGTAACAGCAATTGGCTGGTGAAAAACTTATATTTTAGCAGGGCGGTCGTAATCTGAGGCGGACCAGCGACACTCAAACATCCATCCTCTCCACCGTCTCGTATGTTACTGAGAGACATAGGGGACTGGCTAGAGGGTCGGAGAAAGACTACCCCATCCTCCCCCTTCTCTCCCGGCCGTCCTACGAGGAAAATACTCGATAAATATCGGGAATAATAGGGAAAACACCCAATAATTGAGGATTGGGTAAAAGGGGGGGGGGGGGGCGCCAAAAATGTGGAGGAGGTATGGAGGGGAATTATCTCACCTAATCACATATTGCTTTGTTTTGAGTGCCAGTGGGATGTTTTGAAAGTTTTATTTATGCGTCAATTCTATAAAGGACGCTCACAGTCAACCAGCAGAACCTCTAAAGAGGATGCTTGCCATTCTTGGGTTATGGGGAGAATATATTTTGTTATATTTTAATATTTTTCCGTTTCCTCACTAAACCTCCATCAAACTTAAACAAAGAACCCCCTTCAATATAAATTAGTAAATTTGTTGGTAGAATAATGCGCCAGCTGAAGGCTGATTAATTCCTAAATTGCAGACTTGGTATCGCTCGCCAGGAAAAAATCAACAATTTAATGGCATGAAAAGTCTTGAAATTGACAAAGAAATGGGGCGAAAGGCCTTTAACACCTTACGAGCGGCCTATCCGGTTTATTTATATGTACCGCCCAGCGGGGTGTTTTTAGCCAAAATAGGGCTGTTTACGTGATCATTTTCATGCCTAAATAAGACCCAGAACGTAAAACAAGTACCTATCCCTGAAAGGGCATAAACAGAGCTTTCGAATGACACCATAATGATCCTTTTATGATGGCTAGTTTTCTTGCAATAACCGTGCAACGCGAGTGCAAAAAGCATGTAATTAGCCACTTTCCCGATACAATTCCTTATATAGCGAGTGAGAGAGGGAGGAGGGAGCTGGGATTCGTGTCAGTATGTTCGCCGCGGTGGTCTGGAGCAGTCATACGCTCGCTACTCTCCTGCCACCACTTGTCTCTCTCTCTCAGCAACATTACGTGCTGAAATTGCCACTCGACCTATGTCGAGCGCCGCCACATAGTCCAGCTTTATTTAACTCGACTTATGTGGTGAGCCACTAATTAAGGGTTAAGTAGCCAAACTAATGGTGCTAAACAGGCTGAAGGGGTTCCCCCCAAAACAAACCTTCACCATCATAACATGTGGAAACACGCTTGTATTCTTAAACAATACCTGCCCTTCGCAGCGCCTGATACCGAGACGAGTACTGTGGGATGAGTGTTGTTTATAGAAAGTACACGGATTACCATTCTCATTTCTGAAGGTAAATTAATTTGTCATGTTCTTTCATTCATTAATGACACTGCGAAGGGGAAAAATTATTTACGAATACAAATGACAGTTCATTGCATGTTTAGAGGGAGGATTGCAAGCCCAATTGGCCATTGCTGTCTATAGTGTGTGGGGGTGCATGTGGAGTGTTATTGTACTGTTGGAATGGCTGTGGTTGTGAATGTAGTCTGTAACCAATACAATCAGCTCAATCATGCTGATCTGGTGCTAACATTCACATTGTAAATGCGACACTGCTTTACTGCACCTCCGATGTCCGCCATTGCAGAGAGAGGTTGGGAAGCCATGGAGGTAGGTGATTATCAAATAACAACTCGCCTCCCGCGTACAATTTCGAAACGCTACAGCCTACTCCACGCCACCTATGAGATAAATAGGTCGAGTGTCTGTATCTGTTAGAACAGAATAGTAATGGAAAAACGAGAGAGAGAGAGAGAGAGAGAGAGAGAGAGAGAGAGAGAGAGAGAGGGAGAGGGAGAGAGAGGGGGGGGGGAGTTTATCTGTAGACAATCTGGGCCGAGTATCAATTGTTTTCAGAGCGCGGTTCACCTCTCCTAGGGTTATTTCTATAGAGGATTACGTCATACATCTGGCAGCAAGGGCTAGGGTGATATTTGGCATCGCTGTGATTGTTGCTGTTCTTCTTCTGCAGGTGTACAGTCACTCATAAACATTCCAGAACCACCTATGCTTTGTTTTTCTCTAATATGCTCGTAAACTTATGGTGAGTGATTTACGAGTGTCATTTCATATACAATTGTTAATAATAGATTTTATCACTCATTGTATACTTAGTCACATGCAAGAAACATTGGGTATTCTACAGAGCAACTACTATTCTTAGATTACGCGTATTATCTAATAAAACAGGGGTAGTAGTTTTGCAGAATTACTGAAACTTTTGTGGTTATTATATCTACAATAATATGAACTATGTATGTTTTGAGCTGAGACTGTAGCTACCTATTATTAGTATTAGTATGTTTATTATTACTGCGAAATGTAATGTAACGTATATATCGGATGTAGCTATTTTTTACACTATCTGGTCCTACGTCTTGTGGATTATTATGATGTTTTGATTATTATTATCCAGGATTTTGCTTGCTTTTGCCATTTTCGAGCAATGTATTTTACTTTGTCCCCTAAGATAAAAAAAAAAAAAAAAAATCCCTGGCTTCATTCAAACTAAAAAAAAAATGCCCACCCAGGCCCCCTTCAAGCAAATTTTTTATATTTTTCGACAGAAAAATGTTAAGGCTGAAGGCCGATATCTTCTAACAGGATTGTTATCGCTCGCCCACACAAAATCGACACCTATATGTGGTTAAGCGTCTTATCATCTCCAAAAGATGGAATGAAACGTCTTTAAATCTCCATACTAGTGTAGTAAAACAGGAGAGCGCCCCCCCCCCCCCCCCCCACACACACACAAAAGAGAAAACAGGAAAAAACACTCGGAGCAAATAGGGTCAAGATATTTGAATGTTTATAGTAATTGGTCAAATATGCTTCATTATAATATATACGGTAGTGTATTATACATTCATGTATTCTCTGTGGGTGATCAACTTGCCAAGGCTAACATGTATTTATATCTATAATTCCATTGTGGGTTTCGCTGACTCACTGTAAGAATATGAGATGATTGTGTAAGTGTGAACTGGGCTTAAGGGGGTGGTGATATTTGTTTAGGCTATATATTTATCGATTCATAGATATTTTTTAGTTTCCTCGCTAGACCTCCATCAAGCTTTAAAAAAAACACCCCCTAGACCCCTTTCAAGATAAATGTGTACATTTTTCGGTAGACAAATGTCTTGGCCGAAGGCCGGTTCCTCTTGAAATTACATTGAAATTATCGCTCTCCAGGAAAAACGTCGACACCTAATTGGCACGAAAGGTCTTTAAATTGACAACGAAATGGAGCGAAAGGTGTTAAAATCGCCGAACGTCAAAAAATCTCAAAAGCAATGGGGCTAAAGACGAGGGAGAACAGGATCCCCCAAAACAAGCACCTCCCCCTTAATTAAGACACCGGTTAAGCGCGCGAACGATTTGAAAGACTTATGTTTATATTCACCAAATGTTCTGCCCTTTGATTTGGAAGACTTATGTTTATATTCACCAAATGTTCTGTCCTTTGATTTGGAAGACTTATGTATGTATTCACCAAATGTTCTGCCCTTTGATTTAGAAGACTTATGTTTATATTCACCAAATGTTCTGCCCTTTGATTTGGAAGACTTATGTATGTATTCACCAAATGTTCTGCCCTTTGATTTAGAAGACTTATGTTTATATTCACCAAATGTTCTGCCCTTTGATTTAGAAGACTTATGTTTATATTCACCAAATGTTCTGCCCTTTGATTTAGAAGACTTATGTTTATATTCACCAAATGTTCTGCCCTTTGATTTGGAAGACTTATGTTTATATTCACCAAATGTTCTGCCCTTTCGTGGCCCCTGTAAATAATAGAGGAAGTAACATGGAACAATGACGATACCTTTAATAATAATAATAATAATAATAATAATAATAATAATAAGTAGGCTAATGTGTGTATACTCTCTGTAAACAAAACTCATTCCCACAATATTCGTTCCGTATTAGACGCTGCGAAGGGAAATCAAATTAAGGGACCCCACCTCGCTTTTTTTTTGTTCTCTTTCTCTCCCTCTTTCTTTGGCTTGTATCCATTCGGCCCCATTCAGCCTACTGATTTAAGACGGTTACCCCCATCCAAGTGTCAACATTTTCCTGGCGAGCGGTAGCGAGCCAGCATATTTATGTTTTTGTTTTGACAGCAAGCTAAATTTGTACATTTTTCGATAGAAAAAAATTCAACGGCGAAGCCGGATTTCTCCATACAATGCTGGCTCGCTATCGCTCGCCAGGAAGAAATAGACACCTGGATAGGGATAAGCGTCTTAAAACAGTTGGCTGAATAGGACCGAATGGATACAAGCCAGGGAAAGAGAGCAAAGAAGAGAAAGATACAAAAAAAGCCGGTGACCCCCCTTAAGAATACAAACGTTTATCTATGACCCTGTTACAGCATATCAGACTCAGACTCACTCACTCACTCTTTCTCTCAATAAACATCATGAATCTACCACTCATGCGATAACAAACATTCAAAGAACACGAAGGCACGTAGTATTTGTTTTTGTTCTAATAAAACACATACACACCTGATAACATTATCATTCAAAGAATACAGATACGCCTTCTCTCTCTCTCTCTCTCTCTCTCTCTCTCTCTCTCTCTCTCTCTCTCTCTCTCTCTCTCTCTCTCTCTCTCTCTCTCTCTCTCTCTCTCATGTTTTAGCCTTGTCAAACATGGTTTAAGGGGGGTCACCGGCTTTTTTATCTTTCTCTCCTTTTCTGTCTTTCCCTGGATTGTCTCTATTCGGCCCCATTCAGCCAACTGTTTTAAGACGTTTATCCCCATCCAGATGTCGGTTTCTTCCTGGCGAGCGATAGCGAAGCAGCATTGTATGGAGAAATCAGGCTTCGCCGAAGACATTTTTCTATCGAAAAATGTAAAAATTTAGCTTGCTGTAAAAACAAAAATATATATATGCTGGCACGCTACCGCTCGCCAGGAAAATATTGACATCTGGATGGGGGTAAACGTCTTAAAACAGTAGGCTGAATGGGGCCACATTGATACAAGCCAAAGAGAGAGGGAGAGAAAGATAAAACAAAAAAAGCGAGGTGGGCTCCCTTAAGTTCGTGAGGCCTAGCCCAGTTATCGCACCTGACACAGAAAAGAAAACGTAGATGGAGGATGGAAGGTGGAACTGAAGTATAGGTTGTGTTTTTGTAGCTAACCTCTTGAGGATTATGGCGCGTTTTGACAGTTTATTCCGACTATTATTAGACGATTATTATATTCAGATTAAGAAAGGTGTCTGGAAGTTACAAGTTTGATACAGTATCTATCTATTTGATGCCTACAGTTGTATGGTTAACCCTTTCAATGCTGACGTTGGCATATAAGGAACATTTACGAACTGCCAAACTGCTGCATTGAAGGAGTCGCACGATCGCCTTAATTAGTTACTAGTATTATAATTTTGTTAGTGAGAATATATATATATATATATATATATATATATATATATATATATATATATATATATATATCATTTTGTTTCCTCCCTAGACCTCCATCAAGCTGAAAATACATACCTCCGGATGGTTATATGAAAGTGAAAAAATATATAAACTGCTTACGAAGGGGAGTGAAGAATGTGGATAATTGAGTAAGGATATTAGATGATGGCATTACTCTCTGCAAGTAAGAGCATTAAGGGGGGATGGTTCACTTTTTGGCCGATTTTTGCATGTATTCATTATTTTTCTAGTTTCCTCCCTAGACCTCCATCAAATTAGAAAAAAAAAAATACATTAGATCCTCCTTCTAGATTAATTTGTAAATTTTTCGGTAAAAAAAAAATCCCGGCCGAAGGCCGGTTTTTCCAACATTACAGGCTCACTATTGTTCGCCAGGGAATAATTAGACACCTAAATATCACAAAAGGTCTAAATATTGACGGCGAAATGGGGCAAACATCTTATCATCTGAAAACTAATGGGGCTAAACATGAGGGAGAAAGTGGTCCAGAAAAGCGGCCCATCCCCCCTTAAGCCGGTGTCACATGAGCGCTTTTTCGGCAATTTCTATGAGCAAGTTTATTCGTAATATTTGAGGCTCTTTCACATTGAAATGGGAAACTAGACTGAAGGTAGAGTATGCTAGGTAGACTGAAGGTAGAGTATGCTAGGTAGACTGAAGGTAGAGTATGCTAGGTAGACTGAAGGTAGAGTATGCTAGGTAGACTGAAGGTAGAGTATGCTAGGTAGACTGAAGGTAGAGTATGCTAGGTAGACTGAAGGTAGAGTATGCTAGGTAGACTGAAGGTAGAGTATGCTAGGTAGACTGAAGGTAGAGTATGCTAGGTAGACTGAAGGTAGAGTATGCTAGGTGGTTGATTTCTGATATCATTCAAGGGGAGGCAGACCGTTTTTCTGGACCCCCTTCTCCCTAATGTTTAGCCTTACTAGTTTTGAGATTATAAGACGTTCGACCCATTAGTTTGGCGATTTTAACACCTTTCGCCCCATTTCGTTGTCAATTTTAAGACCTTTCGTGCCATTTAGGTGTCGATTATTTCCTGGCGAGCGGTAGCGAGCCTGCAATTTGAAGAGGAATTGGCCTTCGGCCGGGACATTTTTCTACCAAAAAATTTACAAATTTATCTTGAAGGGACGGGGGGGGGGGGGGGTTCTAGGGGGTGTTTTTCTAAGCTTGATGGAGGTCTAGGGAGGAAACTAAACACATATATGAATAAATTAATTAATAGACCAAACAAACGGTCAGTCTCCCCTTGAATTTGGTAGAGTATGCTAAGTTGATTTAAGATATAACTTGTATTTTGAAGATGACAGAATACAATTGCCGGTAAAAATTGACGGAAAATGAGTTCGTGTGATACCGACCTTTTGATATGATGACATACATGAAGGACAGAACCAGGGCGAGAGAAGAATGTGTGAGTGAGTGAGTGAATGAGTGAGTGAGTGCCGACCTTGGGGAGATAAGGGGAGGTCTGAACTCTAACTCGTTTATTACTTGTACTTTACTGGGTCACTGTTACACACACACACACACACACATAAAGGTAGTTCAGGTAATGACAAATTACAATTATAATAATAATAATAAATGTATAAATATATCTATATCTATATATATCTATCTATCTATATAATACAAAACATTAATACATTTTATAATTCCTATATTAATCTAAACACACCACGCTAATCTCCGTCTAAATACCCCCCCCCCCCTCACAGTTATCATCAACACCACACACACGATCAACATAATCATTCACAGAACACGACACACGTAACTTTAGACTCTCTCTCTCTCTCTCTCTCTCCCCAGCGTGCATAAACAAATAATGACCAACCTATACCTTATGATGTGTTCGCCACTCTTCTAGCGGCACCAAGGAGCGCGACGCCCCTCGTTTTGGGTGGTGATTTGGTGCAGTAGACTGTTTGAAGCGACAGCTCGGTCCCTTGCGAGGATGGGCTCGTCTGGCACCTTTTGCAGTTCGACATCCAGGGCTCTCTTGAAGCTGTCTAACGAGACGTCCCTCATGTCTCTTACTCGCCGTGGGAGTTTGTTGAAGAGACGTGGGTCTTCGAATTAGAGATAGCGTATGTACGAAATGTATTTACTAAATTATTTACGAGAATTGGTTAAAAGCTGTTAGCCCAATTTCATATTATAACCTATAATATACTAAATGAGTTTTACAATGCGGTTTATAGAAATCAATGTTAGGAATATAGCATGCAGACAAGAATGGAAAATGGAACTAAAAACGTGTAGTAAACAGGATTAGGGCACGAAAGTTCTTAATATTGGCAAAAAATTGGGGCAAAAGGTATGAATATCGCCAAACTAGTGAGGCGAATGTATTGAAATCTCATAACTAATAGGGCTGAACAAGAGGGAGGAGGAGGACTAGGAAAACCAACTGCCTCCCCTTAACTTGAAGGCTTGGGTGACCTGGACGATACCCTTCCGACTAGTACCAAACCGTCAATCTCGGAGGGGGACTTTATAACATTCCGCTTATACCAAGTTCCTATTTATACTACCAGGTGAAACAGAGGCACAGGGTGTAAGGAGACTTTTCTAGCTTTTTTGCATTAGTTAGCACTTTTCCGCTAGATTCTAGCATTTTTGCATTAGTTAGCACCCGTTCGCTAGATTCTAGCACTTTTCCGCTAGATTCAAGCATTTTTGCATTAGTTAGCACTTTCCCGCTAGACTCTAGCATTTTTTTAACAAAACCTAATCTAACCAACTGTAATCTATTTAGATTTTTCGGTGTCTTTTTTTTTTTTTTTTTTTTTTTTCTTTTTTTTTTTTTTTTTTTTTTTTTTTTTTTTTTTTTTTTTATGTTATGGAATTTTTCTTTTTGCCCACATGTCTCCTCCCGAAGAGGAATCGAACCCCTTGGATGTCAAGTAAACGCGCGAACCAATACGCCATGGGACACCCCCCTCCCCCCAGTCCTACCAGTGTGGAATATATAGTTTGTTTTTTCTTTCTTTTTTGGCGATAAATTGACTGATCCCTATCTTAATTATCCAGCTATTACACAAATTGTATACCCAAATATGTTCTTTGTGAGAACTTTACGTTAAGATGTTACAAATATATAGCAATTTCTTATCCCAGTAACTATCGTGAAATCAGCTGCAAATGGATTAAAATTTCCGCCAGGTTAATAAATACATAAATCAATACATACAGTGTAGGCTATGTGGTGCCAGTGGGGGGGGGGGGAGTGTTGTAGAGTGACTGATGAGGTGACGGTGTGTTAGGAACTGTCAACTCGACCAATATCACGCCAACAATATCAAGGCAACATTATAATGGCAATATAAGTTTACCAACATTTCGGGACTAATTTCCACTACTGACGGCGTCTATAACGAAAGTGGATCCTTATAATTATATGACAAACTCGTTATAAAGGTTTGATTCAGAAGCGACCATATCACAGTTGCCAATGAAAAGCAGAAGTTAAAAAAGCTCGTGTAAAACTAGCACTATAAATGTCAGTTAGTATGGGGTCAGGAAGGCATCGGGTCAACAGGAATCGGTCAACCTTCGCCGTATTGATGCCACTATTGTCAAAACTGTCAATAGCCTCACATAATGTCTTTACCCATAATAAGCATTGTGTGTATTTACGGTAATAAATAGCGTTTGGTCTCGCTCTTATACTACAGAATAATACGGCACTAAAATGGTGTCTATACTGTAGATAAAATGACCGGGCTCTTTTTACTACAGGAGTATACGGTACTAAAATGGCGTTTAAGGGGAGATATCCGCTTGAGGCATTTTTTTCTTAACCCCATTCTCCCTCATGTTTAGCCCCATTGCTTTAAACAAAATTAAGACGTTCGACCCATTAGGTTGGCGATTTTAAGAACGTTCGCCCCATTTCTGTCAATTCTAGGACCTTTCGTGCCATTGAGATGTCGATTTTTCCTGGCGAGCGATAGCGAGCCTATCATTTAAGAGGAACTGGCCTTCGGCCAGGAAATTTTTCTACCGAAAAATGTACAAATTTATCTTGAAACGGGGTCAAGGGGGTGTAATTTTCAACTTGATGGAAGTCTAGGGAACAAACTAGAAACCTCCCCTTAAAAAAGTTATGAGCCCGCTCTTTTACTACATAATTGTATGCTGCCACAATGCCATCTAAAGAAAAATATGACCTCACTCTTTTACTGTAGGATATTACGGTACTAAAATATGGCGTCTATAGAAAAAGATGACCATTCTGACTTAAGGGGGGTGGCCTGTTTTGGTTCTGTCCTCTATCTTTCTCTGGCTTGTATCCATTTGGCCCCATTCAGCCTACTGTTTTAAGACGTTTATCCCCATCCAGGTGTCAAATTTGTACTGGTGAGCGGTAGCGAGCCAGCATATTTTTTATTTTTGTTTGACAGCAGGCTAAATGTGTACATTTTTCGATAGAAAAATATCTCCGGCGAAGCCGGATTTCTTCATATAATGCTGGCTCGCTACCGCTCGCCAGAAAAAAATCGACACCTAGATGGGGATAAACGTCTTAAAATAGTTGGCTGAATGGGGCCGAATGGATACAAGCCAGAGAAAGAGAGAAAAGGACAGAAATAACAAAAAGCAGGTCACCCCCCTTAATACAGGATCTCTACTGTCAACCAGGATGATGGGCGAGGCTAAATGTGGGTGACAGGTAGGCCTACGGGTTAATAACTTCATAGGTAGGCTTTATATATAGCCGCTGTCAATCAGGGGGAGGTACAGTCGGTCACAATAGTTTGCATCCTGAGCCATGTTCTATTTATGGAAGGAAACACAGTGTGATTGACTTGCAAGAATAATAAAGTTTGTTCAATATGGGCTTTATCACTGAAGGCTATTCAGGACCTCGCACCACCCTCATGTTTACATTAGTAGGTAGAGATGGTGACCGGTCAACTCAACCAGTAGACCATTTCAACCAGTAGCTCTTATCCAGTACCAAATCAACCAATACGGTTAAGTTAGGTTAGGTTAGGTTAGTACTATATTTTGGCACTGGTTTGGTTGGTCTGGGTTAATTTGGCACTGGTTGAGAGCTACTGGTTGAAATGGTCTACTGGTTGAGATGACATGGAACCGGTAGAGATTGTTATAGAGATTGCTCCCCAGGGATCAGTTTTTGCCCCAACTCTGTTCCTCATTCATATCAATGATCTCATATCTACCACTCATAATCCAATACATTCCTACGCAGATGACTCAACACTCCACAGTTCCTTCACATTTACCAATTCTTTCACCCAACCCGATCTTATAAATTCAAAAATAAACACTGCAATTTATCTGAACCAGGACCTTTCTAGAATTAATGAATGGGGACAAGAGAATCTAGTTTCCTTTAATGCACAGAAAACCAAGTACATTCAATTTTCTAACCGACAGAATCTCACTGACTCCCATATATTTTTTAATGATGTAAATATTCCCACTTCCCCTAGTATTGACATTCTCGGTGTAACATTAACTACTAACTTGAGCTGGACACATTATGTTAGAAGCATTGCTAGAATGCCTCTAAAAAACTGGGACTTCAGTACAGAGTTCGAGAATTCTTCACTGACGAGCAGTTGGCCGTAATTATAAAAGTCATGTGCGTTCTCAGATGGATTGCTGTTCACCTCTGTGGGGTGGAAGTGGAGTGGTTGCATTGAGGCAGTTGGATAAAATTCAAAATAAAGCTATTAGATTAATCAATAACCCTGCAATCACACAGGACCTTCCTACATTATCCATACGAAGAAACGTTGCATCCCTTGCATTATTCTACAGATATTTTCACAGCAATTGTTCCGAGGAACTTGCTTCAATTGTGCCGCCTCTCCACATCTTTCCTCGTAGAACTAGGGCAGCTGAGAGCGCCCATGAATTTACACTTTCTCCTCCACAATGCAGAACTTCTGCTTATCAGAATTAATTTATCCCCAGAGCTACTACTCTTTGGAATTCACTTCCCTCGAATTGCTTTCCACAAACTTACAATCTACAAATGTTTAATTCCAGTTGTTACAAACATTTTATGAATGGAGGATGCCTTTAGGCACATGGACCTTTTTGTTTTATCTGTGTTTTTCCTTCCTCCGTTCATTGTCTCTTTAAAAAAAAAAAAAAAAAAAAAAAAAAAAAAAAATATATATATATATATATATATAAGCTATTTAATTGTAGAACCAGATGATATTTAACTTTTTGGAACATTTTGTAAAAATATATGTAAATGTAACACATTATGTGATGGTAATTGTTTACTTAAATTAACTGAGGCAATAATTTATTTTAGTGAAATGACGTCTATTTCTTTTATCTAAACGTAATGATAATATTATCTACAATATAATATGACGTAAATATAAGGAAGGTGAGACATGTATCCATATTTGTCCCTGGTTTATAGCTTGGTATCTATACAAATTTGATTACATTAACTTACCCTTTGAAGATTATGACACATTTTGATCGTTTATTCTGGCTATCATTAGACGATCGTATACAATTTAGGAATGATCTGTGGGAATCATAAGAGTAAAGAGAGAGAGAGAGAGATATGGTGGGCGCGTCTGACATCCGACCTATTTAGCCAATCAGTGTTGTTGTGGTTGTTGTTATTTACTTGACTCGTTTATAAATGCTCTCGTTTATTTACCTATAGCGACGAGAGGACATTTCTAAGCTTTAAAAAAATATCTATGGTTTTATATTATCGCCTGTTACGCTTGTTTTCTTAAGGGGGGTCACCGGCCTTTTTTATATTTTCTCTCCCTTTTCTCTTTCCCTGGCTTGTATCCATTCGGCCCCATTAAGCCAACTGTGTTAAGACGTATATTCCCATCCAGGTGTCGATATCTTCCTGGCGAGCGATAGCGATCCAGCATTGTATGGAGAAATCCGGCTTTGCCGGAGAAATTTTTCTATCGAAAAATGTACAGATTTAGCTTGCTGTCAAAACGAAAATATTGACACCTGGATGGGGGAAAACGTCTTAAAACAGTAGGCTGAATGGGGCCGAATGGATACAAGCCAAAGAGATAGGGAGAGAAAGATAAAAAATAATCGAGGTGGGCCCCCTTAACCCCTTGAGAATTACGAGGCATTTTGTCAGTTTGTTCTGGCTATCATTAGACGACTTTAGTCAGATTAGGAAGGGTAAACGGAAGTCAGAGGGTTAATTTAGTTCCCACAGATCCTTCCTAAGTTTACATAAAATCGTCTAATGATAGTCAGAATTAACTGTTAAAAGGCGTCATAATCCTCAAGGAGTTAAACAATTCTTTCACTTCACAGTTCCTGATACCGAAGGAATACTATTGGAATGGGCATTGTTTTTTTTGTTTTTGTTTTTTTAACAGAAAATACACAGATTAGCATTCCCCTTCCTAAAGGTAACATCGCATGGACATTAAATGAGCTCTTCACTCGTGCTTAAAACAAATATAATAAGTAACTCCAGTGTTTATATTAGCGTGTGTTTGTATAATTATATTCATAAATGTAGTTTGACAGGAATTCAGTTTTTGACTCGTATTGTCCCGCTTCCTTAACATTATTATCAATGACAATTACCCATCTCCTTGCTCAAGGGAGATGGTAACCGCCGGCTATGTCTCAGAAAACCTTCATCATTCTGAGCGAGATTTGAACCCGGGCCTGCTGGGTTGCAGGCAGGGACGGTATCACTAAGCTAGCCGCGGTGTGTGTGTGTGTGTCCTTTACTTTTCTAATCCTGTATATTACTTAATAAAAAGGTCTCACCCCTTTCCCTGCACGTACAGTATGTGTGTGCGTATGTGTTTATGCTAATATGTGTGTGTGTGTGTGTATGTGTGTGTATGTCTTCAGTGTTTCTTTTCTAATCCTGTGTGTATATGCCGCGTGTGTGTGTGTGTGTAAGTGTGTGTACTTATGCTAGTGTGTGCGTGCGTTTGTGCTTATGCTAGTGTGTGTGTGTGTGTGTGCGCGCGGTTATGCTAATACGTGTGTGTTACAAAATCCTCCCGCCTACGCTTCTAACTGACTAACCACCAAGTTCGGATATCGTGTAGGTCGATTTATAGGGGTGACTGGTGAAATATAATAGGATCTAATTAACCGTCTGTTATCAACATGGGAAATAGGAAGATATAGGAATTGTTAAGGGGGGCACCTGCTTCTATTTCTCTTTCTCTCCTTTTCTCTCTTTCTCTGGCTTATATTCATTCGGCCCCATTCAGCCAACTGTTTTAAGACGTTTATCCCCATCTAGGTGTCAATTTCCTCCTAGCGAGCGATAGCGAGCCAGCATTGTATGGAGAAATCCGGCTTCGCCAGAAACATTTTTCTATCGAAAAATGTAAAAATTTAGCTTGCTTTCAAAAAAATATATATATATGCTGGCTCGCTACCGCTCGCCAGGAAAATATTGACACCTGGATGGGGGTAAACGTCTTAAAACAGTAGGCTAAATGGGGCCGAATGTATACAAGCCAAAGAGAGAGGGAGAGAAAGAGAAAACAAGCGATGTGGGCTCCCTTTATATAATGCACATGATTGAACTACGAGCGTAATGTCTTATGCAGTGGTTAACTCATGTGATTAGTCAGCTGATAATTAATATAAACCACAATCGCAATTCATTCATTTCATCGCATTTCATCCATAAGATCACGACGAGGAACAGAACTTTTGAGGGAAACTGTACAGTTGGCCGCAAATTTGTATACACTACGTGATTTTATGTGTGGAAAGAAAATTAGTGTGATTGAATTAGAAGTTTATTTCCTTATGCCTTCGGTCAATAGTATAACCAATTGTATGGAGATAAACTTAGAAGAATTAAAAGTGTATTATATAATGCAGAAGGTAAATAGTATGACCAATTAACGGTTGTATAGCACATTATTCTTGTAAGTCAATCATACTATGTTTCCTTCCGTACATACAATCACAGAGTGGGCTTAATTAACAGGGTCCAGAGAATACAGGCCTGTAACCCTGGGTCTTAAGGGGGGGGGGGTTATATTTTCGTCGATTTGTCATATATGTTTTTGTCTTTTAGTTTCCTCCTTAAACCTCCATCAAAATTATAAAAAAATCCATTAGATCCCCCTTCGAGATTAATTTGTACATTTTTCGATAGAAAAATGTCACGGCCGAAGGCCGGTTCCTCCACAATTACATGCTCGCTATCGCTCGCCACCTAAATAGCACGAAAGGTCTTAACCCTTTCAAGCTCCAATACGCGTTTCTGTTCTGTTTTTGGCTACTATTAGACGATTTTATTCAGATTAGTAACGGTATATGGAAGTCAAAGGGTTGATTGAGATAGTATTTACCATTTTAATACCCACAGATACTTCCTAAGCTGCATAAAATCGTCTAATGATAGCCAAAATAAACTGCTAAAACGCGTCAGAGCTTCAAAGGGTTAATATTGACAAAGAAATGGAGCGAAGGGTCTTAAAATCGACAAACTAATGGGGCAAACGTTTTATAATCTCAAAACTAATGGGGCTAATTATGAGGAGAAGGGGGTCTAGAAAAGCGACCCATCTCCCCTTAAGTTTTGCAAGCTCTCCAGAAGTGAATCTAATCTTTCTCATTATTCCTTGACCTAATATTTACATTGCGGTGAGTTCGTAATGCTGTCAGAGGATTTATTTAGGACCACGATTTGTTTGTAAATATAGAAATACAACTATAGCAAGAGAAAAACACACACAAATGCCTCTTCATAGATCAATACATGGAGGGAGGTTCGTGTTGCTATCTGAGACTTTCATAGAGGACCACGAGTTGTTTGTATGTATGTATGTATGTTTTTTTTAAGAGACAATGAACGGAGGAAGGAAAAACACAGATAAAACAAAAAGGTCCATGTGCCTAAAGGCATCCTCCATTCATAAAATGTTTGTAACAACTGGATTTAAACATTTGTAGATTGTAAGTTTGTGGAAAGCAATTCGAGGGAAGTGAATTCCAAAGAGTAGTAGCTCTGGGGATAAATGAATTCTGATAAGCAGAAGTTCTGCATTGTGGAGGAGAAAGTGTAAATTCATGGGCGCTCTCAGCTGCCCTAGTTCTACGGGGAAAGATGTGGAGAGGCGGCACAATTGAAGCAAGTTCCTCGGAACAATTGCTGTGAAAATATCTGTAGAATAATGCAAGGGATGCAACGTTTCTTCGTATGGATAATGTAGGAAGGTCCTGTGTGATTGCAGGTTTTTTTATTAATCTAATAGTTTTATTTTGAATTTTGTCCAACTGCCTCAATGCAACCACTCCACTTCCACCCCACAGAGGTGAACAGCAATCCATCTGAGAACGCACATGACTTTTATATATTACGGCTAACTGCTCGTCAGTGAAAAATTCTCGAACTCTGTACAGGAGTCCCAGTTTTTTAGAGGCATTCTTAGCAATGCTTCTAACATAATGTGTCCAGCTCAAGTTAGTAGTTAATGTTACACCGAGAATGTCAATACTAGGGGAAGTGGGAATATTTACATCATTAAAAAATATATGGGAGTCAGTGAGATTCTGTCGGTTAGAAAATTGAATGTACTTGGTTTTCTGTGCATTAAAGGAAACTAGATTCTTTTGTCCCCATTCATTAATTCTAGAAAGGTCCTGGTTCAGATAAATTGCAGTGTTTATTTTTGAATTTATAAGATCGGGTTGGGTGAAAGAATTGGTAAATGTGAAGGAACTGTGGAGTGTTGAGTCATCTGCGTAGGAATGTATTGGATTATGAGTGGTAGATATGAGATCATTGATATGAATGAGGAACAGAGTTGGGGCCAAAACTGATCCCTGGGGAACACCAGCATTTATTGAGTGAAATTGAGAATAAAGGCCATCTACCATTACACGTATTTTTCTGTTATGAAGATAAGAAGAAATTAGTGGAACTAATGATGCAAGGCCGTAGTGTGACATCTTCGACAATAAGGATTGATGACAGACTCTATCAAATGCCTTTGATATATCCAGTGCTATTGTATGTGTTTCACCATGTTGGTCTGTAGCTTGGTTGATTTGATGCGTAAGAAGGCAAAGAATGTCTGCAGTTGATCGACATCGTCTAAAACCATATTGCCTATCACTGATTAATTTATTTCTCAAGATGCTTAATTATGTGATTATTTAATATAATTTCAAAGACTTTACCAAGAGTGGAAGTTATAGCTATTGGTCTGTAGTTTGATGGATCTGAAGAGGCACCTTTTTTAGGAACTGGATGGATGTTTGCTTCTTTCCAGGGTACTGGGAAGCATGAGGTATGAGTACACAGACGGAAAAATTTTGCCAATACAGGAGCGAGCACCAAGGAGCAATTCTTAAGTGCTATTGGAGGAATTTCATCTGGACCCGGAGCCTTATCTACTGAGAGATTCTGCAAAATAGTTTTGACATGTCTGGTGTGGATCTTAAGTGAGGGAATTTCAGGCGAATTAAAACTAAGTACAGGGACATCTTGATTTATTTCATCTAAGGTTGAGTTGGTGGAGAAAATATCCGCAAGAAGGTTAGCTTTACCTCGTGGGTCACTTACAAGATTGCCAGTCGGAGATTTTAATGGTGGAATGGATGAAGCAGTAGTGAAGTTGGATTTGAATGAGTTAAGAGTAGACCAAAATATTGTGTTATCATTTGGATTATTTAGAAGTTTATTTGCCTGCTTGTGGAGAAAGTTTGATTTAGTTAGGTTTAATAGTTTGGCATGATTTCTGATGTTGCTAAAGTAATTAAAGGCTTCATGTGTTTTTGATCTTGTGTATGCATTGTAGGCTATTGCTTTTTGTTCAGTTACTCTAGCACAATTATGGTCAAACCATTTAGGTGAATTAGATCTTTTACTGTACTTTTGATGAGGAATAAAAGTTTCCATTCCAATTTTTACAAAATCTTGTATGTGGCTCAAGGTGGAGTGTGCATCATTAGAAAAGAAAGAGGTCCAGGGAATATCAATAAAGAAACCTTGGTCTGCCCTATCGTAATGCCATTTAGTCACCAAAACAGGTTCAGAGTGGGAAGGTGTGGTAGGTGATAGATGTATGTGTGTATAATTATGCTCAGGCCCAATCCCCACTTTTCCTATTTTTATTTTTATTTTCTATTTTACTCTATTTTATTATTTTTTTGTTTTTATTTTCTTGGGGGTGGCCGACTCAAGACAGAGCAAGAACAGGGGAAACACGAAACACAAGACAGAACAACGAACAAACACAGACAAAACACAAAATTCACACACAATTTGTTTGTGAATATATAAATACATATATATATAAATACAATACGAATGCCTATACATAGATAAACACATGGAGTTATACATATGGGGAAAGATACACAAGTAGACCATACTAAAAACTACGAGACTGTCTATTCTACAATGTTTATAAATCCCTTGAGGATTATTACGAGGATTATTCTGGCTATCAATAGACGATATTTTGCAGGTTAGGAAGGATCTCTAGGAATCTACATGGTTAAAACTATTTCAATTAACTTTAATTCTCATAAATTCTTTATAAACTGAATAACATCGTCTCATAAATGCCATAAAATACTGTCAAAATGCGTCACACTTCTTAAGGGGTTGACAGTCTTAGCATATTTTACTTACACACCACCAAAGAGAATCAACCCCCCCCCCCCCCGCCCCTCTCCCAACACACATACAATTACAGAACACTTATAAACACGTACTTAGAAAATACAAATATACATGCCATAAAACGAAACACCACACACACACACACACACTCACACATACACACACACACACACACACACTCACACATACACACACAGGCGCGCGCGCGCGATGAACAGCAACATACAGTATACACATATATTTACAAAACACTTACAGACACGCACACATATAGGAGATCGAACATATAGAAACATCGCACATACAATCACAAAACACACACACTCAGAAATAATGAATACCCATAGAAGCAGAACAGCACCAACACTAAACAATAATTGACAGAAAACACATAAACACATATTTACCAAGCGAGCACACTGACAATAACACATTCCCAGCATACCCATGCACTCTCAGAATACAAAACACATTCCTAGAAAACACACACACACACACATACACATACACATACACACACACACACACACACACACACATACACATACACACACACACACACACACACATACATACACACAATCACACACTCTCTCTCCTAATCCTTCTGCTTTACTATCCTTGTTGTTAACTCAGTAACGACGATTGATGTATTTAAGGCCATATTGTCTAGTAAGCACTGCAAAGTCTGTGTGCTCTCTCTCTCTCTCTCACTCTCTCTCTCTCTCTCTCACTGCCTCCCACACCCAGACACACTTGGATGACTCAAGGTCGCGGATCGTTCACCTGTGTTGCTGTTGTTCTTCTTGTTATTGTTCTTCAGGAGCGTTTTGTTGTTGATTTGATAGTTAAGGGAGCCCACCTCGCTTTTTTTTATCTTTCTCTCCCTCTCTCTTTGGCTTGTATCCAATCGGCCCCATTCAGCCTACTGTTTTAAGACGTTTACCCTAATCCAGGTGTCAATATTTCCCTGGCGAGCGGTAGCGAGCCAGCATATATATATATATATATATATTTTGTTTTGTTTTGACAGCAAGCTAAATTTGTAAATTTTTCGATAAAAATATGTCTCCGTCGAAGCCGCATTTCTCCATACAATGCTGGCTCGCTATCGCTCTCCAGGAAGAAATCGACACCTGGATGGGGATAAACGTCTTAAAACAGTTGGCTGAATGGGGCCGAATGGACACAAGCCAGGGAAAGAGAGAAAAGGAGAGAAAGATAACAAAAAGCCGGTGACCCCCCTTAATAAAGATACTGGTGATGGTCGTTTTGTTGCTAAATATCGTGTTGTAGGTAATGTTGAAGATTGCTTTGGTGTTCAATATCGCTTCGTTGTTCAAAAAATGGGCTTCAATGTTGATAGTTTGTAATGCCTCGCAGCAAGGAAGAGAACAGAGTATGTATAGTAAGGGGTGAGGAAGGGAGCTGGAGGAAGAGATGAAGGCGTCGGGGCTTGACAACACGTGTGCGTTGTGTCATTTTTGAGTGTCTGTGCAGAGTAGGACGAACAGGACACTCACGAATTAATGTCAATATAAGGAACTGCTATGCCTCTACATGATAGTAATGCCAAATTGTTATCATAAAAAGCTATGCAAACTTTGTAATACCTCAGTCATTAACTCTATCTGGTCCAGCGTCTTGGGGGGGGGGGGGGGGGGGTTATAATGATAATTAATTTTATTATTGAGGATTTTGCTCGCTTACGCCATTTTCGAGCAATGCATTTTAGTACCCTAGGCTAACAAAATCGCCTTCCCAGACTTCCTTCAAACTAAAAAATATGCCCACCCAGACCCCATTCAAGCTAAAAATTTACATTTTCAATAACAAAATATCACACCCGAAGGTCGATTTCTTCTAAGTTACAGGCTCACATTCGGTCGCTCAGAAAAGAATCGACATCAATACCTTGCCCAAAACCTTGATTCTAATGTATGTGACATATAGATACAGTAGGTGTACGTGAGCATATATTGTACAGTTCCCCACATAAGTTCCGTTCCTCGTCGTGATCTTATGTATGAGAGTAAAATCATATGAATGAATTGCGAGTGTGTTTTCTTTTAATCATCAGTCGACTAATACTGTAAGCTGAGTTAACCACTGCATAAGAAACAACACTCCTACAGTACTTCAATAAGGCGCATTATAGTTATATGTGTAAGATTACCAAGACGAATCAACCGTATGAGGACAAAAAATACAATAATAAAGTGTAAAGTCCTGACAACAGTTAAGAGGGCAGTGCTCGCTTTGTGGGTCTAATTATGTATATATTACTTTATCGTTTGGTTTCCTCGCTAGACCTCCATCAAGCTTAGACCCTCTTTCAAGATAAATTTGTAAATTTTTAGGTAGAACAATTTCCCGGTCGAAGGCCGGTTCCTTCTAAAATTAAAGGCTCGCTATCGCTCGACAGGAAAAAATCGACACCTAAAGGGCACGAAAGGTGTTAATCTTGGCAACAAAATTAGGCGAAAGGTCTCAAAATCGCCAGACTAACAGAACGAACGTCTTAAAACTTCAAAACTAACATGCTAAACATGAGGGAGAAGGGGGTCCATAAAAAGTGAGTAGTGTCCCCTTAAGTCCGGTAACTTGAGCACTGTCAAGTAGGCCAAACCACAACAACATTCCCGCGGGGGGTACAAATCCCTGGCCAGTGTCACTAAACAGTCTCTAGTGAGATGTACGGGGCTCTTACCTGTACTCGTTCATTACCTCACTCGCTCTCGCTCCCTCTCCCCACCCCCCTCCCCTCCCTCTCTCTTTCTCTCTCTCTCTCGGTGAATTACCTGCGACTTGTCTGTGGGTTGATTAACATAAATAACATCATTTCATAATAACATTTAACACAAATGCCTGATACTACAAATAGGCTCCCGAAACAACAAATACGAATACCATATCGTAACATCTGTGTGACCAGTGTATCTATGTAAATATATGTAAATCTATGTAAATCTCTCTTACATTATCGGGGCTGAGCACGTTAGGTGAGCCCGCTAAACAAAGTGTCACAGGTCTTAATCGGCAGAGTGTACATATATATATATATATATATATATATATATATATATATATGAAAGAGACTCCCTTCCTTACCCCCTAGTACATAATAGGAAAGAGACTCCGTTCCTCACCCCCTAGTACATATAGGAGAGAAAGTACCTTCCCCTACTAGTACATATATGAAAGAGATTACCTATCACCAAACTAATGGGGAAAACGTCTTACATTTTCAAAACTAATGAGGCTAGACAAGAGACATGAGAGGCGTCTCGTTAGACAGTTTCAAGAGAGCTCTCGATGTCGAACTACAAAAAGTGCCAGACGAACCCATCTTCGCAGGGGAGCGCTCCGTCCCTTCGAATAGTCTGCTGCACCAATTCTCAAACAACAACGAGGGGCGGTGCGCTCCTCGGTGCCATTAGCAAGAGTGGCGAACTCCACATAGGTAGGTAGGTGAAGAAGGGGGTCCAGAAAAAACAAACCACCTCTTAATTGCGTGTCTCTATCCTCTTCATTACCATGCCTCGTTGTTAAGTAGGGGAGAAAGGGAAGTCATTATATTCAGCAGCATATTTACAACTTGTCTTCTTCTTTCCTGCATGTATGTGTTTATGTATACTTGGGCGATGGTTACTTGTGGCATATTGCTTAGCGAGCGCGGGTTCGAATCGCGGCTGGACGATACGGATGGGCAGTCTCCCAACAAGCCATGCCTTTGTTTATGTAGCAGTATAGAGGTGTACTATCAACGACAAAAGTTCGTTCCCCCAACCAGCTCCTGTGTGAATCCGAAACACGAGGGGGGTCGAGAAACGAAGCATCTGAGGTGCTATTTACAGCCAATAAATGCTTCGTTTTTCGACCCCCAGGTGATTTGGATTAACACAATGGCAAGTTGGGGGAACGAACACTTGATAGTACATCGAGTAAGTAGTACATCGCCTCTATAAACAAATTAATCAAACAGTATACTGTAGACGGACCCACATTATTATTCCTGGGTCGGTGACTTTTACGAGACATCGACCAGACGTGACCTATCTCTGTGTAAACAATGGGATTCATACTGGGAGGTGTGGTGGAGTGGTCTTGCCACTGGCCTGGTAATCCAAAGGTCCCGGGTTCAAATCCCGATGTATCAATGGGAAGATATTATTGGGATGGAATTTGTGCTGTACCTGGTATCAGTGCATTACCACAAGCCCACCGAAACGTCAATAAAATACCCTCATTGTTCCCTGATTAAATAGCTCTGTATGAATATTCCCATATTCAAAATATGCTATAGGGGTGCAATGCCTGGTGAGTTATCTGCTCAACAGGTGGCGTCGTGTGTGTGTAAGTGTGAGAGTCCGAGTGTAGGGGATGAGACAGTGAAGCACGGGAACGAGATGGCTTCAGAGATGGGGTCGTTTCGGGCCATGAGTGAGCACCGTGCCTCATGTGAAGGCAAGATGGCAGGTGCTCGTTGTACTCTACGTGCTTCACATGTCTCACTCCCTAGACTGGAACAAGACCTCACGGGCTTCACTGTTCATTGTAAAGTGGTGAATGTTAAGGCTCTCAGCCTATGCCCGAGAGGAAGTAAGGTTGGAATATAGAAAAAAAAAAAAAAAAAAAAAAATACGGGGCCAGGGTGTGTGTGTGAGAGAGAGAGAGAGAGAGAGAGAGAGAGAGAGAGAGAGAGAGAGAGAGCGAGAGAAAGACTGTGTATGTGTTTGTATGTATATGTGTGTATGTATCTGAGTGTGTGAGAAAGAGTGAGAGTGTGTGTGTGTGTGTGTATGTATCTGAGTGTATGAGAGAGTGTGTGTATGTATCTGAGTGTGTGAGAGAGTGATGAGAGTGTGTGTATGTGAGAGACACAGAGAGAGGGAGGGTATGTATGTATGTATGTGTGAGGGGGTGGGGGTGGGGATGAGGGTACCGGTATGTCTATGTAAACAATGGTGTACTCTCCGTGTTGCTTTAATGTTATTGTATCCACGGAATTAATCTTTGCTGGAGAGAGAGAGAGAGAGAGAGAATGAGTGTGATGTAATATATCTTTAGGGGAGATATATATTTATTAATTTATAAATGTATTTTTTATTTTCTTAGTTTGCTCCCTAGACCTCCATTAAGCTTAAAGAAATACCTCCAAATCCACCTTAGAGATAAATTTGTACATTTAATGGTAAGAACATGTCCTGATCAAGGGCCGGTTTTTTTAAATTACAGGCTCGCTATCGCTCTCCACGAAAAAATCGACACCTTAATGGCATAAAAGATAAAAAATTGACAAGGAAATGGGGCGAAAGGTCTTAACATCACCAAAATATTGGGGCGAACGTCTTGAAATCTCCAATCTAACGAGGCTAAACATGAGGGAGAAGGGTGTCCAGAAAAAAGAAACCCCTCCCTTCGTGAAATAACTAACAAGCAGTAATTTGATTACTTGTTGCCTCGAAGGAAGGAAGGGTACAGAGGTATTAGGGGGTGCGGGGGATTTTTTTTTTTTTTTTTTTTTTTTTTTTTTATGTGAGTGAGGGAGACAAAAGGCAGAACTGCCTGTAGCGAGTGCCTCCCTCAGAGTTGAAAGAGTGACAGGGCCAAAATCAAGGGACGTTCCAGCCAAAATGCCTGGACACACGGAGTTTGAAGCAATTTAAGTCATAGGAAGAGGGAAAGACTGACTCTGGGAGAGAGTTCCAGAGCTCAGCTGTTGAATAGAAGAAAGTCTGAGAGTAACGTGTCACTCTTGGGTTGGAGAGTTGCACAGAGTAGGGGTGAGATTGTGTTGCAAGATGGGTACCACGTACCCTACTTAGAGGATGTGGTATACACTGGGACACCTCTGAGGAGCACTGATTATTGTAGTAGCGATAGAATAGCGAGAGAGATGCAAAATTGCGGCGAAGAGAGTCTGTAGAGAGTTGGTGAGTGGGCGGGAAATAATTATATGAAAGGCCTTCCTTTCTACTTTGTCTAGGAGTGCGGTGTGAGAGGATCCTCCCCACACATGCGAACAATACTCAATACAAGGACGCACTGTGCCTCTGTACAGAGCAAGAAGTTGTGCAGGGGTAAAGAACCCCTTGAGGCGGTTGAGCACACCCAGCTTCTGGGAGGTTGCTTTAGCAAGACTGGTAATATGGTCCTTCCAAGTGAGAGCAGAAGAAAAAGAGACACCAAGAATATTGAGAGAAGATGAAGGATTGATTTTTGTATTGTTGAAGAATAAGGGATAGTCCGCTGGGAGTTCCGGACGGGTAGATACAGTAGATGGAGAAATTGGGTTTTGGAAGCATTAAAGGTAAAAAGGTTAAATTTATCCACTAGTTGAAATGGTCTCCTGGTTAAGTTGTCCATGATTCCTGTTTTTGCCGGAGTGCCTGTCCCCAGAGGGCCCAGACCCCCTCTTGTCCCCCCCCCCCCCCCCCCCTGAAGGCAACACCCGGATTAAGGGACAATACTGACTAAGGGACAAGCAGGCGTCTCGGGATTACCATGCACAATACAATCTCTTAAGCCGGTATCACACGAGCACTTTTTCCCTCAACATCTATCCTCAATACTCCTCTGGCAGCTAATGTGTGTGTATGTGTGTGTGTGTGTGTGTGTGTGTGTGTATGTGTATGAATATTTGTATGTGTGTGTGTGTGTATGTGTGTGTTTTAGGAGTCAACCATCGTGTGTAGAGTGTATATCCTTAGTATTCCGGCCACAGCAAGACAGATATCAGACAGCTTAGTGGGAAGTACAACAGGGGCCTAACATTCTTATTTACATTGGTGTTGTTGTGTTTGGCTAACTGTTGTTGCTAGTCAGAAAGATGGGGTCATATATATATATACACTATATATATATATATATATATATATATATATATTTATATATATATATATATATATATATATATATATATACAGTATATATATATATATATATATATATATATATATATATATATATATATATATATATATATATATTGCCCAGAAATACTCGACAGCTGAAAGGGGTGAAACGTCTTATACATCGGCAAACTAATGAGTAAAAAACAAACTGCTAGTATTGGGTGCCTCTACTGTTGCTACTCAGGGAGGTAGTTAAATACACATTTATTAGACTAATTTAGCAGATTAAGCAGCCACTGCGTCACACAGCTTTGTAAACGGTAACAATTAGGCTGCATTACGAGCGATATAGAACTTGGAAGGAAAGCAAATATAGTCCTGTGTTCGTCTGTCTTAATTTTACGAGGTGAATATAAAACAATTGAGTCAAGCAAACATTAAGGAGGGTCACCTGCTTTTTTCTCTGTTTCTCCTTTTCTCTTTCTATGGCTTGTATCCATTCGGCCCCATTCAACCTACTGTTTTAAGACGTTTATCCCCATCCAGGTGTCGATTTCTTCCTGGCGAGCGATAGCGAGCCATTGTATGGAGAAATCCGGCTTCGCCGGAGAAATATTTCTATCGAAAATGTACAAATTTAGCTTGCTGTCAAAAAATATATATATATATGCTGGCTCGCTACCGCTCGCCAGGAAAATATTGACATGGATGGGGGTAAACGTCTTAAAACAGTAGGCTGAATGGGGCCGAATGAATACAACCCAGAGAGAGAGGGACAGAAAAAAAAAAAAAAAAAAAAAAAACGAGGTGGGCTCCCTTAATCAATATTATTCCTTGTCTCACCTTTCCTATAATCATCATGTCGTCAAATAAAAAGAAACAACATGTATACAGTAAGGAAGGGACTGGAGTTTTCGAAAAGGTGCTCCAGTTCTGAGGCTAATCCTGACTTACAGTGTGCTGGCTTAATAATCCAGAAGGGTTGATAGCCACTGAAGTCCTATTTTAAGGGGGGTCACCGGCTTTGCTAATCATTCTCTCCTTTTCTCTCTTTCCCTGGCTTGTATCCATTCGGCCCCATTCAGCCAACTGTTTTAAGACGTTTATCCTCATCCAGGTGTCGATTTGTTCCTGGCGAGCGATAGCGAGCCAGCATTGTATGGAGAAATCCGGCTTCGCCGGAGACATTTTTCTATCGAAAAATTTACAAATTTAGCTTGCTGTCAAAACAAATATACTGTATATATATATATGATGGCTCGCTACCGCTCGCCAGGAAAATATTGACACCTGGATGGGGATAAACGTCTTAAAACAGTAGGCTGAATGGGGCCGAATGGAAACAACCCAGGGAAAGAGAGAAAAGGAGAGAAAGACAAAAAAAGCAGGTGACCCCTCTTAGTCTGGACTGGAACAAGACCTCATGGGCCTCACCGTGTTCAGCGGTGTAATGTAAAGGCTCTCAGCCAATGCCCGAGAGGGAGTAGTTGGAATATAGACAAAAAAAAAAAAAAAAAAAAAAAAAAGAGGTTTTTTTCCTGGACCCCCTTCTGCCTCATGTTTAGCCCATTTGTTTCGAGGTTTTAAGACGTTCGCCCAATTAGTTTGACGATTTTAAGACTTTTGCCCTATTTCTGTCAATTTTAAGACCTTACGTGCCATTTAGGTTTCGAGAGAGCGAGAGAGAGAGAGAGAGTGTGTGTGAGAGTGAGAGTGAGTAATAAAGAGGGAGAGAGAGAGGGGGGCTTTCTTCTGATCTCCCTCTCTCTCTCTCAGTTATTGTTGCCCTTAGCTCTGAAATTTACGGAGACTAACTGAAACCTTTATGTCTCTACTCCCCCCCCCCCCCACACACACACACACGCATGCCTACATAAGAAACCCTATAGTAACAGAGATCGGCCAACCCCCCCCCCCCCGCCATCTTGGGACCACAGATGATATAATATTTTCCTCTCTCCACACTCGCTAATCCCCACACCCACAATAAACATTTGGGATTACCGGCACAGGATAGATACTTTGGTCTTCGGATCTAAATTATCCGTGATCAACAATAAAATACCACTTCGTTCTGCGGTAATTGGGGCAACAAAATGGCGTCCAAAGAAAGGATGCCCAGTCTCTCTTACTGCATACCATCATACATTTATACAAAAACACACGTGGACGCTTTTTATATATATATATATATTCTTACACGGGCTAGTAACAGTTAGGGCAGACAATTCCTTTGTCCTTGTAAATGTAGATGTGTGAGTGTGGTATTTTATGTTTGTATGTGTGTGGGGGGGGGGGGGGGGGAGGGTGCTTGTGTGTGAATAGGAGGGTGGGATAAGTGTGTGTGTTGTGCTGTGTTTTATGTATGTGTGTGTGTGGGGGGGGGGGGGGGGGGGGGGGGGGGGGTTGCTTGTGTGTGAATAGGAGGGTGGGATAAGTGTGTGTGTTGTGCTGTGTTTTATGTGTGTGTGTGTGGGGGGGGGTTGCTTGTGTGTGAATAGGAGGGTTGGATGTGTGTGTGTGTTGTGCTGTGTTTTATGTGTGTGTGTGGGGGGGGGGGGGTTGCTTGTGTGTGAATAGGATGGTGGGATAAGTGTGTGTGTTGTGCTGTGTTTTATGTGTGTGTGTGGGGGGGGGTTGCTTGTGTGTGAATAGGAGGGTGGGATAAGTGTGTGTGTTGTGCTGTGTTTTATGTGTGTGTGGGGGGGGGGGGGGGGCGGTGCTTGTGTGTGAATAGGAGGGTGGCATGTGTGTGTGTGTTGTGCTGTGCTTTATGTGTGTGTGTGGGGGGGGGGGGGGCGTTTGGTTGTGTGTGATGAGGAGGGTGGGTTGTGTTTGTGTGTTGTGCTGTGTTTTATGTGTGTGTGGGGGGGGGGGGGAGGTTGCTTGTGTGTGAATAGGAGGGTGGGATGTGTGTGTGTTGTGCTGTGTTTTATGTGTGTGTGGGGGGGGGGGGTTGCTTGTGTGTGAATAGGAGGGGGGATGTGTGTGTGTGTTGTGCTGTGTTTATGTGTGTGGGGTGGGGGGGGGGGGAGGTTGCTTGTGTGTGAATAGGAGGGTGGTATCAGTGTGTGTGTTGTGCTGTGTTTTATGTGTGTGTGGGGGGGGGTTGCTTGTGTGTGAATAGGAGGGCGGGATAAGTGTGTGTGTTGTGCTGTGTTGTATGTGTGTGTTGTGTGTATGTGTTATTTGTGTGTGTCGGAATGTCTTGTTTGTGTATGTGGGTATTTTTTGTGCGTGAATAGGATGGTGGGATGTGTGTTTGTTATCTGTGTGTGTGTGTGTGTGTGTTTGTTATCTGTGTGTGTGTTTTTTATCTGTGTGTGTGTGTGTGTGTGTGTGTGTGTGTGCTCTTATCTCTTGCATCAATGAGAAGTACAACACTTCATCCATTGAGTAGTTTCAGATAAAGTAACTCATTGACTGACGTATCAATCATTACAGATCATAACACTAACAAATGCCAATAGTCACTGGATTGTATAAAGACCTTCACTGTTATAGTTAATGTAGATATGTCGCATTCCATACCGTATCTGCGGTTCAGAAAGTGCCCTTGTACAATCGTTAATATGTTTCCTATTAAACAGTTTATTACTACTACTACTACTAATAGTAGTAGTAGTATCAATTAATGACGACAAATATGGGATTCATATCTCGTTTGCCAGCCTGTACAGACAAGACCAACACAACTACAGTTAGTTAGTTACTTAAAATAGGACTTCAGAGACTATCAACCCTCCTGGATTTTAAGCCAGCACACTGAAAGAAAAAAAAACGTCAGGACTGGAGCCCCTTTCCGAGAACTCCAGTCCCTTGACAACTACAGCACAATAACATTCAACAAGCACTTCGTACTCTATACACAGCTATTTAGAGTTGGAGACACAGACTGAATATCATACCTCTTCTTGGAATCATCTGTGAGAATAAACTGCTACTTTAGTGTTGACTATAAAGGGGGAGATTTTATTATTATTATTATTATTATTATTATTATTATTATTATTATCAACTCTGCGTAAGCAGAGTTTGGTATCCCCCCCCCCCCCCCTCCTCCGTATAGTGGGTACCACAGGAAACAAATGTCTGTCGTCGTCGTCGTCGTTGTCCTAAATCGTCATTCAGTTTCTTAATTTATTGTTCGTCATTATATAAACGCTACCAATCCGACATGCTTAAGATTACGGCTAATTTTTCAGAATCCATTCCTTAACTCGACCGATCAAGACGAGTATTAAAACCTGCTATCTTCGCCTATACTTATGTGTATACTGTATAGTCGGCCAATATCCCAGCTGGAATATTGTAGAGTAATGGCCCTTGAAGATTATGACATATTTTGACAATTTATTCTGGTTATTTTCAAACGATTTTATCAAGTAAAGGAGGGATCTGCGTGAGTCAAAAGGTTAATTGAGATCGACTTTACCCCCATGATTGCTAGAGGTCTTACCTAAGTTGTATAAAACTAACTGAAGAAATTGCTAAAACGCGTACAGTACTTCAACCCACTCGGCACCAGCACCTCGTTTTTTGTTGTTGTGGTTTAGCGTAAGACAGAGTGTGAGTGTTGGTCGTAAATAAGGTGGGTAAGTGGGTTAAGAGACGCTTGGTACACATGATATTCTGACAACGGGGGGTGTAGGTCGTTTTCTGTTGTCTTAATGCCACAGTGATGATGATGATGATGAAAGGAGACTGAGAACACATATATATACACGCACACACTCTAGGGTAGCGACATCTATTGAAGAAGCCAGTTCCACAGAAGTGTATAGAGTTCGAAACTCGCTTAAAGATGCTTAATATTATATTGGCCGAAGAATTCAGCAGACCAACAAAAGAATCCCTCCATTATCTACCATTACCACTGCAGCAAAAAATAAAACCCACAACGCAAGATTGTTTTCCGACCACCACTACTAACACACCACGTCATACATCATCAGGTAGAATGGGTGATGACGTCACTTACTGTTTATGCAGGCATAGAGGTGCAGCAGCTCCCATAACGTCATCGGCCATACAGCTGTTTAGGGTTGGGTAGTCCATCATGGTTCTGGCGAGGGAGAGGTGGGCTATTATTTCATGATGTCAATATGTTTTGTCTTCCTTTATTTATATACTTATTTTTTAAGCAGCGTAATTCATAAACAAAGTAAAACTAAATATATGTTTGCATTAGAGGTGCACCGAAAGAGAGGTGGAAGGATGGAGTGAGGAAGTATATGAATGAAGGCGGTGCTGGTTGGGAGGAGGAGCGGCGACTGACTGGGGACAGAGGTGCATGGGGGCGGTTCGTTCGTGGCCACACCTTCAGGGATCACGGCGTCAGGCAATATATAGATAGATAGATAGATGTTTTCATTAAACCTAGTTACTAGCCCACGTATTCAAGGAATGGTATTTCAGCTATAATGCTTTGTTGTTTTCCGACAGTTGTGAACTACCCATGTGGGAATCCTTTTGGGGAACTCAGTGGTCTGGCTAATATAAATATATATAATAAGAACAGTTGCAAAGACTCCCAAGAGTGTTTACAATCCTTGGAAATTAGTTTTATTGACACGCTCGCTCTTTTCCTCCTCTATAAGCCCAGAGAGTTATGCCGGTATCACACGAGAACTTTTATAGTCAACATTCGATGATCAACATTTTTCTGGCAACAGCTCCTGGGTATATACAGTACACACACACAGGTTCTGGGGACACACACACACACACAGCTCCTGGGTATATACAGTAAATACACACAGGTCCTGGGGACACACACACATACACAGCTCATGGGGATATACAGTACACAGACACACACACAGCTCCTGGGTATATACAGTAAACACACACAGGTCCTGGGGACACACACACATACACACAGCTCCTGGGTATATACAGTACACACATACAGGTCCTGGGGACACACACACATACACACAGCTCCTGGGTATATACAGTACACACACACAGGTCCTGGGTATATACAGTACACACACACAGGTTCTGGGGACACACACACATACACACAGCTCCTGGGTATATACAGTAAACACACACAGCTCCTGGGTATATACAGTACACACACACAGGTCCTGGGGACACACACACATACACACAGCTCCTGGGTATATACAGCACACACACACAGGTCATAGGGATATGCAGTACACACACACAACTCCTGGGGACACACACACATACACACAGCTCCTGGGTATATACAGTACACACACACAGCTCATAGGGATATGCAGTACACACACACAACTCCTGGGGACACACACACATACACACAGCTCCTGGGTATATACAGTACACACACACAGCTCATAGGGATATGCAGTACACACACACAGCTCCTGGGGACACACACACATACACACAGCTCCTGGGCATATACAGTACACACACACAGCTCATAGGGATATGCAGTACACACACACAGCTCCTGGGGACACACACACACATACACACAGCTCCTGGGTATATAACAGTACACACACACAGCTCATAGGGACACATACAGCTCATGGAGATATACAGTACACATACACAAACACACAGCTCATGGGGATATATAGACACACACACAGCTCATGGGTATATAACAAAAAAAAAAAAAAAAGTACACACCACACACAGCTCATAGGGACACATACACATACACACAGCTCATGGGTATATACAGCACACACACACAGCTTATAGGAACACACACACACATATACACAGGTCATGGGTACATACAGCACACACACACAGCTCATAGGGACACACACACATACACACAGGTCATGGGTATATACAGCACACACACACAGATCATAGGAACATATACACATAACTCATGGGTATACAGTACGCACACACAGCTCATAGGAACACATACACATACACAGCTCATGGGGACACATACACATACACACAACTCATGGGTATATACAGTACACATACACATCTCATAGGGACACACACACATACACATACACACAGCTCATGGGTATATAGAGTACACACACACAACTCATAGGGACACACACCCATACACATACACACAACTCGTGGGTATATACAGTACACACACACACAACTCATAGGGACACACACACATACACATACACACAACTCGTGGGTATATACAGTACACACACACACACAACTCATAGGGACACACACCCATACACATACACACAACTCGTGGGTATATACAGTACACATACACAACTCATAGGGACACACACACATACACATACACACAGCTCATGGGTATATACAGTACACATACACATCTCATAGGGACACACATACACATACACATACACACAGCTCATGGGTATATACAGTACACATACACATCTCATAGGGACACACACACATACACACAGGTCATGGGTATATACAGTACACACACACAACTCATAGGAACACATACACATATACACAGGTCATGGGTACATACAGTACACACACACAGCTCATAGGGACACACACACATACACACAGGTCATGGGTATATACAGTACACACACACAGCTCATAAGAACACATACACACACACACAACTCATGGGTATATACAGTATACACGCACACACCTCATAGGGACACATACACACACAACTCATAGGGACACACACACATACACATACACACAGCTCATGGCTATATACAGTACACACACACACAGCTCATGGGGACACATACACATACTGTACACACAGCTCATGGGTATATACAGTATACACACACATAACTCATAGGGACACATACACATACACATACACAGCTCATGGGTATATACAGTACACATACACAACTCATAGGGACACACACACATACACAGCTCATGGGTATATACAGTACACATACACAACTCATAGGGACACACACACATACACAGCTCATGGGTATATACAGTACACATACACAACTCATAGGGACACACACACACACACAGCTCATGGGTATATACAGTACACATACACAACTCATAGGGACACACACACATACACAGCTCATGGGTATATACAGTACACATACACAACTCATAGGGACACACACACATACACAGCTCATGGGTATATACAGTACACATACACAACTCATAGGGACACACACACACACACAGCTCATGGGTATATACAGTACACATACACGACTCACAGGGACACACACACATACACATACACACAGCTCATGGGTATATACAGTACACACACACAACTCATAGGGACACATACACACATAGACACAGCTCATAGGGACACACACACACACACACAGCTCATGGGGATATATAGACACACGGCTTAAGACTCAAACATGCCCACGCAAGAACGTAAATATTTCTCCTGTGGTCAGATTCAAGTTACTAATGATAGTTCCTGATGTGTGTTCAGTCTTTAATGATATGATACTATGACCAGACGCCAACAGTCAACAAGTTAATAGGGGAAACTGTATACAATAGCAAGGAGGACAGCCCGCTACCTTATCTTTTATTCTTCTACTTTGATTTATCTTTCCTCCTTTCCTTTTCTCTAATTCTTAAGGAACCTCTCATCTCCTCAACTTGTCTATCCCCCCCTTAACTTTAACTTAAACTTAACAGTCAACAAAATCCTAAAGATATGTAAATGTGTTATTGTTAACAAAACAAGTCCCGGATTAAATTAGCATTGATCATATTTGTTACCTATGATCTTAACTAATGAATACATTCAAAAAGTATGTTTTGACCTGCCGTCGAATTGAGCCACCAAATGTATGTGTGAAGTTTGGTGAAAATCCGTCGAACGGTCTAGGAGTTTTCAGACAGACAAGCAGGCAGACGGACAACAGACATTTTGGCCGACAGTGTACCACTATACGGGGGAGGGGGGGGGGGGGATACCATTCTGCTTACGCAGAGTTGATTATTAATAATTTCAGGTGTTTTATTCAGTGCAATTTCTCTCTACCCTCCGCTCCAAGATTTAATAGCGCTGTAACAGCCAACAGAGTCCATTACCCATCCCCTTGTTCAAGGAAGACGGTACCAACCAGGGCTAGTGAAATAAAAACCTCACATTTGAGTGGACGCGAACTCCAGAGTCATGGGTAGGAGGCCAAGATGCTATTAGTCCAGGAGCTAGCAAACATTTGTATTACATCTCGAGTACAAAAGGTTTGAGTACTGGAATTTATTGATAGTCTATTGGAGATCCCCAATCGGTGATTCTTAAGTTTTATAATTGGTGCATTTGGTAGTAGGAGCCCCTTATAAATAATTTCCCATAAGAGTTCTTAAACATGTATTTTTGCTTGATACTGTACATCGTTGTAGAGTTATCTGACTGGTCCCAAATGACGCATCTGAACAAATGAAACAATTTATGTTCAGACTATGCTTTGCTAATGTTGACTGTTTGACTTGCACAGGCACCTTTAGTTCAATAATTGGTAAAAAATGGCAACTTTTGTCTCAAGAAATTGAACTACAGGTGCCTGTACTAGTCAAACTGTCAACATTAGCTAAACATTGTCTGAACATAAGTTGTTTCTCTTGTTCAGATGAGTCATTTGAGACCAGTCAGATAACTCTACAACGATGTACAGTATCAAGCAAAAATACATGTTTAAGAACTCTTATGGGAAATTATTTATAAGGGGCTCCTACTACCAAATGCACCAATTATAAAACTTAAGAATCACCGATTGGGGGATCTCCAATAGACTATCAATAAATTCCAGTACTCAAACCTTTTGTACTCGAGATGTAATACAAATGTTTGCTAGCTCCCCTACTATATCCAGTAGACCAGCCAGCTGGTCTAGTCCTAACTCAACCAGGACCAACCCCGCCAGTGCCATAAGTTCTAACCTAACATAACCTAACATCACAATACTGGTTAAGTTGGCAATGGTTGAGACCTACTGTTATCCCATACTCTGTACAGGCAATGTTTTTTTTATTTGATTTTAGCTACATTTAGACGATTTTTATGAAGCTTAGCCAGGATATATGGTAGCTGAAAGGATTAATTGAGATAGGCTGCAGTCGTTTAATGGGTAGACGTCCTTCCTAAGCTGAATACAATCATCTTATAGTTTCCATAATACAATGAAAGGACGTCACCGGCACTGTACGGGTTAGTAATGGTCTACGGGTTGTCATGTAACCCTCTGCTCTCTCTTTAAGGCCAGATTTCCACTTGATGGATTTTGTTCTGGACCCCTTTCTCCTTCATGTTTAGCCCCATTGTTTTTGAGATTTTAAGACATTTGACCCATTAGTTTGGGGATTTTAAGAATGTTCGCCCCATTTCTGTCAATTTTAAGATATTTCGTGCCATTTAAGTGTCGATTTTTTCCTGGCGAGCTTGTAATTTAAGTGGAACCGGCCTTCGGCCGGTGTGTATGTGTGTGTATCCCTATGAGTTGTGTATGTGTACTGTATATACCCATGAGCTGTGTGTATGTGTATTCTTAAGCTTGATGGAAGTCTAGGGAACAAACTAAATACCTTCCATTAAACCGCCCCCTGCTGTAGCCTATACCCTGCCCTCCTCTCTCTCTCTCTCTCTCTCTCTCTCTCTGTGCTTGCCCCAATGTCTGGTTTTCATTGTGGGTGTACCAGAGGGTCAAGTTACATCACACATAAGCAGGCACCGGGCAGACAACACCCAGCTGCATACACCTAAATGTACACATACACTACACTTATATATACAAACGTACATAATTATATAGCCTACACACAGACACACAGGCATACACGCACAGTAGACATTTAACCTCTCGGATATCATAATTTTTGCCATTAATACCCCCCCCCCCACACACACGCACACACACACACACACATGTGAAAAGAGTTGAAATTAACACAGATATATGAAAAATATAGAGAGACAGTCAAACACCCACCCCAAGGCAAAATAGAGAGGCGGATGGACTTCATCAGGCCACAGCCATCCGCCGTAATCGGTTTTCTGTTATAACTGTGGCAAACCGGCTATCTCTATAATACCTGGTGTAGAGTGTTTGCCCTAAAAAAAAAAGTAGTACCGGTATAGTACTAATGAAATAGTAAAAATCAGGGGGTTGACAAATTCGGGAAGTCAATTTTGTAGTCAGAAGTAGAGTAGACAAAATCAGTTAGTTCAAATTGGGGAAGTCACATTTTGTTGTCGGATATCGAAGAAGAAATCCATTAACTGCGTCAAAAAGTATTGAAACATATTTAGCATGAGATAAAGTGAGGTTGAGCTCTGGGAGGCAGGGGACGCTCAACCCCCACTCTGACAGGATCAGCCCGACACACACCCGCCTCGTGACGGTGCCTCCAATGCAATACTGGGACATTGGCAATAAAATCAGAAAGAAAAATGTACACATATTATTACTGACTTCACCATTATCCTTAAGGGATGATAGAAAAAGTTACCAAGGAATATTTGGACTACTTAACACCAACTTGTCTTTTCTATGTGTATGATTGAGACAAAAGGTGATGCTGCCTGTAACAAGTGTCCCTCCAAAGTTGAAAGACTGCAAGAGATGTTGCATGATTTAGGTGTATTGGAAAGAAGTGTGTTGTGCTTGTTAAGTGTAGTGAAATGAATAGGAAGAGGTGTTGTGAGCGTTAGCTGGATTACTCTGTGTAGGTGAGGAATAAAAAAAACAGTGAGGGAAGCCAGGCAAACGAAACAGGAGTTCCAGCAACTCCTTATCATATGCCTATGTGGCCTCCCCTGGGTACTGCCCTGCTCGATTGGTGCCTACTATCTCCCCACCCTAATGCGTGTGTTGTAAATGACAGTAACACTATCTTTCTGTCCATTATTTATTGCGTTAAGGGGAGATGGGTCGTTTTTCTAGATCCCCTTCTCCCTCATGTTTTGCCCTATTAGTTTTCAGATTTTAAAATGTTTGCACTATTCGTTTGTCGATTTTAAAACCTGTCGCCTCATTTCTTTGTCACAATTAAGACCTTTCATGCTATTTAGGTGTCGATTCTTTTCCTGGCGAACGAAAGTAAGCCTGTAATTTTTGAAGAACCGGCCTTTGGCCGGGTAATTTTTCTACCGAAAAATGTACAAATTAATCTAGAGGAGGGATCTAATGGATGTTTTTTCAAGTTTGATGGAGGTCTAGGGAGGAAACTAGAAAAATAATAAATAAATGAAAATATCGACCAAAACGTGAACCATCCCCCTTAAGTATAAAGAATGTGGAATCACAGTGGGCTAAAGAGGATAGATTGCCTTACCCAATAAAGGCACTATCAGCAGTAGAGCCAGGCACATTCTGAGCAGCCCGGGCGAGTGGTCACGGATAATGTACACACGAGCCTCTTTTTCCGGCAATTTTTACGGGCAATTGTTGTCTGGCAGCTACAGATCTTAAGGTTTAATCAGAATTCAGCGACCTAACATAATCTACATGCATTCTAGTTTCCGATTTCAATGTGAAAGACCCTCAAAATATTACGAGAAAACATTTGCTGATCGAAAATTGCCGGAAAAGGCGATCGTGTGACACTGGCTAAATAAGGCTTGTTGGGGCATTAGCACTATCTTGCCCAACCTCTTGTGGGCTACTATGATATTTTGTTTGTGAGGATTTTGTTGTGAGGATTTTGTTTGCTCTAACCATTCTCGAGCAATGTAAACTAAGTTTGACCTAAAGAAGCTGAAAAAGTAAACGTTATAATTAAATACTGATATATATATATATATATATATATATATATATATATATATATATATATATATACCGGGTATATATATATACCGGTATATATATATAATAATACTGTATATATATACATATAAAATAATAATAATAATAATAATAATAATAAATCATGAATAATATATATTATAATAGTAAATGTCACAATAAAGATCCATCTTCCAAATGTATGGTGTTTTCTAGAGACCCTACAATAGCAGAGATCGGCCAACCTCCGCCATCTTGGTGCCACTGGTGCTACTTTCTTCGCTTTACACTCAAATATCTCCTTTGCCATAATAACGACGCTTCCTTGATTTTGGCCCTGTCACTCTTTCAACTCTGGGGGAGGCACTCGTCACCGGCAGTCTTACCTTTTGTCTCCCTCATCCACATAGACAAAACAAAAAAACATTTGATAATTCTAGTGCAGGTTATATGCTTGGGTCTTCATATATACATTCTACATTATTACCAATGAAATATAACCTGGTTGTTTGATAATTGAGGCACCAAAATGGCGTATATATAGAAAAGGTGGCCATTCTCTCTTACTACAGGTTTTCTATTGATATATTTGTTAACCATCAGAACTTCCTGGGGCTTTTGCATGCTTACTTATATATCTTTCAATTGGTTAATTATATAGAGATATTGGAAAAAGTAAATCATGTGGCATGAACAATCTACGTTATTTTCACACACACACACACACACACACAAACACACGATAAAAACAGGTTTAGGAATCAAGTCTAGAACCCACTTACAGAAATAATTATGCAGAAATCACGTGCATGTACACACACCTGTGCAGAGAGAGAGAGAGAGGGAGAGGGAGAGGGAGGGAGGTGAGTCAATGAGGACGTTGGAGACAGTAGGTTGATTAAAATCGTCTTTGTATTGGTCTTGTGTGTATGTGTATGTGTATGTATGTATGTGTGTGTGTGTCAAGGGAGGGACTAGAAGAGATACAGCTGCAATGACAATACAATAGTGAAGTGATGGCCGGATTAGAGAAACACATGCACATACACACACACACACACACGCTCACTCACTTACACATACTCACACAATCAACCTTTAACACATGCATCCACACATACTCAGACTTACACATACTCAGACTTACAGACGCCTATACACACATGCATCCACACATACTCAGACTTACAGACGCCTATAAACACAAGTTAATGCACA
The DNA here is from genome assembly GCA_032716605.1 of Paralithodes platypus. NCBI lineage: Eukaryota > Metazoa > Arthropoda > Malacostraca > Decapoda > Lithodidae > Paralithodes > Paralithodes platypus. The sequence continues at coordinate 10,389,057 of CM064486.1, read as the reverse complement.
CACATATCCACACTATATAGCAGATACTAGACAACATAACTAGTAATCAAGGAACTGGAGTTTTTGACAAGGGGCTCTAGTCCTGACGCTATTCTTAGACTTACAGTGTGTTGGTTTAATAATCCAGAAGGGTTGATAGCCTCTGAAGTCATATTTTAACTAACTAATAACTATAACTCGGAAACTGATATAAAATTCCAACTATAACTTGAGAAATATCACCAAAACTTGATTTAAATAAGTACCAATTGACAACTATATAAACCAAAAACTTCGAACTATAAGCTAATCGTCTAGAATGAACCCTAATATGACCACTATCCTACAGAGACACACCGATTAAGAATTGTTTGAAACATTAAACGCATGGTTTAGTTTTTGTATGAACACTTTTTATGCAATAAAGGCATCACTATGACTCTGCAATCTACCAATAAATTGAAAATAATCTATTCATTTCAGTTCAGTTGGATGGCAGAAATATTGCCTTTATAGCGGCACTCCTTGATGTGTTCTCTGTTGCGTTTGAGTGATCTTGTTCTCTCGCAAGGTTTATAATGGCGGAAAGTGACGAGATTTGCACAATTTTACCAGATCGGTGACTCCTTCCAATGTGCTCGAACTATTAATGAACGTCATTGAACATCCTAAATACCTGGTCTGACAGCCAGGACATGCGAATTTATAAATTATGGAAGGGACTGGAGTTCTCGAAAAGGGGCTCCAGTCCTGATAATATTCTCGATTTACAGTGTGCTGGCTTGATAATCGAATGAAGTCCTATTTTAACTTTAAAAATAAAATAATAATAATAATAATAATGTTCGAGCACAATTGGTCAGGTATTTGATCTTTATACCGGCAAAAAAAAATATTCGTTCTTAAAAAAAAAAAAAAAAAAAAAATATATATATATATATACTGTATATATACTGTACAGTATATATACCGGTATATATATATTTATTTATTTTATTTATTATATATATTTTTAAGCAAGAATGGTGGGGGGGGGGGGGTAAAGGTAAAGGAGGAAAGATGAAATACAGTGGGAGGTAATTATAATGCAAAAAGTTGGTAATTATCTGGTAACTTTAGGTATGACGTCAACTCGGTGTATTCTACGATGAGCTAAAGTCAATGGTATTTTTAACACAGATAGTCTACCTCCTAAACTTTTATTGTAAGTTATTTTCATCAAGTTGAAGATGTTACTCTTTAAGGGAGCCCACCTCGCATTTGTTTTCTTTCTCTCCCTCTCTCTTTGGCTTGTATCCATTCGGCCCCATTCAGCCTACTGTTTTAAGACGTTTACCCCCGTCCAGGTGTCAATATTTTCCGCGACCCAGCATATATATATTTTTGTTTTGACAGCAAGCTAAATGTGTAAATTTTTCAATAAAAAAAAAAATCTCCGGCGAAGCCGGATTTCTCCATACAATGCTGGTTCGCTACCGCTCACCAGGAAGAAATCGACACCTGGATGGGGATAAACGTCTTAAAACAGTTGGCTGAATGGGGCCGAATGGATACAAGCCAGGGAAAGAGAGAAAAGGAGAGAAAGATATATAAAACAAATGCCGGCCACCCACCTTAAGTACGATAAGCATTGTTTATAGTTTTACCAAATGTTAAACTGATGAGCATTCCTTTGATAAGAACAGATGACCAGGTTGGTGCGAGTTACAAGTACAAAATTGTCCATCATATTTGACTAAGATAACAGAACTATAATTTGAGGTGATTAACTCCTTCAGTATAGTGAAGCCATTCTCATTATTTTTCTGGCTTGCACTATACGATGTTATTCAGCTTAGTATTAACCTTTCGGAATCAAAGGGATACACTATAAGCTCAATTAAACCTTTGTGGGTCTTTCGGGTGTTTTCTAAACAATTTAATATTGACTAATGATAGGCGGAATTAAAGCAAAACTATAAGTCTTTGGCATTAGACACGGTGTGCATACATTTGCGTGCAAATGTACAGTGTCCCACATAAGTTCTGTTACCATACACACTGAAAATCTCCCACACCAAAACTCACTTCTATAATCACTCCCTTTTACTTACCAATATTCACTCTCTCACCCACCTACACTCCATTTCTGAATCACTCACACTTCCTTCCACTCTCACACCCTCCCACACTCACTGATATTCACCCTCACACTCAACCTCATTTCCTTCCACAAGTATTAACATCTCCCACAATTCCCACGCCAGTCTCCACTCCCACATCCACCCACACTCCCTACCACACACTGGTATTCACCCTCACACTCAACCACACTCCCTCCCACAAAGCACTAACACTTCCCACAATCCCCCACACCAGTCTTCACTCCCACACCCACCCACACCTGTAAATGCACGACCCAGACTGTACGACTCACAAGCACATAAGAGGAGACACCAGAACAAGGCAGGGTCGCAGCTGTCCTCAGTATACAAGGATCACTTAACCTTTGGAATCACACAACTTCTTTATTTTCCTGCTTGTCTAGAGAAAAAGTCGGTGTTACACGAGCGATTCTTCCGTCCATTTTTACGGGCAATAAGAATTATATTGTATAACATTATCAACCTTTGATCTAGTTTCTGACTCCAGTGCGAAAGAGCCTCAAAATACTACAAGAAAAAACTTGCTCATCGAACAGTTTCGGAAAATGAGCTTATGTGACAGTCACACCACCTGTTTGCACGATTATCTCCTTCATTGCGTGGGCTCTGAAGAATGTATTTTAATTGTCTAGTTAAGGGTTATTGGTACTATTGTATTGTGCATAGATAAATTGAAAACCGAGCGTTCCACACGAAGTGCGGTTTCAATCTCATATCCTAACGGCAGCGTTCCTGGCAGCCCTGTTCAGAGTTGCCTCACTTGTCTGTTTTTTAAATTCGAGATCAGAGCATAATTATAGTCTGATCCCATGTCTGTCTAGGTCTTCCCCTCGGTGCAGTTCCCGCCACGTTCACGAATTTACATTTTTTCACTCAGTTTAGTTAATCCATCCTCCTTACATGCCCAAAACATCCAAGCCTGCTTCTACACATCTCACCACTGATACTCTTGATACCTAACCGTCTCCTTAGCTCTTCACTAGATATCCTGTCTTGCATTTTAGCTCCACAAATCCATCTCACCAATCTAATCTCATTATATTCCATTCTGTAAGTCTGTATCCACTTGTACAAGTTACGTTTCTGAAGCATAAGTCATTGTGCTTCTGTTACATGAAGCGTACACCTTTCCCTTCAAGGGGAGTGGGAGACATCTCATGGTTAGAACTGGCAGCAGTTCTCTGAACTTTCCCCAGCCACATCTCATTCTGGCGATAGTGGCAGCCTCAGCCACACCACCAGCAGAGATGGTATTTCCCAACTTGTCCATCATCTCCAGCGACTCCTTGTCACTCTCGAGTCGGTCATTCAACATGAGCTCCCCTTTGCATACTATACATACAAATGCCTCAACTTCGGACTTATTCCTCAGCAGAGGTCCTTTTAAGGGGAGATATCCACTTGAGGGACTTTTTTCTGGACCCCTTTCTCCCTCATGTTTAGCCTCATTGTTTTTCTAATTTTAAGACGTTTGCACCATTATTTTGACGATTTTAAGAACTTTCAACCCATTTCTGTCAATTGTAAGACCTTTCGTGCCATTTAGGTGTCGATTTTATCCTGGCGAGCGATAGCGAGCCTGTAATTTAAGAGGAACCGGCTTTGAGCCGGGACATTTTTCTACCGAAAAATTTACAAATTTATCTTGAAAGGGGCTCAAGGAGGTGTAATCTTAAGCTTGAAGGATATCTAGGGACAAAACTAAAAACCTCCCCTTAATCTAGTGAAGCCTCAGCATCCTGCACATTTTCTGTAATCAGAGCTAGGTCATCTGTGTATAGCAATTCCCAAGGAAGCGCACTTCTAAAATGTGTAGATAGTACCTACAGAACCATAACACGGTCAATCTGACCTGATTTAAGCTCTATGCAAAACGTTGTCAATACAGTGCTCCTCCTCATATGGTGTGTATATTCATTGTGTCAACTTTTATGAGTTTATTCTTATCAACATGTATTTTGCCCGTATAGATAATGTTGTCATATATAGATGGATCGGTATGTTCATATTATATATTCCTTATATACTCATACATCGTAATTTCTTTCTTCCACAGGTAGGAGTCAAGCAGCTTTCCCAGTTGATCTCTCTGACTGCTTGTATGAGGTAAATTATAATACATGGTAAAACTAGTGTACGTAATAATTATAGACCACTCTCTAACAAAACAGGTAATGTTGGCTCCAGAATGTGTATATTTACATATCTGTATGACTTGATATGACATTAATAGAGCTAAGGTGAGACAAACACACATTGCTATCACATTATATTGTTATTATTATTATAGTTATAATTATTTGTATTATTACTATCATAATTATTTATTTATTTATTATATTAGTTTATTTAGTTATTTATAAATCTTAACGTCAGTGTCTCAAAGTGATGGCATTGATTAAGGTCCGAAGAACGGTCTGTGCTCGCGTTATTCGAAAATTATGTAGATTATTGTTATTATTATATTGTATTTGTATTATTATTATTACTATTATTATTACTATTAATATTTTTAGTAGTAGTAGTAGTAGTAGTAGTAGTAGTAGTAGTAGTAGTAGTAGTAGTAATAGTTATTGTTATATATATTTCTTTATTTTGTTTATTCATCACCCAAACGACTGGACCCATTCCCAGCTGCTACCATTATGCAAATATTTTCCTTGTGCTATCCTCCCCCTTGTCTACAGAGATGGTATGATTACCTCCACCATTACTTGGACTCTGGGGAATATATGTGGGCCAATTTATACTACATATATTTTAAGGGTCTAGTGGCTGTTTAGTTGGTCTATTAATTCATGTATTTATATTTTTGTATAGTTTACTCGCTAGACCTCCCTCAAACTTAAGAAAAACACCCCCTAGACCCCCTTCAAAATAAATGTGTACATTTTTCGGTAGAAAAATGTCCCGGCGAAGGCCGGTTCCTCTTATATTTACAGGCTCGCTATCGTTCGCCAGGAAAAAATCGACACCTGAATAGCACGATAGGTCTTAAAATTGACAACGAAATGGAACTAAAGGTGTTAAAATCGCCAAACTAATGGGCCGAACGTCTTAAAATGTCAAAACTAATGGGACTAAACCTGGCGAGAAGTGTAATAATCCTCTCGCTAGCAGATGATTTATCCATACGGACAAATATGAAACAGCTCTGCCTCTGCATCATATGAAACAGCTCTGCCTCTGCATCATATGAAACAGCTCTGCCTCTGCATCATATGAAACAGCTCTGCCTCTGCATCATATGAAACAGCTCTGCCTCTGCATCATATGAAACAGCTCTGCCTCTACATCATATTCTAGACAAGTGTTCACAATTAACATCATATTTGTCTATTCAAAAAATATAATAGCTGAGGAATTAGAATAGGAATAAAGTCGGAGTCGCACGAGCCCTTTTTCGAGCAATTTTTACGGGCAATTATGGTCTGGAAGCTTAAATAATTACACTTTATTGTAATTCAGCCACCTAACATAATCTACGTCAGTCTAGCTACCGATACCAGTGCGAAAATGTCCAAAATTAATACGAGAAAAAACTTGCTAATGGAAAATTGACGGAAAAAGCGCTCGTGTGACAGCGGCTTAAGTCGGTTTCTTGCCCAGAAGACCATAGTTTACATTTATAATACACCTACGACTTCGAGAGGTGTGAAGCCGGTATCACATGAGAGCTTTTATAGTCAACATTCGATGATCAACATTTTTCTGGCAACATTTCTGGAATATTTTGCACTGTTATCGGAAACTAGACTGGTGATAGATGAACTTAGGTGACCGAAATATTATAAATGTTGACCTTATAAGCTGCCAGACCAGTGTTAAGGATAAATGTTGAGGAAAAAAGCGCTCGTGTGATACCGGCTTAACTGACTAAACTTGTACATTGGTTCACAGTAATTCGGACCCACATTGTGATTTAAGGGGGTACTACTTGCTTTTTCTCGACCTCCTTCTCCCTCATGTTTAGTATATTAGTCTGTCGATTTTTAAGACTGTCGTTCAATTAGTTTGTCGATTTTAAGACCTTTCGCCCCATTTGTTTGTCAATATTATGACCTTTCGTGCCATTCAGGTGTCGATTTTTTCCTGGCGAGAGATAGCGAGCCTGTAATTTTAGAAGGAACCTTAGAAGCGATAGCGAGCATGTAATTTTAGAAGGAACCGGCCGGGACATCTTTTTACCGAACAATGTACAAACATTATTTTGAAAGGGGGTCTGGGGGGGATGTCATTTTAAGCTTATGGAGGTCTAGCGAGGACACTAAAAAATAAATTAATATATAAATACATAGAGCAAAAAGCAAGCACTACCCCCTGAATGTATGGATATAACACTGTGCGAATAACTTACGTAAATACTGTGTTATAAAACCATTAACTGTTCATATGATTTACTTACCGCATCAGAAAGATAATCGAATGCTAAAGAAAATTAACGTGTATTATTGGTAGAGGACACGTATGAGGATACCATTGTGTGTGTGTGCGTGTGTGTGTGAGAGAGAGAGAGGGGGGGGGGGGGTCTGGATAAGTGTGGGAGACGAGAACGAGTGAAGATGTCTGTAAACAAATGAAAGGAGTGGATTTAGAAGTGGATAGGGGCGTGTGTGAGTTTTTATGATAGTGAATAGGTTTGTGTGTGTGGGTGTTTGTGATAGTGAATAGGTGTGTGTGTGTGTGTGTGTGGTTGTTTGTGATGATAGATAGATGTATGTGTGTGTGTGGTTGTATGTGATGATAGATAGATGTGTGTGTGGGGGGGGGGGGGGGGCAAGTCTAAGCGAATGTGTAACAATGTGTGTGTGTGTGTGTATATATAGCTTATATGTATATATCCGTGTAGGTGTGTAGGTGGGTGTTTGTCATAGTACATAGGTGAGTGTGTGTGTGAGTGGAGTGTGTGTGTGTGTGTGTGTGCGCTTTTATGAGTGGGCCTGAGAATACATAGATGTAGATTTGGGAGCGGAGAGAGGTGAATGTGTCAGGGGGAATTTATGTTAGTGGTTTTGGGAGTAGATAGAGGTATGTGTGGGTGTTTATGACAATGAATAGGGATGTGTGCACGTTTGTTTAGGAATGGGTAGAGAACACACTGTAGTATCAAAGGAGTACAAAGGAAATCAAGCAACAACAGATCTAGTGACCCTTCTAGGTTGCTTGTCCTCCAAAACACTGAGGATCAAGTGTCCAAACAGTGGTTTAGAGTGGGTAAGGGAACATTGGAAAGCGAATTACTGCCCTAGAACTAATGTCCGTGGCAGGATTAGGAAGTTAGTAGGGGACAGATGGGTTAGTAACTGAGGGGGGGATAAAATAAAGTTATTCATTTACAAACGCAGTCAATCGCGGGTTTGATGCGAGATATTTGTCTAGGCGGAGTTTAAATGAATCAACGGTGATGCAGTCTATAACGTTTCGGGGAAGCCCATTCCACAAGTTGACAACTCGATTGAAGAAGAAATTCTTAGATTCGTGTGAGTTAAAAGATTTACCAATAATTTTGCAACCGTTTCCCCCGCGTGTAATTAGCTTGGTCGATAGTGAAGTACTTACTACAGTTCATATTGTCGATGCCTTTGATGATTTTGAACACTTGAATTAAGTCACCTCTTAATCTGCGCTGGGTTAAAGGAAATAGATTTAATTCTCTAAGACGCTCTTCGTATGGTTTGTTCTTTAGGCTAGGTATCATTTTGGTAACTCTACGTTGAACTCGTTCTAGCTTGTTTATATCTTTTTGGTAATAAGGGCACCAGGATTGAACGCAGTATTCCAGAAGAGGGCGGACTAAGGAATTGTAAAGGGTTAGGATAACTTCTTTGGATTTATGCTCAAATGACCTGCCTATAAAGCCAATTATTTTGTTTGCCTTCTTAACAACTTCTGAACATTGTTGACTCGGTTTTAGGTTACTCGATATTGTTACTCCCAGATCGGTTTCTCTGTTTACATTCTTAAGCTGAGTGCCATTCATCGAATAGTTTGCTTTCTCATTTAGGTATCCGATATGTAGTACTTTACATTTATCCGCATTGAAACTCATTTGCCAAATTTGGGCCCAACATGACAATTTATCTAGATTGTGTTGCATATCGTCAACTTGTTCTTTTGAGAGTACGCTATTTGCAATTTTTGTATCGTCAGCAAACTTTGAGATTGTACAGGTGAGACCCTCATCTATGTCGTTGATGTAAATTAGAAAGAGAATTGGTCCTAGTACCGATCCCTGGGGTACCCCGCTACTTACATTGGTCCATTTAGATGCCTTACCGTTTATGACTACTCTTTGCTTTCTGTCACTGAGCCAATTTTCTATCCATTTCAACACACCGTCTTGTATTCCATGCGCTTTTAGTTTTAGCAGTAAACGTTTGTGGGGAACTTTGTCAAAGGCCTTTTGAAAATCAAGGTATATAATATCTACAGCTTTACTCTCATCGTAGAGGTTGAGGATATCGTGGAAGAAGTCTAAGAGGTTTGTTAAACAGGAACGTTTTTTACGAAAACCGTGTTGAGTATCTTTAAGTATGTTATTTTCCTCTAAGTGATTTACGAGTCTGTCTCGTATGACCGTTTCTAGCATTTTACATACAACTGAGGTTAAGCTAATTGGACGATAGTTACTGGGTAGGGATTTGCTGCCTTTTTTTAATATCGGTGTTACGTTGGCTAGCTTCCACTCATCGGGCATAGTTCCAGACTGCAAGGATTTATTGAATAGTAATGTCAGTGGTTTGGAGAGCTCATCCTTAGCTTCCTTTAGAACTCTAGGCGAGATTTTATCAGGTCCAGGCGTTTTATTTACCTTGAGTTTATCTAAACAATTCAATACTTCTCTCTCTGTAACGGTGATATTGCTTAGAACATCTGAATTATCAATCTGAATCGGCGATGGTGTAGGGATATCACTGAGGTCTTCTGTTGTAAAAACTGATGCAAAGAAGGTATTGAGGGCATTACTCATTTGTACTTCGTCTTTGGTGTATTCTCCATTTTCATCGACTAACGGTCCAACAGTTGAAGTAACTACTTTTTTCTTTCTGATATAACTATAGAATTCTTTCGGGTTTGTTTTACTTTGATTCGCAATATGTAACTCTAAGGTCTTTTTACTTTGCTTAATTAACTTTTTGGCTTTGCGTCGTAGCTCTACAAATTTCAGCCGTTCTTCGTCATTTTGTGAGGATTTTAATCTATCATTAGCAATTTTTTTTAGCAAGCAGGCAGTTTGAAATATCTTTATTCCACCATTTGGGCTTATTATTATGGCCTGGACGCCGTATTTTCGATGGTATGCAGTCTTGCACTGCTTTTAGGTAAGTGGCTTCGAATAACTTCCAAGATGTATTTATGTCGTTATTGTGAATTAAAAAGCTCCAGTCAGTTTCTTTAAACATAGCTCTAAGTTTATGGAAGTTTGCTTTCTTGAAATTAGGGACTTTTTCGATGCTACTATTTGGTTCGTTACTAGTAAACTTTAAAGTGAAAGTTATCGTACGATGGTCGCTGTTACTGAATTCATCACCAACATTCAAATTCTCTATTAATTCTTCTTTTGTTGCAAGTACAATGTCAAGAACGTTATTACCACGGGTTGGCGTTCGAACAAATTGATAAAGCGAACTCTCTTGCAAGTTCGTATACAAGTCATGTCCGGAGTGTGAAGTAAGAGTATCGCCCCACTTGGTCACAGGTAAATTAAAGTCGCCAAAAATTACGGTATCTTGTGAGTTACTTACATCTGCAATTTGTTCGTAAATTTCTCGGTCAGTTTGCACTGATTGAGCTGGAGGTCTGTATATTAATGCAAGTATTATTTTTGTACCTTTATTATTCTTTATTAGCACAAAAGATGCGTCGACGTTCACAATTTGAGGTTTTGACAAGAGGGTAGGGTTAAGACTTTCTTTGATATAAAGTAAAACGCCACCTCCATTTCGATTTATTCGGCTTTTCTCAAACATTACATAACCGGGAAGTGAATACTCTGCTAAAAAGTCTCTATCTTCTGTATTGAGCCAAGATTCTGTTATGCCAATCACATCATAATTTTCTGTAAACACTAGCTCCTCTAAATCTGAAAATTTATTGCGTATGCTACGAGCGTTTGCATAGAAAACCTTTAAATTTGTTATTTTAGAACTCGCGGAACGCTCTTTAATAATATTTTTGGTTCTTGTCGGATCTACATTTATGTTCATGGCTGTCCTCGGTCCTCGCTGCTGTCTTCGGTCCTTATCGCTGGTGGTCCTCGGTTGCCTCTGTTTTTTTCTTGGCGTTGGATGATTTATGTCACTGCTGCTTCTTCTTGGATGGCGTTTTTTGATCCATGGCTGCGGACTGCTTCGTGTAGGAGACGACCCATGCGTGCTGAACCCACAGGGTTTAGATGAGTGCCATCCTTGCGGAACAGAGTAGGCTGGTTGTAGAAGTTGTCCCAGAGGTTGATGAATTCAACTTCTTCCCTCAGACACAGATATTTTAGTCGGCTATTTGTGCTGAAGGCCTTGTTGTAGAATTTGTCAGGTGCGTCGATCTTGGGGAGAATGCCTGAGATGATGATATTCCTTGACTTGTTTTTGTAGTGCTGGATCATCTTGCGATATTTCTCCATCAACTCTTCGGATCTGGTGCGTATGACGTCATTTGAACCAGCATGGATGACAAAAAGGGTATTTTCATTTGCATCCTTTGTGGTATCTTCGAAGGCTTCCACAATGTCGTCCAGTCCAGCTCCTGGGATGCAAATTCTTTTTCGTTGATTTGGGACTCTGTCGCAGACAGATACGCCACATACGTTTCTATCACTTCTACACCATTTTGTACTATAGCTCGTTCCAATTAAACTCTTGAAAATGAACCTCTATAGCCTAACTCTTGAACATTAACCTCTATAACTCACAGACGACTTGAGTAATCGAGATAATATGTCTACCATTTGGGAAGGGGCAGCCAGGGAATAGGTGTGGACATTTACAGCCCATTCCTCAAGCCCTTTTTGAGTTACCGAGGTTAGGGTTCACGATTTCTGGCATACCTATTTGGGCCTTGGTATAGATCTACACAAGGGTATATAGATATGCACTCTCTCTCTCTCTCTCTCTCTCTCTCTCTCTCTCTCTCTCTCTCTCTCTCTCTCTCTCTCATACACCTAAAACATTAAATTACTCACTCACACTCACTTAAACCTAAAACATATAAAATCAAATATCTCTCACTTTCAATCTCTCTCTCTCTTTCACTCACTCTCACTCTCTCTCTCACTCACTCACTCACTCTAACTCTCTCACTCTCACTCTCTCCTCAACCTACCTAATCCCTCTCCACCTCCTACATGCATCAGTCTTAGTAAAGGAGAATTAAGACAATATGGTGCAAGGATCTCATTGTCTCAGTTAACACACACACACACACACACGCAATCTCTCTCTCTCTCACACACACACACCCACACTCTCTCTCATACTCTCACTCACACTCAATCTTACGCACGCACACTCATTCTCTTTCTCTCTCTCACACACACACACTCTAACACACACACACACACTCTCTAACACTCTCTCACTCACACTCACTCTCACACTCACTATCTTTCACACACACACACACACACTCTAACACACTATCACCCTCTCCTACCTATGTGTTCACCTATGTGGAGTTCGCCACTCTTGCTAGTGGCACCGAAGAGCGCATCGCCCTTCGTTGTTGTTTGAGAATTGGTGCAGCAGAATATTCGAAGAGGTGGAGCGCACCCTTGTGAAGATGGGCTCGTCTGGCACTTTTTGTAGTTCGACATCGAGAGCTCTCTTGAAGCTGTCTAACGAGACACCTCTCATGTCTCTCACTCGCCGCGGGAGTTTGTTGAAGAGACGTGCTCCTCTATGTGATAACCAGCCCTCTCGCAGAGAGCCCATAGCCCCCGATTTATCATCTTGGGAATCTCGCATTCCCAGCCTCTCCTATCATTGAATTTCATTGCTATTGGTGTATGTAGATTTGGTACCAAACCCTCTGCGATTTTCCACGTACATATTATTAAGTATCGTTCCCTTCTACGTTCCAACGAATATAGTTTGAGTGATTTTAAGCGATCCCAATAGTGTAACTGTTTTACTGAGTTTATGTGTGAGGTGAAGTTCCTTTGTACACTTTCTAAGTCATTAATTTCACCTAATTTGTATGGGGATGTTAATACGTTACAGTATTCTAGCCGCTGTAGCACCAGGGATTTGAAGAGTGTTATCATAGGCAATTCACGGCAAGTTCTAAATGTTCGTAAAATCCAACCTGTTAGCTGTTTCGCAGCTGCAACTCTGACGCACACACGCACACACTCTCTGACTCCCTCTCATACTCTCATTCACTCACACCCACACTCTCTCTCACACACACACACACACACACACACACACTCTCTGACTCTCTCATACTCTCACTCACACTCACTCTTACGCACACACACTATCTCTCTCTCACACACACACACACACACACACACACACACACACACACCCTCTCTCTCTCTCTAATATAATGTATGTGCTGTAATATTCCACGAAATAATATGATGATGCGAATAATTTCTCAGATGAATGTAATAGGTCTTATTCATTGTGTCTGTATATATACTAACTCAGGTGGGACAGTTACTGGTCCTATATATGCCTATGTAATGTATATTTCGTGAATACTATACATATCAAATCAAAATCAAAGCAAATAAAATCACTCTCACTTAAACCTAAAACATATCAAATCAAATCAACTCAACTCTCTCTCTCTCTCTCTCTCTCTCTCTCTCTCTCTCTCTCTCTCTCTCTCTCAAACCTAAAACATCAAATCAAATCACTCTCTCACTTAAACTTAAAACATATCAATAAAATAAAATCTCTCTCTCTCTCTCTCTCTCTCTCTCTCTCTCTCTCTCTCTCTCTCTCTCTTTTAAACATACAACATATCAAATAATATAAAATCACACACTCTCACTCTCTCTCTCTCTCTCAGGTACTATGATAAACTATTCCACACACCACCAATGGATAATAACCAAGGTGTTTCCAGATTAACAAACTCAACAGTGTCCTTGGTGACTCCATATCGGGTCTGATCATTTATCATTTAATGTTTGCAAATATATAAATATTCCAATAGTAGGCTATATGACAAAGAACAGATTGACAAATAGGTAGATGAGTATAGAAGATAGAGACAAACATATATATTGGCATTTACCTAGAGAAACATTCTATCTCTCTCTCTCTCTCTATATATATATATATTTTTTTTTTTTTTTTTTTTTTTTTTTTTTCTATATCCCAACTACTCCCTCTCGGGCATAGGCTGAGAGCCTTTACACTACACCGCTGAACACGGTGAGGCCCGTGAGGTCTTGTTCCAGTCTAGGGAGTGAGACATGCGAAGCACCCCGGCTCGAAGCAATTCCATCTCTGAAGCCGCTCCGCCTCTGTGCTTCACAGTCTCATCCCCCACACTCGGACCCTCACTCTCAGAACGCCACCTATTGAGCAATTAAGTCACTAGGCATTGCCCCCCTGTAACATATTTTGAATATGGGAATATTCATACAATGCTATTTAATCAGGGAACAATGAGGGTATTTTTTGTTGGCATTTCGGTGTGTTGTGGTAATGCACTGAAACTAGGTACAGCACAAATTCCATCCCAATAATATCTTCCCATTGACATATTGGGATTCGAACCCGGGTCCATTGGATTACCAGTCCAGTGGCAAGACCACTCTGCTACACCTCCCCTAATATATATATATAGTATGTGTACCGGTATATACAGTATATACATATACAAACACACACATACACACACACAGTAATGCACATGGACACAACACATATACTTCCACTCATGCACGTCTGCACAGTACCCCCCCCCCATTAGTTAACACCCTTGAATACATATTGGTTTGATGGGGTGTATATATATGTGATGCAGCGCCGTGGAATGTGTAACACCCCCCCCCCCCTTGACAACCACGCCCCCTGTCTCTCACTCTCAGTCTCTCTCTCTCTCTCTCGCTAAAGAATAGGAGGTTACGATACTTAAAAGGGGTTGACAGAGTAGATATCAGTGCACTGTTCACGATTAATAACAATGCTGCAACCCGAGGTAATGGAAGGAAATTAAATAGAAAGGTATGCCTAGATGTCACGCAAAATGTCTTCACATACAGTGTGGTCAAAGAGTGGAATAGTTTACCAAGGGAGGTGGTCGACAGTAATTCAATTGAGGCGTTTAAGAAAAGACTGGACAATCATCTGATAGAGATTGGATTAATATGAATGAATCAGTAGGTAAGTGTAAATTATGTTTCAAACTAATTTATTTCTATTCTCTGGAAAAAATTCCCTTGTTTCCTGACCCATAAGGTTACACTTCATCCTTTTTCCATTACGGCTTTTTAGCCAGAGGAAATGGAGGGTGGGGAGAGAGAGCCTTCTATTTTGCTGTCCTATTGTTCTACTATAAACTGTCCCTGTCTTGTAGTATTAAGGCCAGACCACCTAGTAAGGACCGCAAGGTCTGTGTGGTCTGAGTATATGTGTAACTCTGTGTAACTCTCTCGTGAAGTGGTGCAGCTAACATAACACTCAACACAATATTTTCAACACACAAGTAGTCCGGGAAGGCCCCTGGGTTTACTTCGATTTGATACTCTGAAAGTGGGTGGGGATTGGCTCTTTTATCACCTTCTCCGGTTCTATCCTTGTCTTCCACATGCCTTTATTTGGGGCTCTGCTGTCTCTACTAAAATTAGGTCCTGAATATTTTTGTTTGGATCGTAAGGTTCGTGTGGTCAGTGTATTTATGTAAATCGATATGAATGTAAATATTCTGTTTTCCATATTTTTAATCAGCTTCATGTTTTTCTTGGTGATTATCTACGAGTTTCCTTGTATTCTTGATTTTCCATACTTGTTTAACACATAATATGTTCTTATTATATGTATTTTTTGCAATACTCTGACCTTCTATTTTCTATTCTTCGCTATTTTCTCCAGTCATGTCTTTAAGATAAGAGAGAGAGAGCGAGAGCGAGAATGGCTATCAGAAACAGCAGCCAGTTATTAGTTGCCACACAAGGTTAGCGTCGTGCCATCTGATTAGGAAAAAAACTGCAGGGTAACACTTTGGTACCTAATTAACTTATCCCAGCCGAGTAAGTTGTTCAGAGAGAGGGAGAGAGAGAGAGAGTTACCTAGATACACAGACTGCACAGACCTTGCGGTCCCTACTAGGCAGTCCGGACTTAATGCTAATATAGAAGTTGCTACAAAGGATTGCAAAGCAGAAGGCTCTCTCCCCACCCACCACCCCCTTCGACCTTGGGGCGGCATGCAAACAGAAGAGCTCAAAGAACCTGAGCTGTATTGTATGTCCGGGTGAATACATACATGGACTGCAAAGACGCTAACTATACATTCGAAGCAATTATAATTTAATGTTTTTCTTTGTGGTTGTGTGTAAGAGAGAGAGAGAGAGAGAGAGAGAGAGAGAGAGAGAGATAATCAGCTGAGTACACGCATCTCGTCTAGTGTGTGTGTTGTTGTGTGTGCAGCCAGCGTGGGAAACACCGGGTATAACGTCAGAGGATAGAACGTTGGGTTAGTATCAAAAAATGGCAGAGAAAGGCGTCGGGGATAAACCCAACTTGCGTGTTTAGGGATAATATACTGTAGTCTGTTCATTCTAGGTTGGCCAGAAATCGTAACCTTTAACCTCTCATAACTCAAAAAGGACTAGAGTAATCGAGCTAATAGTTCTACCAAATAGGAAGACTTAGCTAGAGAATAGGTGTGGAAATTGACAGCTCATTTGCTCTAGCCCTTTTTGAGTTACAGAGGTTAGAGTTTACGATTTCTGGCCAACCTAGAATGAACGGACTATAGGGTAGTCAATACAGTGATGCAGTCACTTGGGATGACATCTGACAAGGCATTCATACAGGAATGAGAAGCCATCAAATTTACCACGTCATACTGAGTCCCGGTGGAGTTAAATCACAGGTCCTCATTAGTGTCTTAGTGAGACGGAACACCATGGGAAAAGACTTGTCCCGTACACTCCATGGGTTTTATCTTGATAAGCTAACCAGGAGCTATTATATGCGTCCCCTCCGTGCATGTGTTGGTCACATATCTGGATTCCAAAGCTGAGGTGGCCTATGTATTGTCTATTCGCTGTAAGTAGGCGAGAAATAATTACCTCTATCCTCTGTAACTCAAAAAGGGCTAGAGCAAATGGGCCTTAAATGTCCACACCTATTTTCTGGCTGACCCTTCCCAAATGGTAGTAATATTAGCTCGATTACTCTAGTCCAGCATTTCCCAACCTGGGGGAAATTTCCCCCTGGGGGGAAATAATTACATGATTACACTGCCTACTACTACTACTACTAGCAATAAAAATAAAAATATCGGAGATGGATTTTCTCATGCCCGAGAGAGAGAGAGAGAGAGTGTAGTCACAGTGTGTTTCGACTACTCTTTCCCTTGTCCACATGAAGGGGGAAATCTGGATGGTTGAACTGGTTGGAGGGGGAAATGACAGAAAAAAGGTTGGGAATCGCTGCGAGTCTAGTCGTTTATGAGTTACAGAGGTTAGAGGTCATGATTTCTGGCCTACTTACAGCGAATAGACTATAGTAACCCCTCCAACTATAGAGGCGCAGAGTGCAAGGAGACTTACCCAAATGTCTCGCCTCACTGGGGAATCAAACTCCGATCCATTAAGGGGGATCACCGTTTTTTTTTTTTTTATATTGATCTCCTTTTCTCTCTTTCTCTGACTTATATCCATTTGGCCCCATTCAGCCAACTGTTTTAAGACGTTTATCCCCAACCAGGTGTTGATTGCAGGCTAGGGTTATCTTGTGAAAACCCACCTTCAAATAAACCCTCAACACAAATCATTCAATACATATATAAGTGGTCTGGGAAGGCCCCTGGGGATAATTGCGTCTCACTTAGAGTTTACTTCCAATTTGTTCATGTTTCGAAACATTTGATACTCTCAAAGTGGGTGATGATTGGCTCTTTTATCACCTTTATTAATTGATTCATTCATTCATTCGTTCATTCATTTTCTCTCTCTCTCCCTCTCTCTCAGATATATTGCCCACCCACAACCCAATTCATTCTTCTCTTGTGTCTCCTGCCAGGCTTACTTACTCACTTACTCCCTTTCTTTCGCACTCTGAAAGACAATATTGCAGATGTGTCTGAGAAAGAGAGAGAGAGAGAGAGAGACAGAGAGAGAGAGAGATTATAAGTACCTACAATAATTCCTTCACAACACTGGTACACCCCCGGACAAAAGTAACGACCCACCTTTATAACTTCATATTAATCTCCCTCTATCGGTTTAATACAAAAATACTTCTGAACCACAATGAACAATCCTTTTTTTTTTTTTTTTTTTTTCAAAGGATATTAAATTTTTCTATATTGATTTAGCACTTCCCCCTGAACTTAACTTTGTCCTATTCCTACTCTTCTTCCACTCTAGATTTAAGCTACATTTAGACGATTTTATGAAGTTTAGGAAGGATTATGTGGTAGCTAAAAGGATTAATTGAGATAGTCTGCAGCCTTTTAATCGTTAGACGTCCTTCCTAAGCTGAATAAAATCGCTTAGTAGTAGCCAGAATAAAATTGAAAAAGGATGTCAGCGGTACTGAAGTGGTTAAGGATATTGTTTCACTTACAACTATAATTTATTGATTATAATTAGTCAAGGAACATTGATCCCTAACCTCTGTAACAAAAACAAAAACAAAAGGCCTACAGAAAAGGAGCTGTAAATTTCCACACCTATTCGATCCCTGGCTGGGCCTTCCTAAATGGTTGTTGTTGTTGTTCCCCAAGCTGCCTGGCCGAACAGCCCCAAGGCCCCGAGCAATTCCAAGGCCATAACCGAGTGCCCCCACAGAACCCTCCCCGCCGACCACAATAAAGCCTAGGTGACCGAAGCCACTCCATGGCGGGGGGGGGGGGGGGCTGAGGAGGGTGCGGAAACGCCCGGGAAACCAAAGCCCCACCCAGGGCCCTGTGCCCCTCAGCAATTATGAAGAGAAAGTTGAGGGGCAAGGGAAAAATGTGACGCTTTGGTTTCCAATCTTGGTAGATTGGGAGGTCAATCCACGGAAGAGACGCCGTCACTTGAGATCTAGAAAATATATAAGTTAAAGGAAAAGTCAGAGTAAGCTATGGGTATGGCAGAGATTGCTCAGCTCTCACTCTGATAGACCAGCCCATCACCATCCTAAATGGTAGAAATATTTGCTTGATTATTCTAGTCTTGATAGTGTAATGCGTAAATGCGCGGAATTTCGGTGTGAGTATCCTAGGTTAGAGGAAGTGCCACATATATTTTTTGATTTAATTAATTGAGTTTGAGTAGGTTGGTGAACAAATATGAATTATAAGGGTTTGTGGTTAAGATGTTTGTTCTGATTATATTGAATAGAAAATATATAGGAAACCAGATCAAAATTGGAATGATATAAGTTGCAGCATTTGACCATGACTGTATCTTACCTTCTTTGTATTCTGGCTAACATTAGACTCCACTAAAAAAAGTGTTTTAAGTTGCAAAGGCATACCTTCTCTTTGTGAATGAGTCTTTGAGTGTATCTTAGCCAAATAAACCAGACGCGAAACAATAGACTAAGGCCTCTCTCTTACTCTTACTCTCTCTCTCTCTCTCTCTCTCTCTCTCTCTCTCTCTTCCCCCCCCCCTCTCTCTCTCTCTTCCCCGTTCTCTCTCTCTTCTCCCTCTCTTCTCGCCCACCCCTCCACACTTTATCTCTCTCTCTCTCTCTCTTCCCCCTCCCCTCTCTCTCTTCCTCCTTCTCTCTCTCTTCTCCCTCTCTTTCTCTCTTCTCGCCCACCCCTCCACACTTTATCTCTCTCTCTCTCTCTCTCTCTTCCCCCCCCTCTCTCTCTCTCTCTTTCTCTCTCTCTCTCTCTCTCTCTCTCTCTCTCTCTCTCATTGCTATCCTTGTGCGTTATGCTAATGTAGTATACTGTATATAACCAAATATCTGCCAGTAGGTTTAGCCACTTCTGTACCAGCAACGTCTTTTAACTATATTCTAGCCACACTTAGACGATGTTATGAAGCTTAGGGAAGATATATGGTAGCTAAAAGGATTAATTACGATAGTCTGTAACCTTTTAATAGGTAGACGTCCTTCCTAAGCTGAATGTAATCGCCTTAGTAGTTGCCAGAATATAATATAAAGAATCTCACCGGTACTGAATGAGTTAAAGACCGGATCACCTCGTTTGAATCGACTGGTCTGTGTAATCTATAAAACTATGGAACTGTCTGCTAGCACAATTTGATGTCTATCTATCTACCTATTACCTGACGCCCTGATCCCCGAAGGGGCGGACACGAATGAAACGCCCATATGCCCCTCTGTCCCCAGTCAGTCGACGCCCCTCCTCCCAACCAGCACCGCCTTCATTCATATACTTCATCACTCCATCCTTCCACCTATCTCTCGGTTTACCTCTCCCTCTCTGTCCTTCCACCTCGCTCTCGTACACCCTCTTAGTCATTCTCTCGCTTCCCATACGTTCCATATGGCCGAACCATCTCAAGGTGTTCCTTTTCACACTTTCCAGCACATCTACCTCCACACCACACCTCCCTCTTACTTCCTCATTCATCTGTCTATCCCTCCATGTAACTCCGCAAGCACTTCTCAAGTAACTCATTTCCACCCCTCTCACTCTTGGTCTGAGTCTCTCCACCAACGTTCATGCTTCGCTTCCGCAAGTCAGTGTCGGGATTACCACATTGTCATGCAAGGACTTCTTCACTTCCATGCTGACCACCCTATTTCTTGTTATTGCTTTCAGCGTTCCTACAACCCTCTTCCCCTGCTGCATCCTCTCCCGCACTTCTTCATCCATACTCCCATCTTTACTCAGCACACTGCCCAGATACCTAAATGAGCTGACAATCTCCATAGCCTGACCGTTCAACTTCACCACACCAAATCCGACGTCATGGTGGTTATTATATACTGTATATGTTTAAATTATTATTAAGGATTTTGTTTGCTTTTTGCCATTTTGAGCCATGTATTATAGTTTGTCCGCTGGGTTAACCAAAACGCCTTCTCAGGCTTTCTTCAAACTAAAACATACCCTCCGAGACCCGAGACCCACCCCTCCTTCAAGTTAATGTACATTTTTTTCGACAGAATAATGTCCTAACCGAAGGCCTGTATGGGGTGAAGCATCCTATTATCGCCAAACTAATAGGGTGAAGGATCTTAAAATCTCCAGATCAATGGAGTGAAACAGAGGATGATCCAAAAAGCCCCGCCACGGACCAAATAGGGTTAAGTATTGTACCTAACGAACGCTTCCGTCATCAAACCCAACACCAACAACACGACTTAGGGGGGGGAGGTAGTTGATTCTTCTTCATCAAACCCAACACCAACAACACGACTTAGGGGGGGGGAGGTAGTTGATTCTTCTTCATCAAACCCAACACCAACAACACGACTTAGGGGGGGGGAGGTAGTTGATTCTTCTTCATCAAACCCAACACCGGGGGGGAGGTACATCAAACCCAACACCAACAACACGACTTAGGGGGGGGGAGGTAGTTGATTCTTCTTCATCAAACCCAACACCAACAACACGACTTAGGGGGGGGAGGTAGTTGATTCTTCTTCATCAAACCCAACACCAACAACACGACTTAGGGGGGGGAGGTAGTTGATTCTTCTTCATCAAACCCAACACCAACAACACGACTTAGGGGGGGGAGGTAGTTGATTCTTCTTCTCCCTCAGGTTTAGTTCCAATAGCTTTGAATTTTAAGACGTTCGTACCATTTGTTTGGCGATTACAAGACAGTTTTCCCCATTCTTTTATCAATATCAAAACCGTTTGTGCCATTTAGGTGTTGATGTTTTACTGGCGAGCGATGGCGAGCCTGTATTTTTGGGAGGAAGCGGCCTTCGGCCGGGACATTTTATACCGAAAAATGTACAGATTTATCTTGAAGGGGGGTCTAGGGGGTGTTTTTTTTTTTTAGCTTGATGGAGGCCTAGAGAGGAAACTCAAAAATAAGTTATTATATAAATATATAGACCAAAAAACAAGGACTACCCCCATACACAAAAGCCACCCACACACACACATACATACTCCTCCCACCTAGCAACCATTAACAGCCCCCAAGCCTCAACAGCAGTAGATATAGAGCCATAACATCGACATCAGCACCCTTTCAGCAGATTAGTCAGACATTTCTTTCTTCTTCTTCGCCTTCCCTTGCTTCTGCCTCTTCCTGATCCTGTTCTTCTTTTTCTACTTCTTCTTCTTCTTCTACTATTACTTTTTTCCTACAATCTTCTTCTTCTTCGTCTTCTTCTTCTTCTTCTTCCAGTACTACTATATACTACTATTACTTATTCTTCAACCATTTCTTCTTGTTTTTCTTTTTCTCTTCTATTATTACTTTTTCTCCTACAATTTACTTCTTCTTCTTCTTCTCCTTGTGTTATTGTTCGTGTTCTATTCGACATGCATTTTACACATAATACTTAATAAGGGGGAATCGTTAGAAAACGTGTTTACACCCTCAGTTCAATGAAGTCATTTAAATTTCATTCTTGCTAACAAAAGACGATGTTCTTGAGCTGAAGAAGAATATCTGGGAATCAAATGAGATTTAGCAATCTCAATTAAGATTTAATTCCTTATTTGTATTGT
The DNA here is from genome assembly GCA_032716605.1 of Paralithodes platypus. Taxonomy (NCBI): domain Eukaryota; kingdom Metazoa; phylum Arthropoda; class Malacostraca; order Decapoda; family Lithodidae; genus Paralithodes; species Paralithodes platypus. The sequence continues at coordinate 10,367,141 of CM064486.1, read as the reverse complement.
TTTTATTAATTAATGATTTTGTTTAGCTTCCACGACCTCCATCAAGCTTTAAAAACACCCCCAAGACCCCCCTAAACCCCCCACCCCCACCCCTTCGAGATAAATATGAACATTTCCTCCTAAATATCAGGCTCACTATTGCTCGCTAGGAAAAATCGAAAAATAGATGACACGAGAGGTATACACATTGACAACAAAAATGGCGAAAAGTTTTATAATAGCCAAACTAAAGGGTCGATCCAAACATCTAAATATCTGGAAAATAGTCTCGCCCTGCCCGGGTAGTCAAGAATTATCTCGCAGGATGAATTGATTTACAATGAATTTGAAAAGTGATCACTTGTATCATCATAAACATCTCTTTAAAAGCCTATTGACAATCCAAGTGACTTAACACATATTTTGACTTTATTTAGATACAGACTTTCGGGTTTAGGAAGGGAAGAGGATGTGTAGATCAGATTTTTATCCTGAAATATGTATTGGAGAAATATCTGGAAAAGCAACAAAGGCTATATGTTGCCTTTATGGACTTGGAGAAGGCCTATGACAGAGTGGATAGAGAAGGTATGTGGAAAGTACTTAGAATATACGGAGTAGATGGCAAGTTGCTGAAAGCAGTGAAGAGCATGTATGAAGGTGCAAAGGCGGCAGTATGTGTGGAGAAAGTGCAGAGCGAGTTCTTTGATCTGAATGTTGGGTTGAAACAGGGGTGTGTGATGTCCCTGTGGTTGTTTACTGTATATATGGATGGAGTCATGAAAGAAATACAAGGAAGAGCAGTGAATGTTGGTGTATCGCTGATAAGGGAGGGAAAAGAGTGGAAGCTGTCTGTACTGCTGTTTGCTGATGATACAGTTCTGATGAGAGATAATGAATGGGAGTTGCAGGGTCGGGTAAATATGTTTGGAACAATGTGCGAAAAACTGAATCTGAAGGTAAATACGGGGAAGAGCAAGGTTATGGCCTTCAGAAGGGGTGAAGCCACAGACTGTGAGGTGAAGTTGAACGTCAGGCTATGGAGATTGTCAGCTCATTTAAGTATCTGGGCAGTGTGCTGAGTAAAGATGGGAGTATGGATGAAGAAGTGCGGGAGAGGGTGCAACAGGGGAAGAGGGTTGTAGGAATGCTGAAAGCAGTAACAAGAAATAGAGTGGTCAGCATGGAAGTGAAGAATTCCTTGCATGACAGTGTGGTAATCCCGACATTGACTTATGGAAGCGAAGCATGGACGTTGGTGGAGAAACTCAGACCAAGAGTGAGAGGGGTGGAAATGAGTTACTTGAAAAATGCGTGCGGAGTTACATGGAGGGATAGACAGACGAATGAGGAAGTAAGAGGGAGATGTGGTGTGGAGGTAGATGTGCTGGAAAGTGTGAAAAGGAACACTTTGAGATGGTTCGGCCATATGGAACGTATGGGAAGCGAGAGAATGACTAAGTGGGTGTATTAGAGCAAGGTTGAAGGACAGAGAGGGAGAGGTTAACCGAGAGAGAAGTGGAAGAATGGAGTGATGAAGTATATGAATGAAGGTGGTGCTGGTTGTGAGGAGGGGCGTCGATTGACTGGGGACAGAGGTGCATGGGGGCGTTTCGTTCGTGGCCACCCCTTCGGGGATCACGGCGTCAGGCAATAGATAGATAGATAGATAAACTTTTGGGATATAAACCTCTTACAACAGCCTCCAATTGATATTCAAGTGACATTAGGTATAAAAACTAAGCACTGTCATAAATATACATTATAAAAGACTGTTGACACCGGCAAGTGAGTTCGCACATTTAATTTTATTCCGATTGATTGAATGGAAGTTATCTGCCGCGTCAATATATATTCAGACACAAACTTCAAGGATATTTACGATACCTCTTACAGCTGCGTTCACCTAATGTTTGAATAACAACATACGTAAACATTAACCGGCGATAGCATTAATATATTTTATCTGTCACTGATCGGGTGACTTGGCAAATTTGACTTTATTCAGATACAATCTTTCAGAAGCATAAGCTATTTCTTACAGTTGCCTATATTTTTCGTTAAAGGCTAGCGTTTATGGTTAACTTGTGATAGTAAAATATAATAAAATACAATATATAAACATAATAATAATAATAATAATAATAATAATAATAATAATAAGAAGAAGAAGACAATATTTAGGCCTGAAATATAATACAAATCCGGCCACATTTTTGGGATCCTTTGAAATGATATCGGAAATGTTGACGATGTTAAGATGAGAACTTTTATTATTTAGGGTCCCGTAGTAAATTAACAGGAAGGAGGAGAACTTATTAAAGGGGTGACAGAATCATTTTAAAGGTCACTTATCCATTTCAGTACCAGTGCCGTCCTATATAACTTTATTCTGGCTACTCCTAGAGGATTTTATTCAGTTTAAAAAGAGCCTCCAGCAATTAACAGACTTAGAACTGTTTCAATTCACCCTTTTTATTACCTCAGATCCTTCTTAAACTGCACAAAATCGTCTAAATATAGCTAGAATCGAATTTAAAAACGTCACCGGTCCAAAAACGGATTGAAAACGTATCATAATTAATGACCACGACTGTACTGTACATACCATTCATACAGGCAAGAGAGAGAAGCCACCAATATATTAAAACAACGCAAACATTTATAACCCAGTTCAATATCCTACAAACAAATAAAATATAATAAAAAATGTACCCAACTCCCTAAAACCGAAACATATAATAAATAAATAAATAAATATACAAATCAATCAATAAATAAATTAATAGATAAATTCAATATATATATATATATACACACCAACTTCTTTTTACCCACCTCCGTATCCCACGAGAATAAATATATACATAAATACCCAGCACTGTATCTCACGAGAACCAAAATATCCCAAACATTGATATCCTGTTATCTGTGGCAAGGATATCCGCTGTCAATGTTTGTTGTACGTTTCCAAATGATGAACATAATATCACATAGAAAAAGGTCACACTAATTTATTCATCCGTGTCTCTTTACTTAATATTTATTATTATGTAGTTTATACATTTATTATTATTATTATTATTATTATTATTATTATTATGTTTATTATTACTGTTATTATTATTTATATTACTATTATTATTAGTTGTTGCAGTATTTCTTCATGATTCTATATATCATTTCATTTCTATTGAGGAATTAGTTCATGGACCTGCAAGATCCCCAAATATCCAGTAGATTACCCGAACTCGTATCAGAATCACCCCATACGCTCTGTTGGGCTTTCCAACCCGCTTTGGCATCGAGGCATATCATTATAGAAAGTATGGATGGTCCGATGCAGCACAAAATAAATCAAAGTTGAAATGGCAGGATGTATTGAAGAGTTCACAGAATCTGTTCGTGGCCCGATTAGCACGTCGCCCTTCGGTATATATAAAAAAAACAAAAACAAAAACAAAAGTATGGTACACGTATGATTCTTTAGCTTTGGAAATATGATGGTAAATGAATGATTGGTTACCTAGGCTGTTGGAAGAAGAAGAAGAAGAAGAAATCGGAAGTCGCGAAAGAAGAAGAGAAGAAGGGAATGAACACAAATAGAGAGAGAGAGAGAGAGAGAGAGAGAAGACTGAAGAAGCAGGAAGAAGGTAAAAGGCTCTGATAATGACGCTGACGAAGAAGAAGGCGGCGGCCGAAAAGAGAACTATAAAGAAGGGACTATGTTATCTGTTGGGAATGTTAAGGGGGTAGTGGCTATTTTTGGGTCTAGTTATATAATTATTTATATATTATATAGTTTTCTCGCTAGACCTCCATCAAGCTTAAAATAACAACCCGTAGCTCCCTATTCAAGATAATTTTTTACATTTTTCGGTAGAAAAATTTCCCGGCCAAAGGCCAGTTACTTTTAGAATTATAGGCTCGCTTTCGCTCGCCAGGAAAAAAAATCGACACCTAAATGGTACGAAAGATCTTTATATTGACAAAGAAATGGGGCGAAAGGTCTTAAAATCGCCAAACTAATGGAACAAAAGTCTTAAAATCTGAAAGTTAATGGAACTAAACATGAGGGATAAAAAGGAACAAATGTTGTTTTTTCATTGCTCCCCCTTAAGCGGATCTGTTCTGTTAATATTAGGAGGGGTGAGGGCGAGGGTGGGCGTGATAGCGTTGGCGGCCGGGCGGGATATATTACTTTACTGAGAGAGGACCTACTTGGGTGTGTGCGTGTGTGTGTGGGGGGGGGGGGGGTCACTATATTGCCGAGGTTTATGTGCGGCCAGGGGTGTGTTACTTGTGGGGGGGAGATGTTGTTGTTGTGGTTGTCTATCTACCTATCTATATCTATCAATCTATCTGTCTGTCTGTTTATCTCTATCTATCTATTTATCTATCTATTTATGTGCGGCCAGGGTGTTGTGACTTGTTGGGAGGTGTTGTGGTGGTGGTTGTTGTGACTGGGTGTGTGTGAGTGATGGTTTTATAAGAGATGGAAGGGAAAGAGGAGGCTGTGATTTATTCAGAGAGAGAGAGAGAGTATCTATACACTAATAGAGTAATCACATATACTAGAACTCTACATGAACTCGTATTTGTAGTCGCATTTGAATTTACACAATGGAAAAGATACTGTAACCGATACAAGTCTCTCGTGGAGTAATGGTACACAAGATATGGGATGAAGACTTGAAGAGTCAATGTAGTAGGGAGGGATAGAAAAGCTTGCAGGTGACTTGGACGGTGCCCTTCTGACCAAACAGAAGCACAAGGTACAAGGAGACTTGCTCATATCTCTCTTCCCGAGGGGGAATCGTTTGATCGTTTCCTGATCTTCTTGCCTCTGAAGCAAGCCCGCTAACCATACACTGTGGGACACCCCGACAAACAGTATATTGCTTAAATATAAAGTTATAGAAGAATTTCTGCATTAGGATTGGAGGTACGTACCTTAGGTGTGATTGTGAGTGTGTGTTGTGCGAGTGTGTGCGTGCACATGTGTGTGTAAGAGAACGTGAGGGTGTCTCACTTTAAATTTATGTATGTATCAAAGTAGTTCTGTATAAGGAATAGAAGAAATGTATGTGTGGGAGAGAGTGAGAGGATGGGGAAGTGTGTTAAGTTACATATGTGGAGGCAGTTGTGTATAAGGCTTGGAAGTACGGTAGTTAATAAGAATGATTGAGGGCAAGAGCTTTAAGATGGGCTGAATGAAAGTAGCTATATTAGTAGAAGCATCAACAAAGACAAAATGTATGAGAGAGAGAGAGAGAGAGAGAGAGAGAGAGAGAGAGAGAGAGAGCGAGAGGGAGGGTGAGTTACGAAGCAATTGTCTGAGAGAGAGAGCAGATTAAATTTATGAAGGTGTGGAGTCAGTCGTGATGTGCGTTAACTGTTTCAATTAAGTGGGGCATACGTTTCTAGGAATTTATTAAGAATTTGAGTGAGCTGTGTCTTTTTGAGAGCCCTCTTAGCAGAGGAGGATGGATGGAATAAACACGACATGACATGCATATAGGAAAGGTGAGACAAGCAATCAAATCTACCCTGGCATACTGCTGAGCCACAGATATTTAATAGCAGGTCCTCATTAACATCTGAGTGAGAAGGAACACCAAGGGGATGGAGCTTATTCAGTACAATCCATGTGTTTGGTCACTGAAGGCTAGTCAGGACCTCGCACCACCCCTGTGTTTACATTGAATACCAGTCTTTGTCTTACTGTGATATATAGCCTGTAACTCCAGCATTGTTCTCTAAACAGGCGCCGTTCATACCTAGTGATGTCATTTT